>JBAMCE010000678.1:3070000-3670000 GCA_037075305.1 Drosophila kanekoi
TTTTTCGTTTACCTCAACAGCACACAGTTCAATTGTCCTGAAGCAAAGCATCTACGATAAATAAATATATATATTCCTTCCTACAGCTAATTGCACTTATTCATTTGGAAGACAACAAAGGAGGTATCTAAACTAAAAGCAAATTTATGTAACAGGCAGTAAGGGGCATCTCCATGTGAAATAACATAAAATCTTGAAAACTGAGCCCTACCTTAGTTTTTTGTAATTGTTTACCGAGTGCCGTAAAATTAATGTAAATTTAAATCCATTTCTAACAGCAAATTCCAGATTTTGTGCTTTTTTTTTGTCTTCGTTTTCCCGTGAACTAAGAATTGAATATAAGATATACATTTTGGGAATTTGCAAGCATTTCAGCAATATAATAAAATTGTAATTTGATATAAACAACTTGAACACATAAAAAAAAAAACAAAAAAAAAAGCAAAATGAAAAGAATAGAAAACGGAAAGCCCGAAAGAAGTCTCAGCAAAAGGAAACAGCTTAAAATGCTTACAAATTTTCATGAGAGAGTCCCTTAAAAAACAGCACAACGGCCGCAGGCATCATAAAAAATGAACATTTCAAAAGCCGAAAGTTGATGTTGAAATGTGCAAACATAAAACAGCCGCCAATTGATTGAGATGTAATCAAAAGAGCTACCCCTAAAAACAAGAACAAGAATATAAAAACTGGACAGAAAGAAAATCATAGGCAAAAAGAAAAAAAACACAAATAGGCAGCCAGAGAATATGACAGAACAGAAAATAAACTTAAATTACGCATACGCAGTGCAGGCCGTGCCAAAGCGAGGAGACATGTTTTTCAGACCTTCTTTCTGAATCAGTTTGGCAGAAACATATGCGTCTTAATGCAAACGTTAACTGAGGTTAAATGTGCGCCCAATTTGAGGCACATACATCAAGGCAGCACATAAATTACCAGCTAAATTTCTATATGCGCATGACTAATTTGTGAATCGGATGTGTATATACACATACACACACACATAGGGTATATATGTCTCTCCTTTTGATGCTGCGGCTGAAAAGTTGAGGCATTCATATTTTATTAGCCACAAGTCAGTAAGTTTCGGTCATTGCTCAGCGCGCTCTAAACAATTTATTGATCAAATAGGGCCAAGACAAGACACACAAACAAACACACACACACACACACACACACACACACACACAGCCAAAGCCAGACCGGCTTCAGTGTGTACGCACATATATTATTTATGTGTCATGTATGTGTGACAAATTGTGCCTGGGGCCAAGTTTTGAAGCCTGTTCCTTACGTTTATTGTTGTTGGTTTTGTCATGCTTCGCAGGGGACAACAACTGCCGAGCAAGAAGCAGCTCGAGCTCAGCGTCTGCGTCCATGTCGCCGTCTCAAAATCCCAACGTCTAGCCCAGAAAGTGTTACAAATTTTACGGCATTTTCTTTTTGCATTTGGCAACGGTTTAAAGAGCCAAAGCAAAAACCAACAGCATCTATTTTTTCTAGTCAGAGACAGAAGAAAAAAAGGTCAACAAAACGCTCGAGGTTAGATGACAGCCAATGCAAAACGCTGGATCCTGGGGGTGCAGGAGGTGTTCATTCAGTTTCAAAGGAAGTAGTAAAAAGTGTTTTCTTTCTTTTTTTTTTTTTTGTTAGCTACTTTTACGATTTTGGGTTGGACATTCGCTCGCAAAAAAAATATATAAGAAACTGAAGAAGAAGACACTAATGTCGCTCATCTTTTATTAATATTTCTTTCAGATTTTTTTCTCCCTTTTTTTTTTGTTTTTATGTGAACGCCGCAGGACGCATTTTATTCCCGTGACATATTTTCGCCCACTGGACAGTTGATTGACCCACGCAGAAATCGCTTTAAGTTTTACACATTTATTATCAATGGGTTGCCTTGTGAAATGCTTTCAATCCATTAATTTGGGGTTTCGATCAATCCAGTATTCACCCGAGCCGACTATCCTTCCTAGATGTCATAGCTCCAACACAACCTGTTAACAGTCTGGCTAATTGGCTACAAGTAGTTGGAGCTGTTGCCATCGAATAAAATGATTGGAAATCAGTTAGCTGACCGGCCCAGCTATCGTTGCCACCCACAGGACATTCATCAATTCACTGCCCAGGCAATTGGCCAATGGGCCTCGGGGTATCACAACCGAAATCGTACTGCCCGTCAAAGTAAGCCCCAGCGTTAACCAGCTTTACATAAATTTTGTATTCACATTTTAACTCATTTCTGCAGCGTCAGTTCATCGCTCATTTTCCATTTACTGTGCGGTCTGTGCTTGAAAGCGATTTCACGGAAATTGTTTTTTAATGTAGCAGACGGTCTTAAACTATTTAACCCGCGTATGTCCCTCTCTGTACATGTTTGTAGCAGAGTAGCCGACGACGGTAAACTGTCAGCTATTTATCAATGGAAAATCAATGGGGCCCAAACCTTTTTTTTACCCTGTCTCTCTCTCGCAGCCAGCTTACCCAGCGTAAGTACTTTATGGTTTAGTGTGTCGTTAAAGGGGGGGAAAAAAAACGAGAAAATATAGTAAAATCATTTTCAGAACAACTGCGTGTCATGCGATAAAGCTGCGCAGGTAGGTCGCACACACACATGCACATGCCAGCACGTGTGTGTAGGTATGTATATTCAATTGCCGGCTCACATGCCACAACGTTTTGCAGATGTGCCAATTCCGCTTGCCAGTTCCTGTCCAAAATGCTTTTACTAAACATCCGCTGCAATGTTTTGACATTGTGGATTACAATAAAAGCGATTTAGTTTGTTTGCATGACAGACGGACTGACGGACGGACGCGTTGACAGAACGCCTGTCAGATAGGTGATGACACAAGAAATGACTTCGGCTACGCTTACGAATGCGGATGTCCATGGCATTCATTAGTTGCCCACATCACAAGTGCCGTTTATCACATGTCAACCTGCAATTTAACCTCATTATTGATTATGTCATTTGGCGGCCTGACTCGCGCTGCATCCATTTTGACACTCTATCGATGTGTGGGAGAGCGTGTGACATTCACACGCATTACTCGAAGTGATTTGAGAATAAGGATTAAGTTGTAAGAAAACATTTATTAAATGCCCGCACCAATGCTCAGGAAGTGATTGTTGTGTAGGTGAAGCAGAACTTGAACTATTTGAGCACTTTAGAACTCAATCATTAAGGATAATTGATTCCTTAATATATGTCTGCCCTTAAAAAGTAAAAAGGGATAGAGTATATATCTGAGGTGGGCTTCAAATGGAACATTCTCAAGCGACATAGAGAGTGGGAGAGCACATGCAATCCATCTACTGTTAATCTACTGTTTGCTTGTTAAGTCTAAGAAAATAAAGAACTCCTAAAAAAACTCTCCATAAGTTCCTGTTTTGCTTTTCATTTGTAAAGGTTTGTGGTTTTCAACTTCAGTTAATATTTTACTGTTTAATGAATTTATCCTTCTTTTCCTTTAAATTTCGTTTGAAATTTAATTTGCTTGAGTGAAAATTTTGAATCCCGACACATGGCTCAGCAGCATGTTAAAATTTGGCACAATTTGCGCAGTCATAAACTTAGGCAAATATTCAAGCGATTCAAGCAAATTGCATTGTGTAATCGTCCACAGCAGCTTTTCAGCTTTGCCAACATCAACAGCAACAGCAGAAGCGTCATGATTATCGTCAGGCTCATCAGAAGCATCAGCATTTGGCCAGGCATTATAATTATATAAAGAGGTGTATGCGCTTTTTACACAAAAATAAAAAATACAAAATACGAATAATAAAAATAAAACTGAGTTTACCTTTTGGTGCCTGTTTATGACAGCTCGCACACATTCACTTCGACTCTGTCTCTGTCTGTGTGTGTGTGTGTGTGTGTAAGTGTTTGTGTGTGTGTACTCGACAAGCAACACTTGCAAGTTTTACGATTTTCAAATGATGTACGTACAAATTCATAGAATTTTATATTTTACAGCGCCCAAATGTATGCAGCACCACAGTCCTGTATGTGCATGTAACCGTTTTTAGTTGTTTAGTGTGCTTTTGGGGTGCTTGCACGAATGTGTGGGTGTGTTCGTGTGTGTGTGTGTGTGTTTCCGTAATTTTTCATTATTTGCCACACGCTCAGCGCACAGTTTCCGCGGCGCATTCATCATATTTTCTGTTGGAACTTTATTTTGCCCGATGGGCCAAGCAAGCACACAGACAGATGACAGTCCGTATATCATGTGGAATGAGTTTTATGTTTGCCGCCATGATATAAGCAATTAAAACTGTGCACAGCATTTAATGCAAATTTGTTTGGCTGCCACTGGTTTTTCTGCTGATAAATTACCAATGTTACTCTGCATTAGGCAGCTGAACTTCTAGATTATTTCACGTAATAAAAACAAAACGAAAACTCCATCAGGCCACATGACAGGCTCATTATAATCGAAAATCAAGCACGGCTCTAGAAGGCAAAAACTTTTTAATTTAGTTTGATAAAGAAAATAATAGACCGAAGCAGGTGTGTTCCTATGTGCGTGTGTGCGTATATCAAATGTGTGCATGTGATTTGGCAAAAACTTTTTGTTGCCTACTTTTC
The DNA here is from genome assembly GCA_037075305.1 of Drosophila kanekoi. Lineage (NCBI taxonomy): Eukaryota > Metazoa > Arthropoda > Insecta > Diptera > Drosophilidae > Drosophila > Drosophila kanekoi. The sequence continues at coordinate 3,074,598 of JBAMCE010000678.1, forward strand.
TGCGCACTCACTCACACTATATGCAAATTTTCTAATTTGGTTTTGTGCTTGCGTAGCTACCTTTTCCGTTGTATTGCTTTTCTCTTGATTCTTATTTTTTTGTATATACCCTGTACTCATAAAATGAGCATCAAGCGGAAGAGGCATATGTATTTGTAGCCAGCTGAAAAGTTTGAATAAACCCAAAGCCAAAAAATACTTTCTAGATACTTCATTTTATGCAATCAAAGGGTATCACCTAGGCAAACAAGCTCGTCCAACGCTTTTATTACAACTTTTTTTTGCTTTGCTTAGCATTACGCTTTGGTTTTTACAACCGCAGAAAATTAATCAAGCAAAAACATATTTTTTTACGCAACAGCGCCTAAAAGCAGGCAATCGCTTGAAATACCTCTTGGTAAATTTTCTAAATTGAATTTATGTACTTTCCTGTTCGCATTGCGGCGCGCAGCAGGCACTTATTGAATTTTATGTAGCCATAAAAGAAGTCTGTTCAATTTCATAAATTGAATAATAATAGCGCCTAAACTGAGGGTGGGCGAAAATTTGTCCTGCTTATTGGCTTTAATTACCGCCGATGGAAAGTTCAATTTGGCAGGCTTCATTAGTTTTCATTGGATATGGCTAATGAAATGAGAAGAAAACTAAGCAAGCGGGCAAATCGTATTCAAAATAATACACAATCAAATTTGTGGGAAAATCATATTTTGTTGAAAGTCATAGCAGGTTTAGCAAATGTTATCTCTAGTTCAGTGGTCAATTTAAATATTTTGGTTGCCATACAAAAAACAATAGTCATAAATTCCGATATACAGGCTAAGAAAATAAAAAAAAAATAAAAAATTGAATCGTTCAGAAAAATCAGCAAAACCACAACAAAAAAAAATTCGTTTATAATTTTGTGCAACTTTTTGGCATTTATTGCAGTATTCGATTTCTGCACAGCACTTCGCATGTCCATTCAGAATCTCAACTCGCGCGATCCATTCGCCGATGCCATCAAGGGACCAGATGATGACATTCAAGACGGCCTCGTCCACATACGTATCCAACAGCGCAACGGACGCAAGACTTTAACCACCGTTCAGGGTTTGTCAGCCGAATACGATCTAAAGAAAATTGTGCGCTCGTGCAAAAAGGAATTCGCCTGCAACGGCACTGTCATTGAGCATCCCGAATACGGTGAGGTATTGCAGCTGCAGGGTGATCAACGCGAGAACATTTGCCAGTGGCTAACCAAGGTGGGCCTGGCCAAGGCCGATCGCCTCAAGGTGCATGGATTCTGAGCGCGGCACACGGGACAAATAAAAACCGTCGATGGGATTGTAATACAAAGGACAACAAAACAACAACAACAAAAAAAAAAGAAACAATTGTTCAAAAAAGGAGTTTAATAATGCATCATTTTTAGTTAACTATCTGATTAAAAGTTTTACAGTTCTGCAGTACTAAAGTTCATGTTTCTCTCTTTTGATAAGTTATATTTTCATTGTTTTGGTGAGTAAGAAGCTTAACGAAGTACAAGAAGTTGTATTTGAATTCTTTTCTTAGCCGCTTGTGCTTCAATAAACTGACGGAACTTATGGAAATACTGACAGCAGGAATGAAGGTGGAAAAACTCTTTAAATTCATGTGTTACCATTGTAATTCAGTTTTAGTCGCTTTCAACAATATTTTTATACAGTTTAACCTCTTGTTGAGATTGAACAGATGAGCTCTAAGAAATTCCTCTTATAATTACTTTTTTATGCGTCTTACACTAGCCATAAACATTTATTTGCACTTACCTTTGCTATGGTGACACAAGTCTGCAAAATAAACAAGAGAAATATTAATTAAATTATATACTAATTAATTTCTTATGAAAAAAGTTTAGCTAACTTAAATTAAAAGCACGTGTACTCATACACACATTCACACAAGCGCGAGCGCTCTGTAAGCTGAAATAAGCTGAAGCATTAAGATTCATGGCCAGTTTGTTTACGTGAAAGCCAAAGCCAAGAGCGACACTTGGCCAACTTTTAGGAATGAAGTGCTATGAATATGTGTAGCAAGGGACACGCCCAGTGCCACATCCAATTACCTTGACAGTGCATCAGAAATGTCGCATTGAATACAAAAAATAAATGAACGAAAGCCACACAAATTGCAGGACCTTCTGCTTAAGCCAAGTAAGCTGGCTTAAAGGACGGCAAACAGTTAAAAGCGCCAAAGGGTCAGTTGACAAAATTTATGAAAATTCATAAATTTCTATGGCAGATGCGACAAACACGAGAAATGAAAGAGCCTTGCAGGCGGGTGTGAACGACAGCGCAATACTCCTTTCGCACAGATATGTAATAGCCTTCAGTGTCCATCCAACTGTTACTCAAAGGCAGTGCCTTTCAAACTGTGACTAGAAGTAATATGGGAGCTTGCTGGGCCAAAACTAATATACTCATTGTCATTCTGTGAGCAGTGTATAAAAAGATGTTTGCATCTTCTTTTTGAATGCCATTTTTGCGCATTTATATAATTTTTCTGTGGCTGCTATTTATCATTGCCCGTGCCAGAATTAGCACAGCCAACTACTGTGCGCTGGCAGCTCGTGGCTGTGGGCGTGCCGCTAACATTACACACCAAAAGGGGGCGTGGCTAAGCAAATTGCTTGCATCAAGTCGCAGTTTAAATGGAATGACAACAGACCTAAGTAAATCCCAACAGCTGATGAACCTTTTAGCCCAGTCGGCAAAGGGGCGTGTCAGCAACAAGATTTATGTTAGGCAATTCAAGAATCGGTGCGAAATTACTTAACGAAATGTAATTGCATTTGAATGCAACAGCAAATGCATCAAATATTTCATTTAAATTATATCAAGCAGCCCCCACAAGGCCCTATGCCAATGGTCTTGGGAGCAACAGAAGCTATCATTAGGCCGGGCCAAAGATGAGGCACGCAGCATTGGAGTCTGGCGGGCGGCAAAATTCAATTATGCTGCAACTTTTGAAGGCCTGCAGCCTGGAGTCTGGAGCCTGGAGCCTGCAGCCAGACGGCATGCCGAGCTGCTGCTGTTGCTGCCGAGAGTTAATCAGTTTTGCTAACTTCATTTCAGCCCCAACATAAGCAGTCAGCCAGCATAAAACCCAAAAACTTATGCCTGTGCCAGAGCCTGGGCAGAGCGGGCCAGCAGCAGCAGCAGCTCCTCATCCGCATGCCCACTCTTAAAGTGCATACCAGCCAATTTCATGCACTGCAATCATTTACAAAAGTTTCGGTTGCTGCCACTGTTTGCTATTTAGACACGTTTGCCACGGCATTCAGGTGGCTGCTCGTGTTGCGCCTAAAAGCAGGCTGCAAAAAACAAGAGTTAATGCAGCTAAAGAGCTTGCGGCGGCTGCGTGCAAAAAAGTTGCATATAGCAAACGTAACTGAATAAATTTTCAACCTGAGAGCATTACGATTTTGCAATTAGTTTAAGACTTAACGAGAAAGAAATGTAAAACTCGTGCTGCCGAAAACTTGATGCCTTGGCCTTGGTAAAAATATGCTTTTATGTTCTGACGAGAACCGTCTGTCCACATTCTCTTATCTAATGATTCGCCCAGCTCAAGCATATTTACAGTCTCGAGAAAAACTATTTCTTTAGCTCTAAGACATGCTCAGCAAATAGAAAAGTTCTCGTCTCAACGCAAATACCTGACAAGGATATTTTAATATTTATTTATTATGATACCCAAGTGTATCAATATTTAGACAAAAAAGCAAAAGTTTTTAATGAACGTAGTTTTAACACAGAAAATATAAGCTATCCATTCAAGCTATAAACTTCTTCACTTGGGATCTAGCTATAGTGTAGATGGGTGAATATTTCAGCCTTCAATTTGTTCAACAAATCAGTCAAATTAATTTTGAGTCCTATACTTCGTTAGCACTGCATTTTTATTGGCAATCCGATAAGCAAGTGCTTGGCCAAAAGAGCCTTACAATTTTTATAAGCCGAGACCAATTGACTCGTGAAAGAAATATAGGTCAAAACTTAAATGAATTTGCTGCTTAAAAGCTAAGAATTATCTGGTGTGCTCTCCTGGTGCTTATTCAATTTGGCAATAAATCAGAGTCCTCTTCAAAGAGCCAACAATTACAAAACAATTAAATTGTCACATTTAACGCCAGAAGGCAAACTTCAACGATGGACAACTGTAAGCCAAGGCATACAAAAAAAAGGAGAAATAAATGCCCCAAGACAACCACAAAAGACCAACAAAATCAATGAAGTCCTGTCCGGCTGCCTTTTGTCTCACTATACAGCGCCCTGGTCTCGCCCACAGTTCGCGTCCACTTCCGCTCAACTGTGCTCCGGCTGGCGGCCGTCGTAGAGGAAATGGAAAAAGTGCACAACTTGAGCATAATACGAACTTCGTTGGCCAGCGAATTGAATAGAATTGGTAGCAATGCGCTGCCATCAAGGCCAAATGGCCAACAAATCGAGCTCAGGACTGAACGTCTCTTTCCATTATTTATTTGCTGCAAATTAAAGCCAACCACTGGGCCCAGTGCCCAGTGCTGGACAGGGTATATTCCAAAGGGCGAGTCAAACCAAGTCAAGTGTCAGCATAAATGAAATTTCCCACCACAAACTTCCGGCATCGAAATGTGAACGGCAGGGCGCGGGCAGCGCTGGCTGCGCTCCTGCGAGCGGTGCTCTGCTGCTGGTTGTTAACAATGCATGTGCCTTAACACAGGCAAAAAAAAAATGAGAAAAAAAACAATATAAAAAGGGGGCCAACGCGGAACTTTTAGCGGTTTCACTTTCGCTACCATCGACACACTTCGCTGGCCATAAAGTGCAACAAAACGTGAACATGACCAAATGCGGAGAAGGGTGCTGTTTGAGTATGTTCCAGCTCATAGAATGCGCACACAATTCAATTGCAACGTCACTTCCGGTTCCGTCAGATACCCTACAAGCGGCATATTCACCATAACAAAGCAGACAGCTTAGAGATTTATACCAGAAATATTTGCTTACAAAAGGCAAGGGGAACAAAGCAAATCTCTAAATTTGATAAAGGATATTATATTTGCCTAGATTAAATTACGTATATATAATACTCATATTAAATAATTGAAAAAATTCTATAGAAAAGCTTCACGACAAAAAAAAGTAATCCTTGTTCTTTGCCCAATCTTTTAGTTAAGATAGTTATATCTATTATCGATTCAAGCTAGCCTAGATCTCAGCATGCGATGCTTAGGCCAACAAATGTTATATGCAACAGAGCTCACATCAATAACTTGTGTGCAAGGGTATATGAGTTTCGGCTTTCAATGTGAAACTTTTACTTTCTTGTCCATTACGAGCTCTTTAGCCTCCCCCCCTTTTGTGGCCGCACACAAATGAGCCGCATCATTTCCATGTTTTTCTTCTTTTGTTATTTTTTGCAAATTGTGTAGGTGTGCGAGTAGTTTAATCATGCGAAAAGGAAGGAGAGGTGTGCAGTCAACTTGCAGATAAAAAAAAAATGGCTGGGCATAAAAAAACAACAACAATTTGCGCAAAGTTCAAGTGAAGCGTTGAATTCGTCGGGTTCTGTTCATTTCAGTTGAATTTGAAAGAGCGAGAAAGAGAGAAAAGCTTTTTGCTCAGCTAACTTTTTTAATGAACTTGTTGATGTTGCGTGTGTTTGTGTGCGTTGCCCTTTTTGTTGCCACACATTGTTGCAAGTGTTGTTGCTGTCTGTTTTGCCTGTCAACTTATTTGCTCAAGTGCAGCGCAAATGCGTGCAATTGACTTGCTCGAACTCGAACATTTGGCATTCAATTATCTAGCGAGCCACGAGAGGCATTAATTGTTAAAGTTCATTTAATTCGAGAGCTCTTTGTGTTGTTACATTTTTGATTATTATGAGCTTTAATTACCTTAACAAGCCGCATGCAATTGATTTTCATTAAAAAAAAAGTGATTTATTTGTAGCCAAAGGCAGTTACATTGGAACTCAAATAAAGAAAATTAAGTTTCAAAAACTGAAATATTCATAAAAATTTATAAAAATTAAATTAATATCATTTAAAATGTCAAAAGGTTTTCATACTTTTTATAAGAAAACACAAATTAAGCCAATAGCACTTCCAACAGCTTAATTCTGTACTAAGCCTCAGATCCTCATTAAATAAGTTTTCTTGCCACGCCGCGTGGCATGCGCTGAATCCGCCCCCCTCTGGAGGAGCTGTCCATAAAATATGCAGCACACTTTTCGTCATAAATTTTTGGCAGCTCATGATGCTCGCTGCTTGCCAAGCGCTAAATATCTGGCCGCTGAATAATTAAATAAAATTTAATTAAAAGTGTCTAACTAAGCAAAAGCTGTTAGTGGTTGAACTCCTGCTGCTGCTGCTGCTGCTGCTGCTTTTAGCCTCGTCTGCCTTGACGCTGACTAATAAATCAAGAGCGTGTGCTAACGTAACTGATATGCCAGGCAGTGCAAGGGGTACAAAGTGGGCCAAGCCCAACCTGTGCAGCTGCAATTCAATCTGGCAATATGGTAAATTTCAGCTAAGTGGTAACAAACACTCGTGTTTAGCGTGGCGTTAAGCTCGCAGACAACAAGCCAAATGCGAAAAACCAAAAGCAAAATGCAACAATTAATGTCATCAGCAACTGCAAATATGGCAGCAGCCGTTGGAGCCGGTTAAACAATGGCCAGAAGCGGTTAACAATGCCAAACACTGTTGCAGATTCCAAAATGCTTCAACGGTCGCTCGCACACGTGTGTGTGTGTGGGTGTGCACATGTGAGTGTGTGGGATTGTCGTCTGTATTTACATGTTGTTTGTCACGCTCCCTGGCGCTTGACGTGGCAATAAACAAACAGCAACAGCAACTACTGCAGCTGCAACGGACACTGCAAATGCAACTGCATAACTTTTTGGCTTGTTTTCACTAATTGACAAAGAGCTGAGCAGTAGATGGAAAACAAGTGTAAATATAGATAGACCAGCTAATTGGAAACCTTCATAGCTAACATATAAAATATAGAGTTTAGTATGTCTAAGCCCAATTAAAGACTAGGTCTTGGGGACATTGGAGAGTTAAGCACATAGCTGTTGTGATTGTGCTAAAGCTCTATATATAAGACTCTTTGTCATGATTGACTGACTGACGACTGACTGACGACTGACTAGCTGACCGACTGACTGACAGACTGGCTGACTTACTGATTGGTGATCAACGCACAGTCCAAAGCGAAAGACCTAGGAAAGCTAGTTTCGGGAAATTCCATTTTTGTACATAGTTTTCCCTCTAGATTAATATGGCATTCAAATCTGACTACACAATTTTTAGTCGAAATTCAAGTCAAAATCTTACCCCTAAGATTCGTATGAAGTCATAGGTCAAAATTGCCCACCCTCATAACTCGGTCAAAACGCAACCGATTTTCATGAGGTTTGGCTTTTTGTGTCGAGTTTTCCCTCTAGATTAATCTGGCATTCAAATCTGAACACATATTTTTTGGTCGAAATTCAAGTCAAAATTTTACCCCTAAGATTCGTATGAAGACATAGGTCAAAATTTCCCACCCCCATAACTCGCTCAAAACGCAACCGATTTTCATGAGGTTTGGCTTTTTGTGTCTAGTTTTCCCTCTAGATTAATCTGGCATTCAAATCTGAACACATATTTTTTGGTCGAAATTCAAGTCAAAATCTTACCCCTAAGATTCGTATGAAGACATAGGTCAAAATTTCCCACCCCCATAACTCGGTCAAATCTCATCCGATTTCCACGAAGTTTGGCTTTTTCTTCATGGTTTTCCCTCTAAAACAATCTGGCTTTCAAATCTGAACACATATTTTTTGGTCGAAATTCAAGTCTAAATCTTACCCCAAGATTCGTATATAGACATAGGTCCAAATTTTCCATTCCCATAACTCGGTCAAATCTCATCCGATTTCCACGAGGTTTGGCTTTTTGTGCTAAGTTTTCCCTCTAGATTAATCTGGCATTCAAATCTGACTACACAATTTTTAGTCGAAATTCAAGTCAAAATCTTACCCCTAAGATTCGTATGAAGACATAGGTCAAAATTTCCCATTCCCATAACTCGGTCAAATCTCATCCGATTTCCACGAGGTTTGGCTTTTTGTGCTAAGTTTTCCCTCTAGATTAATCTGGCATTCAAATCTGACTACACAATTTTTAGTCGAAATTCTAGTCAAAATCTTACCCCTAAGATTCGTATGAAGACATAGGTCAAAATTTCCCATTCCCATAACTCGGTTAAATCTCATCCGATTTCCAAGAAGTTTGGCTTTTTCTTCATGGTTTTCCCTCTAAAATAATCTGGCTTTCAAATCTGAACACATATTTTTTGGTCGAAATTCAAGTCTAAATCTTACCCCTAAGATTCGTATGAAGACATAGGTCAAAATTTCCCACCCCCATAACTCGGTCAAATCTCATCCGATTTCCACGAAGTTTGGCTTTTTCTTCATGGTTTTCCCTCTAAAACAATCTGGCTTTCAAATCTGAACACATATTTTTTGGTCGAAATTCAAGTCTAAATCTTACCCCAAGATTCGTATATAGACATAGGTCCAAATTTTCCATTCCCATAACTCGGTCAAATCTCATCCGATTTCCACGAGGTTTGGCTTTTTGTGCTAAGTTTTCCCTCTAGATTAATCTGGCATTCAAATCTGACTACACAATTTTTAGTCGAAATTCAAGTCAAAATCTTACCCCTAAGATTCGTATGAAGACATAGGTCAAAATTTCCCATTCCCATAACTCGGTCAAATCTCATCCGATTTCCACGAGGTTTGGCTTTTTGTGCTAAGTTTTCCCTCTAGATTAATCTGGCATTCAAATCTGACTACACAATTTTTAGTCGAAATTCTAGTCAAAATCTTACCCCTAAGATTCGTATGAAGACATAGGTCAAAATTTCCCATTCCCATAACTCGGTTAAATCTCATCCGATTTCCAAGAAGTATGGCTTTTTCTTCATTATTTTCCCTCTAAAATAATCTGGCATTCAAATCTGAACACATATTTTTTGGTCGAAATTCAAGTCTAAATCTAACCCCAAGATTCGTATATAGACATAGGTCCAAATTTCCCATTCCCATACCTCGGTCAAATCTCATCCGATTTCCACGAGGTTTGGCTTTTTGTGCTAAGTTTTCCCTCTAGATTAATCTGGCATTCAAATCTGACTACACAATTTTTAGTCGAAATTCAAGTCAAAATCGTACCCCTAAGATTCGTATGGACATAGGTCAAAATTTCCCATTCCCATAACTCGGTTAAATCTCATCCGATTTCCAAGAAGTTTGGCTTTTTCTTCATGGTTTTCCCTCTTAAATAATCTGGCATTCAAATCTGAACACATATTTTTTGGTCGAAATTCAAGTCTAAATCTAACCCCAAGATTCGTATGAAGACATAGGTCAAAATTTCCCATTCCCATAACTTGGTTAAATCTCATCCGATTTCCAAGAAGTTTGGCTTTTTCTTCATGGTTTTCCTTCTAAAATAATCTGGCAGTCAAATCTGAACACATATTTTTTGGTCGAAATTCAAGTCTAAATCTAACCCCAAGATTCGTATGAAGACATAGGTCAAAATTTCCCATTCCCATAACTCGGTCAAATCTCATCCGATTTCCACGAGGTTTGGCTTTTTGTGCTAAGTTTTCCCTCTAGATTAATCTGGCATTCAAATCTGACTACACAATTTTTAGTCGAAATTCAAGTCAAAATCTTACCCCTAAGATTCGTATGAAGACATAGGTCAAAATTTCCCATTCCCATAACTCGGTCAAATCTCATCCGATTTCCACGAGGTTTGGCTTTTTGTGCTAAGTTTTCCCTCTAGATTAATCTGGCATTCAAATCTGACTACACAATTTTTAGTCGAAATTCAAGTCAAAATCTTACCCCTAAGATTCGTATGAAGACATAGGTCAAAATTTCCCATTCCCATAACTCATTTAAATCTCATCCGATTTCCAAGAAGTTCGGCTTTTTCTTCATGGTTTTCCCTCTAAAACAATCTGGCTTTCAAATCTGAACACATATTTTTTGGTCGAAATTCAAGTCAAAATCTTACCCCTAAGATTCGTGTGAAGACATAGGTCTAAATTTCCCATTCCGATAACTCGGTCAAATCTCATCCGATTTCCACGAAGTTTGGCTTTTTCTTCATAGTTTTCCCTCTAAAATAATCTGGCATTCAAATCTGACTACACAATTTTTAGTCGAAATTCAAGTCAAAATCTTACCCCTAAGATTCGTATAAAGACATAGGTCAAAATTTCCCATTCCCATAACTCGGTCAAATCTCATCCGATTTCCACGAGGTTTGGCTTTTTGTACATAGTTTTCCCTCTAGATTTATCTGGCATTCAAATCTGACTACATAATTTTTAGTCGAAATTCATGCCAAGATCTTAACCCCAAGTTTCGTATAAAGACATTGGTCAAAATTGCCCACCACCATAACTAGTTGTAATCTCATCCGAATTTCACTAGGTTTTGGAAAATTAATTAACATAAGTGTCTAAACTAACTGAAACTAACTTGTCCTGCAATATGTTTAAATTAAGAACTTACCAAAAACGAACAAAAAGAAAACTCAACGTGTCGCCCAACCGGCAACTAAGTGAAATTCCCCAGTTAAATAGCCATAACATAGTTTGTCAATTACAAATGTGAGTCGTTGAAAATACTGAAATTGTGTCACATTTAGTAAATGCACTAATTAAGTTAAAACCTTAGCATTTACCTTGTAAGGACACTCGCTGCTTGGATGCATGGTAATGGCAAACTCTTGTCGCCCAAGGCTGTGAGGCACATAAAAATATCATATGTCAACTGCAGGCTGCTATGCCAGCACTCTCACTCATTAAGCTCTTAACCTCGTTCGAGGCGCACACAAACACACAACACACACACACACACACACTCACGCACACAGACACACACAGGGGAGGTGAAATAGCCAGGATATACGAACTGCTAGTGAGCGCTTTATTACCAATGTCGACACGGTTTGGTCCAACAACGGCATGGCAGTCGTTGCTTTTGTGTAGCTGCAAGTTCAATGAGTTTTTCCGCTAACACACACACACCCACACACACACACACACACACACCCATACACACACTTAGTTTGCCCACTCTTTTTGTGCCTGCTTTAAGTCTCAGTTTGGTTGAAAAATTATGAATGTGTTGCAATCGCGAAATTCCTTTCTATCTTTTTTGTTTCTTGCTGCCTTTCAATTAATTTAACTGCCTTTTGCTCGGGTTTCTTACATTTCCTTGACTTGAATGAATGAAATCAAATTAATTAAGCAGCGTCAAGCACACAAATATATCTATATATATATAAAGCCAGAACAAGGACTCACGCCCGTTTTCTTATGCACATGCGTGAAACATTCTTTTCATAATTTATTTTGCTTCCTTCGCTCGGCTCGCTGCGTCTTTGGCATTCATTTTATCTGGCCCTTTTTATCATTATCAACTTCATCAGTTAGGCAGGCAGCCAGGCAGACAACCAGGCAGTCAACCAGGCAGTCGGGCAAGTCCTTCCAGGCTGCCAGTCCTTCGGCTGCCGCTGCCGCTGCACTGTAGCTTATATCTTGTGGCATACTTATGTGCATATGTCTCCTGGTGTTATGTGTGTGCGCACTCATAATTTGATTTCTCATACACAACTTTGATTAAGGATATCGACACACATACACACACACTAGCACATACAATTCGGCCTTTTGGCCTGCAGCTGTTTTGTGCTCTTTTGTATTGGATTCCATTTCGATTTTTCTGCTCACATTTTTATGTGGACTGCTTTTGCCTTTGGGCAATGGTCAGCAGATTGTTAGCCAAGTTTCGATTCACATGATTTCTAGCAAAACCTTTTTAGCTGCTGACCAAGGAGACCAGGATATACAACGCCATGGGGCCTGCACATTAAAGCACATTTAAGACACATTTTAATTTTAAAGTTATTTTTGAATTTGTAAACACAAAAGCTCAATACCGAAAGGCAAATATATTATATTTAATAAAACAAAAAAAAACCTATTTAGTTCTTTTATTCAACAACAGAAGCTGCACACAAAGCAAAGGCATATTTCATGCACATAACATTGACACCCAGCAAAAAAGCAAAAAAAAGAAAGCACAAATAAATCTATCAAATTCGAATGAAATATATATTTTGAAAAATGCTTTGATTGATGTTTGAATGGAGCCGTCAAAGCGAATGAAATCTGTCAGCTGAATGAAGTGCAATGATAATGTATACATACAGCCGATTGCACAAACGTATGATATGAGAGCGTTGAAATTAATCAGCAATAGGCAATTTTGCCTAAAACAAATATTTTAAAGCCAAAACAAAAGGAAAAAGGGAAAGAAGGACATATAAATAATGAATCTTAGAGTTCATAAAGACTACACCAACTTAGGCTTGGATTACTTAGTTCAAGTTTAGGTTTTAGTTTCATTCGATCCCTCAAATCGATAAGAACTCACTTTCAGACCATACTGTGAAGTATCCCTGAGGTAAAAGTTACATGCCGAATTTATGGTAAGACAGGGTATTTGCAAGTCGAGCAATGTCAACTACTGCGACTTCTTAATATGCACTCTTCGATAACTTACCTATTCGTTGAGTTTATTTGGACCACAAGCTACTTGGTATGTTGAATACTGTAACGAAAAAATTTGGTATTCGAAATACATTAATTAAGTTTAGTTAAGATCTTAACGGTACACGAAAACTTAATCATAAAAACTTGCACAGCTAATTAAACAAGCAGCAATTTAATTAATTACGGAATTTAAGGGGCAGCCGCAGACAAAGCTTAAGACACGGCACATGGGCTTAATACCTTGTCACCTGTATGCACAGGTGTGCCAATAAAGAGCAAAACACACACAGGCACACACACACACAAACACAAAGAAACAGCGACAGGCAGCTAAGCCACAAAATCAGAAATGTTAATTAAAATCACTGAGCGTTGAGCACAAGCGTCGGGCATATTAAACAGGCAGGAAATCAGTTGGGAATGAAAACCCTTAGCCCCAGGTAAGGTACGACGAGGAATGGGCAAGAGAAGATAAATGTATTCCCATTAAACGTGTTTAGATGTATAAAAGTAATCTAAATTAGTTTGGATCTAAATTATGACACTGTCAGCTAAGTTAAGCGTAAGCACAAGTATTATTATTAAGTATTATAATCTCAAGCAGAAAAAAGTTAATTGAGCTTGGCCTAAGAAGGAAGTAGGATGCTAGACAATTCGTGTATTGTCTAGGGAACTTTGAAACTCAAACTTGTATTTTGAATTAGTTAGTCAACCATAATCTTAATTTAAGCAAACGTTCATAAACACATCCATTGTTGAGAGATATTGAGTGTGAGGCATGAATCAAAAGGCGATATTCAACATCCTTTCCTTTTGGTAACATGAAGAGCTCGGCGCAGCTCGGCTTAGTCACATTCAAAGGAGAGAGAGAAATTTTGAATTAACCACTAAATAAATCACAAGATAACAACTGACTAAATCAAAGAAAGAATAATTTCCGTTAACATTACTTTTGAAATATATTTAACGCAACATTTTTGCTGGTTAAAAACAATTTGAAACTTGCCGCAGGAAAATTGAATTTCTAGAGTTTCCAGAGCAGCCAATGCCAGCTGCTCGCTACGACAGCGGCAACAATAATAAATAAGGGGAGTTGCATGGCAAAAAAAAAAGAGGACAGGCAACAACAAAGGCGAGTTCGCATTTAAAAGCGTAATGGACGTAACGGAAATACAGAATTCCGATCAGGAAGCCAGGGGTCAGGAAATCATCTGAAAAAGTGGCAACAAAAACGCGCGCAATGCAAAATGGGAGAGAACGAGAGAGTTGCATAAAATGAATACAACTGTCTACTGGCCCATGAATAGAACAAAGCAAACGCCCGAAATTATGCGTGACTTTTTATGCTGTCCATTGTTAATGCTTTTAGTTTATAGTCGGACTGCATAAATTAATATTTCATTCAGTTAAATATGAAGCTATCACTAACGGCTTAAAGTCATTATGCTGGACAATTAATGATGCGTCGCCTTCAAGTACTTTTAATCGGTATAATATTTCAACATTTTGCCGGACAAAGTTTTCCTTTTAGTGAAGCATTTACAGCAACAAAAGGAAAATGCTTTAAAGAGCTTTGCTAGCTGGTTGGCGAGTGGGTGGGATGAGCTGGTCACGTGGCCTCTCCATAACACAATTAGCAACAACAAGTTGCATTAAAGCGGCTTCTAACTTTCATTAAAAACCACTTAACCCATGCCAGGACAACAGAGAGACCGTAAGCCGACCCTTGTGAAGCCGCACAATTCTAATACTTGACCCACCCACTTGACCCACATGACCCGCTGCAGCTAAACAAAGCAACAACGTGGCACATGGAAGCTGAGCCAGCTGGGAGGGGGAAGTTGGCTTACTGAGCTTACCGTAGGCGTGTCTGCAGCGTGTGCGTGTAGCTTTTGCTATGGCGGTGGGGCGTAGGCGGGCGCCACTTCTGCACATCGTTAGTCATATTTTTTATATGGCAAAGTTTTTGGCAAACAACAAGAAAGCGAAAAAATTCAAATACATACATATATATGTCTATATATTTTTAATTAAATTAAAAAGCATTGTGTGGAACCAGTTGTGGTCGGTGCCCAGGGAATGCCCCATGCGCAAAACTCAAAAAGCGTTGCATACTTATATGGGCAAAAGTTTGTGCCAACAGAAGTTCCACTTTTGAAACTTCTAAATATAAAAATATATGTAAGTATACATTTTAAATGGCCCTAATGCGTTTTAAATTGTATATTTAAATCGATAATATTTATTTTTTGAAATGGTTATCATGCAAGTTTTTCTACACATGCCGCAGAGAAATTCAATTTTGATCGGGCCGTGTCAATGTACGTTTATTCCAATTTCATTACGGCTGTTATTTTCCTTTAATTCTTCTTGTGCAAACAAACACAACCAGCACCAAAGTTGAAAAATGGCTGCGCAAAAAAAAAAGATGATGGGACTTGGTGGGGGCATATCAGCTGCGGGGAATACCGCGTACAAACTGAAAAACTTTGCTGCCACTTTGGTGTTTTTTTTTTTTTTTTTTGCTTCGACTGTTTTCTTTTAATGCCAAAGCGTGAAAACAAAACTTTTTTTTCTTGCTCTTGCTAGCCGCATTTAAACGGCGACACTAATGGCCCGAAATTGAAATGGAATTTTTGTATTTGTGCAAATATTTTGCAAACTGAAACCAGCAAAAGGAACCGAAAAGTTTGTTGAATGTTAGCAACTGACTTGCATTCAGTTGCCAAGGCGTCATATGCTGCAAACCTAAATCGATTTGAGTTGCTGCATAAAAAATCAAATTCAAGTTTGCAGCATTTAAAGTTCTCAATTTATAAGCAATTGGTTTTTGTAGAAATTATATATGTAACATGTATGAAGTTAAGCGGCTTCAACGCACAAGCTACAAATGATTTTAGGTCAAAATTTGAATCTAAATAAGCAAAAACAAGTTTTCGGCAAAAAATGTAAAAGCAACTCAAAAGATAAGTTAAAATGTGAGCATCGATACTCATTTTGTCTCAAAAAGTCAGTTAATTTCCTCAAGACCATCCTCACATACATATAGTATATAGATAAGAGATAGATCTATATGATCTATGTGAGGATATGAGGATAGATCTATGTGATCTATATGGGGATAGATATTTTACTTCATATGAATATAGTACATAGATAAAAGATAGATCATATAGATCATATGATATGAAGAAAGATATGAATCATATGAAGTAAAATATCTATCCTCATATGCATAAAGTATATAGATAAAAGATAGATCTATATGATCTATATGAGGATAGATATTTTTCTTCATATGCATATAGTATATAGATGAATGGTAGATCATATGGATCATTTACTATATGCAAGTGAAGTAAAATATCTATCCTATCTATCTATCTATCTATCCAGATCTATATGATCTATCTTTTATCCATATACTACTTATAAGCATATAAGGAAAAATATCTATTGTTTCTTTAAAATCACAAAGTTATTTCAATTTGTTTGATAGCATATTTTGTCACTGTTTCAAATCAGACCAGAAACTAGGCATATTTAATTATATGCTAATTTATAAAATTCTTTTTTCTTTCTGCCAATCAATAGTCTATTTTCAAGCTCAATAAATTTATTAAAAAAATGGCATTTGTGTGTGCTTGTGACCTAAATTGAATCTATTTCGATTTTCGCAAATAAACAAAAAAGCCAGCAGCAAAAACTGCGACAATAATAATTTGTCAAAATTTGTGGAATATTATATAGTGTGAACCACGACGTGGGCGGGGAACTCCCCTCAGCCTAATAAAGAATTTAAGTACTAATTGAAAAGTGCTGTCGCGGGGAAAGAGAGAAGCCGGAAGAGACCAGCGGTAACAGTGAGTTAACCTTCTTTTTTAACTCATCCATCAAAGTTTTTGCCATCAGAGCGAAAAATGTCAATTTCTAGCTAACTTTTTAAAGAAGCTGGGCTTCCTAGCTAAGGAATTGAAAAATATTGATGGGCTGCTTTCATTTTGCATATATATAAGACCAATTTGATGAAAGCCAAGCAATTTGTGCAAAGCAATTCGACTTTAATACAAAGTACAACAATTTTAACTCTATGCAGATTTTGGACCAAACGTTGCCAACAAAAAGGAGCCAAAAATTTGAAAATATTGAGGTCACAAATGCATTAGAAAGTGCTAACTGTTATATACGTTCCAAGAGTGAGATAGAGAGAAAGGCAGAGAAAGAGAGAGAGAAATGGAGAGAGTTTAAATGCGTAAAGGACATAAATATTGCTGCAAAGTTTTTGCCCTCAACTGATTGCAAAATGTCCAAGCAACGGTAAACAAAGTTTTGTGGCCATTGGCAATGCCAATCGATAGCCTGGCACCCGCCACACAGACACTGAGACCGACCGGAGATAGCCAAAATGGTCAGCGAAGCAGACTGTCAGCCAAGTTGGCCCGATATGTTGGACACATTCGATATACCCATGCAGCCGGCCCACACAAGAAGGAAACTGTGCGCACATTTTGGCTCGCATAACGTTTTTAGCATTAATTGAATTTGTTTGCTGGCAAGCGAGTTAGGTTTTACTTGACAATTTAGCACTTGCGGCTGCTGTGGTCAGCTCTGCTACAAACTAGGCAATGCCAAGCCAAAATTTATCTTAAAAATGACCAAAAATACGATCTAGTAAGTGACAGCCAGTTATATATATATATATATGTGTGGTTTTGATAGTATAAATATAATCTATGATTGGCCAGACCCTGAAATATATCTATTACATAACTTTTATTTCTAACTAGAAGATCTTGTCAATTAAGTGAACACCAAAGTAGATTGAATGTGTACATTAATGAGCTTTAAATAAACTTTCATTGGTCAAACATTGTATTTTTCTATCGGAAATGCGGCTTCTACTTATGCCTCGCCTTAAATTGCTGCATTTTAAGACACAGTAAGCACGGCTTTAACAATCTGCTCATAATTCTGGGATACAATTTTCGTTAGACATAAAAAATTAACTATGCGTATGCGAGAAAAACTATGGAGTAACGAGCATTAGTAGCGGCGGCAGCAGCAAGGACGAGCTTTGCCAGAATGCCTTGCTGAATTTTTAACGCCTGTGTGACTGCAACAAAAATGCCCAAAGCCCGCAACGCCTCCGCCATGGCAGCTGGCAACGATGCACCAAATTGCATCTAGAGGCTCGTGTATCTACAATGTATGCAGTTGGTGATGCGGTCAGGCAGAGTCCTTTCACTGTGTTCAGTGCTTGGCTCATTGCTTGGCTACGTAAGTGCAGCCGGCTCGTTTTGTGGTCACTTGAATCGACTCTGCATAATGCGGCTGGTTCGGGCACACATCCTGGCCCGCCCCTACGCCGCCCACTCTGTATGTTAAATTTTATATGGCTTTGCGCCGTGCACAGCTTGAAGCAGCCTCAGGCGAATGGCATTTGCACACAAGACTCGACTGCTCCTTGAAGCACGTAAGTGCATTGGGGACCTGCTCTGGCTTGCCTGCTCCTGCTCCTGATGCTGTTGCTGTTGCTCCTTGACGTCCTTAATTGTAAAGATGTGTTAATGTATTCCCTTTTGCAAGTTAACATTTTATTTCGCTACGTTCGTTGAGTTAAAATATGCAAAATGTTATACTGTTGGACGCGATGCCACGTGAAATGCTCCACCAAATTGACGGCAAACGTTGACCGTGGGCATATTCAAGGATTGAGGGCGTTAAAGGGACAGGATTGGCCAAGTTGGCGCTGCGGGCATGTCTCAGCGTGACACTGAACACGCTTTAACGAGGAGCGTCCGACCGAGGGCTGTGGCTCATAACTTATGCACATAGATAAGCGACAACGATGTCTGCGTTGGCCGTTATGTCCTTCGTCCTGGGCCTGCCGACGTCGACGTTGCTGTCGTTGTTGTTGTTGTTGTCGCTGTGGTTACTGTTATTTTTGTTGTAAGCGCCGGTTAAGGTTGGGTTTTGCACGCTGCCGGCCATTTAAGGCAATTATGAAATTTTAATAATTTCAAGTGTAATTATTTAAAGTCTTCTTAAAGTTCGCTCAGTCTCAGTCCGGTAGATTGCTTATCATTAAAAGTAGCACATTTTACGCTTAATTGAAACTTTCAAAACGGCATCTAATTAGGCTACTTTTATTAGCAATTAGAGAATAATAAATTTATTCAGATTAAGGTTTGATATTCTCTTAATTTAAAATCAATAGATGAAGGTGATTAATGCTTATAAAAGCTTATACAGGATAAGTATCAAAATATTAAATAAAATATAGGCTGAGATGTGAGCTTTCGGCTTAAAATAAGCTTTCAAATTATTCTACATCAGCTGTCCAAAGCTTTAATGTACTTATCGCAATAAAAGCTCTGTTTTCGGCATTAAATCTCGTTGAAGCCTTGGGAAATGAGTTTTTAAGTCAGCATAAAGCACATACTTTAAATGACATTCTTAATATAAATAATGCATTTGTTTTTTTGTTTTTTTGCGACCTGCGACATATTAACATACAATTAAAATTATTTCTGACTTTCCCTGTGACGGCAGAGAAGACAATGCAATAACAAGGCGGAATTTAACTTCATTAATTCGTCTTCCAATTGCCAAGCGACTTAATCGCCTTGCACATAACCGCGGTTAAGCCTTTGTTTCGCAAAAGGAGGCCCATACAATTAAACAGCTTTCGACAGTGTGCGTGTAATTCCTTACATTCAAGCAGACCACAATGCCATCGCTTCTCAGACTGCAATTATTTTCTTGCTGTCGGATATGCCATGCCACTCAATGCACATGCCATTAATTATGAAAATATTGGCCAAACACTTTCCGGGCCAGTGGCCAAACAGCCGATGCCCGTACGCCATAAGGACACGCTGAAGTGTCCTTGTGCGCACTTGGATGGCACTTGCATTAAATTTAAAGTATTTACCACAATATTTTCGCTACACTTTGCCGAAATTGTATTTCGTTCGCATTGTGAGGGCCAACAATTCACAAGACCAAACACACACAGGCACACACACACACACACACACACTCACAGTCATACACATACTTGTACATTTGGTGGCATTGTGTGAAATGTATTGTGCTTTTGAGCTGAGTTTCGTTACATTTGGTTTGGTTTGGCAGCTCGCCTCGTGGCACCTTCAAATACTGCACCTGCTCCACTTGGTCCACTCGCTGTGGATGCCACTTTTCGTGGTATTGCGGTGCTCGCTCTTTCTCTATTTCTCACCCACTCTCTCTCTCCCTCTCTCTCTGTCTCTCTCTCTCTCTCTTTCTCTCTCTCTCTCTCTCTCTCTCTCTAGCTAACTCTCGCTTGCTGTTTGCTGCTTTTGTTAGTTTTTCAACAGTCTGAGAGCTTTTTTTAATCCATTTGCTAGGGGTATATTGGTTTCTAATGAACCTAACTTTTTCTAATATAAAGAATAGTTTAGGCAGAAACATCGGATTCCTTGTGTAAGAAATTGCACAGAAATTATCCATTTGGCAGATAAAATCTTCAGAATATGAATAAGAGCAACTTAAGCCTAACAAGTACATAAAAGAACATAACAAATCAAATTTATTTACAAATATTTAGAATAATTATATAATTCTAGATAAATCGAAAGTAAGAGCTGTTATTCTATTTATTTTATTTAAATTTGTTACATCTGGAACATAAGAGACATTCTCTGGGAAAATAAATTTTTTCTAATTTCTACATTAACTCTTTGTTACATAGCATATTAATTCATATATTAAGTTCAAAACTGGATATACTTGATTTTATAGCAGTCGAGTATACTCAATATGTTAAGTGCAAAGCATAACAATACATTTGCACAGAATTAAGGACACGCCCAATCGGGCCACAAAGGTGCGTTCGTACGGCCAAATGCAAAAATGCGCCAAAAAAGAAAATGCTTGGCAGCAATAGCAACAGAGAAAGAGAGAGGGAGGGAGAGCGAGAGAGAGCGAGAGAGAGAGAGAGAGAGAGAGAGAGAGAGAGTGTGTGTGTGCTCGCAATGAGAAAGAGAAGGTGGCTAAGAGAATTGAATTGCCTGGCGGGCGGCAAATTAAATTCACTCGCTGAAAATTAGCGACGCTTGTGGAAAATGCGACCCAGACAGTTGCGTGGGCCATAAACAGATTCAGCTTTTAAGGAAACCAAACACGTAACGCGCCAGGGGGCAAAGGGGTGAGCACGCACAGCACACTTCCGAATCATTCCCAGGCACTCGCCATCTAAAACCATTTGCCAGTTAAATATAGCAATTGAGCCAAAATAGGCGCAAAATTCTATGAAACGTGCGTGCAATTATTCAAAGTGCAAAGTCTTTGCTCGCAACGTGCAACTTTTACGTTTTTCTATATTTGTTTTTATTATTGCTTATTCGCTTGTGTGTGTGTTGCCTGGGAAATTGTTCATAAATTCGAGAAGACAACTTTGTTAACTTTGAGACGCCGAAAAATGGTGCTTTTATTCCAGTCGGCATTTAATTTATTGACGTAATTTGCCTTCGGCTTGCCGCTGCATATTAATTTGGCATAAACGACGCACAGCCATCAACAAATTACAGCAAAGATTATATGTCCCAGCATGTTGAGACATTTCCAACAAATGTATTGTTGTTGTTGTTGTTGCTGTTGCTGTTGTTGTTGCTGTTGTTGTTGTTGTTGTTGGGTGTGTGTGCTTGTGTGTGTGCGGGCCTGTGACATTGACAACGCCTCGTGCAGGATCAACAGCAAATTACCCTAATCAAATTGCCATTGTGCATATTTTAAGTTAATGAGTTCGTGAATTTAGATCAAATTAGCGCAAAAACTGAAATTTCTAGGACTTATATTTCATTATTATTATTTGTTATTAATTTCTTGTTACAGGAAACAATATTAATTATGACTTTTTTGGATCTAAGCTGCAAAGTTACATCGGTATATTTCACACATTTTCAATACAATTTGCAACACGTTCTCTTGAATTTAACCAAGTCGTAACATTTCGCTATTCCCAAATTTAGCACAAAGTCGTCAAAAGTTTCTATTGAAAATGTTCAAGGAAATTAATCAAACAATGGAGTTATTAGATCGTCGGTGGCAGTGCAGCGTTTAAAGTATTACTTGCAGCTAGCATGTTTTAGGAAACGGATTAGGGATTAGTTGGGAAAGCAGTTTAGGAAAGTTGTGAGGAATGAAACTAAATATGGACTTAAGCATATAAAAGTCTTAACAAGACATAAATGGACAATGCAGCGAACTAAGAGGGGGAAAAAAATACCCATAAGCAACGAACGCTGCAAACTTAAATAAGAGGCAAGGGGAAGGGGGCGCTGCGTGGCGCACACAGAAGAGAACAAAGTTCTGGGCAAACACCTCAAGTGTATATGGCAAAGGGTGAACTTTTGGCTTGCATAAGCTCAAGCTGAACTTTTATTTGTATGACTCGTCGTGTGCAGCAAAGTTTTGGCCAGTTTTTATAGCATATTGTTGTTGTTGTTGTTGTTGTTAGTGCTGTTGCTGCTGCAGCTACTTGCTTGATTTTATTGCTGCAGTAACTTCAGCTGCAGCAGCAGAAGCATCCGCTGCTCGCACAAGAGCCGCTCCCTGGCCGGGCCGAGTGCACTTTAAATTACTCGAATGATACTTGATGGTTGCAATCAGCAGCGGCAGCGGCAGCCCCTCAGCCCCCTTTCCACAGTCTCAAGTAGACTTCATTATTTTGATAGCAATTAGCAAATTGAGTTTTATAAATTTTAAGTTGTCTGTCATGCAATTAGTGCAGCACGTCTGACCAACCAGACAGAGTCAAAGCTTTGCCTCCGCGCACACGCTGCGTATACTTGATGTGTCCACTCTAATTCACAATGGAGCTCGTGTTTGGATGTATGTTTGCCTCATTTTTTTTTTGTGGGATTTTATTGCACGTTTCGAAATTAACTTTATGCACCACAAGGGTTCATGCAAATTTCGGGCTTGGCTTCTGTTTTGTTTAATTTGATTTTTACCCAGCGCTCGCACTGTGCCAAGCAGCAGCTGATAAAACATTGGCGCGGGAACATAAAATGGAAAGACATGCAACAGCGGGTCAGCGCGGAGGAAAAGAAAACAAACAATTTTTGCAACGCCCAGAGATTCTTTTCCTATCAACGCTTGTTATTGACACAAGTGTTTGAGCTTGGCTATCAAAACTGAGATTTTTTTCAGAATTTTTAATTGAATTAATTTTGATATTGTTAACATAGATGGGTTCCAGTTATAAGCCTTAGCCGCAGTTTACAAATTAATATTTATAAAAAATTGATCTTTAAATCGCGAATGACAACGAAGCTTTGCATATAGACAACTTCTCTGATCGATTTGAAGCTATTATTACTTTTAACTAAGCTTAAAGCAAGTAGAATCCACTTGTAAGTTAACTACCGACTGCGCAATAGGTAGGTGGAGTATAAGCATCTTGGATAATGTTAACAAGAATTCAAAAGTAAGTCAACAAATCGAATTTAAAGGGGACTATAACTGGAAATTCAATATTCAGATATATTGATGCTTGCGAGAGAGTGGCAAAAGAGAGAGGCGACAAAACTGGAAACTTGATATTGTGTCGGAAGCCTCGAGGCAAGCTCGTCCTTTGAAGAGTATGGCAACAAACTGTTTCCGAGTTGGCAAAAAGATTAGAATCGATTTACGATACATTTTCAATTGTATATCAATTGGATTTTATTCTGCAATCAAATTAAAACATGTTTATTCATTTATAACAATTAGCTGAGAGCGCCTAAAATTTGTTATTTATAATTTATTTATCAGCTTTGTAATTGTTGTGAGCATTTAAGCCCATTGTTGTTTAAAGACGCAAAGTTCAAGCCAAGGCAAACCAATTTTGAGAGCAGTTCAATCAAGCAAATCAAGTGGAAAACACAAAATTTTGTTATTGCTCGATTCAAGCTGTTGTTGTTGCTCTCACAATTTTCAATGGGAAAAAACAGCAGCAAAAGCAGCGCATATTATGTTTATGTGCAGAAATATGATACTCTAAGAAACAATACGCTGTCGTTTAATGCCCACAAACACAGCCAAAGCTCTATTACAGATATGATGACGATGTGACGATGACTATGTTACCCGATTGGCAGCCAGAAGTTGTTCTTGTTGTCGTCATGGTCGATATTGATCCATGTTGACAATTTTTGGCGGCGTGCAGAAATAAATAAATATATGCCCCGATTTTTCACTCTCCACTGCTCGACATGCAACGTGTGTGGCATAAAAGCTGCTTTTGGGGTTCCGTTTTTGTTTTTTTTTGATTTGTTTTGATGCTCTGCACAGTTTATTTGCTTTTTATTTTTACTGCCGTTTTGCGCGATTCCGCCGTATCTATGGCGTTGTCTGACAAAAGGCAAATGCGCCCATTTGTCATTTGGACAACGAGCTGACAGTTGGCAACAAACCGAAGCGGCTGCCAGTTGTCAGCGGATGGTTTTGTCACCCTTCGGGCGATTTGCCGAGCATCGAACCTGTAAATGGCAGCCCTTATGCAATTGGCTTTTGTGTTAAGTACGAGGGCATCCTTGACGGAAATGCAATACTCAGGTAATCTTTACCTTATTGCGACTACGGCGGATGATCTTTTTGAATAGCCCGGTCAAAAGTTAGACAACATTCATTCTAATTTCGACGCAATTGAATTTAAAGCAAGTTTAGCAACTGGCAGGGAAAAGTATTTACAACATCTATGTTATATAGGTATGGGGAACAGGCCAGGCATAGTATTTATTTTATATAGGTATGGGAAACTGGCAAATCAAAGTATTTACAACATCTATGTTATATAGATATGGGAAACTAGCCTGGCATAGTATTTTCAATATCTATGTTATATAGATATGGGAAACTAGCAAATCAAAGTATTTACAATATCTATGTTAAATAGATATGGGAAACAGGCCAGGCATAGTATTTATTTTATATAGGTATGGGAAACTGGCAAATCAAAGTATGTACAATATCTATGTTATATAGATTCTACTTCCAAATGTTTTGTACAAATATGTACTATGCTTGTTAGCGAGGAAGTAACTAAAATTGGTATTTAACATTAATTATACAACAAATAATATAAGGCTTATATGCAAACAATTCATTCAATGTTTTTTCTGAATATTATGCAATGTTATGTTTTTTTTTTTTAACTTAACTTCCCATATTTGCATAATACAAATTTTATCATACGTATTATTTACTAAGCAATTAAAATGGTTTAAACAGCGCGCAACCTTTTGAAGCTTGGTAGGCTTTCAACATGGTTTTAATTACGAATCAATTAATAAATGTAAAATTATCCTACATATTTAAAAACAAGAAAATTGCGAGCCTTTTTGCGTTTTTCAAATGGATTCAAGCAGACTTCTGTTACACAAATATATATGAAGGTATATGGGCTTATATATATTTTTTAATTCATCCGGCCGCATAAAAGGCAAAAGGCAGGCAATGGCAAATGTAATAAGCGCACTCAGCCAAAAGCAAATACATAAAATGCGACCCAAACGCATTATTTCTATACCCTGTAACAGTTGAAACGGGTGTGCCGAATTGCGCTGTGAGTGCTAAGTGTGCTAAGTTAAAAAAAAAAACTTTACATTTGTTGTGGAGCATTTCATAAGCAAAGCAAGGAAGCGTATGGTTAAGCATGCATAAGATATTTGTATACCGATTCTTGGAGCTCCCAAGGTGTTTCCCTAACAAGGCACAGGGTATCGGTCAGTCGGGCAGACGCGCTTCTTAGACATTGAAAGGACAAAACTGCGCAACGGCTAATGGTAGGCTAGAAGCGCTGTCAGCTTCCATTGATATGAAAATAAACACACGACGCTAATCAAATGTAAGCTCATTTAATGTTTAAATAAACAGAAATGAATACTCAGATCTGCGATGAGTGCTCGCCTGTGAGTGTGTGTGTGTGTGTGTGTGTGTGTGTGTGTGTGTGAGTGTGAGTGCGAGTGCGTGTTTATTTGTTTCTCTGATTAAATGCTGCATAAATATTTAATATGAATTACTTTCATGGCATTTAATTAGCTAGCCAAATATACTTCAATAAAAACCAAAAACAAAAAAACCTACTCAAATAAAAACTTTGCTAGCACACAAAAGAAAGCAAAAAATACAACAAAAAAAAACTCATGCGTTGGCGGCGGCCACTTGAAAAATATAACATCAATTTTGTTATTGAGCAGAAGCGGGCGCCACAAGCTCGGCGAGTGGCTCAGTTGCAGACTCCGGGGGAGTCTCTGCTCGACAGACTGCGGCATTTGTTTGTTTTTTTTTTTTTTGGTTGTATTTTTGTTTATTTCAAGTAAGCTCCCGTTTTATTCCCTTTGAAGTGGCACTGAGCGTCGCTCAAAAGTCTCCAGTTTGGAGCAGCGGCATTTCGCAGCCATCGCATTTGGGTAAGCGAAATGTACTCAAAGCCAAGTTTATGGCGGCCACTGTGGCCATAATTCCTGTAAAGACCTTTAAAGCATTTCTTTTAATAATTTTCTATTGTCAACATTTTGAAAAGTTTTGCCAGCCAGACAACATTTTTGTCGCGTCTTTGGTACGTTAACTTTGTTTGCTATGCCCCATGGCTTAACTTTAAGTTCTTAATTCAGTCTGCGTTTGGTTTTGCTTGGAAACTCAACTGCTTCTCATTCAAAACATAGAATCTCAAATTGAAATATAAAGCTGATATATCATTTTTTAGCTGCTCTATGACGAATGAGTTAGTTCTCGCTTCTCACTTCTGTGACGAAGTATTTTTATGGTGAAAAACTGAATTTGGTTTTGTAAAATCATATTGATTTCTATAGAGAATTGTCTGTGCATATTCATAAATTTCCCTAAATTGCATTGTTTTTAACAATTTGTGATATTTTTTTATAATCCCTGCAATAATTAAAAGTGGCTAAAAAGCGTCAAAACAAAGTTTTTCATAATCCTAAACTTTGTTATTGTTGCTTTTCATTCGAAAAACTAAAATATTGAATATGGAATTTATGTTATCTGTACAATAGAAAAATGAAAAGAAAAAACTTAATCCCTGTGCAAAAGGTTAACAAAAACAAATTAGACAAGTGCTCGGCATAAAGCTTTGATATTTAGCTTATTCAAAATATTTTTTTTGTATATTTTCTTTTTCGTTCTTTTTATGTGCATATAAATATTGTATATTTAATCAATTGCTTTTGCATTGTACAATTTATTTACCAGGTAATTCCGCAGTCAAGCAACGCACAAACGAAGCATTTTGTGCAAACATTTTCAATTATTTTGCCATATGTAAAAAAGAGATATTTTACAAAATAAGTAAACGCAATGCAACATTTGTGCTGCAAAAAAAAAGGGGGGGAAATAAACGATGGATGAAAAAGGAAATGGAATTGAATTGTCACAGCTGCAATTTTTCAACTGTCAAATCAAAACATAAAACCAATTACTTTTAATGATTAATTACTTGGAAGAGAAGCGTCATGGAGCAAATGTTGAAAACCACAAAATGATTTTGATTACGAGCGGGGCTGGAGTCAACTTTGATTTGATTTATGATGCGCATAACCCTTTTGACACACACAGCACACTCACGGCCATACTCTTCATTTGTTATTAACTTAAGCCTAGCCCGACGACATGCGATTCACCTTAAAATTCATAAGTTTGTCAAGCGAAATTTACACACTCACACACTCACACACACACACACCCGCACACACACAGACAGCCGCAAGTAAAACAGCAGCTGCATGTCATTAACAATATGAGCCCAAGACATAATCCCCCGCACGGCTGCCAAGGCGCGCAACATGGCGTATGCGTAATACGGGCGCCAAACTTTTCAGCGCTTCATTTTTTAAACATTTAACACACACACACACACAAACACACACTCACCGAAGCTTGTGCGTGTGCGTGGCAACAACTTTTCTTACTTTCGAGCTATGTTTTCTATGGCCGTGTTTTTATTTTTACCCATTTTAGTTGTCATCAAGGCTGCGGATTATGCGCCCCTAAAATGTGAGTTTATGTTCAAAATTATGCAAAAGCGGGGCAATGAAAATGCTGATGAGCCGGGCTGTTGCTGATAATGTTTATGCTGATGATAATGATGCCGCATAACACCAAACCGAATGGATTGCGGTTGAGGCAGAAAAAGGGCTAAACACAACTGCGTTCTCTATATGGGCTTTGTCAATGCAAAAAAGAATGTGAAACTAAAAAGTAACCAAATATTTTAATTACATTCGGCCACAACTGACCCAAATAAGGGGGCAACCCTTTCGGCCAAGTGCTTCAGCTGCTTAACTGACCATGCTGACAGAAACACGCTCTTTCATCATATTAACCCCAGTTTACTTGAGCATGACGAATGAGTTTCTCAAGTTTGCCAATTTCAATATCAATTTTAAAGCTGTACCAGCTGCAATATCCAGAAAGTTTAACCATATAATATGGCAAAAGTAACTTAATGTTTATTATGACCAACCTGTTGGCTAATACAAAGGTAATTTATAATGTCCGCTATAGGAACTGTCAACAATTTATGTGCCACCAAAACCCATAAAATTTTGTTTTATGTACAAGAATTTCGAAGCGCTAATTTATGGACCAAATCGTTGGCAAATTATGAGCTGCGTTTCGAAGTGCTTTAGGAAATGAATTAAAAATCGATTTGCTTAAATTGTACACATTTCATGTAAGAAGTTCTTAGGCTTTGAATTACTTGCGGTTGACTGTAATTGACGGTTGTTTATCACGAGCTCTATAAATGGAAGCCCTTTAAAAGCGGAAGAGCCGACATGTGATATATGCACATATATCCGCAGGTTTTATGAGCTTATTGATTTTGCGGTTTACTTGAGACATTGGCGCAGGTGTCAAATGATTTGAGCTTAAGGCTTAATGCTGAGTACTTTTCAAATAGAAACATGGGCAAAAGAAATTATGAGAATGAATAGGTGCTTGTCGTATTGATTTGATCAACTATGTTCAGGTAATTATACTCTTAGTTAACTTTAAATTTAGTAGGTCTAGGTTATGCTCCCAGCCTTGGAAGCTAGCTGGGAGTCAACATGGGCAAAGTCTTTAAAAGAACTAAGGCATATGTATATTAACTTACTAAAACTAGCATGTTAATTGGGTAAACCATTTAAAGGCTAAGTAAACTACCTATAAATTTAATAAGTCTTAAAAAACTTATAGGCCAGTTGAGCGTATTGAAACAAAGCATATAATATGTGCACATTTTGGGTAGCATATTAACATCAAGAACTTCACCTTCTATTTGCATAAGTATTTCAATAACTATTTCTACTTATTTGACAAAGGTTTAAATTTGTTGCCATTTTTTTATGTTTTTAATAAAGTTCTTTTAATTTGTGAATATACAAACAAATATAAACTTAATTAACCATGTGTATGGAATCAAGTGTAAATAATCTTTTTTCATTATTGTCTACACTCGGAGAGATTGAATTTAAGTTGAGAATAGCTTATATTTGCTTTAAAGAATGTTTGAGTTATCTATTAACTAACTAATAACATTTGCTTATATATAAATGTAAAAGAAAGTGCAATAAAAACTGAATATATTTGATATCAAAAACGTTAGCAAAAAGTGCACTGAACAATATTCCATTTACAAAGTTTCGAAAACAGAAAAAGTGCCAAATATCCAAAGCTATATTTTAATCTTGCAAATCTTAACAACAAAATCTACAGTAGCTGCAGCTCCAATTTTATTTATTAAATTGCAAAAATTGTACGTTGAACTTACCTAAATGTGCAACGGCATGTAAATCGAAAAATTACGAAAAATGTCAGTTCACATCACGCCTCCTGCGGCTGGCTGTTGTTAATCATGGCACACACGCACACACTCTAATCTAGTTGGCTGTTGTTGCAAAAATATTCAAATGAGTTACGGGCTGCCAATAAATGAAAAATATGTCACAGGCCGGCGCTTGCAGAGCCAAGACGGCATGCAACAGCAATTACACGAACTATGCACAAATATTCCCTAATTTCTTAATTCTGAATACACTTGTGTCACTTGAACTTGGGTCTAGTTCTTGACCACGAACTGCACTTTGATGAACTTGCTACCAAGAGTATTTGCCAGGCTTCGAAATCTCGCGAAGACGTGACTTCAAAACTGAACCGAAGCCAACGTCTGAACGAACGACATCCGCACTGAACGAATGAAAAACGAATACTGACTCCGGGATTGAATGCAATGAAAGTTAAGAACCGTCACGCAAGCTCGAGCACGTTCGAACAAGTTGGAAGCCCACATGTTTGCACAACTTCGAGTCGAGCCGAGCCGAGCCGAGACGAGTTCTTCGCCTATTCTATGTTTTTTTGCTTCGGCTGTCGCTGCTTATGATCATTGGCTCCATAACGAGTGAATGAAAACGAACAGGAAACGAATACAGGATTTCTTTTAAGACATTTAATCACAATTAAGCGTAACACAATCCCATCAGAATATTATGCCAAGTACATTTGTCGAATTTTGAATACTACAGCAACATTAGCAGACACTGTAGAAGGGTGGCTTGGACCCTGTGTAATGAGGATTAAACATCAAATATATGGCCGCTGCTGGAAAAAAACTATAAATAATTAAACAAATACAAAGGCTATCAACTAAATCTCACCACGGATCCTCAAGTCCCACACAGCCAACATGTTATATTGACATAACTTCTAGACGGACGACTTAAGTCGGAGCCGAAGTGTAAACTGATGAATTTAGGTTTACAACTAAAACTACATCAAATTTTAGACGTCAGCTCTAATGACAACTTAAAGCTGACTAACATGTTAAGAAAATATGCATGCCAAACAATATTCATATATATTAATAGAAGTTAAATTGCGAGCCCGCAACTTAATTCGTTGCCAGAAATGACTTGGATACTAACTGAACTCATCCACTGAGAACTGCTTATATTTTATAGGATTTTGTTGGTCTAATTTGAAATAAAAATTATATAGAGACAGCAAAAAGTAAGACATTGTAAGGAAGCTTGTGGCTGCCGACACGTGAAGCACGCAAAGCAATGAAAATTCCGACCTGCCGCAATAAATTCCGCGCGCGTCTGCCAAAATAAGAGTGAAATATCCTGCGCGCACACACACACACACACAGACACCACCTAACTTGAAGAGCTACACACAGGAATAACCGCTGTCTGCGTGTGTGTGCGTGTCTGTGTGTGTGTGTTTTGTGCGCGCCATAAATCGCGCTAAGCCAAAACAAAACATAGCTGCCCAAGTCCCAGAGAACAGCATCATGCATCAGGCATCAGGCAGGTGGATGCCACAGCCTTTGACCTGACACAATGCTCTACATTCGATGTTTTTATCCCCCCAACCCAAGGGGCGGCGCGGTTCGAGACGCGCCTGCGCCTTGGCAGCTCGAACCGAACAGCTGTTTAGAGCCTAAAGACCTTACCTAGGACAACACAACTAACGCTGGTCTGTGCAGCATCCAATCTTGGCGATAAACAATGCAGTTTTAGATATTTTATTTATTTTTTATTTTCCAAATGTTTGAGGTAACAATTATAATGTCCAAATATGTTTGGGGTAACATTTATATATAATATCCAAACATATCTTCAGCCGTAATTCCACCAAGTCTCATGTATAATGGCTAACAAATTGAATTTTCTTTAAAGGATCATTTTAATAAACTTGTAGAGCTTACCGAAGTCTATATGCTTTTTACCAGCCGCATGGGCAAGAAGTGCAACAAGGACTGCCGCATGGTCCGCATGGCCCACAGCCAGAACCACAAGGACCGCAAGGACCACAGCATGGACCACAGGACGGACCACAGGACGGGCCGCAGCACGGGCCACAGGACGGGCCACAGCATGGACCACACTTGCCGGCTGGAACAATGCATCCAGGAGGACAAGGTCCAACATAGAAAGGATCAAATTTGCAAACGATAAGCATATTTGAATCCTACTAAGCCCGCAGCGTCCTTCTTGGTTATTAGTATACAATAAATGAAGATTCTCAGTCTTATTGAATACAAATATGAATTATAGAAAATATTCTGCTTACTCGTGATTTTTATTTAAGGCCGAAGATATATGTGATTATTATTTCTTCAGCTCGTGTCTACTTATACTATTTCATATTACAAGGTGTTTATGTACAGAAACTTTAGAAAATAATGAGCTCCTTTGAGTTAGACGAAACTACGAGAGCAAAATAATTTCTTCAAGGCCTGCTAGGTGTACATTTTTGTTTGTTTTGAAAATAATTACTCTTCGCAAAGTTGTTAGGAATGGATTATATTCATGTATTCATGTATCATCTGATATAATGCGATGATGCAGGATGCACAATATTCTTGCGATTAATATTGGAATACATTCTTAAAATAAATATCAGAGACGAGTTCCCTAAGACAGAGATTTAAGAAGATACTCAGGCTTTGTTCAGTTGAAAACGAAGAACACAAAAAGCAAATAGATTTACATTTATATTTTCATTTATTTGTAGTTTTATAATTCTATTTTTTTTATTTCTTAACAGTGTTGGATATTGTTAATAGATGCATATATCTTCAGCCGTACTTAATGTATCTCAACCAGCTAGTTGATGATGATGCTACCATAATCATGGCCAGCAGGGATGAGAACACCGGGTAAGGAAGGTCCAACGTAGAATGGATCGAATTTGCAAACAATATACATATTGATAGATGTTCGTTTCGCAGTAACGATTCCTTATTGGTAAATAAGGTAATCCTGCTGCACTTGCAATTGTTTGACAAAAACTTTATTTCATATTTCCAAGCCAAATAGTTGGCTTGCTTTCCTGTATTGTCTGGATTGTTAGCAAATAATGAGCTACCAGGCGAGAGGTAAGCCAACTATGTTTCAATAGTTCCTAGCGACTGCGGTTTTAAACCGTCATTTTATGCATATTAATTACACATATATGTAAAGAGGGGATGTAACGTATAGGTGGAAGCCCCTTAGATCGATAGCACTGGTTCACTCAGGAAATCGACAGAGTTTAACGGGGAGAACATGAAAACAATTTGGAGGAGAAAGTTGTCCAAGTCGGTAAAAAGTTGCTAGTTATAGTTGATTAAGTCACCGTTTGGTAAAATCAAGGAACGGCCGTAGATTGCATCGCGTGAAATGCCAACACAATTATAAACTGAATTTAGGAATCGTTCACCCAGAACAGGAACCTTGTAATTTGGTGTACATGAGATTAATCCAATCAATCTGTAAATCCTTTAATTAATTTTTTATTTAGAATTTTGAGATGAACATTAGGTGGATGTTAAATATAATCACATATATCTTCAGCCGTAGGTAGTGCTAATTTCATTTTGTCAAAAGCATAATTTTACCGTTAGTTTAGCAGCTTCCGTTGCCGCAGCAGCCGCAGGAACGACAGCTGGCACCACCGCCAGCGGGTACAAGAACTCCAGGAGGGCAGGGTCCAACATAGAACGGGTCAAATTTGCAAACGATATACATATTTTAATTCGGAAGTTCACAGCAAATGCAACTGAAGAAAGTAAATAATATATTTATTTAAAAATTATTAAAAGGGGTTCTAGTCGGGAGCTTCTATCTAGGGGATACCCTGAACCCTCTTCCTCCAACATCAAATGCGGATTTATCGATTACTTGGAAACGGGAAATTATTGAATATCGGCACAAGGAGGAACTACAGCTAAAAGTTTAAGCCTCTTGTAGGTACTTAGATCCTTGCGCTCATACAGACAGACACAGGCACAGACACAGACACAGACTCTAGATCTGACAGATCCTTGCATTCATACATACATACATACGGACAGACAGACACACGGACATGGCTAGACCGACTCCGCGATTGATGCTGATCAAGAATATATATATATACTTGATGGGGTCGGAGACGCATCCTTCTGCCTGTTGCAAACATTTATATTTTGCACAATAACATCATACGCCTTTTACCCATTTTTAAAGGGATCATGGTATAACATTGTTTATACATATATATATATATATATATATATATATATATTGTATTACTTACTTGATTATTGTTTTGGCCAAAAATGTATGTGAATATCAGTTCCAGATTTGATGATTTTTGGTTATTTTTTTAAATCATTTCATGGATGTTCACTAGCCGAAATATTGGGAAGGAATGAGCTCAACTACAAAACAAACGACACAGCCGTCAAAGCAAGACCAGTTCCACTTTCCAAAGTCGACTTTGTTTTACAAAATGTACATTAATAAAACATTGTGACTGAACTGGATTTGATTTGTTAGCTCTCCACTTGCATTTTGTATGACTGTATATATATATACATATATATATACATACATATATGTATATATATGTCTCGGTCCATGGATTTATCCGTAGCCTTTGCCATAAGCTTTAGAGGTACAACTGCGGTAAGCGGACAGAGCTTGCATAAAACGATGAATATTATCAATCATTTCTTTTTGTTTCGAGTTGGCAGCTTGTCCACTTATGGCCACTGTACTGTTGCACATTTATAGTCCGCCATGGTTGATGTATTGGATTACTACGTTCGAGCATCGACGCTAGCAAAGAGCTCCATGATCTTATAAATGCATTGCCCTGCTTTCTTTATGGCGGAACAGGGACCATGGATAATCGCACAATTAATGAAGGGAATTTGCTGACCGGGTGCAACGCGTTCGCAAGCCTGAGCGCCTTTATCGAGCTGATTGCAAAATGATGACGCGGTATTGACCACCACCTGAGAAGTCCTGTGTGTTATATTGATCAACAAGGCCAGAGCTCCAATCACTCCAACACAGGCGTGCAAAGCTTCCATAGCAAACAGGGCTTGTTCTTTATGTCCGGCCCAGTCAAGCAGAGCTATCATCCAAGCATTGCTTCACACTTAAAATTTTGACAAAATATGCCGCATCGTTTGTTTTGAAAGTCAAGTAAAAGCGCTGCTGATTAACAGCCGAAATGGGCCATCACGTCTACAACTGAGCGGAGCAGACAACGACAACGTTTGCATATCTCTATCAAAGCCTCATCCATGCAGGCTGCATCCAGTGTAGGCCCAGTTTCACATTGAACCTGTGTAAATGACTGATGCACCTCTAGGATTGCACTGCTCACCGCTGGCACCAATTGATCCATTGTAGAAGACTTCAGAGCTTCCATGGCTTAACAGGTGTCTTTTGTTTAAAAGCAGACCCTGAGCTGGATTTAATTTATCAACACTTAAAACACAATTGCACCAAACACGTCTACATATGTGATTATAATAATAGATTCCTTTTTTGACTGTGTATGAAATACGAATTGTTTTAGTTTTGTAATTTAAGCAGGCTGGGAATTTGAGCACATGACGCCGAATTCAGTGTAAACTAGAATTTAGTTTTCAACAAAAGATTGCAATTCGCGCATCAGAATCAATAATGGCTTAGCCACATTTTTGCATCAAGAAGCGATCATCAAAATATCTTCTGTTGCTTAAAAAGTAACATTCAGTTCTTATTTTGTACAAAGAAATAACCTTTATTTTCAAATGAGGCTGCCAACTTTGATGCTAAGGCAATGTCCACAAACAACATCCGAAATCAATCAATCGGAATCAGTAAACTTCAAAGTTCAACTGGACATTTTTTGCTATATTGCGCCAAGTTTCTTCAATTGAATTATAAATCTTAAACTATTTTGAACACTTGCTTCCCGTCTGGCTCCCTTTATCTGTTTCCGACCTGCATAGTCTTCTCTCGGCCATACCCCTGCAGCGATCGGTCCAGAATGGCGTAAAGCCCGAGTATATGCCAAACGGACAGGAAGTACAAGATTTTTCGGGATATGGACCGAGGTAAAAGGGATTCATGCTTTCACGTTGACAGCGGGGACCAAACATTTTGCAATTTAAATTTCCACTTTGCCCTAAAAAAAGTTGTCCAGTCTATGTTAAAATTTTTTTAGAGTGCAGAGAATATTTCTCATATTCTATCCCCGAGCTAAGAGGCAAAGATAACTTGATTTATTGAAACTTTTAATTTAACAGCATTTTCTTTAGAAATTTCAATAGAATCTCAGAACAGTTGCTTAACATACAATTAACATTTTAGTGTTAAGCCTGCGTTACTTTCAATCGAAACTCAATGTTAGATTCTAAAGATGGTTAACTTTCATTTGTTGGAGTTGAGGATGGGCATGTTGGATCTTCGGATTTATTGCTACAAGCTTCAAAATCTTTCTCTGTCTGTTCCTGTCTTTTATCTGTAGATGATGAACAGCCGCCACAAGGCGCTCTCGGTCCTGGGCATGGACCGCACTCGGCATTCGGACACTCGCTTTCATCGGCACAGTCCGTATCACAACAAGGCGGATGGGGTCCAATGTAGCCAGGGGTAAATACGATAGGCATTGTGGACTGCCCGTTTGAAGACAACCTTTAAGGCTAAAGTTGCAATTGATGGCAATCTACTTAAATATATTTACAATAATAACACTTGCTTTGAAGATTGTTGAAGCAGGTTGGTTCTATTGTAAGTGTTGTTGTGTGTTGAGAATATAAAGTAAATACATTTTGCAGCCTGTCACATGGTCGACAGTCTGCTTAAATGAAAACAAACTAAAAGCCTGCCAAAGTCAGCTTTCCGTAGAAACACTGCAGACACATTGACCCAATCACAATGGCTTTATAAGCTCGGGAAGCCTGCTGCCCCTGTGCAGACAATGCGTATAATTATTTCATAATCGGGCAACACTTCATTTATGGTGACAAAAGCCTGCAGATGTGCAAAGCCACACCCCAGCGGGAATCTCTGACCAGCCAATAAATGGAAACAGTCAACAAAAATTGTTTGAGTTGTAGACAAAAATACTCTGTAAACAGAACTGAATCAGAATAGCATATTTTCCAAGCTAACTATCGTGATCTTTATACAACTTTTACGTTATTTTCTGAACACAGGATTTACGTATGCATCAATATTTCTTATTAGCATACCCTACACTGCCGCCCTCATCAGCATAGGGTATCGTAATGGCAACAACACGCACATTGTAAGTTTTAAGTTGAAATTAATGAATAATTAAGCTGCATTGGGGACCCATTCGACCCGTTGTTCGAAACGGAAATGCAACATTTGCATAACTAACACAATGAACTACATACGCATGTCAGTTGAATGAATGTGCTACGAGTTTGAATGAATGCACTCACTACACATACATGTACTCAGATATATGTATATTTGTGCTGGCATTAGATATGCAAATTCGAATACTTTCATAAACATAATTGGCACATAACGGCAATGCTTTTGTCAATTAATCAATCAATCAACTACGACGACCAAAACGTTCACAATGCCAATAATGAACGCCAACATAATGACGCTCCAGTATTCAGTGCAGGGTATGCTGACGAACACCAGCCGCAAAGTGCACCTTGATGCATGTTAATGTCATCATTTTTGATCACTCACAAAGTTCAGAATGCTTTGAGTCAGCAGCAACAAAAACAACAACAAGAACGCCGCATCGGTTGAGGCATCTACATCAAACGTTGACATGGCCAGCTCCCGCCTAGCGGCTGCTTCTTCTGTTACTGTTGCTGCTGCTGCTGCTGCTGCAGAGCGTCAAAGTCGTGTGCGTTCTCTGTGTAATTCATATTCAAAGCGCGTAGCGACACAGCGCGCCGCGGTTACCACGGTTTAGTGGGCTGAGGGGCGGCCTCTCTACGAGTTACTCTTGCGTAGGCGTCTGAGCTCCCCCTGCCATCCAGTTTGTGCAGCCGCACGCACTGCTTTTAAGTGGCGGCCACTGGCCAGCGTGTGCCTCATTGCGTTGCACGTTGTGGGGCGCTGCTCGTAGCTCGGATTACTTTGTCTGTGTGTGTGTGAGTGTGTGTGTGTGCGAAAGAGTGTGTGCCTAGTCGATAGTTCGTTGCGGCTGGCGTGGCAATTGTGATCCGCTGTGGCGCTTTGTCTTTTTAGCGCACTCAGCAAATCCACATTGTTACATACACTGAACGAAATTTTGATTTTAAAACGGAAAAAGTTTCGAAAACAACATATTGCGTGCTATATTTAGCCGATTTGTTTATATAAATATATCGAAGTTTAAGAACTTACTTTATAAGCTTAATCGCAAAATAAAGAGAAAGCTGAGATAAATTCTTATGATGCATAGGGATACACGCATTAATAACATAATAATATATTTTTTTTTTAATTTTCCTTAAAGCTACTAAATTGTTATTAATCCCAAGAACTATTTGCAAAGTTCCTACAACCCCACACTTGGCGCAAATCAACATAAACAAGCTAAGAAATATTAAAAAAAAATATAAAAGTAAGAAAAAACCCATCGACTCTGTCTATACCACATCCGTTTCTAGGTCTCCGCAAAGCGAGTTTCTTTCTACTTTTTTTCTTCTTTTTTTAATAATTCCAGTTCTTGTTGGAGTGTTGTACGGGCAGTTCCTGGTTGGTTCGGTCTGGCCACGCGCAGCGGCCACTTGTCTCGTCGTAACTGTTTGAAATATGTTGTGGAGAAATGACAAAGTGACCGGAAGATGATACTGTAATAAAACAAACACACAACCAACTGGTGGGCCACACTCTGGTCGGCGGCCCCATGTTCATGTTTGTCTAGGCAAGAGCCGAAGCGCAAGTGCGACGGGTGCCCATACTGGAAATGAACATGGGCAACTGGACAATGTTTTATATGCTGTACGCTGTGCGTTTTCTATTTATGTTTCTTTTCATAATTGTGTTTTTTTTTCT
This sequence comes from Drosophila kanekoi, assembly GCA_037075305.1. Classification (NCBI taxonomy): domain Eukaryota; kingdom Metazoa; phylum Arthropoda; class Insecta; order Diptera; family Drosophilidae; genus Drosophila; species Drosophila kanekoi. The sequence goes on from JBAMCE010000678.1 coordinate 3,113,053, forward strand.
TCTATTTTTTAACCATTTATTTACAAATGAACAATATTTATGGCCTCTTTCTGAGCTCTAACTACGTTTCGAAGCTTCTATACTGTCTGCCGTGCAGCCAACTTCCGTTCTGGTATATGGCAACTGTCTTTTTTGTTTTGTGTTCATAATTTTGTGGTTTTATTTTGGGTTCTGCGTATGCGGCATATGAAAATAGAATCTTGTTTGGCGTAGAGTATTTAAAAAAAGAGTTGGACACTAAATTTGAATGTTTTTGGTATGGCTTACCACGTTGTTGGCATGAGTTTAATATATTCGATGGCTCAATCTCTATAAAAATTATGATAATTTGCCAACAATTATGTGTTGCCAATAACTAAAAAATCTATACATTTATTATGTATACGGCGTAGAGATACAATCTGAGGTGCGACAATTAAAATAACCATTTTATGGACAAGTTGTCTTTATAAATCTACTTCCATCGACAAAGATGACATTATTATGTTGATGGAAATTCTATTACTTTGAAATATGTTTCTATATATGGAGAATCTTAGGCTAATCGAAACGTAATTCAAAATATGTCAGGGCCTCGACTCAATTCTAAAAAGAATATATATAGATAATCATAGCTTTTTAAACGCGCAAACCATTTCGATTAATCTAAAGCTTAGCTGAGGCCAGGGAAGAGCCCAACTATTTAAAACCCGACCATAATTAGAGTTGTCATGGGAAAAATTTATTACGGCCAATTGGAGCTGCCATCAAACTGGGAGCACTTAATGCCAGCACTTAAGCGATCATAACTTTGGCCATGATAAATCGAACTGGAATCGCCCGCAGAGGCCGCTCAAATCGTATGCAAAAAACAATCTGGCAAGTGGTTAGAGACGAGAAGTATGCATAAGGAGGAGGCGTAGCTTAAGAGGAAGAACCTGAATGCCGAGTGGAGGCAGTTGCAGCTGGCATTGAACGAATTGGTCTGCCGTTGTCTTGGCAATCAGCGCTACCGGGCATGGAAAGTTAGCACAGAGTCCCCCAAAAACCGGATTCGGTTTCAATTGACGCTGTGGCACTTGGCGCGCTCAACTCTTTGCCAGGATGGACTGCGGCGGATGTCAGCTCGGCGGCGGCTAAGGGGTGCCGCGGCTGTGGCAGCTTCTAAGCGCCTTGTTGCAACGCCTGTCTCATCGGCTGGCTGGCTGTGGAGAGAGCGCAGCCAAGTTGAAATTGCCGCAATTGCGTGTCGACCACAATCTTAACCAGCTGAAGCAGCAGCACAGGCAGCAGCGCACCCAGCCAAAAGTTCTAACTGACTGCTTGCCACAGGCAGCGTCTTGGAGTGCTGCCTTGCCCCTCCCGGTTTCTCCTTCTGGTGCTACCTGTCCGTCTGCTCGTCTGCTCGTCTGTTTCCTTTTGTTTTAATGAATAAGTTGGAACACCTGCTCCTTGGTCGTTGCTTGTTGAGATCTCTCCCTTCAGTCTGTCTGTCGCCTGGACATGTTGCTCAAGTTTGACGCCGCGATGTGTTCTATCTCTCTGTCAGGCAGGCTCTTCCCATTGTTAATGCGCTACATATGTTGTGCGGCATGTGAGTTTTAAACAAGTTGCACGACAACAAAACTGTCTGTCAGTTCATCAGTAATTGTCATTGTACTACAGCTAACAGAAAGTTTTTCTCCGTAGTTATTTTGAATGTCGAGCAATACAGAATGAATTTTATTTCCCCTGAAGGCTAAATTGTTGCTTGATGGGGCTTTGGCTACACATGAAGTATTTCAAATGGAGCACAAAGAGAGCCATAAATAAAGCTTGCTAGATTACACGGAAACTTAATCATTAGATTATACTTGGATATTCTACTTGTTGTACTGCGGGGTTATATACAGCGTCGATCGACCTTCTATCAATAGACGATAGTCGACATAACATGAACTCTTTGAAGCTATCGATTGACTCCATAATCTAATCAAATGATACTTTGTGTATATACTTCCCCTTCGATCAGTAGACAGTAGAGAGGCACCTTTATTGATATTTCGATAACAAAACTGTAGATATATTAGTTTTAAACTCAATTTCGATAATATAATCAACTATACGTTTATCGATTTATCGATAATATAATCGATAGCACCCAAACTTTGTCAACTATGTATGCTTGAATATATAAATGTAGACCAAAATATACTTATAAAAGCGCTTATCATTCATATATATTCACTTATCGAGTAGTCTCGTTGCAAGTGATGATGATTTCTTATTAATTTCTTTTATATTTGAATTGACACATGAGACGTTTGATTAGCCTGCCAGCTTAGCCTGCATTTGATGCTTTAATTTGCGTCATTTGCGTTGGCAGCAGGCTGGAAGAGCGACTTGCCCGCAAAGTCAATAAATAACCTGTTCAAATGTCGTTAAGCGTAAATCTGTGATACGGCCGAGACCGCATGTAGCTACTCGAGACTTATAATTTTCATTCATTAAACTACGCCACACCTGGACGCCCGCCTCTCAGCTGGATAGGCAACCCTGACATTGAAACCGGCTGTTAGCTGCGGCTGCAAGTAGCCACATTAAAAACCTCTTTTGGCCACTTGGCTGCCTGCCCTATCGCTGGCTCATCAGCAGACGCTGAGGAGAGCCCTCGACACGAACAATTGACTGCAACAGGGCATAACGAGAATAAGTGCTGTAAAAGAATACGCAGGGCAAAGAAAGAGACACGTTCTGAGCAAAAAAAAACGCACATATGCGCGAAACTCTGGCCTCAACAATCAAACCTACGCCAACAAGAGGGCGTAGTAGTCGAAACTGGAATGCCCTTAGATGTGCGATATACTTAAATGAATAGCTCAATTTTGGTTGGATTTTTGCTATGAGAGCAATATTTTCTATGAACGTAACATGAGATAATGCTTCGGCTTTATATACCTGACGAATCCATGCAGGTTCGTCTTTCATTTCTTATCCAGCCATATATTGAGCTGGAGTTCTTATTCAATATAACAATAATACCTTTTTGTAAGGGTATGCCAACGCCAGCTGACCGTAAATTGAATTGTGAGGCGAATGAGCGATTGCCATCAGGCTGCAGTAGTAAATAAGTTGAAGGGCTAAAGGACTCATCACAACGTCGAATTTACGGTGCAACGCATTCGATTACGAAATGAACTTCTTTTGAGTGCACTTTAAGCCAGCTTACAGCTTACAGCAAAAGGCCAAAAGGCCAAAAGCCATGGCAAATAATTATAGAGCAGCAGCAACAGCAGAGCGCACACACAGGTGGCAAGTGGCAAGTGGAACGATGATGATGATGATGATGATGATGATGTTGCAAGACAATTAAATTGGTGTGTGGCAAAATTTAATGTCGGAAAATCAAAGCAATTTTACTTAGTACTTTCTCCATCCCTCTCTCAGCAATTATAAAGCACGACATTGCACTCTGCCTGCTGCTGGCCAAGTATAAACTGCTCGTTGTCATCTCATTGTCAACTCGCTCGTTGCAAGTTTTGCGGCAAATTTTTCTTTTTTTTTTCATTTCGTTCATTTCTTTTTACTCAGCTTGCTGCTGCAGACATTTTTAATAAGTTGCATGGCAGCCGTTGCACGTCGCAGCAACAAAAGCAAACATTGCAGCTGCCAAGTTGAAAATGAAATTCGTGGCACGAATAGATTTCCAAACATATGAGCAAAAGAGGAAACAGCCAGACAGACAGACAAACGGACAGACAGACAAACGGACAGCCAGACAGTGAGACGGAGGCACAAAGCACGTCGGCTATGACAGAAATTCGAAAATGAAGCAATTTACTTGTATATTTGATACTGCCGGCCATGGACAGTTGTCATACTAGTCTATAGCTGGATGGGAGCCGAAACTGCAACTGCAACTGCAACTGGTCACCAGCCAGCCGACAGCTTATTAAGTGGCTGTCCCCCATTTCCTCAACCAACCACCCCTTCTGTTGCACCCTCTTCTTCCTGAGTTGATAATTAGCAGTGCATATCTGAGCGCATTTTATGAATTACTTTCGTAATTGGTTTTTTTCTTCAACTACAACTGAAAGAGTTGTTAAATATGTCTTTGCCGCTGGAAAGTTAAAGTAACTGGCTTCCGCAACAATGTTGTTGGATTAGGAACTTCAAGAGAAACTTTATCGCACGTCGCCCTTTGAATAATGTTGACACTCTCAGATGCCTTTTCCAGACTTTAGCTTCAATAGGTTTGTTACATCCAAATTAAGTTAAAAGAATCCCATATTTGATTTAAAACAATGAGTTCATTTTGAACGTAGTTTTGCGTCTAGATGGATTCTGCTCTAGCATCAAGGTGTTCAATGTGTGCAAAAACAGTTTTACAGTCATTGGCAGTAAAAGTCTTATTCACAAAATGAATCATTTAAAAGACTTTTATCGCTATCAAGTCCGATCTACCCGTTTTATATGCAATTAAGATGTCCCGCATTAAGATTTGAATCATGTTGGTTTTAAAATATTTAATGTGCTTAATGCTTATGAAGTCCCTCATATGCTCTTAGCAATTATTTTGGTAAGACAAAACCCTTCCAATTAACGCCTCGGGCTAGCACACATAATGGTGTATAGAAACCATTCTGGGCAAGCATCTTGAGCATTTTCCGCTTGCAATGGCGCTAAAGCACAGGAAACCTATAAAGAAAATACCGAAAACTAAAGGCAAAGTGCCAGCCCTCACCACAAGCCAGCCAACCAGCCAGCAGCCCACCGAACTCAGCGAAATGAGGCCCCCATAGACCTGGAGTTGAGCCTAGGCGGCAATATGGCTGCCAGCTGGCGTAATGGCGCTGCCTAAAAGATGGCACAAATAATGAAAGCAACGCGCTAATACTACGTGCAAAATGGTTTTCGGCGTTCGCTTCGCTTTCTACTGCTGCACATTCACGTTGCGTATACGTAACGTTGTCCCCCGACAGCAGCCGACAGCGGCGGGGCTCGGCTTATGCAATGCAATTTCCATTTACATAAATTCGCGCATGTGTGTGTTTGGGTGTGTGTGTGTGTGTGTGTGTCGCACCGAAAAGCAAACCTACTAGAAAACTTTTACCTTGTTGTCTTCTATGTCAATTTGCAGGTAAAATTACCTTTTTGTTAATAGTTGCGGACGCGTGGGAGGCAAACATTAAAAGTAATACAAATGTTGCCTAAACGAAACCCGACAACAACAACAACAACAACAACAATAGCAGAAGTATCTACAGCTACTGCAGCAGCACTTACATTAAAACAACGGTAAATGCTTATTTAACTAATTTTGCAACATTTATGCAAATATTTAGAATGCAACAGCTGCATAAGTGCGAAGTGCGCTTCAATAGTTCTATTCAGTTAAACAATGAACAAAGTTTAAGAAATTAGTTTTCGTTATTAAAATTAAATAGGTCTTAATTAGAAGCTTAGATTTGAACAGTCAAGTTTTTTTGTTCCGAATGTTCTTTAGTTATGGAAAAGAACACTTTTTGTAAAATGAAGAAAAGTTGAAGATGAACAAAGCTTGTGCTTCAATTCGTGGTTATTATAAATTTGCGACTTATAATCAGCAGCAAGTACTACGCAGCAAAAGAGTTAACATATCTTATGTTAAGAAAACTATTTTTTTTTATTATTTTTGCAACTTATTTATGTAATTTGACTAACTCTATCGACGACCCGTGCGAACGGCACGCAGCTAAATAGACAACAGCAGAGTAAAGACTGTTAAGAAGTACTTTAGTTCTTAGCTACACGCGTGTGCATACATATATGAGCGTTGGTTTGTTGTTGACTGGCTCTCCCGAACCCCCAGTCCACATCGTGCTCACCTCGAAACCGCGAGTCGGGTGTAGACAACTTTGCAAATTAATGCCGCTTGCTTAACCGTCAAATGAACCCACAGATTCAAAATTACTTGGAGCTCAGCTACTCATTCAGGTGCTTGTCAACGGAGTGGAGAGGGAAACGTGACCACTAAACGCCTTGATTTCTCTCACCCAATTTGGAGCTGATTAACACACATTATCCGCTTTGAGTTGTCGTCTAATTAGCATTGTTTGTTCCTCATGTTTCAGGCACACTTTACACACAGTTCGCGCAAATATTACTGTTTTATATGGCGTGAAATATCGCACTTGCATAAATAACAAAAGGTCGGAAAACTGTGTATACACTGTCCGTTCAAGCATGTGATTCAATTAATTAATACTCGAAACGGCCAAAGTAAAATATTTTCTGAAGGCATTTATGTGAGCAGTCCACAAAAAAGGATAAAGTCGGCAATGCCGACCCTGCAATGAGCTAAGCTTAGCGTGGGGCCTAAGTGATAAGCTGAAAGATGGAATGACTGTGATGCCAAGTCAACCTAAGAATCGTTAGCTTAAATATTTTCGATAGTTGATAGGCCTTGGACTATAAAGTGCTCGATGCGTCTATCAATAGTGCTGTCGATGAGCCTTTAAGTCACAATAAGTTCGATAGATTCAGAAATTTAACTTCGAATATTTAAGTCCAAATATCGTACACTTAATCATAGAATCGTTCATCGATCTTTTGTTAAGTGTTATCGATTATGCTTTTATTCACACCTATTCGATAGCCGATTATCACAAGTGAAGGGACTTTAAAGGCCAACGTTAATTTATTTACGGATATGCCTGATTCACAGCTGGGAGCACAGTGCGTATGCGCCATGTCGCTTCTTTGTAAATAACTGAAGCTTATTAAATGCCTTCACTTGACACATTTAATTAACAGACACGAACAACTTATAATTGCCACAGCGACACACACATACGCACACACACGAACACGCACACACGTATACACATATACACATACGCACAGATGTGACTGCTGCAACAAGGTAATTGTTTTCACTGGATATCCAAGGGGTTGACTGACTGACCGACCGCTCGCCCGGTCAATGAGTGCGAAAATAAATATTCATCAGCCACTTGTATTTATTGCGAGAACACGCACAATGTTCAGATCGAGAAACGCATTTAATTTCAAGCATTTTTCTGGCAAAGCTCAGACGAGTATTAAAGAAAGCAGGTTAACATGAAGAAATTTTGCATATCTTTGTCTTAAGATGTTTTCCAGAATCAAGAGAACTTTCTGCTAAGATATGCGTCGAGCGAATGTTAACCTAGCTAAGCCTAACCTTCTTATGTTTCCAGAAAAGAGGTGTAGCCCTCATATAATCTATATTTTACATTTTATTATGCCAATTATTTTAATACTATCGCTATAGCTATCCATCCAATTTTGTTATTTGAATACGTCTAAGCCACTCACAAAGCCAGCTCTCCATTTATATTTTAAAGTCAATTAAATTTCGCATGCAGGCACTAATCAACGGCTGCTATTTATGGCCGGGGCTCTGGTTGTGCTGGTTATGGCCGCAGGGCAAAGTCTGCAGCCGCATTTCTGGGTCAAGGCTGTGGGCAGACAAGCCGAGCATCGGGCCCAGAGACAGGGATTGTCTAACTGAAACTAAAAAAAAAGGGAGACACGGAGGCTGCGGCTAAACCGGCTGAGCTGCTGGGCTTGCCAAAAAAGCCGGCAGGCGAAATGAAGCTATGTAAAATGCTTTGAAACATGGGCAGAGGCGTCCACGCGCCCTTTCGCCCACCCGCCGCTCATGTGCGCATTAGGGACTGGCTCCAAAAATAGAGAAATAATATATTTATTAAAAATTGTTTGCTTCGTGCTACACTGCGCTTTACGGCATAGCACTCGGCTATTATTATTTATTGTTGACTAACACACACATACATACACACACTCCAACTGGCATATTCCTTCATATTGTGTGAAGCATATGGCCCCCAGAGCGCAATGCATAGACGAAACATTCTCGCAGCATACTTTCGCTCGTCTTTGTCGCGGCGCCAAGCGCATAGTTATGTGCGGTTCGAATTTAATTAAGGCCAAACTTCTTGGCCAACCGAAATGCAAAAAGAAAACTTTGCATATTTGTTTTAATAATTTTAATTATAGCGCGGCCATCATGCAATTAGACTTATTGCAGTTCCGCTAATGAGTAGCCGCTCTCGAGCGCGCGCGTTTGTCAGCCAAGTGTCAAAAGGACCGCAATCAAATTGCCGAGCGGTCGCTGCGAGTGGTCACGCTTCAATCGCCGACTCATTGCAAATGCAAACGGCGTTTGAGACTTTTGAGCTGATTGCTCGCGGCGCAACTAAAACTAATTAAAACCCAAACACCACTCTCCTTTTCGCGAATCCTACCGAAAATCCATGAGTAGGCGTCAAATTGCGTGTGCAAAGTGCAACGTGGGTGGGCTGCGATTATATATGTATGCACATGCAGACAACCAAAACGCACAAAAGTAGGCAACACGTTGCATCAATGCAACTGTTTATTTAACATGGCCGCCAATTAGCTTGCGGTCGCATTCTGCGTTAATCGGTTGTGTTCCCGAAAACGAATTCGCTTTGAAATCACGAATTCATCGAATTTCTGCTTATGTGACGTAATTGATAACGAATTCTCTTGGAGCAATCTTCAAATTTCAATAATTTAAATAGTATTTGACTTGCTGATCAAGTTAACTGTTACTTTGACATGCAGTTAAATATTATTGCCGTTAGCTTTTACATTTTTGGTACTTTTTCATTATTATTCATTAAATGGAAGTATTAATCTGTTATCAGTTTTCTTATATCTGAAACCTTTCCTACAAGCTTTCCACTTAATCAAACAAGCTGTTAAATATTTGGCAAGCAGTTCGGCTAACAGAGTTGCCACCTTGCTGAACTGCATAGCAGGGAAAGAAAGCTAAAGTAAATGTATAAGCAAAAACACAGCTTATGTTTCACTTATGAACTTTCAAAGTTCTTGACTGGCCCTGCCATCTTCTTAATGCAGTGCTGCCAACTTATCGAAAAGGTCTTGCCAAGTAAGTATTTCGCTGACAAGAGCGTGCTTAAACAAAACACAACTCAACCTCTTAGCAAACTTAACTGCTTGTTAACTATCATGAACTTTGACAAGCCTAAGTAAACTTTCATTTCAACTTTAGTTCAATTTTACTCTGTAGGCTTTTATTTACGCGGTTAAATGACAGTTGATTATTTGGACTTACAGCGATCATGTCCGCCATCAATTCAATAAACTCTTTGTTCCTCTTTCTACCACGGAAACCAGGAGAAAAAAATAGGCCCTGGCCCCATGTCAATGCCAATTTCCTTTTTATGCACAACTTAACAGAGCTTATTGCTTTTTACTCTTCATTGCGCATAAATTTAGCATATACAATACGCATGATATGCTGCCTTAGTCATTGCCATCCAGTTTTATGCGCTTTTGTCTGTCCCGCACGCGCTCCACTTCTGCCCCACCCAAAGCTGACTCAATATGTGCAGTCAATCGTGCGCTGTGGAACAAGGGAGCACACACGTACACACACACACACACACATGTGCCTTGTTGCCAGCGAAGAAGATGCTGCTAGTCTCATTAGAGGCAGCGGAGTTTGACTACAGGTAATCTGCATACAAAACGCCCGCTGCACCCTGTTCGTCTTCACCCCACATAGTTTCAGTCGCGGGCGCACGTTTCGCAGCTAAAAGAAGATATGGCCATAATGGTGGGTAAAAAAGAGCTAACTGCATTTAAGGCAAACAAAACGAGCGCCACGTAGCACTAAGCATAAAATTATGCATGTGTGCAGTTACCTTTCCCCTTTCCTCCTCCTTTTGCTCCCTTTCATTTAGTTATTTTTTTTGCCCGCTGTGGCAAGTGAAAGCAACGCAAACGGAAATAATTCAAGTGCAATGCAAATCATGACACGGCCACGCTCAGGTAATTGTGTGTTTACCAAAGAGGAACAGGAAGTCAGGGCGAGAGACAGCGGAAAAATAAAAAATGGCCAAACGGAAATGAGCAAACACATTGCGAGCACAAGTGTGACCAGAGTTAAATCAATTTTGGTGTCGACCCCATGCACTTCTTAAATGTCAAAAAAATGCACCTCAAGAGTGCATAATCTTATATAGTTTTTCGATTATACCGAAATGTTAAAGGCAATGAATAAACCCAAATTTATTGCAGTCAAATAAAATTCTGTAGCTATTTGTCAAAATGATTTAACGATCAATAAGGCTGCAAATTAGCGAGGAGCTGTCTGTGAGTTATCAAAGCTTCAAATGCTCTCTCTCGGCAAAGGAACTCAAAATATAAAAAAGTTATCGATGTATTCGGAATCTCATATATGTGAGAGAAACTTGCTACATACGAATGAGAAGTTAGAGAAACGGCTAAACAGACGAAACATATAATCAAATAATCGACAATCCTTGTATCATTATGTTGTAAGCTTCGTATAGGACCCTCCGAAAGGGCAGGATAAATCCAATCGTAATCCAATAATGCTGCACAATAAACTGCATTGCAAATAGCCCATAAGTCAGATTACTTATGTGACAGATAATGAAAGGCCATAAACTGATTAATCGCTCTCGTTTACAGACACTTAAACCGCAATGGAATAAGCGGCCAGTCATTTATTAATATTTGATTGCCCCTGGCCTGTGCTGCATTTAATGATTGGCTTTCATCATGCAAAAAACGCTACACAAATATTTGCCATTTATATGCAACTCCTTTATGCGGGCAACCAAAGCCCGCGCCCGCCTTTATCTGCGGCAAGTGCGTTCCATTTCATTCAATTCAATTTGAAGAGTTCAATAGCAGAAGGTAGGTAAAGTGAGTTTGTGGCACCATTTATATAAAATAAATAGACAGACAGACAGACAGTCAGTGGGCGAGCGCGTAGCAGCAGATAGTGAAAATAAGTATAAATAAACAAACAAACTTTTTGAGACCTGCCCCAAACCATAAAAATAGAGAAAAAAATGTAAATGCGTCACATTTTCACAGTGGGAACATCTATCAAATACTATGTTGATTTTCAAGCTAGCGCCAAGTGTGTGTATGTGTATCTGTGTGTGTGTGTGTGTGCCACAATGAGATAAAACTGTGAGTGCGACTGCTGGACAACTGCATGAGAAATGATATGTGGGCGAGCAATACTCGATTCAAAGAGCAACAACAAGAATGTAGTAAAAATCTTATTACGCTACATTGAGTGTGTGTAGATCTGTGTGTGTGTGTGTGTGTGTGTGTGCGCCTTTGGGTCACTTGTAAATCACTTCGTTAAGTAGATTTGTATAAAGGCTTTTGGCTTTGCTGACCCGAGGCAGATTTGCCAGAAGAAAGTTGAATTACTTGAAAGTATTTCAGGGCAACAAAAAAACTGTTTAAGCAGCTGACCTTAGCTTTAGCCATATCATTCCGATGTGAAGGATGTATTTAGCTGGCCTCAAGCAAGATTTTATTTGTTTTATTTTCACTCCCTTTTTTTTTTTTTGCATATCATTTGCACTGTCTGGACTTTTCTTTTGTCAACTTTCACTTTTTATGGCATTTAATTTCCTTTTTCTCTGCTCATCATTTACAATAATGCCAAACGAAAAAAAATTAACATAAATTTGCTATTTTCCAGCAGTTTAGCGAGCGCACATAAAAGAAGAAATGTTGAAGAAAAACAAATAAAAATGCTAAAAAACCAACAAACACAAAACAATAGAAGAGATAAAAAATGTGAGAACAAAATCTAGGAATTGTTAAATATACAAATATTTTACAGCAAGATATCCTTCAAAGTGATCCTTCAAGAAGACAAGTCTAAAGGACTTCTTTGTCTTAACAATTGAAGCTTGAAATGCGGTAAAGGTAAGTAATTTAGTTAAGCTTAAGTTGATATAGAATTACCAATAACAAAATGCAAAGATTGTTCAAGCTGATTCACGTTTTTCGAAAAAATGTATAACATCATTCATACATAAGTTATACATAAAATTTCACTGAATACATTGAAGAAAGTCTGAAAGCAAAAACATATATAAACAAATCTCAAATACATTTTTCTCCTAAAGTTCCTAAGTTCATTCTACCTTTTTTTTTAATAAATTGCTTAGCTTTGGCGTACAAATTACAAATTCTTTTAAACATTAAAATAACCGAAACTGCAAATGAATATACCCTTTAAGCTAAGCTGTAGGGTATTGTAAAGCGAAACACAAAGACTGTCACGCTTTGAAAAATATGCTAAGGTTTTTTCTCTCGGCTGCTGTTTACTGCCCGTTGGCTTGGCAAAGTCGACACTTTAAGACCTTTTGGAGACGCGACAACGAAAACGACAAGAAAAAACAAAAAAAAGAAGAGAACGCATACAATATTAAGATTTATGCGCTATGATTAAGTGACTTTGAGCGCCCTTAGCTATATTGAATTTGATTTACGCGTTTCTAATTGAAAGGCAAGCATTGAAATTGACTTGAACACAAATGCGTAACACCTTCAGCTTCAACTCAATCTTCAATTCAATCAGGCTATAAAGCAAAAGAAATCCCTTCAACTGTGCAAGAGTTAAACAGGATATGGTGTAATGGCAGAGCCTAGACAAAAGTGGATTTATTACAATATGTAAATGGCTTTTAAATACAAATCACAATTGTCAGAGCTGGAAACAAGCGCAAAAACAAATGCCACGCCCCTTTTGGGCCAAACATTTCAGCCCAATTTAACTGGGTAAAAACGCCCACAAAGAACTTGTGTAAAACACAAAGAGAACTTAACTAAAGACCAAATGTTTTTAGTTCTAGCAAAGCTGCAATAAAATTACAATGTTTGAAAACAAAAACTGGATTATACTATGTAAGTTATATGTTTATAGTTACTAACAAAAAAACAGAGTATGTGTATACAATTTAGGTAGCTGTAAGAAGAAAAAAAAACAGAGTAAAACAATTGTGAATGTTAGGTACGAAAGTGCACGACTAGAAGATACCACGTGGTCGGTTCATCAAAATATTTCTGATTATTTTGGAAGCTAACGTCGAGTTTTAGGGACAAAAGAAAACGAGTTTTCAAAGCTCTTAACCTATTTTATACTTCTACTTCACACAACTTGCTTAGACCTTCGAAAATGCCTCTTCCTGGCTGTCACATACGCTCGCTTAGCTTTATTACACCCACTTTAGCCATGTGTGATAGTTACAGGGTGCGAAAATAAAACCCCTACGTATAATCTTTGTGTCTGTCTGCAACTGTTTGTGCTGACAGCTGCTTTGGCTTGGGGGCTGGGTTTTTGGGCTTGGCTTTGGGTTTTGGGGAATATAAGGTTGAAGTTCGGTGCTGGTCATGTTTTTCTGTTGCCCCCCCCCTTCTATGTTGGTACCCGCTGCAGTGTGAAAATTGCACAAGATTGCATGTGTTAGTTTTGAAAATATTTATATCCATAATATTTTTTGTGGCTGTCATTTATGTGAGAGTCTGACTGTGTGAGTGTGTGTGAGTGTGAGTGTGAGTATCTGTGTGCCAGGGTGTGCACTGGTTTTGTGGGTTTACACAAATGATGTTTGCGGAGTGTTTTGTGAGTGGCAGCACCGTCTGTGGCTGGCAGCAGTAGTTAGATTATAATAGATTGCAGCTGACAACAGCTGAAATACTCGAACAGGACAACAATGCACGAATTATCTCTGACAAATTGTTTAACTTTGTGTCAATTTTTTGGCATTTCGCTTATTGGCAAAATGCCGTCGTAATTGCTCAATTCACGTGCTCAGAACTCGTTAAAGCTTAAAAGTATATTAAAGCACAAAAAGTATCTAGTTTTGATGAGTGAAAAGTTGTACATAGCTATAACTTCCTTATTGGTTTATCATTACATATTTCATTCATTCTTTCTACAACCCTAAGTTCAATATATTGACAAACGTTCTCTTGCCCAACTTTCAATTTCGCAATAGACGTTCAATCATTGCTGCTAATCAAGTGCTCGAGTCGTGCACACCAAATGGAAACTTGTGCTCAATACCAGGCACTGGTACACCATAAACCCAACATAAAGCCCCATAAATCACTTGCAAATGACGCTGCCAAGGAGCAGGGCATCACAGCCGCAAGGCGGCGCAGGATCCTATATTATGGTTTTGTAACTGCGATTGTCATTCTGAATGTGAATGTGAATGTGAATGCACAATTATAGTCGCTTCGCTAGCTCGTAAAGCAGCAACAGCAACAATAATAACAACAACAAGAACAATAACAATGTCAAGTCACATTTGCCTTGCCTCGGCCACAGCGCATTGATGACTTTGTTGTGGCAGCTTCCAGTTGCAGAAACCAGCGACATCAATAAAATAAACACTGTCAATGCTGGCTGGCTGGTTGTATGATTGGATGGATGGATGGATGGATGGATGGATGGTAGGTTTGGTTGGCTGACTGGATAAATGGATGTTTAGGATGCCGGCTGCACAATTGAACTCGCGACATTTGGTCGCGCTGTTTGTCGTCGTTGTCATTGTCGTTTTCACTTTGACTTTTATCCATTGACATAATAATTTCATACACTGCCAGAAAGTATAATAACTTTGTGACACAATGAGTAACTAAGAGATGGCTTCTTGTGCAGCTGCTTTAACTTGGTCGGAATCGATAGCCTAGACATATTCGTCGGCATCTTTCCGCAAGAATTTCTGCATTGTGAAGCACACTTGATCTGATTTGACATGGAAACAGGCCGACTTATTCGATTCACTTCTTTGTATAGAATAGAGGGAAACGATCTTTGGAGAGCGTGTTTGTAAGATTTCATTACCTATACAGATATCTTAAGTAAGACAACCTGCAATCGCGAGTGATACGTTGCGCCTAAACTAAACTCTCAGCAAAATCTTATCAATTTCTATACCAGAGATTGGGCTAGAGATAAGTTTACGTTTATGTTAATAATATTATAACTTTACGCAGATAACTGAAGAAATAAGTTGTTTCTTTTCTATAAGTTTTTAGCCACCTGATCAAGTGAGTAATATCTGAGCTTATATGCATAAAGGTAAATGCTATTAATTTTATTTTTCATTTCTGGCACTTTTCATATTTTAGATATCAGCTCCGGAGCTCAGAGCTTAGCTCCATTTAATACATCATTTTCATGTAAGGGTATTTAATCTTCTACACATCAAAAGTATATAAATGGTTTTTCGCTTCTTTTTTTTATGCTTTTGCCGCCACAGGCGGGTGTTGAGCCATGGTTTTATGCAGGCTCAGGGCGACGAATACACAGCCAGTTATTCCGTCAGTCAGTCAGTCAGTCAGTCAGTGTGTGGGTGATTGAGCTGGCCTAATGGCTTAGTGTTGACGGCCTGCATAGATTTAAGAGCGGCATTGGCAACATTGTAAGCGAACAGGAGAGAAAAATGCCATTAGAAGCAATAAATGGATGGGTAGAGAAATAGAAAGCAGTATATAGATAACTGCGGGTGGATTAGGCCAAATGGACTATGCCCTTTCTTTCTAACAAAATGGACAAGCGATGAGCATAAGAGGAACAAGTACTTCGAAGGAATTCTACATTCGATATATTGTTTAGTTCCTGTACGAAAAGACATTTAACAAATCTATTGAGAATAATTTTTTGAAAATATTTAGAAATTCATTTTTGATGAATCTATTTCAAAAATGTATGTAAATCCCTTGAAAGTCTGAAACTTGAGTGTCTTCTCTTTAAATAAAGACAATCCAATTATTCTAAAAGATTTCTTCTCCTATATTCTTATACACTCTTATAGCTTCCCATGCAAGTGTATATTTTGGGGCATGCTAGAATATTTGAATACAATTCGAAACTTTATTCGTAGCCCATTTATCTTATATGCACAAACACATTCACACACACATCAATATATATCTATACCCGCCCTCAATTTCTGCTGATGCAAGTGTTAAATAAAGTATTTCTCACACTTGTAGTTTATGCTCGAGGGTCTCGGGCATTGACATTTATTGCTTGTTTAAAGCAAAAAAAGAAAATCTGCGCAAAGGATGTTAATCCTTATGAGTTACAATTGCGCTACACAAAGAGGCTTTCAAAGGGGGGGTTAGATTGAAAGTAGACTTAAATGTCAACTAAATATGAAATAGGTTTAGATTTTAGTTAATCTAAAGAGTATTTTATGAGTGTATACCTAGCACAGCGACCTTTAAATGGAGACTATAGACAGCCAAGTCGAAGCATTCGACAAACGATACAACGAAATCTTCCAGCCACACTTTAACCGGCAAGAGACCTCGCTGGGAGGTGTGTAGTCAGGAGACTCAAGAGAAGAGCCTTTAAGGACCTCCTCCAACCACGACATAGGAGATGCCCCAGAGTACCCCCGACAACCTATGTGACGATGCAGCCTTCCTCAAAGAAGACGCCTGAGGACCCAACCAGGCTGGGCGAGATATCACCTAAGTCAACTGTGTTGTACAAAATTTATGCTATTTTTGACCCAATATTTATATATGTACATATGTAGAGTAATTGTTTAATATTTTAATACTCAAATTAAAGTTTTACTATTGACATTCTTGCTTTTCTTGACATCTAATGCTTATCCCTATGTAATCATTAGGCCAATTATTTTGTGACTTCAACTCAGTTAAATGAATGTTTTAAATTCGCATTGTAATTATTCGCTTTTGAATTTCGCTTTGCTTTTCAATAATTTGGCACTTCAAAGGGAATGCCGTACGTCAAATATTAAACGCAAGTTTATTATAATTGTTAACAAGCAAATAAATTCAATATTTTTATTCTAAATATTATGCGAGCGTTTTTGGCCCAACCTTTTCAGTTGACTTACTTCGTGCCCTTTCAGGCACAAAACTTTTGCAAATAAAGCAGTTTATTGTGCCAGTGGGATTTATAATCCACACAAGCGTTATAAATGCTTCTGCTCCTCCTCCGGCAAGGACTCACTTTTAAATTTAAAGCGAGAGCGAGATCCTGGCAGCCACATCCTGAGCCGGAGCCTGAGCCAGCTCCTGCTCCTGGTTCGGTTCGGCTGGATCTGTTGCTGTCCGAGGCGCAACATTTCAAATTAAAAGCATTTGCCGTTTTTATTGCTGTGTCTGCAGTTCGTTTTTTAGTTGTATTTTTTCTTACTTCACTCTGTCTCTCTCTCTCTCTCTATCTCGCTCTCTCTCTCTCTCTCTCCCTCTCTCTCTCTCTCTCTCTCTCTCTCTCTCTCTCTCTCTCGCTGTCTGTCGCTGGACATACAAATTTTGTATGTCCATTTCGGTTTATTTCACACTTTCTTGTTTATTATTGCAGTGCTCGACCCCAAAGAAAATTAAGCGTTTGACCTTTTTTCTTTTTCGTGTGCCTTCTTTACATTTACAATAATGTTGTTGCCATTGATTTATATGCCCAGACTTTTGGAACGGGTTGGGAGCGGGGTAAAGGGTTGCTCTGGTCAACTCTCTGACACGCTATCTTCCGCCGTTGTCCCTTATTCGGCTTAAATGCTAAGTTAATTGTTGTGCCAGCGCCTAAAAGCAGGCAATTTGCTTGTTTCACGCTTTCTGCCTTTGCTCTGAGCGCATCCCTAAGCATCGGCTGTTAAAAGGAAAACATGCTTTTCATTGACAACAACAACAGCAACAAAAACAACAACAAGAATACAGTTAATTAAGCACCAAATCATTACCAGCTTGCATTGAGTGCGCGCCATTTGAGTTGGCCCCACAATTTGCAACGGCCCTTCAACTGTGTCTTAATGTGGCCAAAGTCTTGAGGCAAGAGTCATAAACAAACAACGTTTGGAGCGTAATTAAGATTGCCATTGTTTGGATATTTTTATTTGTAATTGTTTTGTCTGAGCTTACAGATTGAGCAACCATTCTAGACAAATAGATAAACTTGCCCTTCACAATGGTTTCTACATTTTCGAGTTATCAAGGTTGCATCATTGGAAATCTGACTGATTTTGAGTGAAGAGCATAAAAAGTTAAGTCTTGCGAGCTGGAAATAGTTATTCTTCTTATTCTTAGAGAACAGAGTTTTTTACAATACAAGAACCTTTGAACCCTTGGCCCGTTCGTTCCTATGGCAGCTAGATGAAATAGTGAGATGATGTTGATAGGACTTTGCATATATATAGAGAGCAAAGTGAAACCTTCAAGTGCCGAGTTTTGCCAATAAATCTTTAAAAGCAATAAGGTTGTTCATACAAGAACCAACTTTAGGCTAGCTATATGATATAGAAGTCTGATCTGACCGGATCCGACATATGTACTGCCTGCAAAAGAAAGATGGAACTATGCAAAGTTTCAATTCAACAGCTGTAAAACTGAGAGAATACTTCCAATTGAAATGGACAGACGAACATGGCTACATCGACTCGGCTCTTGATGCTGAACTGGAATATATATTTACTTTGTGATGCTAGAGATCTCTCCCTCAATGCATTACACTTTTCATGACAAAACTATAATACCCTCTAGTTATATGAAGTGAAGTTATATGAATTGGCATTTGGCACTTCCTGTTAGTTGAATCCTGACTATATCTGACTATATCAATTATGGCAATTATGGCTGCTTAACGTAACCTTTTAACATCTATCTGGCAAGGCGCCAACAGTTGACAATAGGTGGCAACGCTTTTGAACCCAATCAGGCAGTTAAATCTTTAACAAGTTGTCATCTTTTGACCATAGATCTTGCTGTGAAGCACTTAATGTCATCTATTAATACTCTAACCGCTGACCAGTTAAGTCTTCAACTTAACTTAAAACCCTTTGAATGTGGTTTGAATTAGCCAAAAATGCTCAAACGCCTTATTAGATTATAAACTCAATTTATTTTTAGCCGTGCGTGAGCTGCTCACACCGCGCACAAAAAAAAAACCAAATGCCATTTTATGAGCTTTGCTCAAGTCATAAACTCATATATTCACCTGAGTACCCCCATACAGGGCCCGCAGCCATACGTAAATTTGCCAAACATATTAAAATATGTTTAGAATTTTATGAGTTTTTCGTTTTTTTCTTCTGTGGGTGAGGCTGGCATTTTATTTGCTGGTTGCCTTTCGCAGCTGGAACTGCTGGCAGAACAATCTAAAATTGAATTTTATATCAAGGACTAAACGAATATTAATATGTTTGTGTGTGTGTGTGAGTGTGTTTTATGTGTTTGTCGTGCAATTTAATGTGTAAATTGTTTATGATATTAATATCCGCCTGGCATTCAAAAGGATTACAATGCATAGCATAGATTAGAAACTTGAGCGTTATTAATAAGCGCTTAAGCAAAACAGGAAATTATTTTACACGACAAATTCACAAATAAATAATACAAAACTTGAACATTTGCTTTAATTGACAGTCATTAGAGCACGAACCTAAGGCCAAATTCTTAAAGTCTCTTGCCTAATTTGCATAGAAATTGCCGAGATATCTAAAAATTAGCCAATTCGTGTTTAAGCGTTGACGACAAAGTGTGAAAATCAAAACATCAGCAAATGATGACCCCGACAGCTGCGGAGAAACACAAGGCATTTAAACCCAGAGCCGCAATTTATAATATGGCTTAAGCAGAGGCCTCCGCCAGGGCCCCAAATGCTCGCAGGCAATCAATTTTAATGTGGCCCTAACCCAGACATTTATTGATACACACACACATACTTAGCAAGTAATGGTGTTGTTGTGGGCCATTCGCGACTTGAATATACCCTGTAAGCGGCTTTCAAGAGGTGTCAATAAGGTAGTGAAGGTCTAACTTAATAAACTAATCACTTAAAGGAGACGAGATATGCTCGAAAAAGCAAGCTACTTATCGATTTTGAGGAAAATTATCGATACATTAATCATTTTCCCCAAAATTGATACATATCGATCACAAACTTAGCTCTTACTTAACACGAGGTATGCTCGATAAAGAAAGCTGTAAGTCGATATTAATCGATCTTGTGGAAAACTATCGAACAAGCTCATTTTTCGAAAATCCATGAATATCGATCACAAACTAAGATACGATATTACTATCGACAAGTTGTCGTTAAATCGATATCAACTTCAGCAACTTCTGCCTGTTTCAGACCTAGCATACGATTGTAAATTACTTTTGGTGCGTACAGGGTATAGAAGCGCACATACACAGGCACACATCCCTTAACTGCTGCTGGCCATGCAACAAATTTTGTACAACAATTGAAATGTGTGCGGCCAGCCAAAGGTTAAAGCGTTTGTTGTATTGCCAAATTTGCGCCAGTCAAGTGGCTGGGGTAAGGGCCAGAACATCAGCAGTCCACAGTTGACCACATTGTCAATCAAGGAATGCCGACGTCCAAACTCTTGCCGGCTATTTGCCAAAGTCACAAGCGCAAACACTTGACCAGCACGTGCTGATTTATTCCGCACCCCTCGCACCACTAAACAAACCGCCCACGCACAATGCCCCCAAATTTATGCATTGCAGTTGACTTATTAGGGTCCAAGTGGCTATTGTGTGTCTGTGTGTAAGTGTGTGTGTGTTAGAGTGCGTGTGTTCGTGTCAGTGTGTATGTGTGCTAGTGTGTACGTGTGTGGGCTGTCCGCAGTCCGCGCTTGTTGATTTGCTTTGATTTTGGCGTCCCTTTTGGGAGACTCGTGTCCAAAACTGGCCAAGTGTGTGTCGTAGTTACACTTTGGACTTGGCCCAAACGCTGCGGGGTTTGGCCTGTTAATTGTTGCTAATTATGTTTAATTAGCATTTGCATGCGGCATCTGACTGAACAAAATGTGCCACTCGGCCAGGCGGAACCGTACTGCACATAGGCAAACACAGACATGTGAATAAAACAGACCTTAAAGCATAAAGTTCTTTCAGAGTTAAGACTACATTGGTTATAAGAAAAACACATCGTGAAATTGCTGACAATCTAAGTTGTCACTTGGAATACAAGCTAGAAATTCCCCGACTTTTTATAGCAAAAGGTCACTCAAAGAGCATAAAAGGTCATATAAGTTTATACAAAATGTTAGTTTATATGAATGTCAGCTCAGTTTTGTTAAGCTAAGGAAATTGTGAGCTTAGGAACTAGAATTCTCGCAGCTTTGAACAACTGCAAGCAGCACTAAAAACTGAAATAAAATTGCAAAGCCAGAACAACTTAGAAAATATATTTGCACATTTCTGTTTGCCTGCACAGATCAATTTTGAGTAGTCTCTGAGCTGTTTGCCACAATTAAGCATAAGTCGCAAAGAGGCCAAGTCTATGATTGTTTTCCATTTGGCTGCTGCTGTTTTATTACCAATGCCCATAATTACGTATACGAATTGGCAAGCCACAAATGTGAAGGGCGCCTTTCGGAACAATTTCGCAGTAACTGCCAAATAACTGCAAAACATTTGTAACCCTCTGCCATAGTGGGAGGCGGCAAATGTAAACCCTTTCAGTGCACTAAAAATTGCTAGACAAAGAGGAGGAGAGCGGTAGGCAAAGCAGGATTTTCCGTCTGTTGGTTAATTGAAACCAATAACGGTAAATGGCAGCGTGTGTGTGTGTGTGTGTGTGTGTGATGAGTGGGCACAGACAACAAAGCTAAATAGACCACAATGGCAGATGCATAAATAAGTAGTATGTCCTGGCACGGATGACAAATAAAGCAGCACAGTGCTAGCTTGTGTGTGTGTGTGTGAAGGACATGCGGTTTGAAAAGAAATCAGGTGGAATTCTTGTTGTCTCTATTGTTGTTGTTGTTGTTGTTGGTGGTGTTTGCAGAGCTCGTTGTGCTCGTTGTGTGTGCCGTTAGTTTGTCTAAGTAAACAATGAATATGCATGACTCTCCCATGAAGCACGCCAGTCGCAGCAGCTACACTGCAACAACAACAACAACAAAAACAATAAGGAAAGTTGTGCTGCAAATAGCAATGCACAAAACAGAAACTTCAATTTGTGAAAGTGATACGACGCTGCGTAGCAAAGCAAAAAATATATCTGAATGCTGCGAGGCAGGAATCTACCCAAAGATACCATATACTCCAGTCTATATATCTAAGCCCTTTGACCCTCTGATTAATCTAGCTAATACATTTAATTAAATAACTTATGCATATATAACTACAAATACACCTAACAAAATGTTAAAGAGAAGAAAGCTTGACAAAACCAAGTTAACAG
Source organism: Drosophila kanekoi (assembly GCA_037075305.1). Taxonomy (NCBI): domain Eukaryota; kingdom Metazoa; phylum Arthropoda; class Insecta; order Diptera; family Drosophilidae; genus Drosophila; species Drosophila kanekoi. Next base: position 3,135,074 of record JBAMCE010000678.1, read on the forward strand.
CCACACTCATGGACCCCTCATTTTGTTAATCCTTTTTCAATTTTACAGGGCATCATAAAAATCCGAATAAAACACGGAGAAACGCAATAACAAGGACGACAAACACAACGAGACAGCACTCAGCGCTGACGAGCAGAGCGTTGATTAATTATTGCTGATGACAAGATCAGCGTCTGTCCTCGCATCCAAATTGATTAGAAAGGCAGCGAGTCCCATTTGCAAGCAGAATTCTAGCCAAAATGTCAAGTAACTGCATTTTGTCTCTGTCTCTAGCTATAACTCGCTCTCTTTCTGGCTGTTGCATTATGCAGCAATTAGTAAATGTCAAATTCCGCATGCAACTCTATTGAAAGTCGAAATTTATTGCTTGCAAATCGTTCAAATGCATCAAGGCAGACTCGAGGGTCGCCTGTAAGTATGCAATGGAAATGCATGTGATTATGTTGTCGACGAAAGGGGATTGCGAGGGCGGGGTGCTTGAAGTGGAGAGGAAGCTGGCATAAGAGAGAGAGGGAGAGAGAAGCTGACGCAGCCATTGCACAAGCATACTCTCACGTGTGCACAAGTATGTCTATCTGTGTCTGTGTGTGCATGTGTGTCTGTGTGTGTGTGCGCGTTGTTGATTAAAGGCCTCGACTTAACGATGAATTGTTGCAACGCCCATTATTATTCGTATGCATATTTTATGGCACGTGCCTGGCGAGCAAATATCTCAACTGTTTCAATATCTTAAAGCCTTTAACTTTTTCAACCATGTTGAACCAAAACTTTACAGCGCGATTTATCCTTAGTGTGGATTATGTTGTCCACATCACTTTAATTGAATACTTGCCGGCCTTGCTCGTGGTACGTACAAAAATGTTCACATAGATCTTTGAAAGTGAGCTTCAAGCCGATCACAATAATAATAATAATGTGTCCAGATTCATATGCTAAATTGATCTAGAGGCCATGCCTTGAACAAAGAGCCAAACCTCATAAAAATCAGATAAGGTTCGACCGAGCTATGGGGGTAGGAAATTCGGACCTATGTCTATATGCGAACGAATCTTAGGGGTAAGATTTTCACTTGAATTTCGACTAAAAATTGTGTAGTCAGATTTGAATGCCAGATTAATTTAGAGTGAAAACTTAGCACAAAAAGCCAAACCTCGTAAAAATCGGATGAGATTTGACCGAGTAATGGGAATGGGAAATTTTGACCTATGTCTTCACACGAATCTTAGGGGTAAGATTTTGACTTGAATTTCGACCAAAAATTATGTGTTCAGATTTGAATGCCAGATTATTTTAGAGGGAAAACCACGAAGGAAAAGCCAAACTTCGTGGAAATCGGATGAGATTTGACCGAGTTATGGGAATGGGAAATTTTGACCAATGTCTATATACGAATCTTAGGGGTAAGATTTTGACTTGAATTTCGACTAAAAATTGTGTAGTCAGATTTGAATTCCAGATTAATCTAGAGGGAAAACTTAGCACAAAAAGCCAAACCTCGTAAAATTCGGATAAGACTTAACCGAGTTATGGGAATGGGAATTTTTGACCTATGTCTATATACGAATCTTAGGGGTAAGATTTTGACTTGAATTTCGACCAAAAAATATGTGTTCAGATTTGAATGCCAGATTATTTTAGAGGGAAAACCATGAAGAAAAAGCAAAACTTCATGGAAATCGGATGAGATTTAAGCGAGTTATGGGAATGGGAAATTTGGACCTATGTCTTCATACGAATCTTAGGGGTAAGATTTTGACTTGAATTTCGACCAAAAAATATGTGTTCAGATTTGAATGCCAGATTAATCTAGAGGGAAAACTTAGCACAAAAAGCCAAACCTCGTGGAAATCGGATGAGATTTGACCGAGTTATGCGGGTGGGAAATTTTGACCTATGTCTATATACGTATCTTACGGGTAAGATTTTGACTTGAATTTCGACTAAAAATTGTGTAGTCAGATTTGAATGCCAGATTGTTTTAGAGGGAAAACCATGAAGAAAAAGCCAAACTTCGTGGAAATCGGATGAGATTTGACCGAGTTATGGGAATGGGAAATTTGGACCTATGTCTATATACGAATCTTAGGGGTAAGATTTTGACTTGAATTTCGACTAAAAATTGTGTAGTCAGATTTGAATGCCAGATTGTTTTAGAGGAAAAACCATGAAGAAAAAGACAAACTTCGTAGAAATCGGATGAGATTTGACCGAGTTATGGGAATGGGAAATTTGGACCTATGTCTTCATACGAATCTTAGGGGTAAGATTTTGACTTGAATTTCGACTAAAAATTGTGTAGTCAGATTTGAATGCCAGATTAATTTAGAGTGAAAACTTAGCACAAAAAGCCAAACCTCGTAAAAATCGGATGAGATTTGACCGAGTAATGGGAATGGGAAATTTTGACCTATGTCTTCACACGAATCTTAGGGGTAAGATTTTGACTTGAATTTCGACCAAAAATTATGTGTTCAGATTTGAATGCCAGATTATTTTAGAGGGAAAACCACGAAGGAAAAGCCAAACTTCGTGGAAATCGGATGAGATTTGACCGAGTTATGGGAATGGGAAATTTTGACCAATGTCTATATACGAATCTTAGGGGTAAGATTTTGACTTGAATTTCGACTAAAAATTGTGTAGTCAGATTTGAATTCCAGATTAATCTAGAGGGAAAACTTAGCACAAAAAGCCAAACCTCGTAAAATTCGGATAAGACTTAACCGAGTTATGGGAATGGGAATTTTTGACCTATGTCTATATACGAATCTTAGGGGTAAGATTTTGACTTGAATTTCGACCAAAAAATATGTGTTCAGATTTGAATGCCAGATTATTTTAGACGGAAAACCATGAAGAAAAAGCAAAACTTCATGGAAATCGGATGAGATTTAAGCGAGTTATGGGAATGGGAAATTTGGACCTATGTCTTCATACGAATCTTAGGGGTAAGATTTTGACTTGAATTTCGACCAAAAAATATGTGTTCAGATTTGAATGCCAGATTAATCTAGAGGGAAAACTTAGCACAAAAAGCCAAACCTCGTGGAAATCGGATGAGATTTGACCGAGTTATGCGGGTGGGAAATTTTGACCTATGTCTATATACGTATCTTACGGGTAAGATTTTGACTTGAATTTCGACTAAAAATTGTGTAGTCAGATTTGAATGCCAGATTGTTTTAGAGGAAAAACCATGAAGAAAAAGACAAACTTCGTAGAAATCGGATGAGATTTGACCGAGTTATGGGAATGGGAAATTTGGACCTATGTCTTCATACGAATCTTAGGGGTAAGATTTTGACTTGAATTTCGACTAAAAATTGTGAAGTCAGATTTGAATGCCAGATTAATCTAAAGGGAAAACTAAGCACAAAAAGCTAAACCTCGTGAAAATCTAATGAGATTCGACCAAGTTATGGGGGTGGGAAATTTTGACCTATGTCTTCATACGAATCTTAGGGGTAAGATTTTGACTTGAATTTCGACCAAAAAATATGTGTTCAGATTTGAATGCCAGATTATTAAAGAGGGAAAACCATGAAGAAAAAGCCAAACTTCGTGGAAATCGGATGAGATTTGACCGAGTTATGGGAGTGGGTAATTTTGATCTATGTCTTTATACGAATCTTGGGGTAAGATTTAGACTTGAATTTCGACCAAAAAATATGTGTTCAGATTTGAATGCCAGATTATTTAAGAGGGAAAACCATGAAGAAAAAGCCAAACTTCGTGGAAATCGGATGAGATTTGACCGAGTTATGGGGGTGAGAAATTTTGACCTATGTCTTCATACGAATCTTAGGGGTAAGATTTTTACTTGAATTTCGACTAAAAATTGTGTAGTCAGATTTGAATGCCAGATTAATCTAGAGGAAAAACTTGGCACAAAAAGCCAAAGCTTGTGGAAATCGAATAAGATTTAACCGAGTTATGGGGTTGGGAAATTTGGACTTATGTCTATATAGGATATTTAAGTGTTCCATTGTAACATCAATTTTGACCAAGAATAAGATATGTATAGTTTGATGTATGAAAAGTGTAGCATAGGTCGGAATCGATTTCTATGAAATAAAATATGTTAAGCCTTAAGCTTCAGGAAAACAGCTATTATCTCCAGGATAAAGCATTTGAGAGTGGAATAAAAATGAACTACATAACCACAATTATGATGCTCCCAAAAATAATCAAAATTTATATTGTCTTTAAGCGAATGCATAACCTCAATTTGTTCGTGTCTTTGAGCTGTCACTCTCTATCTCTTGCTCTCCCTCTCCCTCTCTACATCTACCTCTCACTTGTACTCTTTGTCCTTGTCTCTACAAAATGGCCACAATATTATTTTCAATTTATATTTATAAAGGAGTGTCTTGTTGCCTCAATTTGAGATCCAATAGCCATCATAATCTTTGATATAATTTCCACTTTATGGCCGATTGTTATTGCTGCTATTGCAGCGTCAGATATAAGAAATTTACACATTGATATGTTTATACGAGTGCAAAAATGTAAACAAATAAACAAAGCGCCAGTCATCAAAGGGCAATTTCAATGTAAAATGTTGCCCAAGAAGACGCACACACACATGGCTCGTAATATGTGTTGACAATTTATACGCTTGAATACACACTTAGACAAAAGGTTGTGCGCCCCGCCTCCGCCACGACTCCTCCGCCGGCAACAACTACTGCATGCATAGATGAGCGGCAACAATAACAGCCGAACATGTAATTTGACAATACCAGCAAAAGGCCATAAACCATAAATTCTTGGCCAAAGCCAAACACTAAAATTGCGAGAAGCCCAACACGTTGCGCCTAAGCTCCTGGGCCATTGTTTTTTGCCTGCCGTCAGTGGATGTTTCTTGAGATCTTCCGGCGAAACTGGCTCTCGTAATCGCCCGGCAATAAAAACAGGCCAAGCAGCAGCAGCAGTCGAAGCAGCAGTCGAGGCAGACCGCATAAAATATTATCGAAATCGTCATATTCTTGCGTCGCCCAGGCAACCCTGCCCGCAGTCGCAGAGCAGTCAGGCGTCTCGCACATAAAAAGCACATAAACAAATAAATCGACATATATGTAACAATCGCCTATTAGTCAAACTACCAGAAAAGACAGGCCGCAAAAAAAACGTAAGTTTCACAAAAGAAAAGCTCTCTTCGACCAAAGACTAAATACCCTTGCGAACATTTGACTAAGAAAAACTGCATTAAAGTGCTTTATTTCCGAACGATTGTTCCGATATGAGCCATATTATAAAGCAGAATTATTTGATATAGGTATGCATATAGGTTTTTTAAAGATATTTTGAGAAACAGAAATGTTTTGAATGCTAAAAACAGTTTATCGCCGATTCTTCCAATGTAATATATATCTACTCCTAATATTGATCAAATGTTTCACATATGGAAGCTGCATGAAATTCCCTCAATTTCTGAACTGTCGCAGAAACTCCTAAGGCAGCTATAAAGCAGATATTATTGTCCGATTCGACAGACTGCGATCAATGTAGTTACTACAATATGTAAAGCCACTCGGCTGTTGATTCCGATCAAGCATATATAATATCATACTATATAATATGATGCTGATCGATTACCTATGCACATTATTGGATCGCAGAGGGTGACCTTCATGTGTTACACACTCAATGCCAAACTTATACTACCCTCTACATGGATATACAAGGCCACATGAAAATAAATGTTTATGTAGAGAGTTTATATATTAAGTGCCTAGTTTTGGGGCGTTTATCATGCGTAGCGTTTGCATATGGCATTAGGAGCCAAAATTGCTGTATTTATGCCCAAACTTGATTTAAATCAAGGCTCAAATGAGCTGCCAACGATGAATTACTGTAACCAAACAGAGTGAGAGAGAGAGGGATAGAGAGAGAGAGAGAGAGAGAGAGAGAGGGGGAGAGAGAGGGACAACAGAATGTGTCAATTTCAAAAGTTTCCTCAGTTGCATTTCACTTCTTTTTTATATTTTTGTGCAATTTGCGTTTTTCTTCTCGTTTTTTTTGGTCACATTTCAAGGCCTCAATGTTTAATGTTTCTGCGATGTTCCGGAAAACTTTTCTATGCTGAATTTCACTCTTAAATATGCCAAACGTTTTCTATATATTCCTTCTTCTTAAACATTATCAAGATGTTGAAGTATATAATTATTTTATTCTCTATTTTAATGATTCCTAAAGAATAGTTTTAAGGAAGTATTGACAACTATAATGAATACAGAAAGAATAGTAAAATATTATATTAAGTGTGTTTTCTTATCTCCTTTTCGTTGTTTATAATTCTCAGCTGGTTATAGCGTAGGAATGAGGGTAAAGCCCAGCGTATCTAGAGCAAAGTCTGCTGATGATCGGGAGCTACTTAATATATCTATACTATATATATAATATAATAGTCTTTTATTTTATTTGTATTATTATTCATTCATTTTCTTATGCCTCAAATTCGAACTGTTAAGTTTAATTGTGCCAGCTGAAAGTGTAAATGGGAACTTTTCTTTTGGTGTCAATAAAAAGCTATGGAGAGGACTTGACTGTTTTGTAGGCGAAAGCAAAACTTGTTTTTATAAACTCATGGAGGGTATCCGCATATGTGCGGCACTTAGAAGCAGATGTCTCCTTTGCATAACGACGAGTCGTTATAGCCAAGTCCGACTGTCCTTTAAGAAGCTTGAAAGCTTTCATTGCGAACAGAAATCGTTCCCTATATAAAATGCAACTGGAATATGGGAATCTTTGTTGAATAGTTAAGTTCTGGCCTGAAAAACGTATTTGGTTATACAAGTTTTCCCATGCTCTCCATAACTGAGCGAAATCTTATTCAGATCGGTCTACTATACTATATAGTTCTTTAGGAAAACTCGATCAAATAACTGAGGTTTTTTTATGAGAAAGTTTCTTGTAGCAATAATCGATCGCAAAACAGTTTTTGCGTAAAAGCACATCTCTGGAGAGGGTATTTGAGCTTCGTTGATAGCCAAAAAAGGCGTTTTTTATTTCATTTGATTCTCTTGCAGCAAATGTTCTAAAAATAATGGAATTTTATTGACGGCTAAAAGAGTGCAAGCAAATGTAGTTAATTTGGTTAAATGGCCAACGAAGGGAAATGCCATTCAAATAGTTAGTAAAAAAACAAAACAAAAAAGGAAAAGAAGAAAACAATTTTAAAAAAACTGGCTGCGGCAGCAATAGAACGTTGCGTCATTGAGGCAGCGGAAACGGATTGAGCCAAAAGCTGCAACAGCCGCAGCCAAAGCTGTGGAAACTATTTTTGACGGTATTTTTGCAACCAACAGATGCGCAGCCGGGATAAGCGCCAGATGGATGCTGGATGGATGCTGGATGGATGCTGGATGGATGCTAAGCGTGTGCCGTTTCGCAGGAATATGTGAAACCGGGCTTGGGAATTGGAAGGCTGGAGATAGTCGCTTTCATATGCTATTACATTCGCTTTTGCGTACGCCAATAGCCATGGGCGCAGCTAGTGCGTAATCCATAGAGTTACAAGTTAGTTGGCTCAAATAAGTTTACATACACACGCACACACACGAACACGCACACACACACACACACACGAACAGGCATGCACGCACACCTACATGACAAATCCCAAAGCGAAAATTTGATTATAATCAGCTTCGCGGGTTGCCCATGCGATTCATCTGTGAATGAATATCTGTCAAATATGAATGAGTATCTACTATTCACAAAAAAGTCAACGCATAGCATAAACTTAAGGGATAGCATAAAGCATATAGCATGTAAACAACTTAAGCCTAAGGGATTAGTTAGTTAAAACAAATTTCAGTTAAAGTGCAATTTAAAGCATATTTTTAAATTGTTTATCCTCCAGCAATGTGCTCAAGCGAGATACACTTTTAAATGCAATTTGTTGCTCTCTTAACTAACGAGAATTAATGTGCCCTTTCATATGCAATCAAATTCTTAAGAATGCCTGCCTAGCAGATACCCTGTAAGAGAGACTTGAGCTTGTCCCTTAGGAGAGTCTTTACTGTCGCCTCAAAAGTTTCCGGCACTTCTTAAAACTTTGGCTTAAACAAACTTAACAATAACATAAAGACATAAGTTCGCCCAAAACGAAAGGTATCTGAAAATCGACTATGAATTGATTTGAAGCCTAACCCGATCCTTTTCTAATGTGTTTCGCTTGAAAGCTGTATAAATTTAAGCAATGCTTAAAAATGGAAAGCCTGTCAAGCAAGGAAACGTATATTTCCATCGTTGCAAAGGCCCTTGAACTGTGCAAGCTCCGCGCGGAGCAAGCGATTCTTAGGTCAGCTCTTACAGTGCCTGTCAATATTGAGCTGTTGCAGCTGCTGCTCTTTGGAGCTCTGACATGGCCATAAAGTTTGTTGATATCGTGCAGTGTCGTGACTTGGCTGCTGTCCTGCCAAGGTCCTGCCTCGAGGACTTCGTGGCGAGCGAGCACCTGGGCACGCTTCTGCAATTCAATTAATGGACATTCAAATGATATAAACCTGCTGAGGCATTTTTAGTGCCAGCCGTTCTGAGAGGCGAACGCTCAGTTTCATTAGCAGGCACTGTAACCGGATTGAGGTAATGTCAGCAAACATTTAACCACCCCCAACTAACGATAAACACGTGTCGAAGCAAAAAAAACAACAGGTGCAAAAGCAAACAAAAACACAAAGAATGAAATAAAGCCCACAACTTTGTTGTCCCTGGCAACGATATTCGTGTTGCCCGGGCCAACCGCAAGGAACAACAAATGAAGGAAAAGTGAAAGAGCTTCAGTGAAAACCGAAAGTGCAGCGGGAACAGAGCAAAACTTAAAAGATATATACCGATATATATATATATATATGATGCGATGAGTCAGCGCACAAAATTTATAATAAACACATCGGGTAAGATATCGAAAATCATCCAAAAAGTAGTTCAAGTTGAAGTCAAACATTTGCCCTGAATGCTTCGGGTCTTACCTGAATGCCATATATAAAACTATAAAATTTCCCATTCTACTTTCCATTTCCCCTTACACCTGCCGCTGCGCCCAGTTGAGTATTTTGCAGCGCGCATTCCGGGCACGGAATTGGATGAACAAACAGCGACTATATTGGAGTTTCTAGAGCAGGAGGAGCACACGGTTATCTCGGCCGTGCATAATAAATCCGATGGCAAAATCAAATTTCAGCATCGCATACCCAGCGACGAAGTCTGTTTACTTTTCTACAAGGTGCCGCAGGTGGGCCACGGAGGTGCCAACAACGGCAACGGCAACGGGCACGGGCACGGCAGAGATGTCGAACCACCGTTGGGCATATTAACACTGGAGGGTGGCCTGGTTAAATCCATTTACAATTCCGTTTCACGTGTCTTTTCGCCCCACGCCACGGCCCGAGTAAGTTTCCATATACATCAACTATATACAGTGAAAGCTCGACAAACGAACATCCCTGCGACTAGACTAGTCAGTTGACTAGACTCCCGAAGGACCCTTCATTAAACAGATAGATGGTATCATTTTTAAAATTTCCAGAGGCAGGGCTTGAACCAGGGTCTGGGCTCAGAGACGGGAAAAACGAGGACTACAAACCGAAACTTAAAGCAAGGCATTAGTTTAAAACGCAAAGCGAACCACTTTTTGTATACCCTTGCAGAGGGTATTATTAATTTGTCATCAAAGGAGAGACGTCTACGACCCCTTAAAGTCCGTTTATCTCTTGCAGTCAGAACATAAGTCGAAATGATCTATAGTCCACATGGAAACTTTCGATCCAAAAGTAGATTCTTGTCTGGAAAACTTTGTTGTTTTTCCAGATATCTTGTTATATAAGTTTCACTATGATCCTCATATATAAGCAAAATCTGTCAACATCGGTTAACTATATAATAGGAACGATTGGTCGAAAAGTAGATTTTTGTATGGGGAAATTTTCTGTTTTCCACGAAATTTTCATCAAACCCATTAGGCAAATGTTCACAAGGGCATTCAATCTTCGGCGTGCCGAAACTATCCTTACTTTATAGCTTTTTTACAAAAAAAAGGTGTTCACTCAAGAGAGCGTTCACTGTATCTGATTGGAACCCGTCGTCGTATGTAGTCTATACGTTAATTCCAGTTGGACTTTAAATTATTTTGCTGTTTGCTCAGATCCAGTTTCTCGAGGAGGCGTTGGGCAGGGCGGGGCGGGGCGGGAGGGTTTGCTGCAAGCGGCATTTTAATCGCATTTGCACATAATTCAATTCTTTTTGCAATTTCATTTCATCAATTATATGTTTGCTTGCCAATGCCGAATGCAATTTGTTTGCTCAATATATATATTTTTTTGCTTATTTTATATTTTGCTTATCCTATATTCATTTTCTTTTGAAGCGCAACGAATATAGCCCTGAGCTGAGCGGCCTCCTGGAGAATTTGCATGTCTCGCTGGGCTCCACATTGGGTTTGCCACAGAGCGGTAAGCGCTTAATTGTCTTTATATTACATAATTCTTTTCTAAACTCACCCCAAATCCAATATTCCAATATTCCAACTATTCCAATTGGCTTTCCGCGCGTGTGACTTTTGTGTCCTTCAGCGGCTCGCACTGTTTTCGGCGCACAAACTGCATTGCTTTTAAATTCACAACTGCATTCAGCACTGCATTTCTCTTATATTTCACTTTCTTAATCACTATTTAACATATATTTTCACTGCAAAAAACAAAAAATAATTTTATTTTCACTTGTTCCAATAAGAATGGCTTCCAATAGGCGCGAGAGACTGACCTATCGAACACCAAGCTGATCGCGCTTATCGATAGGCAACTACACGCAAAGTAAGGCTTATCCACTGCATCACATCCAATCACTTTTGCATTTGTATGAAGTGAACTCACTACACCCAAGTTAACAATCTCAGTTATTATGTTCCTTTAACCTATAAATACTTTCAAGAAAGCTATAATAATATAAGAAAAGCATGCCTTAGGCATAATATATATGTATATCGCTGCAGCAACAGTGCCAGTCGCTTATTGGAAACGTATTAACTATCGAACAGCACTTTAGTGCATTTGGTCACACTGGCCTTGGCGAATTTCACAATCTAACGGGAGTTGCTACTGAAGCGCGAGTGTTACGTAATTTTTGCGCGTCTCTTCATTTAAAAAATTCATAATTACAGGCATAGCCAGCATAAAAGATGAGATTAAGTATTGGCAACAAAAGCTGGGCCAAAAGTCAAGTTCGCGCCTCGATCGCGAGACGGCGCAGGTATTTATTGGCCTGCTTGAAAACATTGAGCAGAAAATTAGGTAAGTACCTTGACATATAACTGTAAATTATGTTAATACGCTGAAAAAACGTGTAGCACCATCGACAGTGGCGGCAATTCGAGCAGCCGCATTGAGGAGTTCCTCGATCATGCGCACAACAATCTCGACGAGCTGTGGCGTCTGCCCTACAACTATCCGCAGCAGCGCATGGCCGATCTGCTGGACATCATGGGCAATCGTCTGCTGGAGGCGTGTCTGGCTCAGCTGCTGGCGGAGGATATTTGGTGCCTGAACTCGTATCATGTCAACAATCTGATGGGCCAGTGCATGGACACTGTGGACGCCTGGATGCAGCTATGCGACTCGCTGACCCGGCTCTTTTGGCCCAACTATGTGAAGCATCCCTGGCTGGGTGAGCCGCATGTGCCGCGTCGCGGTCAGCAGTTCAAGGAGCGCCTCGGCGAGATACGCAACATAAAGCAGCTGTACAAGCAAATCGCCACGCTGCTCAACGATGCCGAGCTGCAGGAGATGTTCCAGGAGCAGGCGGCCTTTAACGGTGAGTAGCTGGGAATTCAAATTGAAATGCATGCAGGTTGCAGCTTGCGCTCTTCCTCGCCAGATTTCAATATATTTGACACCTCGCCCTCGGGCCAGGCCAAGTGGCACAAGGCGCTGCAGCATTTCGAGCAGGTGCTGCAGCCCATAGACGAGCGCATGGCTGCCGCCTTGAAGTCGCAGCTGCACCATCATCTGAGCAATCCGCGCCAGGTCATCTTCATATTCTCCAAATACGAGATGCTCATACAAAGACCCGCCGTCCTGGAGCTGCTCAGCATTGAGCGTGAGCAATTCCTGCAATCGCTGCATTTGCTGTTGCAGGATCTACGCAAGGCCATGACGGACACGAACATGGAGCCCGATACGGGTCACCTCTCGGTCATATGCAACGAGTGCCGCTGGCTCAAGGTGGTGCAGTATCAAATACAGGAGATCGAGAAGGTCAGCCACTTGATAAGTGGCCGCGAGGGCTTCGATAAGGTCAACAAGGCGGTGCAGGAGATCAAGGAGGAGACCGAGTCGCTGCTGCGCACCAATTTTGAGATATGGTCGGGTCAATGCTCCACGGCCGTCAAAAGTGGAGAACTAAAGTAAATATGCACTCGTCAAAGAAGCTCCCATTTTAATGCTCCTCACCCTCGCAGGCTGCGCGACGATCAGGCTGTCGTAAAGTTCGAGAAGGAAGGCCGTCAGCTGATGCGTGTCACCTTTAACCCCAAGTTGGTCACCTTCTGCCAGGATGTACGCGAGTTCGAGAATCTGGGCTACACTGTGCCCCTCGAAGTGCGCTCGGCGGCCACCCATGCGGCCAAGTACATGTGCTATGCGCGACGATTGCAGCAAATCGCGACTTTCCACAATACGATAGGCGATCGCATGATACCCTGCCAGCGGCCAATTATGCTGAAGAATGCGCTGGAGCTGCAGCGTCTGGTGCAGAGCGAAACGGTTGCCTGGCAGGATGAGGACTCGGTGCAGCGATATGTGAACATCCTGCAGGAAGCAGTGTCCAAGCTGTCCGCTGACAATACGCTGCTGGTGGGCTATCATGAGCAGGCCAAGCGCACGGTAAGAACTGGCTACATACTATAGAAAGCAAGAAAAGAACAAAGGTAGTTAATGCATGTTAACTGAACTCTGTGCTCTTCCAGGTCATGAAGCTAATGGGCACGGATCTTTTGACACAAAATCAAGTATGGAAGGATGAACTGCGTCATTTGCGCGAACTGGTGGCCACACTCGAGCGCCAGGGGTATACAAATTTGGATGCCTTCAAGCTGCACTGGGACCATCAGCTGTACAAGGTGCTGGAGTATCAGTATATACTCGGCCTGCTCGACATGAACAACAAATTGCCGGATATACATATAAAGCTGGTGCTGCGACAGCGTGAGCTCTGCTACAGTCCGCCGGCGGAGGAGATACGCGAATTGTACTTCTCGCAGCTGCGACGCTTCATTGAGCGGCCGTGCAATTTTCGAGGCTTGTCCGAGCACAGCGCCGCGCTCTTTCAGACCATGGTCACGCTGAATCGCCATCACTTTGGTCCGCTGTATGCACGTGCCGCACAATTGTTCGACAAGCTGGAGGATTTCAAACGCATCTGGCTGCCCTGGATAGCGCTCGGCTGTGTGGATGTGGAGCAGCTGTGCGGCATTCATCTAAATGAAGCCGCCGATTGGGATCGTAATTTCCGTGCATGCAAACAGTTCAGCCAGCAGCTGGCCAAGCTGCAGCAATCGGAAGAGTCCATCGACTGCATTGTCATCAATGTGCTGCCGCTGCGCACCGACATCGAATACCTGAGCAGACGCTACTGGGAGGCTCTGGCAAACAGCCTGCGTGCGTCCATACTTAACGACGTGGGCGCCGTGCAGGAGTTTCTGCAGAATGCGCTGCAGTTTCTGCAAAACGTACCCATGGACGAGGGCAGCATCAGTCAGTCGGGCATGAAGTATGAGAAGATCATGAGCGAGCTGCCGCAGATCAGCAGCACACTGGAGCTGGTGCGCGAGAAGGATGCCTGCCTGGCGGGCTGGTGCAAGGAGCGTGTCACTGCCCTGGCGCCCATTATGCTGCAGTGGGAGCAACTGCAGCCGCTGCTGGAGAACCATGCGGTCATATTGCAGCGTCAAGTGGACATGATCAAAACCCAAGCGCACACGCAGCTGCAAAATCTGCGCAACGAGGCCGACAAGTTTCTGCTGCGTTGGGAGTCCACCATAGCTGAGCTGGAGGCCAACGATTCGGCCAGCCTAGAGCTGTTCAAGGAGCGTCGCGCTCACTGGCAACAGCTGCAGCTGAAGAAGCAGCAGCTGCTCGACGAGTGTCACAAATTCAACATGGAATTCCCCGAAGATGCACTGGCTCCCTTTGCTGCCATCGATGCCCAGCTGGAGCAGCAGTCCCAGCAGTGGAAGGTGTATGATACATTTCTGGACGAACTGCAGCCCATATTGCACGAGGATTGGGCCATTTATAGACGGCGTCCGTATGTGCTCAATGAGTTTATCTCACGCTGGGAGGGCTCCGTGCACGCCTCCATCGATCTGCCCTCGAAGCGCATACGCCAGCAGGTGGAGCGCCTGCAGGCCACAATGCCCATTCTTCAGCAGCTGCAATCGGATGCGATAAGCGAACGCCATTGGGCAATTATATTCCAGCTGCTGCATAGAACTCACTCGAAGCCTTTGCATGCCATACAGCTGCAGGATTTGCTGGAGGATATGGATGCGTTGCAGGCAGCTGCTCCGGAGATTGGCAACATTGTGCGGCAGGCGGCATCGGAGCAGATAGTCAGGCAGGCGCTCGTGGAGCTTGATCAATGGTCGGTGACGTCGCAGCTCAAACTAATTGAGCGCACGGATGCCACCGGGCAACCAGTGTGTCTGATCAAGGACTATCAGGAGGTGCTCAACAAGATTGGCGACAATCAATCGCTGCTGCAATCGGCCAAAAACTCGGCCGCCTTCGATAGCTTCTCGGATCAGGCGGGTCTCTGGGAGAGTCGCCTCAATACGCTCGATGTGCTGCTCACCAGCCTGAGCCATTCCCAGCGACGGTAAGTTAGTTGATTGATATGGATTTCTCTTTGGCATTATTAAACTTGTCTTTAACCTTGCCTACCCACAGCTGGGTCTACCTGGAGCCTGTCTTTGGCGCTGGAACCCTACAGCAGGAGCACGCCTTGTTCAAGCGCATCGACAAGGACTTTCGCTATGTGATGCGTGAGATACAAATGGATCCGCGCGTGACGTCCCTGCTGAAGATCAACAATATAAGCACTATTGTCAATGCGCTGGAAACTCAGCTGGCGCGTTGCCAGCAAAATCTTATGAGCTATATAACGGTAAGCGAGGGCGGGAGAGCTAATACATGTGAAAAGGAGTGTTTTCCACTTCTTTACGTGAAAGCGAGCACAATATTTCGAAATAATCCACTTCCAAAATTGAAAAACAAGCGGAAAACTGTAAACTATTTATTTTTTTTAGTCAATCGCTTTAAAATCATTCATAAATATAAAGAAAAAACATTAAGATTTATGGAAATACCACCAAGAGTGGAATATGTGTTAAAGACAGTTGCATAAATATATTTTCTGTTCTTGCCGATCTTAAAACGCTCGACCTTTTAGGCATGTCAAGGGTGTTGAATCCCCCTCACATACATCTATGTTAAAATTCACTTTGGTAAAAAATAGATTGCACGTCAAGTTTAAATATTATCCGAACTTGCGGTGGCGGAATATAAATGAAATTAGACTTCACAAAAATAAACTCGACTTGGATCTAAAATATTTGAATAAGTACTACATCTATAATATCCCTACATCTTTGCAGGACAAACGTAATTCATTTCCGCGTTTCTATTTTCTGGGCGACGACGATCTGCTCGAGCTGCTGGGTCAGGCGTCGAAGGATGCGGACATCATAAAGCGCCACATACGCAAACTGTTTCCGGGCTGTCATAGTCTGGGCATAGAACAGACAGCCAATGGCAGCCACTACAGAATTCTGGCCGTGCACAGCGCCGAGGGCGATGAGCTGCGCCTGAACCAAGCCGTCGACATGACGGGCGACATTGAGGTAAGTGAAGGGACAGTAAACATGTAAAGCTATCGATTCATCTCTCTTGCTTGTAACTCTGACAGCGCTGGCTCAACGAGCTGGTGTCCGCCGTGCAGGAGACGCTGCGCAGCCAGATCTACGAGTGCTACAACAACACCAATGGCTCCAGCGACAATCTCAGCGAGCAGCTACTGCGGCAATATGTCAGCCAGGTGCTGGCCACAGCGCGTGCCCTGCACTTTACGCGTCAGACGGAAAAGGCCATTGGGGGCATGTCGCTGGGCAAGCTGCAGCAGCAGCTGAAAGCGGAAATAGCCCATCTGGCGGCCATGAAACAGCGTGCGACAGGCGGCAGCTTGCAATGGCTTAAGCTGAGCGCCTTGCTGCTGGATCTGGTGCATTATGTTGGCGTGTTGGAGGAGCTGCAGCAGCATAATGTGATGCACACCAGCGACTGGCATTGGCTGAGTCAGCTCAGATATTATTTGGGCGGCGGGCAGGATGCACGCCAGGTGTGGGTGCGCATGGTTTATGCGGAATTTGAATACGCCTACGAGTTTCTGGGACATGCCAATAAGCTGGTTCAGACACGGTTGACGCACAAATGTTATCTTATACTCACACAGGCCATGCACATGGGCCTCGGCGGTAATCCCTTTGGCCCAGCGGGCACGGGTAAAACGGAATGCGTTAAGGCGCTGGGCGGCATGCTGGGACGACTCGTTTTGGTTTTCAATTGCGATGAGGTGAGTTGCCACGCCTCCGTTTGCAATTTGTCATAATGTCGAAACTGTGTGTGTGTGTGTGTGTGTGTGTGCGCGTGTGTGTTTGCAGAATGTGGACACCGAAGCGATGAGCCTAATCCTTACCGGTTTGGCGCGCTGCGGCGCCTGGGGTTGCTTTGATGAGTTCAATAGGCTGCAGGAGGCAACTCTATCATCCATATCCATGCTCATACAGCCCATCCAGAGTGCCCTGAAGGACAAGGCGGACAGTGTGCAGATTGGCGACCGCAAGGTGAGACATGATGAATGGCCGGCCACACGGTTCATTTCAATTGGGGTTAAGTTAAAAGCAACTGGCCGGTCCCAGATCCATTGCCTGGTGCCAACTGGCAAGTATAGATTGATACATTGAGCAAATGATACATGTAGGAATTGATGTGCTTGTAAATCGATGATTAGATTGATTGATCAAAAGACTGATGTATTGGTGGACTGGTCTGTTAAGGAATGATGGATTAAAATGTTGATGGATTGATTAATTTGTATATTGATCGATAATATATTA
Source organism: Drosophila kanekoi (assembly GCA_037075305.1). Taxonomy (NCBI): domain Eukaryota; kingdom Metazoa; phylum Arthropoda; class Insecta; order Diptera; family Drosophilidae; genus Drosophila; species Drosophila kanekoi. The sequence continues at coordinate 3,152,247 of JBAMCE010000678.1, forward strand.
ATGTGGATGGATAATAGTAATTGGATAGATATCTAATGTGTTGATATACTAATTGATTAATTGATTGACAGATTGATTTTTATAGATAGATAGATAGATAAATTGGCTGATTGATATATTGTTAGATAGATTTGATAATGATAATACCCCAACTAATATAATATTTACTTAAACTTGGCCAGTTGTACGGTTAATCATTATTTAATTATTAACCAGACTATTAATAATGCGATTTAAACTCTTAACAGGTTCAGCTTAACCATCACTGCGGCATTTTTGTGACCCTAAATCCAGCGGGTGGTGAATACGGCGGCAGACAGAAATTGCCGGGCAATATTCAGGCGCTCTTTCGACCAATTGTCATGCAACAGCCGGAGCCGGGCGAGATTGCACGCGTCATGCTGTTCGTGGAGGGCTTTGTGGCTGCAGCGGACATTGCCGAGCGCATTGTGGAGCTGTTCGATCTATGCGGCAAAATGCTGTCCGCCCAGCGGCACTACGATTGGGGACTGCGCGAGCTGAAAACTGTGCTGCTCGTTTGCGGCGAGGGACTGCGCGCGCAATTAGCGGGAATGGCAGCAACGCCCGTTAATGAGCATTCCGACGCCAGGCCCAGTCCGTCGGCGATTGGTAATGATGAGATGCGCATTGCCGTCCATTGTCTGCGCTCATCAACCATGTCCAAGCTGGCGCAACAGGACGTTGAGTGCTTCGAAATGCTGTTGTTAAATGTGTTTCCGGAAATTGGCGCCTCAGAGGCACCGTTGACGCCGCTGCATCAGGCACTGACGGCCGCCTTTGGCCCACTAGGCCTCTGTGCCAACGACAGGCAAATTGAGAAGGCCTTGCAGCTGCATGAACAGCTCCAGAAGCGCATGGGCGTCGTGCTCGTGGGCCCACCCGGCTGTGGCAAGTCTACCATTCTGTCGCTGCTGCGACAGGCACTGACCGCAACGACTGGCACACAGCTGCGCGTGCACACCATCAGTCCCAAGTCGATGAGTCGCGTGCAGCTGCTGGGGCGACTGGACACGGACACGCGACAGTGGCTAGACGGCGTTCTCACTCACACGGCTGTGCTGGTCAATCAGGAGCCGTCGCACGTGCGCTCATGGATTGTGTGCGATGGCAGCATTGATCCCGAGTGGATTGAGGCATTAAACTCGGTGCTGGACGATAACAAGTGAGTACTAATTTTTGATATATTATATTAAATAGCTGATAAAGCACAACTTTGGCATGCCAGATTGAAATTCATCATCAGTTTTCCATGCCTTTTCTACTCGGAATGTTGGATTTTAAATCGTTTCAATGTTTTAAGTGTTCTTTCTTTCTTAAATAATGGCCAAAGAAAACTTGCAATTAACAGTTTTCCTCCCACTATTTGATTAGATTTTGCAGCTTTCTTTTCAAATAGATTTTCCAAATTCGTAGAATCTCTAACGAAAGTTAATTTGCGTAGTTTTGGGATGGATTTGTCAGAGTCGTTTTAACACATCCTAAATTAAATGTTTCAAACAGTTTTAGATGTAAATTAGAAAAGTTTTCCGCCCATTTCCCATCTTTCTAAGTGAAAGTTCTTTTAAAATAAAAGAGGATTCTCTTCAATGTTTAGCAACAGCTTTTGCTAATATATTTTGCTCGTAGCTGCGCATAAATTCGTAATAATTATTTGCGGCTTGTCATATATATATATATGTTTATCATAATATATGTATATATCGTATGTGATATATAATTTTTAAACGTATCAATTATCATATATCGTATCGTATCTTAATGTTGCAAGTATTGTATTGTTCGGATGGGCAAATGCATCCCCTATCACTTAGCTACCGAAAATAAAGGACTTAAAACATAGAAATGCTCAAAACGATGACATCAAATAAGGGAAGCCCACTAAAACAATAACGTAACGTAACGTAACGTAGTAAGTGTAATACACAACGTAACGTCATTTTATAAATGACGTCAAAGAGTCTCTTTCCATTCTTAAATTGAACATGAGTCTGTTTGTGTGTGTGTGTGTGTGTGTGTGTGTCTGTGCGTCTGCGGGAGCGTGTTGTTATCAGTTATGCTGAACTGAGTTTCGGTTCAATTGAACTGGTTTTTTAAATTAGCTAACAATTTGTTCTAAGCTGGTTCCCCTATCAACTTATCTGTCTATTTTCCAAAGAATTTAGTTTAGTATAGTGAATTTGCGTAGAAATTTTGCTGAACTGAGTTTAGGTTCAATTGAACTGGTTCTTTAAACTAGCTACCAATTTGTTCAAATAAGCTGGTTCCCTAAGCTACTTAGATGTCACTTTTTCAAACAATTTAGAGAAATTTTAATAAATACATATACATTTATGTATAATTTTTGCTGAACTGAGCTAAGGTTCAATTGAACTGGTTCTTTAAACTAGCTACCAATTTGTTCTAGGGAACCAGCTTTCCTTAGCTACTTGGCTGTCAATTTTTCGAACAATTTAGAGAAATTATAATAAATACATATACATTTATGTATAAATTTTGCTGAACTGAGTTTCGGTTCAATTGAACTGGTTCTTTAAACTAGATACCAAGTTGTTCTAGGGAACCAGCTTCCCTTAGCTACTTAGCTGTCAGTTTTTCGAACAATTTAGAGAACTTAGTTTGTTATAATAAACACATAAACATTTGTGTATTGCTTTGATCTGGCTCTTTCTAATTAGCTAGTTCTACGAACCTAAGAAATTGAAACTAATGTAGATAATTCGAAATCAGTTCACCTTAGCTTTTTATAGCTAAATATGCCAGAATTCTTAAACGTGTTTTGGAATAGATTTAAAATTAATTTTATTTTAAGCACATTTTGCAAATCCGCTTAAGAAATCCCGCATAATTAGTTAAACGCATAAAGTTGATTCACCGAACGAGTTCGCACACAACTCCAACCTGTGAGTACACACACTCCCGCCCGCTCTCCTACTTTCTTCACTCTTTAAAAAAATAAACATGAAATTGAAATTTGAAATGCGTTTGTGGCTAGTTGAGCTTAAGAACTAAAGTCGAGTGCATAATTCTCTCATTGCTGCGCATGTTGCAACTGTTGCGACGTTGGCGGTGGTTGCGGCGGCTGCTGTTGATGCGTCGCCGGCGGCGGCGGCGGCGGTGGCAGCGCCACGGTGGGCGGTGGTGGCAGCGGCGCGGCTCGCATGTGCTGCATGTGCGCCTGTGGCGCCATGTGCTGGAACATGTTGCAATGCTGCTGCTGCTGTTGCTGCTGTTGCAGATGATGTTGCTGCTGCTGCTGTTGCTGGTGCGCGTTGAAGTGGTGCTGTTGTTGCTGCTGCGCGGGATTGACATCGGGTGGTGTTTGCAATATTATCTCCGGCTCCAGGTTGAGCGCCATGTCGGGCTCATCCGGCGGCGGCTGCTGCTGCTGCTGCGGTCCGCCGCGGAGGGAAGCCAGCGCCGCAGCCTGTGCGGCGGCCACGGCCGAGGCAGAACTTGTGGCAGCAGCGGCGGCTGCCGCAGCGCTTAAGCTGCTCACATCCTGGCCGTACTCCTGCTTGATGCCGTTCGGTGGCGCCGGATACAGTGTGGCGCCCAAATTCTGATGCAGTATGGGATGGCAGAGCTGCGGCATCAGCGTGACGCCGGCTATGGGCAGGGCGGGATGTCCAAAACTGGGCGGCGGATACAGTTGCTGCAGCTTGTTCAGCTGCTGTAGATGCGTGGGCGTGGCATGGCCAGCGGGCGTATGCATGGCCGCATTGCCCGCCGCTGCCGCCGCCGTCAGCTGCGTCAGCGTCGCGCTGTTCAGACCGGACGTCGCCATCGGCATATGGGCGGACATGTTGCGGCGACGCTGCTGATGCGCTGCCGCCGCCGCTGCTGCTGCTGCGGCGATCTGATGCTGCTGCTGCTGTTGTTGTTGTTGTTGGTGGTGTGTGGATGGCTGTTGCTGCTGCTGATGTTGCTGCTGCTGCTGTTGTTGCTGTTGTTGTTGTTGTTGTTGCTGTTGTTGCTGTGTCTGCGGCGTCGATATAATCACCTCAGGCTCAACAGGCACTGGCGGTATAATGCCCGCAAATTCGGGCGGCAATTGCGTGGGATCAGTCACCAGGAGACCCTTCTTACGCTCCTTGCGTATCTTATCACGTAGCTTTTCCAGCTGCCGGAACGCCTCGTTGGCGCGTCGCGCCTTCTTTCGATCACGATCGCGCTCCTGTTCCAAACGGCGATACTCGGGATTCATGCGTTTGATCCGTTTCCGTTCGCGATCCCGTTCCCGCTGTATCATTTTCTGCCGCATCTCCTCCTCGGGCGTCAACTGAAAGTTGAATAGAAGCGGGGAAAACTTATTAAAGCACAATGTGGCTGGCTCAAGCAATTGGGGGATATTGTACTCTGTATTGAAGGTCTGCAGTCGTGTTGTATATATAACAAACAAAAAAACTAAAGTAAACCCCAACCCAGGTTCAATATTTTCAACTACTTAAAACTAGCTGGTGCTGTCCGTCTGTGTGTCTGTGTATGTTTGTGTGTGTGTGTGTGGTTGTGTGTGTGTATTCGTGTTTGTGTGTGTGCACTTGTGTTTTATATATATAATTTAGAAATATATATTGGAAAAATGCTACGTTAGCACGTCGTGCCTTCTTGCGAAATCTATCGCGCTCGCGCTCCATACGCCGATATTCGGGATTCAGGCGCTTGATGCGCTTTCGCTCTCGATCTCGCTCGCGCATGATGAACTTGTGGCGCGCCTCCTCCTCGGGTGTCATCAGCTGCAATATAGAGATGGGAAGCGTTTTGGTTTTTGTAGCAGTCGGCTGAGCAGAGAGTATTATAAATACCAGAACTAAAGTACAGCTCTAAAGAGCGCTAGGCAAAGTTCAACAGAACAGAACAGAAGTTGGCATAGAATTTGTGCAGCTGATCATGTATATGTCTGAGCCTAACTCATGTCAAGAAATTTCAGAAATTAGAACCAGCGTTTTCTCCAAATACATTACATTTCAAATTAGGTAAATTATATTAATAAATTAAAATTGTTTATTTTAACTCGAGCGAGCGAGAACTGTTAAATCAAATTTTGAGCATAACAGGCGTTCTTTTATCACTTTTATTAACAGCGTCAGCTTAACATGTATGCCCATTAGACATAAAAATGTCGAGAAAAGCTCTGGGAGAGCTCAATAGAACAACATATTGGGGGAGATTCTAGAAATTGTTGTGCCTGATCAAGTTTATATCTTAGGCTAAGCAGTCGAAATAAGAAAACAAACTATATAGTAAGAAATGTTAAGCAAATGTGTTCGTTTCTGTTATTAACAGCGTCAGTTTAACATGTGCTTAACAGCCGTTAGACATATACATGTCAAAAGCAGGGTTTTATAAACAGTATCTGTTGTGTTTTTGTGTGTTGTTTTTTTTGTTAACCAATCATATCTTGAAACATTTCGCAGACTCCTAACGCTGCCCTCCGGCTGGCGCATACAGTTCGGCAACAATGTCAACTTTATATTCGAAACGGACGATGTGCGCCACGCCTCCCCGGCAACTATATCACGAATGGGCATTGTGAACATGAGGTAAGTGGTTTTCAGAAATGCTAAACAAGTCACAGTCCATACTAACCATAATTTGTTTCTACAGCTACGATCATTATCCCTTGAAAGAAATGCTTAAGCACGAGCTTGAAAAGGAACCATACGGCGATCTACTGCAAAGCTACATTGATGGAAATTTCCAAACAGCTTTCGAATGGCTGGAAAGCGAAAATTTATTGAGGTACGTAGGGGAAGATATTGAATGGGCAAAGAGAATTGATATCAATGATTCCGATAGATAATAATTAACAAAATGCTGATCTATAGGTAATAATCTATAATTCTCTACATATTCGATGTCTGTATATACGTCCTCTCAAGCTTTCATATACCATAATGAAAGTCCACATAGACCCATTTTCTGGCAATTTTCAATAGATTTTAAATCGTATAACAAGTACTGCTTTGGAAGGGGCTGAATTTCGAGCTTGAATGGTCGATTTTAGGATCAGCAGAAAATATCGTTTGTCAGCTATCATTGTACTCAGAATTCTCTTTATATTGCATGCAAGATTTCCAAAATATGAAATAATATAAGATAAACTAAAATCACATCATCTCATAACCCTCTTCTCTTCCAACAGTCAGATGCCCGGCATAAGTCGTGTCAGTGTGTTACGCTCTCTGCTGCTGCAGCTGCACAATAGCCAGAGCCTTGAGGAGTATGGAGCGGCCACATTGCGTGCAATGCTTGGCTACGTTCCCAGCGAGCGACAGCGTGACTTTGCTCAGCTGGTGCTGCAGCGGGCAAATCTGTACGTGGCGCAGCCCAATCATGCCGAGCTGAGCTACTATGAGCCGCAGCGCAATGCATTGGAACAGTATGCGCTAGGGGTTATGGAAACTCCCGACCGGGATAGTCAACTAATAGTCACGGGCTATGTCAAATCGTATCTAAACATCATCAGCTCGTTGCTGGAGTTGCCCGCCGGCCGGGCAATGCCGTTTATGCTCGTCGGACCCAGTGGTGCGGGCAAGACGCTGCTGTTGGACCAGGCGCTGTTGGAGCATTCGGGCTATCAGCTGGCCAGCATCAATTGCTCCACCCAGCTGACCGCTGGCTATGTGCTGCACACGCTGCGCACGCACTGCGTCACGATAAGCGGCGTGCGGGGCCGGGAATATAGGCCCAAACAATCGCGACTGTTGCTGTTCATGAAGAATCTAGATCTATGCCAGCTGGATGATTGGGGCGCCTGTGAGATTGTGGAGCTGCTATTGCAGCTAGTGCAACGCGGCGGCTTCTATGCGGACAATCTGGAATGGATTAGCGTCAGTGGGCTACAAATTTGTGCGTCCATTAGCGGCAATTTGTTAAAAATTTCACCCCGTTACTTGGCCATAAATCAATATGTGCGAGTGGCTCGACCCAGTCCATCCGATATGCTGGCCATCGTGCAGTGTCGCCTCGAGCCTTTGCTCCATACGCATTTCAGGGCAACAAGCAGCGGCAGTTCCATCAATTTACAGCATGTTAGCGAGTGCCTCATGGAGTGCTTCGAAAAGGTAAAGGAATTGTGCCCGGATTTTGCTCTTTGCTGATTTGTTTATCTCGTTCTCCTTGTAGCTGCAGGCCGCTTTTACTGCCAGTGGAGGCCAACAGCAGCAGCAGCAGCAATTGCATTATCAGTTTAGTCCCAAGTGCATTATGAAGCTAATTGCGGGTCTCGTTTACTACCCGTCGACTGACTTCAATGAGGTAAGTGGCTTAGTTTGGGCTAATTGAATTGCCATCTGACTTTTTCTGTTCTGCATGTGGTGCGTAGGCTTTGTATTGCGAGCTATTGGGCATGTTTAGGGATCGTTTGGCCAGTGAGGAACATGTCCAGCAATTCGAGACGATATTGAAGCAAACTATGCGCAAATACTTTGGCAAAGAGGTGAGTTTTAGCTTAACCCCGCATCTACATGTTTGTTAATTGTTTTAAATTCGTGACAGAAAATCTACTTTGTGCCCAAGTCGCCCAAATCGAAAGGACAACTGCATGGCCTGACTCACGATGAGTGGCTTGAAGAGGTGCACAGGCAAATTACAATATGCAGTAAGTAGAAAAAAGATATAGGGTATCTTATACTCATTATTTTTATCGAAAAGCCCTCTTAATGAAGTTTAAATATAATTTAATTTGCAGAAGCGTTTCATCTAAAGTTCCTTAATTTCTCTATTTCAATCTCAGTAGTTCCCAAAACTTTTACTCAAATTTCTAACTTTATTCTATCTATTTATCTATTACTTATCCTATTTACTTGTATATATATAAAATATTTCAAACCTTTTTACTACCTCACGCGAGACCTCTTTCCTGCTTTTAAAGAACTTTATAGTCTTATGGTCTCCAAAAATTAAAGACTTGAACTGGTTATCTGGTTGATCAATCGGACTTTCCCAAAATATATCTATCTCCTGTCCAGTTTAGAGTTTCTTTTTTTCACACGCATCGAAGTTGAAGTTGTACATTTCCCTTGGAACTATTAACTGAGGATATGATGTCGCTGAATCTTTGCGGTTTCAAGATATGAGCAGTTCAGAGAGTAAATAATGGAAAAACAAAAGAGCAATACAATATGAATCGGGATAACTACACTGGGCCTTGGCGTCTGTTTGCGAAATCGATCCCGCTCTCGTTCCATTTGTCGATATTCGGGATTCATGCGTTTGATGCGCTTTCGCTCCCGATCCCGTTCCCGCATGATGAACTTTTGGCGTGCCTCCTCTTCGGGGGTCATCCACTGCAAGTACATAGAGAACGGGTAGAAAATAACAGAAACAATTTCGACTCACAAAACGTACTATGTATAAAGTGGAAAAGGAAATAAATGTGTCGAAAAAGTGTGAAATTCAACTTCAATGCCGATGCGTGAAGGAGTTTTAGCTAATGTTCAGTTTCTTTACAGAAAAGATTATGTTAAAGTGACGCTGTTAACAGACAGCACTTTTACTCTGTTAACTTACGAATGTTAAAGATCTAGATAGATATGATTCGTTTTCTATATGGTTATTATTAATATAACAAATGAAAAGGATATATAATATATATTTCGTTTTTTTCACTTTCAGATGCCGAAAACTACAACATTTCATCGCCTATAACGGAAGAACTGCTGCAGCACACAGCCAAAGTGGCACGCATCCTCTCAAGAAATGATGCACATTTGCTTATTCTGGCTGAAGCCGGTGACCGACACTTGGACGCCATATATGCGGCTGCCACGCTGCAGCAGGCCAAAGTATTGACAATACAAGGCGGCGCCAGCTATGGTCTAACAGAATTCTACAACGACCTGAAGCTGGCAATGCAGACGGCGGCGCTGGAGCAGCAGATGATCTATCTGCTGATCGAACATTGCTGGCTCAGCTATGTGCCGGACATACTGAAACCGATTGAAGCATTGCTGGAGGGCAGTGAAATTCTGGAGCTCTTTGGCGATGATCTGGAGACGGTGGCCAGCGCGCTGAAGCAGGCGGCGCAGCTGGAGGGCTATCAGGAGTCGCTGGGCGCGTACTTTATGAAGCGTGAGTGCGATAAACAGCTAATAAATTTTAAGTAATCTCTATAAATATGATCAACAGGCGCTCGAGAACATCTGCATTTGGTGCTCGTGCTGGAGCCGAGCAGTCCACAGCTGGCTGAGTACTTTAATAGCTGCCCAGCCCTGCATCGCCAGATGGATATGCTCTATGTGCGACCAGAATCGCGCGATACGCTTGCCATGCTGCCCAAGCAATACATTGAGCTGCTCAACGAAGCGTCTGTGGCTGCGGGGCGTGGCAAGGTGCCTGTTTGCAGTCATTTTTCAGACGTGGCCGATGAATTGCCATCAGAGCAGCCAGCGCATCGCTATTATCAGCTGATTCGAAGCTATTATCATATGTATAGCAATGCCGCCGCTGAGATTGATCAGCGTATGGGCAAGCTGCAGCTGGGCGTGGACAAGTTGGCCACTGCCCATGCGCTCGTCGACACCTTAAAGTCGAATGCATCGGCCCAGGAACAGGCGCTGGGTGAGAAACGCCAGCTGGCCAATGATGCGCTGCAAATGATCTCCGCCACGATGCACAATGCGAATGAGCAAAAGTCCAATATGCTGGAACTGAAGCAGCAGACGCAACAGAGCAGCGAGCAGCTGAAGCTGCGTCAGCGCGAGATACAACAGGAGCTGGCCGAGGTGGAGCCCATTTTGGCGGAAGCCAGCAATGCAGTGGGTCAAATCAAATCCGAGGCGCTCTCCGAAATACGCTCGCTGCGCGCACCACCTGAAGCCGTGCGGGATATATTGGAGGGCGTGCTGCGGCTGATGGGCATACGCGACACCTCGTGGAACAGCATGAAAACATTTTTGGCAAAGCGTGGCGTCAAGGAGGACATACGCTCCTTGGATCCGGCGCACATTAGTCCCGAGAATTGTCAAGCCGTGGAGCGGTTGCTTGCAGCCAAGGGCGACTCCTACGAATCGAAGAATGCCAAACGCGCCTCGGCTGCGGCTGCACCGCTCGCCGCCTGGGTTCAGGCCAGCGTGCGTTATGCTCGCGTCATTCAGAGCATCAAGCCGCTGGAGCGGGAACAGAATGAACTGCAGCAAAATCTAAATGCGGCCGAGAATGAGATGGAACAGCTGGCCAGCGGCTTGGACGATGTGGACAAGCGTGTCCAGAAGTTGTCGGCTAAGCTGCAAACCTACACGCAAGAGGCGGCCGTGCTGGAGCTAAAGCTGCAGGAGGCAGGTGCCACACTGCAGGCAGCCGAGCTGCTGGTGGGAAAACTGAGCGCAGAGTATGCCACCTGGAGCGAACAGTTGGCGGAACTGAAACGAGCTCATAAAACACTGGACGGCAAAATGCTGCTGCTCGCATTGGCCATCAATTATTATGCGAGCTGGGGCGTGGAGCAGCGTGGGTGAGTAAATTACCTTTTATTCCACCCGCGGTGGGGATTTCCAAAATTATGTGGGAAATCTTATTGATGAAATGTGTAGGATGATAAGATTATCTCTTCAGATAGCCGATTGGTGTAAAACAACATGAACGTCCAATTACCACGCTCAATTTTCACGAAGGGTGGTGAAATTGCCAGAAAAGGTGAAACACGTAATTGTGAAAATTTATCAATTAATGTCCTGTGTAGGATATGCAACTTTCCGCCCATAATCCACCTTTCGAGGTGAAATTTTAAAAGGTTTATCGTAAATGAGGGAACCAAGTAGATCGTATAGAGCTCTTATGGCAACCTTCCACTAATTTTTCACCGTTGTGAGTGAGAATTTTCTAAAATCTATTTTCAAGAAAACTAACGCAGGAAAAATTAGTTTCTATACATAAAGATCTATCTTGTATATTAACCTATTCCTCTTCTTCCACGCAGCGCCTCAATCAAACGCATGAGCGTTGATTTTCAAATGCCCGGAACAGGCTTTGATCTACGACAGACGCTTGTCACCGAGCAGCAGCAAATCATTTGGGAGAGTCAAGGCTTGGCGCGTGATGCGCAGATCATTGAGAGCGCCGCGCTACTACGGGAGATGCTGTCGCTGCCCTTTGGCAGTTGTCCAGTGCCGCTGCTGCTCGATCCCACCCAGACGGCGGCACAGTGGCTGACCGCGCATTTGCGTGCCGCGGGACGTGCCAGCGAGCTGACGACGCAGGGCAACGAGCGCCTGTGCTATCAACTGGAGCTGGCCGTGCGCTTTGGCAAGACGCTGCTGGTCATGGACTGCGAGCAGCTCCGTCCGCCGTTGCTGGAGCTGCTGCAGGGGCACGTCTATGTGCGCTTCAATAAACGCCAATTGGCGGTGGCCAGCAAACTGGTCGATCTGCACGAGGATTTCCAATTGGTGCTAATCAGCAAATCGCATCGCTTGCAGCAGCAGCTGCCACCGGAGCAGCGTAGTCTGGTCAATCTGTTGCGCTTTACAGTGACCGCCACCGGCCTGGCGGATCAGCTCATGTCCAAGGCGATTGTGCTTAAGAATCCCGCATTGGAGCAGCAGCGCATCGAGCTATTGCAGCGAGAGGGTGAGCTGCTCAAGCAGCGCATGGCCCTGCAGGACAAACTGCTGGAGCAGCTATCCAAAGCCGAGGGCGATATATTGCGGAACGAGCCTCTGCTGGCCAGTCTGAACGAGGTGAAGCGCAGCAGCGCCGAAATCGATGCTGCACTGGAGCAAAGCGGCCAAGTGAAGCAGACGCTGCTCTCACAATTTGGCGCACTGCGCGAACTGTGCGTCCAGTCGGCTGATTTTTATGCCGGCCTCACGCAGGGCTACGAGCTATCCGCCCTGGTCTACATTGAGCTGTTCCTGGGCGCACTGCGTGCCCAGGAGTCGCAGCAGCTGCTTTACGAGCGTCTCGTGCGTAGCGTCTACCTCCACCTGGCGCGTGCCACACCACGCGATAGTCAATTGACGCTGGCTCTTTGGGTTTGCCGCCAGGCCTTTGGAGCAGCGCTTGGCATCAAGGAATGGGAGCTGTTTATTAGCAATTTTATGGGCAGCGCTGATGGCAGCGTTCAGCTGATCGGCAACGGGATGCCCGACTGCATCAGCCGCGAGGCGCAACTGAAGCTGGCGCAGCTGCTGCAACAGCTGCCGGAGCTGCGTGGCCAGCTGCAGCTGGACAAGGATTATGTGTGGCGCGGCTTTATCGAACAGCAAACGGACGATGTTCTGCGTGAGTAAATGTGGCAAATGTGTTATTTAATTGGAAGATTAGAAGGGAAGAGTAAACTTGCTAATAGGCGGGCACGAAGGCATCTTCCATGTCTGTCTGTCCGTCTGTTTTGTAGACTAGCCCAAGTCCTCAATTTGAAATTCATCTAAAGACGCAACAATAAGTCTTAACTAATTTACTTCCGGATCTCTTCTCACGGTTTCAGAGGCATTTTGTAGTATTATTTATCGATAGAGTCAAGTGCTTAGCGATCACCTGGATCCATTCAGCCTCTCAACGGAAAACAGAAAGAATATGCAATGCATTTTCCCTGTCTCTTATTTCCCTAGTATCAAGGGTCTCATCTCCCAGTCTCAGCTGAACTCTGTGGATTATCTGGGATCTATAATGTGATAGGTTTTTTCTTTTATCTCAAGGCAATATCTGCACATTTTGTGCTATAAGGCCCCATAGTTTGAGATTCCCTAAATTAGAATCACAGTTTTACAGCCTTTGGTAATATTCAAATGTTAACTGATCAAAGATGTAATCAAAAAAATGTTGGCTTACACGTCTCTGTGATTGGGTCTGCACCTTAAATATCAGGAAAATCTAAATGCTTGTTGCCTGCAGTTTCAGAATTTCAGTTTTAGAGTCACACGCTTAGTTACAGTTTTAGAGGATTCAAATTTTAGCTTTTAGTTCTTCTTCTTTAAATCAGGAAATTTGTTGAAATTTATCAAGTCGGAAACTCTTATTTGTTTAATTTGCAGCCCCCATCAAGGCACCCTTTCAGCGCGTGCTCTTGGCCCAAATCTTTCGACCCGATTTGCTGGTATCACAGCTGCGATTAGCGAGCAGCCAATTGCTGGGCCTGTCCCCAGAGGCGGCCACACAGCCGACGGTGCAGCAGCTGCTGGAGCAGAGCAGCTGCGATCGTCCCGTACTGATGATAAGTCAGCCCGAACTGGATCCGGCCACAGAGCTCAGGGGTGTGGCACTGAAAAAATGGGGCGCCCAGAAGTATGTGGAGCTGGCCATCGGACGCGGCAGCGAACAGCATGCTCTGGCGGCCATGCGACAGGCGGCCAACCAGGGTCAATGGCTGTGCGTAAAGAATGTGCATCTGGTGCCTCAGTGGCTGGGCCAAATGGAGCGTGAGCTGAGTGAGCTGCAGAAGAAGTCCCCGGACTTTCGTCTCTGGCTGCTCTGCGAGTCGACGCAGGGCTTCAGCGAGACGGCCGTCTACAAATGCCTCAAGGTGCGCTACGAGCAGCCCCGCGGCCTCAAACAGCAGGTGCAGCGCATGCTGCAGAACTATGCAGGCCTGGAGACGGAACTGGCCGCCAAGCTGCCGGCCAAGTGCCTGAAGATGCGACTGGTGCTCTTCCTGCTGCAGGCTGTGCTCCAGCAGCGGCGTCAATATATACCACAAGGCTGGTCCAAGTACTATGAGTTCGGCGAGGCGGATCTGAAGGCAGCGCTGGGCGTGCTCGGGTGGCTGGATGCGCAGCTGACCAGCGGCCGTTGCGACTGGACGCTGCTGCAGCGCCTCTGCGAGGCGGTGGCATATGGTGGACGCCTGAACAATGCACGCGACGTGGACATACTGAACAGCTATCTGGCGCAGTTTTGCTGTGCGGATGTGCTAAGCAATCGCTGGCAACCGCTGGGCCTGGGCAGCGCCCTGCCCACAAGCGGCCAGCTGCAGGATTATAATGCGGCAGTGGAGCGCTTGCCGGATGTGGATGAGCCGCGCATATATGGGCTGGCTAGCCAGGCGCAGCAGCGGCGCGAAATGGAGCAGGCGCGTCTCATAGTCAAGGATCTGCGTGCGCTGCAATTTGGCGGAGCGGCAACAGGCAACGAGCTGGCCACGCCCAATGCCAGACAGCGTCTGGAGCAGCAGATCAAGCCTTTGCTCAGCCTCTGGCGCAAATTGGCCAGCGCCTGCAGCATTAGCCAAGCGGCCAAGGAGGCTTTGGCCGGCGGCACAGCTACAACCACGCCCACGCCCACGCCATGGACGCTGTTTGTGCACGCCGAGCTGCAGCTAGGCGCGCGGCTGTTTCGAACAGTGCATCAGCTGCTTTCGCAGCTGCACAACTGGCTGAAGGAGACGGCGGGCACAGCCGAACAGCCGGCGGATGTGGATGCCAGCACAATGCAGGCGCTGGCGGAGCAGCAGGTGAGTGGAGCGGGGGAGAAGAAGCACTTAGGCAGACAGTACAGTGTTCACTCGCAAATTAAAACTCGTCAAGTTGGGTTGAAAGGCAAATCAAGGTTCTGAAAGACCCTTTGGCATGATAATTTAGTCGGGAATTGTGTAGAACATAAGTACAGTGAAAACTCTTAAATGCGAACAGCGATGGTCACAGTTCTTTTGTCCTGCGTTCCGATGTCCGCTTAAGAATGTGTCATAAAAGTAAACAAGAAAAATTATTAGGACTTTACAAAATTAACTAAATTGACGAAGCTCTTCACATAAGCCAGCTGTCCGTTAGTAGAGCACTCACTGTACCCGTTTGATCTGCATCACAAGAGCATTCGATATGCCCCCATTAACGGAGGACCAATCGGGCCTAGCATAACCGCATTTTAAAAAACCTTTAAGTAACCAAAATATACAAATGTCTGAAAGAGTATTAAATCTTCGTTGCAATACCCCTCAACTTCCCAGAGACGTTAAAACATGATCAGAATCTGAACTCTATAGCTTTTAGCTGACATAGGAACAGTCGAGCCTGAATTTAAGAGAACCTTAATCTTGCCGTTTGTCTCCTAGGAGTATTTCATGTTCGTTTTAATATCCCTTAACTCTCCCTACAGGTGCCGCATAGCTGGCAGAAGCTGTGGCCCGGTCCGAGCAGCAACAGCGCCGCGGATTACCTGCGCGGCCTGTTGGTGCGCGCGGAGGCGGCGGAGCAGCGTTACAGGCAGCAGCTGCAGCTGGAATTCGGCTTGGAGCTGAATCTGGTGCAGGTATTCAACTGTGAGAATCTGCTGGCCTGCCTCAAGCTGCAGCAGGCGCGCAAGCTGGGCGTCTCCACGCAGCGACTCCGATTGCAGTGTATCAACGGCAGAGTTGGAAATCCCGAGACGTTGGTGCTGAAGCTGGCGGCGCTTAGGGTGAGTCGTTGGCCCTTTTTACATTGGTTTATATTTAATTTATGTTGCCCTGGCGCCTATGCGTCGCTTTTTGATTTGATGCGTGCGTCTGTCCGTCCGTCTGTCTGTCTGCCTGTCCATCCATCCATTCGGCTGTCTCGTCTGGCTGTCTGTCACTCAGCGCTGTCTCTTTTCATTGCTTGGGCCGTGGGCTCTTTTGTCTTTTTCTGTTTTTCGTGTTTTTTTTTTCGTTGCGTTTTTCTTCGCATTCTGTTTGCTTACCTTGCCCATCTTGGCCATAAAATGCGTCTCCAGTTTGGCGTTTTTTGTTTGTTTACCACTTGATTTGAATTATGTTTAGTTTTTATTTACAACATTTAGTTTGTATTTACTGCAGAACTCGATTTCGCTGCAGTTTTTCGCTTTTTTTCACGCCGCTTCTTTTTGTTTATTTGATTGACATTCCGGCGCTCTGTTAACGCACTGCCAGGGCCGCACAGCATTTCTGTTAACTGTTATCTAACGCAAGTATTTTTTGAGTAGCAATATTTGAGCACTGAGTGTAAATGTATGTGCACTGTTTAAAAATGTATTTATTTCTTTTGTGCTGCATTAGTAACATTTTTGTTGCATTAAAAATATTTATTTGTTGCGAGCTATAATATATTAAGTATTTTCGTAATGTTCTGTAACGTAATTGCTCCTCACTGGGAAAGTATTCGTATGGATTAACAGTGAGGAGCATAGCTTTGATTGTGTTAAGTGTTCAGTTCGTTAAGTGAGCACATTTTCGTTAAATGAGCACGTTCGTTAAGTGTTGCACAGTTTTGTCACAAATTCGCCGTCTCTGGTGCCTACACAGACTAATATCGTTAAGGTTGCTGTCTAAATAATTGATGGAATCTAATACGAATTTGAACTACACTATTTATATGAAATGAATGCAGTTGGATGGAAATACACAGATGTTAAATACGACCGACTTGAATGCATTTTATATTGCATATAAAATCAAAGAGAATAATGAAAAGACTGCAGATGCGGATAGATTTAAAAAAATTGATCGATTTGCCAGCAACAGGCAGCACTCCGACGAGAGAATTACCCTGCCGCTGTACAGCAGGGCCAGCAGGGATAAGCTGATCTGTCATTTGAAGCTGGAACTTGGTGGCGCCACCGCGGAGCAGGTACTTTTGGCAGGCACTGCATTAATAGTTGATGATTACTGAGGTCGTCTGTCGAAATTCATCCCAAAAAATTGAATCAATCAGATAAACGAGTATGCAGAAGCCGCTGTAGAAGTATAATGGCAGAAATATGTCCAAAAAAGCCATTTTAGAATTACAAAATTTTGACTTGAGAGCACTATTTAAACAGATGTGATCGGAAAAAGGAAGCTGATTTTGTTTTCGACTGAAATATATGGCCTGCTGAAACAAAAAAAAATACAAAGGACGCAACTTTTGGCACATTTCATATGTGTAAGAAAATGTATTAAAATTAATTTAATAAATGATTAATGCATCAATATTTGTTGTTTATTTTAACGTTCATAGGAGTTTATTTTCTTTCGATAAACTCCAAATCGTATTTTCAAATTTTAACTAACTTATCCTAACTTCGGAACTGGAAAATAAAATGTTTTTAATGTAGCTCTGATATGGCAGACTTATTTTCTAAATGTAGTCAATAAATTTAACAATTTGCTGAGAGACTAGTTCGCAGAGAAACAGACGGACTGGCGGATAGATGGACGGACGGACAGTTGGACGGACGGATAGACGGACGGACGGATAGACGGACGGATAGAGGGCGGATAGATAGGGCGGATAGACGGGCGGATAGACGGGCGGATAGACGGACGGATAGACGGTCGGACAGACGGACGGACATTCCTATATCAACTGAGCTGTTGATGCTCAACTAGAATTCATATACTTCATGGGATTGGATATGTCTGCTTCAATGCTACATTTCATGACAAAATTACAATTCTCTCCCCCATCAGTTAGTCAGTCAATCAGAGAGTCAGTCAGTCAGTCAATCAATCAGAGAATCAGTCAATCAGAGAGTCAAGTCAGTCAGTCCTCCAGACAATAAGTCAGTCGTTCGGACAATAAGTCAGTCCGTCCGCCAGTCAGTCAGTCAATCAGAGAGTTTGTCATTCAATCTGGGAGTCAGTCAGTCCTTTGGACAATAAGTCGGTCTGTCCGCCAGTCAGTCAGTCAATCAGAGAGTTAGTTAGTCAGTCAGTCAATCATTCATGATAAAAAATGTTGCATATACAGATACAGTAAACTCTCCTAACAAACACTTTTCTTGGCGGACATTTGATACTCAATCATTGTGTCAAGCTCTATGCACTGCCTCTCTATTAGACGGACATTTCTCTTGGGACTGTCCGCACAAGTTAGTTTTCACTGTATTACACTTTATCTTAGACTAATTTTAATAAGTATTTAGTACATTTGCCATTTTCAACTGCCATTTAAAAGGCCATTTAAATAATTTTAGGCGCAAAACTCAAATGCCTAATTGTTTTATGAGTTCATGTGTGTGTGAGTGTGTGTGTGTGGGTATGTGTGTGTGTGGGTATGTGTGTGTGTGGGTATGTGTGTGTGTGGGTATGTGTGTGTGTGGGTATGTGTGTGTGTGGGTATGTGTGTGTGTGGGTATGTGTGTGTGTGAGTATGTGAGTGTGTGAGTATGTGAGTGTGTGAGTGTGTGTGTGTGTGTGTGTGTGTGAGTGTGTGTGTGTGTGTGTGTGTGTGTGTGAGTGTGTGTGTGTGTGAGTGTGTGTGTGTGTGTGTGTGTGTGTGTGTGTGTGTGTGTGTGTGTGTGTGTGTGTGTGTGTATGTGTGTGTTTGTGAGTATATCTATATGAGGTTTGTGTGTAGATTGTTGTGGGTTCTTCGGGCTTCGTCCCAACATTAGCTTCGTCATAATCTGTAAATTTCCAACTAATTGCAACCACAAAGTGCCACAAGCAACAACAACAACAACAACAACAAGCAACAACAACAACAACAACAACAACAACGAGAACGAGAGCAAAAACAACAACAATTGAAGTGTGTCATAAATGTTTGGGGCACAGAGTTTTAGGTGCTGCTCGTACAATTTGGTTGCAAGCAGCTAGTTGCCAAGATGTTTACCAACGGTGATTTCTCAGTTTGCCCCTTCCCCGGCTCGCTGCCCCCCGCCCCGTGCCACACCCACCGAAAGTTGCTTAAGTTTAATTAAGTGGCATTATGTTCAATTAGGCAAAAGTTTCGAATATGCAAATTAACACAATTTGTCAGCCAAGTGGCACGAAAGGGTGGCGCCTCCAAGCAGCTAGATAAGACGGAGGGGGGGGGGGGGTATTCACTTCTGTGGCAGACAAATTGCCTTTGCTTTGTACATTAGAAAAACACAAATCAAAGCGTCGGCAAAATGACAAAAGCAGCCCCAAAAATACATTTACTAACGTTGTGGGCGTGGCCAAAATTGTAAATAATTCTCTTTCAGCATTTAGTTTTGGCCAAGCGATACGCAATAAATAAATTACATAATACGAACAAGCCAACCGAAAATTATCGCAGCTATAGATGTGGATGAGGATGGGCAAGGGGCGGAGGGGTTTGGTGGGGGGGGGGGTCTGGGTTGGGCAGGATTACCGAAGAAGTCGCATTCCAAATCTTATCGAGCAATGCGCATGAGATAAATTTCTGCTCAATTTGTGTTTGGAGAAAAATTAAATTATATCCAAAGATAACAAAATATTTAAAACCAATTTAAATTGGTTTGGTTTTGTCTTTTATCAAGACTAATTGATTTGGTTTAAGTAAAACATGAGCATATGCCAATTGTCAGCTTAAAACATGCCAACATCATCTGATTTTCGCTTTTAATCAATATATGTACAGTAAAAACTTGGTCAAAGGACACTCCTCTTAAACGGACATGCCTTTTCGAGACATCTTTCCTCTCAAACCATTTTGAATCAGACCATATCCAAAGCCCCTCTATTAGACGGACCCTCTTGAACAGGCAAAACTTACCCCAAGATCGCAATCTGCCACAGAGAGTGTTCACTGTATATATATAAAACTGATTGATTGATTGATTGATTGACTAACTGACTGATGAGTGCTCAAAGCATAGCCCAAAATGTAAGGCAAGGTATATATTTATCGCAATCAACTTGACATTCTTATTTAATCTGCAGATTTTATTCCAACATTCCCAATGGCATAGTAAAGTTTAAAGTTAAGAAAAAGGTTTTCTTTTCCTGCCTATTTGATTCCGTCAGAAACATTCCCCTTTTCCAATCGGCCCTAAATTACGCAAATCTCTGAAAGACATTGGGAATTGTTTGTAGCCAACTTTGACGATTAAATTTCAGATGTGTAATTAGCATTTGATAGGCGTGTGTCGCGGGTGTGCGGCTGTGTGTGGGTGAGTGTGTGTATCTGTCCACTTGGCCATGTGTGTTGACGTTTGATAAATGCTTGGAGACAAATGGATATCCTTGTAATCCTTTGGCCAAGCAGCATACATTTAACAGCTGCCTCTAATTGCAGTCGCCCCAGCTCTCAATGTCAAGGATTACAAATTAATTAAAATATAAAGCAAATGTGACACATGCATATGTATGTGCATGTGTACGTATGTATGTGCATTTGACATTTGACTGTCTGTGTGTGTGTGTGTGTGTGTGTGTGTGTGTCGTGTCTGGTTGAAAGGTCCTACACTTGCCATAATTGTAAGCCTACCAAATGTGATTAATCTGTGGCCACCACAGTGCGGGCTCTTCCACTTGAATAACCCATTTTGGACATCGGGTCGGATTCAAGAGGTCATGGAGATGGCCCCAAATACATATCCATTGTCTGGCTTTTGTGCGGGCTGCTTCATTAGTTGGCCAATTGAGTGCATCAGAATTACAACAGTAAACTATCCGATTGTTTGTGCCAGAAAATTATATTTGCCAGAGACTTAAGAAAGTCTTATGAAAGTTGGGGAAGCCTCTTCCTAAACGATGCTTGCTTTACTTGAAGCTAATCATTAGACATTTGTGCTTATTAAGGAACTTTTGAATTTAGCTAGGAACTGCCCACCTGTCAAGGTTAAGCGTCATTAACATATTGTCAACTCTCAAGTTAACTTTCTCAACTTAAAACAACAAACAATCAAAGTAGATAAGCAAAGAAGCTAACAGCCATTTTAACCTAATGTCAAATGGGTTCGTATTAAACTTTAACAACCACTTTGACATTGGTTTGCTCAAATTTTATAAGAGTTTTGGCATCCTTCTGTCAAAGTTAACTGTTGCTTTAACCTGTTGTCAAACTTTTTTGGTTTTTCGCAATCGTTTTAAGGTGTTCTCTTTGTCATGTTAAACTTTCACAACCACTTTAGCATTCTTTTGTTTTTTTTGCCACAGGTAAAAGTTAACAGCCACTGCAACACCTGTTGTCAAATGTTGTTGTTTTTTCTGATCTCTGATAGTCATGTTAAGCTCTATCATTTTGTTAAGTGATTATTCAATTTCATTCGAATTCTTACAATAATTGTCTTTTTATTCTTAATGAGGGGGCTGTCAGCTGCCTCTTGTTAAAGTTAACAGTCACTTTAGCCTGTTGTCACAATCGATTTCGGTGTCTGAACTTGGGCTTCGATTTTACTTCCTCGATTATTTTGCGGCTTTAATTCACATCTTATCTTATCTTATTGAGCTATTTTCACTGACTGCTTATCGAACTTGTCAAATTTGAAACTTCCATTCCCTGAGATAAGTTTTAGCAGCTGCTTTTAATTAGCCGCGGGGTCTGAAAATCCAAGTAATAAATGTTCTTGTTTTAACAAATATAAGTTTTCCAACAGCTAGCGAAATACTTAATGCTAATCATATCAATATGGCCCCAAGGGTAGCTGTATTCGCACTTCTGCTTCTTAAAACTTCCAGACAAACCCCTCACCGTACCTCCCCCCCCTCACATATGCCTCACTTTGTCCTTGGTAAACGCAGGTGCTAATTTTCTCATGCGGTTGGTTAATGAAATCATTTTGAAAGTTTTGCACGCTGAGCTCTTGACTTATTTTCCTGGGCATTTTGTGAAAGCGCTGGAAAACCACCAAGAGCAACAAAAACAACTACGGCAACAACAACAACCACATTGAGCTGGCGACAACCTGCAGCAAGTGGCTTTCGATGTGTTGTACCATAAAGTTTTTGGCCAAGTCTCTGTCAAGGACGTGCATGCTATGTGAGGATCCATCCCTCTCTCTCTCTTTGTGTGTGTGTTGCCGCTGGCACATGCAAAATCTACAACAAACAAAAATCCCTGGCAACATGACCAACAAAAACGACAACAACGACAACCATTGCAACAGCAACAACAACAACAACAAAGTAAACTTTTGTAAAACCGCACGAAAACTTTCAAGATTCACAACTGCAACACTTGAAGCATGCTGAAATGCTACACACACACACACACACACACACACACACACACACACACACAGGAATACTCTCTCACAGACAGGAATACTCTCTCACACACTTACACACACATCCTGCACATCCTGCCTGTCGACCAAATGAGTTTTGTGCTAGTTTGTTTTAATGCCTGCAGCTCCAGCTCTTCCTCTCTCCCCCCCCCAAATATTTATGTGCATATAGCCTAGGGCTAAGGGGGAATTGCGGGCACAACAGCTGGACAGCTGTAGAAATCTGTCCGGATCTGTTCGGTGTAATGAACAGATAACTGCTGGCTAATTGTTGTGTGGATTGTTGCTGCAACCGAAAGTTTCGCTCAAGTATTTATTTTAATTTGATATGTGCATAAATTTGCATTTCGTTTTATTTCGAAATTATCACTGACCCAAAAGTCAACTAGTCAACACATTGGAAGATTTTTAAGTAAATCTCGAATGTGTTGGGAAGTTGTCTCAGACCAAATGCGAACACAAAATGTTACTGCTCAGCACTCTATACTGAGTGCTATCCTCCTAGCTGGAAGCAGTTCCAAGCGAAGTCCTTTTATCACATGGCATTCATTTCCAACTGCTACGCAGTCAAGGGTATCCCCTAGTCGAGCACTTCCGACTCTTACTCTTTCATTTCATACCTTGTCAATATTATGGCTGGAAGGATTATCAATTGCTTATTCACAAATTTTAAAATAAACTTCCTTTAAACTTTTCAAAAAGTTATTTCCCTTTGGCTGTAAAACTTTGTAAAGGCACGTTTTCTCATGTTAAACACCTAACGTACACATTGACCTGTTGTTAAATTTGATAAGCTTTGTGCACGTGATTTGTGGGTTATTTGTATGCATCTGCATGTTAAATATTTAACAGGCACATAGAGTAATAATTATGGTGTAGCACAGGGGGGGGGGGGGGGAAAGAGTAGAATAGTAAATGTTAACTTAAGTGAACTTTGACAGGAAGATGAGCAAATGATCTCGCTTCTTAAAGACTATAATTATGAAAATGTCTCCACTTCTTTGTATTCTCGAAACATTAAAAAAATCTCAACATTAGAAAAAATCTCCACTTTTTTCAATTTTCACATAATCCTTGACTGGCAGACAGGCAAAATCTCTCCACTTTTATTGAACTCTCAATTGAACTTTGTCAGGAAAGTTGAATGGAACTTCACTTCACTTCACTTCTTCAAATGAATTTTGAACGGGATTTCAACTGGAATTTGCATTCAGTGAGAAAGCTAAAGAATATGATTTTAATGTACTACAAATAAATGAAAGTACATTTAGATGTCAGCATCATTTTCGCATTTCGCATTTTCCGGCCCTAACGAGCTAATCAAGAGCCAAATAAATATAAATGTATCACAGATGAACTTTTGGCTAAATATTTGTGCTGGACAATTGCAAGCATATATATTTGCTGATTAATGCCAGCAAGAATAATGCCAGATAAATGAAGTTGACATCAGCTGAATGACAAATGTTGGCATTCGATATGCACCTGTTGCCGGGGCAACATGCGGCATGGCGCGCTTGCAGCTATTCGCATGCGGTGCATGCGGTTGCACAAATGAAATTTGCTCGCTTATAGAAAATCATGAAGGCAAAATATTTTTGCACGCGTGCACATAAATTCCAATTCATTTAGCTGTTAATTCAATTTTTGTTGCCACCCCAAAGCTACACTGAGCGAAAAAGCCCAGGTGCGAAAAATGCAAATTAACCCAGAAACCTTTTCGTGCATAAAATGTCCAAAAATAAAATATATATGAAAAAGAACAAAATTCTTTTAACTTAAATTATGCGGTTTTGTTGTAGCTGCGGGAAAGCGAAGTCAAATGTGTCGCGACCCTCCAAATCTTTTCGGGTGCTTGCAGCGCTTAAATGGGGAGTGTGGAGGGGGTGGGAGTGGGGTGGTGGGCTGTGAGGAGGTGCGGCTGAGCGGATGCATACAAAATAAAACGCTGATTGCAGGCGGCCCAAGTCTCTGGTCGCTGGCTGAGCACGTGACTGGGTTGACACGCAAATAAATAAAAACTCGGCTAAAGTAGCGACAAAAACCACAAAAACAGCAACAACAACAACAACAGCAGCAACAACAACAACAACAACTCAAGTGCGAGCTGTGCATAATAAAAACGTGCGGCTATGTGGGGTTAAGCATCGACAGCGGCAACAACAACAAGTTCGCACAAATATGAAATGCGGCTGCCAAAACAAATGCAATTTATTTGCAGCACAAGACACGCTACGTAGCCCCTCCCTCTCCTCTCTCTCTCCACTCCCTCTTGCAGCCGCAGCCTGTGCACAACCTTCCGTCATAACTTTATCACGTGCCGCAGCAGCCAACGCCAGGTGGCGCTAGGCAGCCGGCAACCGTTGAAGCAGCGGAAACGGAAACGCTGTCAACAGGCCTGCAGCAGCTGCAAAAACGAAAAAACGAAAAGAGAAAAAAAAAACAAGAATTAGAGGCAAAAAACTTGCAAAGCTGCAAAACTGCCGCGCGAAATGCGACGCGCTTTATCAGAATTCCTTTTTCTCTATTTCGCTTTTTCTCTTGAATATTTTCTTTTTATTTTCTGTGTTTTTCACCCCTCGCATTTTGCATGCATTTTTGATGCTGATGTGCAGCAGCGAGAAGAAGGCGAGATAAGTTGCGCTTAGGCTTTGGTTAGTAGCTGACGCTGACGCTTCCTCTGCTCCTTGGGGTTGGACTTACCTAATGGTTATTTTCGCTGAGTGCATCGATGAAGTTGTAAGCCAAAGGACTGAGCAGGTGCCATGCAGCTTTCGTTTTCCTTTTTTTTCTTGAGCTAAACATTCTTTTGGCATACAAGAAATACTAAGCATTAAAGTTGGTTGAAAGTGTGTTACGTTTTAAGCTTGTATCTAAGAAATAGATTAACTAAAGCTTAAATGTATGAGTGTGTACGTAGATAAAACTAGGAACATCTGGAATACTATATCTGTATGTAGAGTTGATTGAGCAAAGCTCCTCGATATACTGAAACACTTTACTTAATCCTAGAGCAAATCGGATGATCTCACTTAGTATATCTGAAAAGCTGGGAACGTACTGCAAGTCCCCATAAATGAAAAACAACTATGCGACTCGTTTGAATACACTAAGAATGACCATAGGTATATCGACTATGCTTAAAATACACCAAAGGATCAGAAATGTCTTCCATGTGTATCACAAATAGATTGATTTAGCATTTATGTATATCTGGCAACATTTTTCTTAGTCGAAATTTATATACAAATGCCGATCTATGCTATGGTCAAAATGGATGTTACAATGGAACCCTCAAATATCCTATATAGACATAGGTCCATATTTCCCATTCCCATAACTCGGTCAAATCTCAACCGATTTCCACGAAGTTTGGCTTTTTCTTCATGGTTTTCCCTCTAAAATAATCTGGCATTCAAATCTGACTACACAATTTTTAGTCGAAATTCAAGTCAAAATCTTACCCCTAAGATTCGTATATAGACATATGTCAATATTTCCCACCCCCATAACTCAGTTAAATCTCATCCGATTTCCACGAGGTTTGGCTTTTTCTTCGTGGTTTTCCCTCTTAAATAATCTGGCATTCAAATCTGACTACACAATTTTTAGTCGAAATTCAAGTCAAAATCTTACCCCTAAGATTCGTATGAAGACATAGGTCAAAATTTCCCATTCCCATAACTCGGCCAAATCTCATCCGATTTCCACGAGGCTTGGCTTTTTGTGCTAAGTTTTTCCTCTTAAATAATCTGGCATTCAAATCTGACTACACAATTTTTAGTCGAAATTCAAGTGAAAATCTTACCCCTAAGATTCGTATGAAGACATAGGTCCAAATTTCCCATTCCCATAACTCGGTCAAATCTCATCTGATTTCCACGAAGTTTGGTCATTTCTTCATGGTTTTCCCTCTAGATTAATCTGTCATTCAAATCTGACTACACAATTTTTAGTCGAAATTCAAGTGAAAATCTTACCCCTAAGATTCGTATGAAGACATAGGTCAAAATTTCCGATTCCGATAGCTCGGTCAAATCTCATGCGATTTCCACGAGGCTTGGCTTTTTGTGCTAAGTTTTCCCTCTAGATTAATCTGGCATTCAAATCTGACTACACAATTTTTAGTCGAAATTCAAGTGAAAATCTTACCCCTAAGATTCGTATGAAGACATAGGTCCAAATTTCCCATTCCCATAACTCGGTCAAATCTCATCTGATTTCCACGAAGTTTGGTCATTTCTTCATGGTTTTCCCTCTAGATTAATCTGTCATTCAAATCTGACTACACAATTTTTAGTCGAAATTCAAGTGAAAATCTTACCCCTAAGATTCGTATGAAGACATAGGTCAAAATTTCCGATTCCGATAGCTCGGTCAAATCTCATGCGATTTCCACGAGGCTTGGCTTTTTGTGCTAAGTTTTCCCTCTAGATTAATCTGGCATTCAAATCTGACTACACAATTTTTAGTCGAAATTCAAGTCAAAATCTTACCCCTAAGATTCGTATGAAGACATAGGTCCAAATTTCCCATTCCCATAATTCGGTCAAATCTCATCCGATTTCCACGAAGTTTGGCTTTTTCTTCATGGTTTTCCCTCTAAAATAATCTGGCATTCAAATCTGACTACACAATTTTTAGTCGAAATTCAAGTCAAAATCTTACCCCTAAGATTCGTATATAGACATAGTTCCAAATTTCCCATTCCCATAACTCGGTCAAATCTCATCCGATTTCCACGAAGTTTCGCTTTTTCTTCATGATTTTCCCTCTAGATTAATCTGTCATTCAAATCTAACTACACAATTTTTTGTCGAAATTCAAGTCAAAATCTTACCCCTAAGATACGTATGAAGACATAGGTCCAAATTTCCAACCCCATAACTCGGTCAAAACTCAACCGATTTCCACGAAGTTTGGCTTTTTCTTCATGGTTTTCCCTCTAAAATAACCTGGCATTCAAATCTGACTACACAATTTTTAGTCGAAATTCAAGTTAAAATCTTACCCCTAAGATTCGTATATAGACATAGGTCCAAATTTCCCATTCCCATAACTCGGTCAAATCTCATCCGATTTCCACGAAGTTTGGCTTTTTCTTCATGGTTTTCCCTCTAAAATAACCTGGCATTCAAATCTGACTACACAATATTTAGTCGAAATTCAAGTCAAAATCTTACCCCTAAGATTCGTATATAGACATAGTTCCAAATTTCCCATTCCCATAACTCGGTCAAATCTCATCTGATTTCCACGAAGTTTGGTCATTTCTTCATGGTTTTCCCTCTAGATTAATCTGTCATTCAAATCTGACTACACAATTTTTAGTCGAAATTCAAGTGAAAATCTTACCCCTAAGATTCGTATGAAGACATAGGTCAAAATTTCCGATTCCGATAGCTCGGTCAAATCTCATGCGATTTCCACGAGGCTTGGCTTTTTGTGCTAAGTTTTCCCTCTAGATTAATCTGGCATTCAAATCTGACTACACAATTTTTAGTCGAAATTCAAGTGAAAATCTTACCCCTAAGATTCGTATGAAGACATAGGTCCAAATTTCCCATTCCCATAACTCGGTCAAATCTCATCTGATTTCCACGAAGTTTGGTCATTTCTTCATGGTTTTCCCTCTAGATTAATCTGTCATTTAAATCTGACTACACAATTTTTAGTCGAAATTCAAGTCAAAATCTTACCCCTAAGATTCGTATGAAGACATAGGTCCAAATTTCCCATTCCCATAACTCGGTCAAATCTCATCCGATTTCCACGAAGTTTGGCTTTTTCTTCATGGTTTTCCCTCTAAAATAATCTGGCATTCAAATCTGACTACACAATTTTTAGTCGAAATTCAAGTCAAAATCTTACCCCTAAGATTCGTATATAGACATAGGTCAAAATTTCCCATTCCCATAACTCGGTCAAATCTCATCCGATTTCCACGAAGTTTGGAATTTTCTTCATGGTTTTCCCTCTAAAATAACCTGGCATTCAAATCTGACTACACAATTTTTAGTCGAAATTCAAGTTAAAATCTTACCCCTAAGATTCGTATATAGACATAGGTCCAAATTTCCCATTCCCATAACTCGGTCAAATCTCATCCGATTTCCACGAAGTTTGGCTTTTTCTTCATGGTTTTCCCTCTAAAATAACCTGGCATTCAAATCTGACTACACAATATTTAGTCGAAATTCAAGTCAAAATCTTACCCCTAAGATTCGTATATAGACATAGGTCAAAATTTCCCATTCCCATAACTCGGTCAAATCTCATCCGATTTCCACGAAGTTTGGAATTTTCTTCATGGTTTTCCCTCTAAAATAATCTGGCATTCAAATCTGACTACACAATTTTTAGTCGAAATTCAAGTTAAAATCTTACCCCTAAGATTCGTATGAAGACATAGTTCCAAATTTCCCATTCCCATAACTCGGTCAAATCTCATCCGATTTCCACGAAGTTTGGCTTTTTCTTCATGGTTTTCCCTCTAGATTAATCCGTCATTCAAATCTAACTACACAATTTTTTGTCGAAATTCAAGTCAAAATCTTACCCCTAAGATTCGTATGAAGACATAGTTCCAAATTTCCCGTTCCCATAACTCGGTCAAATCTCATCCGATTTCCACGAAGTTTGGCTTTTTCTTCATGGTTTTCCCTCTAAAATAATCTGGCATTCAAATCTGACTACACAATATTTAGTCGAAATTCAAGTCAAAATCTTACCCCTAAGATTCGTATATAGACATAGGTCAAAATTTCCCATTCCCATAACTCGGTCAAATCTCATCCGATTTCCACGAAGTTTGGATTTTTCTTCATGGTTTTCCCTCTAAAATAATCTGGCATTCAAATCTGACTACACAATTTTTAGTCGAAATTCAAGTCAAAATCTTATTCCTAAGATTCGTATATAGACATAGGTCCAAATTTCCCATTCCCATAACTCGGTCAAATCTCATCCGATTTCCACGAGGTTTGGCTTTTTGTGCAACGTTTTCCCTCTAAAATATTCTGGCATTCAAATCTGACTACACCATTTTTAGTCGAAATTCAAGTCAAAATCTTACCCCTAAGATTCGTATATAGACATAGGTCAAAATTTCCTACCCCCATAACTTGGTCGAATCTCATTAGATTTTCACGAGGCTTAGATCTTTGTTTTTAAGAAAATAGAGGCAATTTGATTGTCGAGCATTCTCAACTATCTCGTTCCTATTCGTTCCTAATAACTATTACAGTATAATATTATATAAAAGACAACCCAACCAAATGAAGTATCCTTTTTATAGATATGAAAGCGAAATCTGGGGTTATCGCGGGTCGAAATTCTAATTCTCCTAAATTCTAAGTAAATTCTTTGTTTTGAGCACTTTTACTTTTGATTTCCTTTTACTACTATTTAAGGTATTTAAGCTTTAAAGTTAATAGCTTAATAGTCTTATCAGACTGCATGGGAAAGCGATGGCATTCTGTTTAGTGGTCACTTAGCCATCTCCTTGCCCACCA
Organism: Drosophila kanekoi; assembly: GCA_037075305.1. Lineage (NCBI taxonomy): Eukaryota > Metazoa > Arthropoda > Insecta > Diptera > Drosophilidae > Drosophila > Drosophila kanekoi. Next base: position 3,181,589 of record JBAMCE010000678.1, read on the forward strand.
TTCCCCGCAACGCAATCTCCCTCCTCGCTCAGCTATTCATACATATATGTTATGCTCCTGTGCACAGACGCATCCATTTGTAATCATCGGAGTCTTCGGCTGAGGGCTCTGTTGCTGATTTGTTGGCTAATTTATGCGCCTCGTTTGATAATAAATTTTATATTTACGTTGAGGAAATACCAAATATCAGGCAAACACATATAAACATATGTTTATATAGATATATTATGTACTTGTTTGTTTGTATTTGTGTCTATTTGGCTTTTGCGCTGTTTTTTCTAGTCCCTGACTTTGTTTGCCAATGACAATATGTCATTTGTTCCACATTCGGCGCTGTCCTTTGTTCATTTTTTTTGTGTTTTGTTTTCGTTTATTTTATTTCTTCTTTTTTCTGGTATTTTAGATCAACGTATAAATATATTATGTTGTATTTGTTGCTGTTTCAATTCCGAACCATTTGTTATCGAATTTGTTTCTGCTTATTTTGTATGCCAGCCGGACCGTTTCGTTGCGGCCTAAGCCAAGGGCAGTCGAGTGGGCGTAACGTTAACAGGCGACATGTGCCCCTGTGGGAGGGAATCCCACACACTCACACACATACTCACACACACACAGACACACATTGACATGAGATAAACTCGTGTGCATGTTAATTTGCTGTGATTCAATAGGTTCGCATTGAGTTATGGCGGCATTAGGCATCGGATCTAGGTTCTTGCAAATATATATGCATATCTATATGTATTTTGGACTAAACAAATGTTTTTTGGCGTTTGTTAAATTCTATGAATGTGTGTGTGTGTGTGTGTTTTGAGGCTTATTTTGTATACCAAACACAATGAAATATAAATTTAAATTAAGCGCAGCAACATTTTAGTTTAACGAGAATTTGCCCATTCAATTAGTATTAAATTAAAATTGAAATGCAAAACCAATTTAATTGAGCCAAAATATTTAATTAAATACATTTATTTTTCTGCTCAGCTCTTATCAATTTTATTCATTTGTAAACTCCTTTGTAAATTGAACAATTTCCGATAATATTCAAAAATCAGTTCGCCAAGAATTTGCTCATCTTGTGCATTGAAATGAATTTTTCGAATTTTTTGCACAAAGTAGTTTTGATTGAATTCACTTTGTTTGGTCCTGTTCAAAGGAAGGAGGAGATGCCATCAAATTATGTGGAACATGTTCGGGAAATTCTTATAAATGTTTATGCAATTCCGTTGCGCTCGGCAAACAGCTGCCGATCTGTTGGAAAAGCTTATTGAAAACTTTTACCAACTGTTGCGATTCCTTTGGGCATTTTATCTTTATGCTGGCTGCCTGCCTCATTGCCTGCCTTTCAACCTGCCCCGCCCCGCTTCCGCTTCCGCCTTCTGACTACTACAAGCTTCCAAGAGGTCGGCTGTATCTCTATGGCAACAACGTTGGGTCGGGGGCTGGGCAGGTTTCGTGACCGTATCGGCATTCTGTGTCGGGGTCGAGTTTCCTTTATCTGTTTACAGCTTGTTGTTGGGGGCCGTGACTTGGCATCGGCTGTGCTCCTGATGTTATTATACCCTGTACACATTAACATCGCCAAAATGGGCATATTAATGTTAAGCATGTGCTCTGAAACCCATAAAGTATTTATTTATTGTTGAATAGAGCAAAGAAAGTTGCCTTATGAACTTTTGACTCTCGCAAACTTTAAGGCTTAACTTGAAATCGATAAATATCGATTCTTAAACCCACTTTTTTGAGCAACATACTTGCTGAAGACGTCGCTAGGACTTTTTATAGTGCATTGAGGTACACATTGAAAATATTTCAATTCTTCGATGAATAAGTAAAAGGAAAAAGAAAACTCCAGACAGGAGAAAATAACTATTATAGACTTAGGCATGATTTCTGGTACTTCAGGGCTCTGCTTAAGCTCTTAAAATGATTTAAGAATTTCACAAATAACAATTAGGTTGTTATTCAAGCAACAAATTCCTTTGACATGGATAGGCAGTGTAAAGAAGCTGCTCCGACGCTGTGTACAGGGCAACGCGTAGTCGAGCATACTCTGGGCTATCGCACTGTTACTTGTGGTAACTGTTGTGTGTTGTTTCTGCCACTTTGATTGGCAAAATATTGTGGCAAGCGGCGAGTAGCATCTCGAGTGGGTGGCTACTCTCAGTTGTCATTGGCAGCACACATGATAAATATATGTCAGGACACAGCACACACACACACGCACACACACACGCACTCGATTAGGTGCATGTTGCAAATACGAAAAAAATATGAGCAGCAGATTTGCCGCATTCGTGGCAAGCTTAATTTATACAAATGTTGCGCTGCCAGATGATGGCAGCTGCCAGACTATAAATGTAATTGATTACGCACTGAAGATACACAGCCCAGGGCCGGGCTCACAGAAATATAATATACAGCCCGTGAGCGTAGAGAGTTGTTTTTTGTTGTACAACAGCTCGACCATCACATTTGCATATGCAACACATGCCGCACGGACACGTGTCTCCCGGCAACACTCACAGCAAAATGTTGCATATTAATTTTTTATGTAAGTTTTTCCCTCTCTCTCTCTCTCCTCTCTCTCTCTCTCTCTCTCTCTCTCTCTCTCTCTCTCTCTCCCTGCTCGGCTGCCTGAAAACATTTTTATTAATTTCCGCTTCAAGTTGGTAACGTCTCTGGCTTATTTGGTGCCCACTGCTAACCCCTCTCTCTCTCGCTCCCCCCTCGCACAGATTGTCTGCATGCTATGTAAACTTTTGTTTAAAACAAACATGCGACGTCATATGATGGACGGTCAACAATTACAAGGGTAACAGCAACAACAAGCACGACGAATGGGCTTGTATGTAAATTACTTCAACAGATGTATGCAACATTATACAGCTCAGGGCATATGTGTGTGCGTGTGTGTGTGGCTAGTTGAATAAATATATGTGAGGTAAAGGGCTAGAAAAAAATGGGTGCAAAGCTACAGTTTTTTTTAAACTTTGCAAATTCTGATAAACAGAGAGCTGTTAAGCTTTCTATCTGAAAATATTTATAAATAAATAAATTTAAGCCTGAAAATATTTTTTCTTAAATTTAAATTGCTTTTCACCCTTTTTCCTTGCATGGAATATACTCATGCGTCTAATAGAACTATAATTTTATAAAATATCTTCCTTTACATTGAAGAGCTCTGTATCTTAACATAAATGCAAACATGTTCCTTTACAAAGAACTATGTTACTTTACATAGAAGAGCTCTGTAGCTTAACATATAAAGCAACATATTATTGATATGTTATGTCAAAGTCAATGTAATTTAATGCCTTTCATCAGGCAGAATCGAAATATATGATTTGCTTTGGGGGGGGATAGGTTCGAAGGTTCAAGCTTTGCTTTTGGCGCTGGGCCCTCAAAGTCCTTTTGATTTCGCATGCAGAAAGCTACGCATCTCGTTCTCTATGCCACACGCTGACTCGTTACGCCTCGAGGTTGTTTTAAAATGCACACAAAAACCATGAGAGCAAATGGCCAGTTGGCTGTCTGCAGTCGTAGTTGCCAAGGCAGCCAGCCCGGCCCATCCAGTCCCTCTAGCCGCTTGCCGCATGCCACAAATCCAACGCTTTATGTTTGCGTTAACGTGTGCAAAATCTGATGGCTGCACTAACTTGCGGATTTAGGTGTTGAAAATTATGTGTAAAATGTGTCAGAGCTAAGCTGCGACTGTGAATGGGGACGGGAAAAGGGTCGTGTTTGGGGGTCTGGGTCCTGGCTGCTGGTCTAGTTTCGTGCCAGAGGCGTGGTAAGTGCTAAATGTCGCCACAAGGCTAGCGCAACGCGTGTGTGGCCAAAAATCTCGAAGCCGTACACATTTTCATATGCCAAGAGTGTGTGCGAGTGTGTGCCAGTGTGTGTGTGTGTGTGTGTGCTGCATGCGTGTGCCTTATACGAATGAGTTTATTTGCTTTTTAGCCAAAAGGCCACAAGTTTTTGCCACTGCCAAAGTTGACGGTGTCTTAGTGTAAAGTTCAGGCAGCAAGTATCTAAACAGCTCTTCAAGATTTCACAGCAGCTGTCATATCCTTACGATATCCTTTGACACAGTTTTCGAAAATTTATTATCACATACTCCTGTTGGCCCCTGCAACCTTTAATCCTGCCGCAGACCCGGGCCTGAACTGTCTCTTAATTAAAATATTTATTAAGCACTTTTGGCGCATACAACAAATTAATAGCCAAACCCAACGAACTGCCGCGCCCGACGGCCCACTTTGTGTGTTCATAAAACCGAGCTAAGGACACGGGCCGAAAGCAGCTACCCGCAGCTTGCATATTTTTGCAGTAGCTGTCTCTTTGCTCCCCTTCTCCCCCCGGCAGTGCCTGCTCGCCTGCCTGCCTGTGCAACAGCAGCGTCAACATTGCAGTTGCCGCATGCCAAGTTGGCCAACTAGCTGGGCTTGGGCAGGGGGCAGGTGGCAGGCGTTGCAGGCCGTAACAACAACCGTCAGCCGGATGAACAGCTTGCCGGTTAGGCTGGCAAAATATGCAGCTGCTGTTGCTGCCAACCCTCCCCCCTGGCCCCACTCTCAATTCCGCCTTTTTTTGTTCGTACAAAATCTAAAATATTTATGCGGCCAGGCTGGCGACGTCAGCGACTGCTCTCAGGACACTTCTGCTCAGACCTCTTCTCGCCGCTCGATTTGGGCAACAGTTTCTCGTCAAAAGTTTCGCTGCCACACACAAAATATATAAACTTCTAATGTGATGGGCGGGCGCAGATTTGTACACTAAGCATACGGGTAAAGAGCATGCAAATTCAATAAAAATGCTGGAAAGTATTTTAAGTAGAAATTTTCTTATGTGTGGGGAGAAAATTTAAAGGTTGAAAGGGGGGAATTAGATATGTAAAGGATTTCGAAGTGGATAATCAAAATCTTTCAGGGATTTCGTAGTATATAAATTATGTGAAGTAAGAAAAGTATTTAAATTATGTATTAAAAGGACTTCGAAGCAGATAATTATTGAAAAGTAAATAGTTAAATTAATTTGACTTAAATAATATATTTCATATACCCAAGTTTTGGGCCTTAAAGAAATGATTCGGGGCTTAATCTTACATATTGCTAAAAAGTATTTTAGTTATGTATTGTCCATATACATAAAACTGTTTGTTCTGACTGACTGACTGACAGACTGACTGACTGACTGTCTGACTGACAGACTTACTGACTGATTGACTGACTGACTGGCTGACTGATTGACTGACTGACTGACTGACTGACTACCTGACTACCTGACTGATTGACTGACTGACTGACTGACTACCTGACTACCTGACTGACTGACTAACTGACTGACTAACTGACTAACTGACAGACTGACAGACTGACTGACTGACTGACTGTCTGACTGACTGTCTGACTGACAGACTTACTGACTGATTGACTGACTGACTGGCTGACTGACTGACAGACTAATAGACTGACTGACTGACTGACTGACTGACTGACTGACTGACTGACTGACTGACTGACTGACTGACTGACTGACTGACTGACTGACTGACTGACTGACTGACTGACTGACTGACTGACTGACTGATTGATTGACAGACTGACTGACTGACTGACTGACTGAATGATGATAAGATGCATAGTTACGCGATGGAGGGGCACGGTAAAGCGGGGTTTTGAGAAATTCCACGCGAAAGTATGGACAAGTCGGGAAAAACATTTGTATGCAACTTTTTTGTTTGCCAACCTAGAAACTTCCGTAACATAGAACACCTTGGATAGGTCCAGCTGGCATCTCATCAGAAACAAAAGTATATTAGTCTATTAAAAACCCACTAAGAATACTGAGAAATCGACTTCCAATCTTTTGACTTGATTTGTTTGTCTTGTTCGCTTATTTTCATATTGCAATATAGTTCTTCTGTCTATATCTATATTTATTGCTTTATCTAGTTTGATAATTACCGTCTTGGTTTGGAGCTGGTAAAACGTGCGATTGGCAGGTTTAGAGACCGCGTCAGCTTTTCCGCAATCGCAAGCTTGGCGTGCAAAGTTAGCTGCAATCTGTCATTGCCACATCTTTGACTGCAGTTGGTTGCATTCGTAATTGACATGCAACATGGAAGTTTAATTAGGTGAAAACCACAGACTAGCTGCAACAATTAAAACGCAATTGAATGCGAGACAAATAGATTTGCCATTTAATACGAGTTCTTAAACAAATTCAATTCTTAAACACAAATTTGTGCCAAATATTTGCATTGATTTTACGCTTCATTTAAGCATTTTATTTATCGAGCCGAGGCCATTCCACAAAATGGCCGCCATCAAATTGGCGAATTGAGGGGGATTTTCAACGAGCCGAAGCGCATTTCAGTTCAGCGCCAAATTACCATAAATTTATTGATATAGTGGCAAGCGAGTTGAACATAGTCCGTTTAATTTATTTACGCCAAATGAGCCAGTCAGAGAGAAAGAGAGAGAGAGCTAGGCTCTGTCAGCTAGAAAGAGAAGGCGAAAGCGTGGCAAGACAAATGTGTGCAGAGTCTATGATTGAATTGCATTTCATTGCATTTGCGCTCAATCAATTGGAAAACAATTTTCGTAATTATGAAAAACATAAAAATTAATGAACAAAAAGTTACACACGCACACACACACACACACACTCACATATACATATACTTTTATATATGTGCTAAAAAAAGGTCACACTTAATATGCCGTCGATGATGTTTGTCGGCAGCTTGTGTATTTACATAATACAAATTGCTTTTGTGGATTCGCAATACGCTCAAGTGGGGCCAATGTGACGACATTTTAGCCAGATTTCAATTATAAATAATCGGTTTAGTAATTTTTTAACTGTTTGTTAATATTTATTGGCTATTTATTTAACTAAGCGTAACAAATTTGACTGTAAAGTATTAAATGTTATTATTTATTAACTGGTTTATAACTGATTTCGAAGGCTGTTCATGCAAAAGACAATTTACAAAGGGGTCTCCATTTTTTTTTATATATTTTGTTTAAAGTTCAATTTTTTAATACCTTAAAGGCGAAACTTTACTTTTATTTAGTTTAGTTTTTAAAGTTTATAACTGGGTTACTTTGATTCCTTTAGAATCCATTTTTTTGTAACATTTATTTCTAGAGTTCAATATTTTTGCACACTTTAAACAACTTCCTTTTCCTTTGCGAAATAAAGGGACTTTATTCTTTAAGAAATCCATTTTTCAAAATACTTTCTTAAAGTTTAATTTTTAAACAGCTTTAAATGCTTTTGTATGAAATAAAGGGCATACTATAACATATTTTACTATTAAAGAAAACAAGTGACAGTTTCTAGACTGGAGCTCACGACTAGGGGATACCCTGATCCCTCTTCCTCTAACAGCAAATGCAGACATATATACTATTCTAGAAGCTACATGTCTAGTTTGATGACTGTAGCTCTTATTATTTACCCAAATTGCTCAAAAACAGGATGTCGATTTTGATATTTATCGATTGCTTGGAAACGGAGTAAATTATCGATTATCGGAAACAAACTCGATCTGCGCACTAGGCACTAGGAGGACCTACAGCTAAAACTTCAAGTCTCTAGCTCTTATAGGTTCTGAGATTCTTGCGTTCGTACATACCTACAGACGGACGGACAGACAGACAGACGGACATGGCTAGATCGAATCGGCTGTTGATGCTGATCAAGAATATATGTATATTATTTATGGGGTCGGAGATGCGTCCTTCTGCCTGTTACATACATTTACATTTTGCACAAATACATTATACTCCTTTTACCCATTTGTAATGGGTTCAGGGTATAAAAAGGGTATATTTTAAATATTTAGGAAAAGTTGATTTTTAAATTTATTTGTTTATTATTTCATTTTTGAAAGTATTAAATTATTTTATATAAAAAATATAGGGTATATTTTAGTTAAGTAAAAAGGGTATACTTTAATTCTATAATTGATGAAGGGTATAGTTTGATTCTTTAAGGAAAATTCCCGCTGAAAACTTTCTTTGATCACATCTAATTTGGCGCAACACACATATTGAGCTATTCACGCATGCTGCTAGCTAAAACTGTATTTGGACTTGTTTAACAATGAAAACGACCTGTGCAGGGTATCAGAATTCTAACTCAATTTTAGCAATTGCAGCTTGTTGGCTTTACGGCTACACAGACGCAATTCCTGGACCCATGCAGTTGGCCGGCAACGTAAACAAATGCTATTTTCATGCTCACGTCGAGCACTCGTATTTTATGCGCAAGAGGAGTTTATTTGGCTTTCAGTTTCGTTTGCCTTTTATTTTTCCCAATTTTATTTTATTTATTTTTTTGCCCGAGGCAGCAAAGAAAATGCACATCAAATGCAAATTTCTCTGTTGCCAATACCCTGTAAATGCAAGCAAGTTGGGCTTACATAGGCTCTGCATTTCGATAGAGCAGCGAGATAAGCTCTAGCTGTAGAGCATACAATATTATCTGCTTGCAATAACATAGGGTATACGCAAAAGTCGAACATGCTCGGTTAATGTATTCTTATTTGTTTTGGTTTTGTGTGCTTCGCGTTGTGCATTTTGTTTGTTTGGTTGTCTGGTTTGTGGATAAGTGCGGTCCCTATATCACAGCCATGCACATGTGTGTGCACCTGCATTTATGCGTATGTACACTGAGAAAAATGAAAGTGTGCGAAATGTGTAACGCACAGAAGTAGACCTCGGTTCGGAGAGTACATATAGCATATCTAGATCGGCATCGACAGACTTTCGCTTATACACTGGCAATATCTATCTACAATTTGAGTATTCATGATGTTTGGCTTTGAAAAGTATATATTTTCGCACGTATACTTGATATTTTCTCCACGTGTTCTTATTTATATACCCACTGGCAAACAACAGCAAATTGTTGTTAGCTCTGGCAGTGTCCACCCCTTTGCAAACCTTTGCACGATGTTTGCGACAAGAATGGAGCTTGTAAATATAACTATATACAAATATTTAATGCGCCATATATAAAATTCTAATATTGACAGGATCAGCATTGGGTTTGGGGCTACACTCGACTGCGCTTTGTTGTTGTTTGAGTTTTGCGGCAGCGATTTGCGGTTTGGTGAAAATGTTTTGTTATCGGTCGACAGTTTTAATTGATTTTCCATGTGCGCTGGAATGTTTGTAATTTTTTGCTTTTAATGAGCTGCAATTAATTTTATGTTTATCAAATGGAAATTAGAAATCAACAAGAGCGCAATTTAAATGCAAATGCAAATATTTTGATTTAAATTGGGGCAAACACCTCAAGCATCAGAGCCTGACGGCAAAGTCAAGGATAAACACTTATAAAATTTGGGGCGTACGGCACGTCAAAATCAAGTCAAAGCCTAGACAAACACACTTGTTAGCTTATCATGTTACCCATGTTAAGCGTATTAATGGCAGACACAACCAGAAGGACGACCAGGACGAGCACAAGGACCTCCAGATGCCGTCACACGTCTAACCCCAGCAACAATAACAACAAGCAACAAGGGCGTCAAGGCGGCTGCCAGCTAGGCAAACAAAAACACAAGAGCAAGAAATATTAATAGCCAGATACTAAAATAGCAAAAAGAACAAAAAAAAAAGCAGAGGAAAAAGAACAAAATGCAAACAAACAGATCCAACGGGTTTAAGTGCGACTCGGAAAAAGGTTAAAAGCTCTAGAAAAGCGGGTTGGGAGTTGGCTACAGCTTAGCTGAAACTTGACAGTCGTGCGACTTGAGTATGTTTGCGTATTATGTGGGTGTGCGTGTGCGAGTGTGTGTGTGTGTGTGGGTGTGTGTGCTAATATCTGTGCAAGTTAATCTTCACCTCAAAATTGTGTACATCTGTCACACAAGTGTTTCCGCTATATATGTCAATGGTGTTTGCCGACGAAAAAGATGCTTAAGCTAAAGATATCTGCGGTTGTCTAGCTCTTAAGAGTTGCAGCAATTGGTTGGCATGCTGTGTATAGATTAACTCTTGATAAAGTTTAGGTAATCTTTCTAGTTTGAAAGATTCAACAATGTTTTTATACCCTGAACCCATTAAAAATGGGTATGTAACAGGCAGAAAGACCCCATAAAGTATGTATATTGTTGATCAGCATAGCCGAGTCGACCTCAGATTCTGTCAGATCTAGAGACTTGCATGTAGTTCTTTTTAGTGCCCGACCGTGTTTGTTTCCGATCATCGATAACTTTTCTCGGTTCCAAAGGAAGGAAGGATAAAATCGATATCTAAATCCTGTTCTTCAAGTTAATCTCCCAGGCTTAAGAGCTAGAGTCACAAAACTTGACTTTCAGAGTTAGCAAGTAGGTTTGAACCGGCAATTGATTGACCAGAAAACACGACTCTACCTGTTCATCCGCCTTGACATGTCAGTCAATTTGTCATTAAACATTTATTTTTTGTGCTCTCTTTGACTATCGCATGGTAGAAGGCATAAATTTTGCATGATCCGCATGGGCGTGGCAATTTGTCATGTTAAGCGCTGAATACAACAAACAACATATTGACATATTGCCGGGCGTATTTAAATGGATCCTGTCCTGACTCTCGATTGGCCACCAAAGTGACCGCGCCATAAAAATAATCAACATAAATTGTGTGTAGGCCCCGAGGGAGGAGCCAAACTAGCTCTGCTGAAGGGCAGGAGACAGGGGCTGCGCATTCACAGAAACAATAACCATAAAAATAATAAACCAAAACAATGACTGAATATTTATGGGCACTACAAAGCAAAAAAATAAAAAATAAAAGATTGTTATGCGCCCAAATGACTGTGAAAAAACAACAAGAGCAACAACAACAACGACTAACAGGAAACGTTTGCTTTACACCGTGTCCCTGCTCCTTCCCCTGCCTCTGCCTTTGCCTCTGCCCCTGCCCTGCCTCTGTCCCTGCCCGTACCCCTGTTACTGCCTCGTCCCCGCCCCTCTAAATGTGCAGCTGCGTCTGGCAATGTAAGCAAATCAACAGCCGCCAACTGCAAACAGAGCAAAAGCCAAATGCTGTGCAGGGAATCGGTATAGGCCGGAAAAACACACACATACACACACACACACACACACACACACACAGACAAAAGACACCCTCTTCACATTACACACGCATCGTTGCTTTTAATGCCCGTTACCTAGAAAAGTTGGCCCAGTTTCAAGCAGATCCTCAGACTTATTCACTCTTTGGCCGTGTTTGTGTCAGCATGTTGCCAATCTATTTGCTACTATTATTATTATACTCTCTACGTGTATATTGTAGGTTTTTTAGGATCTTTTGTTATGTTTATGCTTATTTGTTTTTGTCCTGCCTGACATATAAGAGTAACCTTTAGCTGATATTAAGAATGAAAACATTAAGTTTTCACTGATACTTCGAAGGTAAAAAGTGAAAAGTAGCTGAATTCGCAAGAAAACACTACATGGTTTAGTTAAAGTTATTGCAATAGATTGAAGCTACACGAAAACTTCTTGGCCATCAATCTCTTAGACAACAGTTGTCGCAGTAAGTTATCGATTATCGGAAACAAACTTGATCTGCGTAGGCATTAGGAGGACCTACAGCTAAAATTTCAAGTCTCTAGCTCTTATAGGTTCTGAGATCCTTGCGTTCATACATACGGACGGACGGACGGACGGACGGTCGGACGGACAGACAGTCACCATTTGAAATGCCTTCAGTCTCTTCATCTGCCCTTTTAGATCATATATCAAATGAGATAAGTTTCCTCCCCCGCCTTTTAAAAACTCTTCATATCTTCACTCCAGACTACTTTCGAGCACCTTAGGCCCTTAAACACTTGTTAGACGGTTAGAAGGCTTAAGTCCTACGTGATATTATTTTGCGATTCTTGAGTTGAGAAAGTGTTAAAATAATTGTTTCTTGAACGCACAGTTCAAAGTTCAGTTTAAGGCAAATGCCTTATAAATTCAAAACTTAGATGAACAAAGAAAGTATAAATCAAATGTATTTCAGCTGGAAAGAGCATATCCAATTCGTTGCAAGCTCTTCTATGCTCTTTTCTGTTTATTTGATTGCATGCTTAAAACTTATCCATATACAAATATTTTTGACTAAGCCGACGAACAACAAAAGTCACTTAGCTGTTGCATACTTTTTGGCAGCCACGACTCACGCTTTGTGTAATATGTGTGTGAATGTGTGCCTGTGTGTCTGGCTGTGTGTGCGTGTGTTAATCTGCTGTGTGTCTGCGTGCTGCAGGGAAATTATAGAGCAAAAGAAAAAAAAGAAAATGTAAATAAATAAATATGCAAATGTAGTTGTTGCTGTTAATGTTTGTTGCCTCGTTGCCTGCTGCTGCTGCTGTTGGCTCCTCCTCCTACTTAGGATATTTCCGTTTGTGGTTTTTATTTTGATTTCATTTTTTATATATACATTTGTTTTTTTTTTCTTATGGTAAGCCTGCCTAAAAGTTTCTTTATGTAAATAAGAAATTTATTTTTATGTTAGCGCGCGCCTCAAGTTGTAAAATTGTTTGTTGCCTTTGTTGCTGCTGTTGTTGCTGTTGTTGTTGCAGCTACTTGGGCATCATCTCTTCTTGGCTTGTTTTATTACCAAGCGCCTTAATTTAGTAGTTTGCGCTGAAGTGGCCCAGTTGCTGGCAAGTAACTGTACTTTTGGGAGTTGGCCACATAGAACCCACGGCTCTTGTTGTCGCTCTTGACTGATGCGCTACTCCTTTGGCCAACCTTTTGAATTTTATTTGCATTTTTATGCCACTGACGCTGCTCTGGCTGCGGCATACTCACATAAATGAGTTATTTTTCTTATGGTGCGAACGAAAAAATTGAAAACGGAAAGAATTCATTTATGTGGACGCCTACATTTATTTGTGAAAAAAGAAACAAAAAGAAGGTTTCCCACGCCCTTATTTGCAGATGACGCTCTCTAAGGTAGGTTTAGTTAACTTTGGAAGCCAGGATTTGCCCGGCTGTCGTTTTGATTAAAGGTGGAAGGTAAAATTATCCATTGTGATATCTTACGACAGAATATTTTGCCTCAATCTAAAGCTGCAACAGCTATGTGATCTATATGAATCCTTGTCGGATTGACTTTGGTCAAGTCAAAGTTGCCTTTTACAGGTGCTTTAATGTATTTTTGAAAGGGCATGAAAAGAGCATATAACGGGTTCTAGTGCTCTGATTTCAAATTGAAAGGAAATGCATAACTCTTCCAGATGCAGGCAGTACGTATGTCAAAACTGACCGAATCGAAGTATATATCATATAGCTTTTATAGGAACGATCTGTTCTCAGTTCTGCTTTCCACTTCACTCTATTCACATATCTTATAAACCGTTGAGTAAATGTCTACCAGGGAATCGTATCTTTGGCGTGTATATATTTGACTTTCTTTCATATAATAACAAACATTTCACACTTGCCCATTGTCACGCAACTATTGTTGCATATTTCATTCCATATTTTTCACGCGTTTGTTTGTTTTTTTTTTTGTGGATTTTTGTTGTGTACATTTTTGGCATTATTTCGTTTTCATAGGCGTCGCACAATAGGCATCGACCCATTTAATTATGGTGCTCAGCCATTGGAGCCCTTAAGGACATAATGGCAGCTGATGCCATTCTCATCGCATGCGTGCTTCAAGAACCAGTCTCATAGAGTTCGATTTACATATACGATTCGTGTAATTCACACATGCGAGCGCATAAAATTTTGTTGCCTACTTTTTGGGGAGGGCTGGTGTCAGTGTGTGCGTGTGTGTGTGTACTGGGCAATCGATACGCAAGGGGGCACTGCTCAAACACACACACACACACACACACATGCATACACACGTAATCAGAATGGGACGCAATCAAAGCCAAGTTGTTAGCGGGAAACAGCAGCAGCAATTGGCACTTCATCACTTAAGCACCTGAGAAAAGCATTTTTCACTTTCAATTTCAACGGCGGCATGCCATAAAATCAGGCAAAATGCTGATAGCTCACACACACACACACACACACAGACACAGGCAAGCTCCCCTCACTCACACACCCACAGGGAGGCTGCAGAGGCTGTGCCTGTGCCTGTCAATCGAGCAGCTGTTGTGCAATTTACACGCACAGCTTCAAATTGACAGCCGGAAGACAGCAGCAGCAACAACAAAACACACCAAATTTTTTTTATCCTGCTTGTTTTTTGGACAGGCGTCGGGTGTACGTGTGCACTTTGAGCGCAATCATAAAAAACAATTGAAATGTAAAATATAACATTCGTTTTGTATTGTATTTGTTGTCCTGTGTCACCTGCGAGCAGCTCTCGTTGTCCCCGTCATGCTTTTAGCAATTGCGCGCTGATTGCGTATACGCCGAGTTATCCAAATGCACACGCAGCAATTTCTATTGTAAATTGTGAGCATTTCTCACAAGCACAGCAAAAAAAAACACACACGAAAATACGTAAAACCACTTGAGTGTTTGCCCGTGTATGTGTGCGTGTGTGTGCAGTTTCTTTGCTTGTTTGGGCCCAAAGGCTCCACTGACAAACAAATTTCTGACGCTGCCTTTTTGTCCTTTCTTCCCTGTTTTTTTTTTGGCAAGGATTTTGTCTGTTTGTCGCCCGAAGCGTCTGTGGAGACGTTGCTGCGACATGCTGTCAATAAATTGACAGCAATTGAAGGTTTATAAAACACTTTTGAGCCCGTGCGCTGCCAGTCTGCAGTTGCGTCTGGACCCAACTCTGCTCTCTGTGCATGTGAGTGTGCGGCAAATATTTGAAAAACCCAAAAGCAATAAATTTTATGGTAAAAATGATTTTGTGCACCTTGCTACGAGCTGCCGTCATTTGTTATGCCCTTACTTGCGGCAGGTGCTTTCATTTTGTCGCCAAATGTGTGAGGCAGACGCCATGAAATGCTGCGGCAGCATTTCAGAGGAGATCATTTACTTAATCAATAATCAATATCAAAATGAAGCAAGCCTTGGCTACAATAGAAAATATATTGAGTTATTGTCTCACTTTTGTGTATGTGTATTTTCTTTTGTGTACAGTGATCGCTCGCTATGAAGAAGCTGAAGTAGCTGTCCTTGAAACAAAAATCTTTCATTGAATAACCTTCTCCAACATATGTCTGTAGAGTATTCAATTGTCGGCATTCCCACTTAGTGTACTTTCCCAACATCTTTTTGCTACAGCTTCAGCCCATTTTATGCCTTGTGATAAACTTAAATTGATTGAAAATAGCTGCAAACGTTTAAAGTCTTTAAGCAAGTGGAACCTTTGCCTGTCAATTTCGACAATTTCGGTTAGTCTCGCAGCTCGGTTAGCAAATATTGCGGCACTCTTTGTTGTAGTTGTAGCTGTTGCTGCTACGCTTGGAAAACCAATTTCACAAAAATTAGCCTCTTGCTTGAAATTAAAGCGCATTTCTCTGCAGAAATCAAAGCGACACACCCCAGCATCCGTACTCACCTCCGTCTAACTTGGCGACTTCCTCTACAGGCAGCCGGCTTGTAATAAGTTCCTACGAAATTAACATGTCACCGCCGAGAGACATTAATGTCGAGCAGTTTTGTTGGGGCTAGCCCACAAAATGGTCGCTTTGTTGGGGCTTGTGTGGATCGCATGTGGATTGCATTGCCCCAACATTCGAGCACTGTTAACGCCGTTTCCCCAGCTTTGGTTGTGGCCTTCAGGGGTAATGCTGGGATCTGTTCCCCTTACTGAAATACTCCTAGTTGGGGTTAAACGAATGTTATTTGGATCATGGGATAAGGTAATGCCACGCTGGCAAATGCTAGTACGAATATGCAGAAATAGTGCATGGTTTTGTTGGGTTAAAAGTCAGCTTGCAACCAGGTTTTGAGCTCGGAGTTTCAATCTTCATTTACTTCAGTAACAGACCAAAAAAGCAAGCAGAATTAAGCCTTTGTTACCTGGAGCTTTTACCTGCTGAAGGTTGTGATTGCTACTCCTATTCACCTTCCGATGCCATAAGACTTGGTTCCAATAAACTAAAGTCCAGGCCAGGTTCTAATTCCAAGTCTGCACAAATCTTTCAATTGGGGCTTTAATAACTTCTTCACACTTCGATTTGTCATATGAGACATTTATTGATTTTATATACAACATATAAAACATAATAGGCTGAGCAGCCTATTAATTTTACGTTTTTTTTTCATGTCCATCAATGCACGCTCATAAATCAATCTTTTTATATTTGCCCTCACGTTTTGCCTAGCAACAACTATTGTAATTTTTAATTGTTATCGTATGCCACGCATAATTAAATGCTTGAAATGTAAAACTCTCGATAATTGTAATTAATTTTGCACATGCTTTGCGTGGAAACAGTTTGCGGCCCCAAGCAAAAGTTGTTCCTTTGCGATAAAAGCCTGAAAATCACGCAACTAAATTTTACATAATTATTGGCAAGCGAAAAGCACTACAAACACAACAATTCAAATGGTTTAGGTGAAGTGTAAACGACTGCGAGATACTCTGTAAGGGAGTTATAAAATATACTCTGTGTAGAAGGGCTTCTGTGGAGAGAAGATTGTGTACAAATATCAGGCAAGGTTTGAATTTCTGACTGCTGCAAGCGCAGCAGACTTATATTTACTTTTGGGATTCAAAATAGTGTTAACCGTATCATTATTTATAAGCTATATAGATACTTTTTCGGAGTAATAGGCCTCTATTAAGGACATACATAACACCTATGCCAAAAGTTGGGACTGACTTAGCCGCTACGATTTATTCCCAAAGGCAATAACTATCAAGAGAGCAGCAATAACAACTCATGCAGAGCTCACTAATCTAAGGAGTTGCATATTTGTGTGTGAGTGTGTGTGTGTTTGAGTAATTATGTGTATGTGTGTGTGTGTGTGAGCATATGTGTGTTTGGATCGCCCACTCTAATGTATATACATTTATGTTCCTATACTCTACGACACGCTGCAGTTTGTTATATTTGCTAAACGCTTACTAACAAACAAGCACACACACACACACACAATCACACACAATGCACACACGCGCGCTTAAATGCAACGCAAGCGGCAGACTCAGCGTGGGGCAATTACAGGAATCTCACAAACTTATATGTGGGTGTAGGTGGTGCGGCTGGGGGTGTACATTTAAAGTGCCACGCCCAGCAAAGGCGATTTGCATGAATATTATTGGGCGCCAAAACATCAAGCTAATTGGATGCGTTCTCAAAAACTATTTCACACCAAATTTCGCCAGAGTATTTGCTAGTCTTAGATAAATAAAGACATTTGCTGCGATCTTTTTTCGTTAACTTGAATGTGACCTAATCTATATCATATGTGGAGATTTCTTAGTTTGTTTCAAAGATTTTCTCAATGTATCAATACTTATATAAAGTTTAATACACACATATCTTTCTGTATTAGTCGGTACATCAGAAGACTTTCTCGAAGAATTCGGAAAATTTAGGCGATATTTGTGCGCTTTTCGAGGTCAGAACCAGCTAAAGCTGGCTCTGTTTGCAGGTTGTTGGTAAGGGCGAATCAACGGCAATGTTATGGCAGCGTTTTGGCTAAATTGCCAACTGGTCTGTATGCGTGTGTGTTTGTGTGTGTTTGTGTGTGTGTATGTGTACAGGAGTTAGAAGGACACCTTGTACACTCAGATCCTTTGTTGCTGTACCGTGGTTTTGGTTTGTTGTTTTGTTATTTTGTTGTCTGGCTCCACTTGTTTGTCATTTGTTTGCAGATTTTTGTGTAGATTCTGCGGTTGCTTTGGCGCTTGTTTAGTTTATTTATTGTTGGCATTGTCATTTTCAACGTTGTTGTCGTTGTTGTTGTTGCAGCCGAGGTGAATCATAATTTTTTCCCTTTCTGGCTCGACTTTAAGCTTGAGTAATGTTTTTGCGGCCTTGCAGCTGGCAGCGGCTCAGCTTTTTTGCCGGCATTGTAAATAATGAAGACTTTAAGCTCTGCGAAATTAGCGCGATTTCGTTGGGTGTGTATTCTGCGTGTGTGTGTGTGTGTGTGTTGTGTGTGTGCTGCGTTGTTGTTTGCACGTTGTTGGCATAATGAACTTAATTCGGTTACGTAATCCTTGCCAGCAGCTGGCACTGTGGGTTATTTTGCTAATGCAAATAATTTGATTAACATATGAAGGTTTCGAGCGGGATTAAGAAAAAACATATTTTTATTTTTTGTTCATATGACACAATAATTAAGTTGACGTTCTTGTGGCATATTTTTTTCAAGACATTAATCTTGCATGTGTTTTGGTTAAGCATGGCATATGAATACTTAATAGCATTTGGGATATGGAAAGCTAAATTATGCCTATATGGGAACTGTCTTGAACTCTCTTTTTATTTTGACTTCAATTGGGGTCTCTTAAGTACATAAAATGGATAGACTTTGGTTTTCTTAACCACGTTAAACTTGGGCTCTTTCAAAAACATGCCGAAGACTTGGTTTGATCTGTTCATGCTTTTACTCTAACTTGTCCACGACTCTTGAGCCTTTAAGAAATGCATTCAAACTTCTTTCAAGCTTCAAACTTCTCTCAAATCGAGTACATTAGTATTACCTTAGCATGAATGATGTCAATTAACTCAACAGAGTGAGCATTTGTCCCAACTCTTCGCTCAAACAAGTATCAAATTTTCCGTTCTCAATTCTCTTATTAACAGATTAGATCTGTGAATTGTCTGTTAGGCTGCCTGCAAAAGCCAGTTGCTCGTCTGGTTTGACAGTTTGGGTCAAGACTTTAACCGCAAAACAAAAGCACTTGACCCGATTTGCTGACAAGCATGTCACTTTGAACTAACCCCAGCGATTAGCCTGACAACCCCATTCTCGTTTGATACTTTAACGCCCTTGGCAACCCTATGCGCAGCCATTTCTTTTAACAGCTCGCAACGCATTCCGAATGCACTTTATTTAACATTCAATTCAATTGTTGTGGTTTTCCTTTGCATTTTCACTCAGTTATTTATTTGAGAATATTTGCTTTATTTCAGTTATTTTCGTTTTTTTATTTGGGCTATTTCTTTATTGTGTTCTCTCTCTTGACACGCGCTGCCTATTGTCTGGCTGTTGTTGTTGTTGTGGAATATTTTTTCTTAAATTTAATTTTGTATGTGCCCGAGTCGTATACATATTTGAGATTGCTTTGCTGACGCTTTTGCCGGGCATTTGCGGTTAGTGGAGCTTAGACAACTCTTCTAGCACCCTGCCCCTTGTCGCCCCAAAACTAGTCTGTTATCCTGGCAGTGTCCTTGATGTTATAGCTGAAACTGCTTGAAGCTGATCTCGTTGTCGCTTTCCCCATGTCGACGTTTATTTATGCAAATTTAATTTCCATACTAAACGTTTCGTGTGTGGGTAAGTGTGTGCGCGTGTGTGAGTGTAGGGTGTGTGTGTGTGAATGCTACGAAAATTCACTTAGCTGTGCCCAGTTGCCTGGATTTTACTTACACTTTGTTGTTGCCCGGGTTGGCAGCTGTTTGGGTGGTATTTTTGTTGTTGTTGTCATTCCTTTTTATCAGACCTGATAAGTGAGCGAGTGGGCCATTCCGGCAGCTACTATCTTCTTCTACTCCTCCTGTCATTTTTTTTTTTTTGTCAAACTCCTCCTCACACAAGAGGGGAGGCAATTTTATTATGCTGCGGCGTTAAAAATGTTTGCTTGCTAATAGAAAATGATTTTTTTTGCTGTCGCGCACTTCATTTGCATTCTTTGGGCAAGGGAGCAATGTCCTTAATTAAGTAACATAAAGCCCAGCGAATGTGGGCTGAGACTTGCTCTTAAGCTCCTTGTCATATGTGCTCGTTCGGTTAAGCCACTCGCATCATAAGTTAATCTCAAATTTCTGCCATTTTGCTCATTTCTTTTACCACATCTTTTTTTTCGTGCTCACTTTTTTCTATTAGCGCTGCCTGCTTTGCGCTTTGTTCCACAAGTCAGTTTTTTTATGTAAAGAGCAGATAAAACATGTTTTTTTTTTCTGGTGCTCTGCGCCTTGAATTATTGGCAAGCATACAAAAGAGCTTGGCACTCGAACATTTTCCATAGCCGCGCCCTGCGCCCCGCCCACTCCTGAGTCCACCCACATACGTATTTCTATTGACCAGGCAAACTTTTCATGTGGCCCATTCTGTGGTGCGCCCCAACGGTTCGACGTGGTTAGTTCCATCATATTTGGCTCAAGCGCCCGAAAAAAAATACAAATAAAATTACAAAAAAAATGGCAAAGAAAATCCACCTCAATCGAATGTGTTTTCAAAAGCTGCTTGTCATCAATTTCAAACAAATTTCCTTTTTTCTCGCACACTTTTTGGAGCATGTGCATGAAAGTATTCAATGGCACATCCAAATGTATAAATTGTTTTCAATAAAGGATCTGAGGGCTGAACTCTGCTCTTTCTTTTTTCTTTTCAAAGGAATTAGTAACCAATGCAACTGCGGGATCTTCGATCAGGAGTTGCAAAAATATATCTATATATAATTGTAGGGTATATCTCTCTCTCTATATGACTCTCAAAAGTGCAAATATGTATGAGCTGATAATGGAAATAAGTTTAAAGAACTTTATGGATAAGTTAATTTATGCCAGCATTAGGTGTATGTACCCAAAGACCGTGATTATTTTGACTAACCAGCGACGGGCGCTGTAATAACTCACAAAGACTAATAAGCACTTGGCCAACAGACGGACGTGTGTGTGTGGGACATTGAACCTGGTCCGGTCTGGCTGCAAGTTCATATGACAGTCGCGACGCGCTCAAATGAAGGATGTGCTTGGCATCCTGTCTGTGCATCGCGCAGCATGGGACTTTAAACACATATCCTGCAACAAATTTCAGAGTTTACTTAAAGCCGGCATGCGGTCCGAATTGGGCAAATAAAAATATTGTTTGGCCAAAAAAAAAAAGGAGAAAAAGTAGCAACATCTGTGCGCGCATTTAGACAGCGGGGCTGTGGGTGTGTGTGTGTATCCTTGTGTCCTTGTTGCCTTGCGAAAAGTTATCAGCGCGCCATTTTTGCTGCTTGAATTAATTTGGGAGTGCGGGCGACGGCGACGGCGGCAACACAAGCTGCAAAAAGATGAAACGGAAGTGCTGCCATAACGCAGAGCAAACCGGAAGCAGCCATTGAAGCTCCTGTTTGGCTCGCGTGAAAAGAGCCCGGCTAAAAGGATTCCGCCACAATTTGTTTGATGTTTGCTACGTGTTTTCAAATAATTCCACAGTTTTATGCTGTTTGCTGCTGCTGCTGCTGCTGCTGCTGCTGTTGTTGTTGCTGCTGTTGCTGTTTTTTGTGCGCTTCGCGTTGCGATAGCTGGTGGCCAAAAGAGTGGCAAGTGCTGCGGATATTTTCAAGGCGAAATTGTTGAATGCCGTGGGTCGTAACGTGTTTTAGCTGCATTCGGCGTGCAAAAGTGGCGATAAGAAATGAGCATTGCCAGGAGCGAGTCTATAGAGAAGGTCTATTTATGACACCAGCTATACAATACTATACAAGCAGGAATCGATTTTCTGGAGCCATTCAATTCACGTCATCTTCTTTTAGTTTAACATTGGTTTTTATTAACTTGCATTTGGTTACTTATTGATACGAGCATACAATTCCTTTCTAATTGAAGTCAACGAGAACTTCCATCTTTTATTATACGCTTCTGTTACTGTCCCTTCTGTTAGTTAACAGACCTCTAACATAACATCGACTTCTACAGGCTCTCATTGATATCTTTATCTGGCCAGAGTTGCCAGCCCTACATACATGTTCGTATTCATAATGCTTCGCACCACTGTCAAAATGAAGCATAAAATGAATAATATACAAAATTTGATAAAATGGGGCAACTTTCGCTTAATAATTAAAATTTTATTAAAATATAATCGCGAAAGCTGAAAGAAAAATGATTTTAATCAAATTATTTCGAATATCTTGCCCAATATCTTGTCATCAATTTTAGTCAAACATTAGAAAAACGATTCTTCTTCTTTGTAGTTCTAGCCTTACACGTTTAATTTAGGTCCGCATTTATTCATGCTCTTGAATTTTTTTCCTAGACCCAAAAGTTGCGTGCAATTGAAAAAGTTTTGCTCACATTTTGACGCCTAAAACATTTCGACACCAGCTTCTTCATTCGTTGCCCCTTTTGCCGCTCAAAGTTTTTTTCTTTTTGCATATTTAAATTTACGCAGCAAACATTTAAGCAAAGCAATTGCAAGCCAAAAATTAAAACTAAACAGAATATCTAAAAAAAAAAAACAGTGAAAAAGTGAGCAAGAAAAAAAAGGAACACAACATAAAGTATAACTTTGCCAGTTCGCACTTGCGGCTAATAAATGGTGTGAAATTTCCATAAAATAAAAGTAAACGTAAAAAAGCAAACACACACAGGAAGAGCTGGGACAGAGTTTATGTGTGTGGGTGTGTGTGTTTGCCGGAAATAGGAAGTAGTAAAATCTCTAATAGGAAAAGAAGGCGAGGCACAGGCAGCCGCACAAAACTAATTTCCCCAAGGCGCTGCAGCTATAACAACAACAACAACAACTACAAATCTCGAGAGAAAGAGCGAGAGAGAGAGAGAGAGAGGTATAAAGATAAGAGAGAGGGGGAGGAAGAGGCGAAGGAACTGACCGACGAAGCGTCTGACAGACGCACAATAAATTTAGCAGGCAGCATTAGCAACTTGTTACAGGAGGCTCGTTAGATGGTGGAGGGGGCGAGGAGGGCCCTGCTCTCTGCTGCTGGGCATCAGTTTTGGTCGTCTATCAGAGCTTTCTAAATGGGCGTTAACGAAGGTTCTTGTAATGAGAGATGTCTTTAAGAAATGTTTAATAGTTTATACGCGCATAAAAAAGTTTCATCGTTTTGTAGGATTGCTTTAAGTTTTAATGTTCCATTTCCATCATAAATAGCTAAAACGAAAAAGGATATATTGTTGTGAAGTTGTTAATGAATGCAAATAGAAATATTCCCGCCTTCAGATTGAAGTTTCGCCCGTATCAAAAGCTTTCCAATTCTCTCAAACCCAGGTTTGAATATTTGACTTTGTTGGAGAGTCTTAATCTTTTCCTTAATTTTTCTAGTTAAGGTTTTTCTTTCCCCTTTAATTCAATTCCGTTATGTTTATATTGCTAGCAGTTAGAGCAAAATTATATTCACCAAAATTACTCGCAATAAAACAAATTAATTTGTCAAAAAATGCCTACATTTGCCCCGCACTCCGCACTGGAATTCACTTAATTTAGCGTGCTTGTGTCTCATGCTGCTGTTGCTTTTTATATGAAGTTGAATAATTTTTTGATATGCCCACAAGGTGTTTATTAGCAACACGGGAATAATGTGCGTATAAGTAATATTATACAGGAGCTACCTGTATTTTTCTGGCTTTTCTTTGTGTCGTGTGACTTGCGTTGCCTGGAGACATAACTCATACGCTGCGTTGTGCGGCAGCGCAAACACTCTGAGCCTCTTAAGAGGCCACTAAAAGCCAAAAGTCATAAAGGCAACAAAAATGTAAGAAGAAATAAGTGAAAATGCTGCCGAGTGGCAAAGCAGACAAATGAAATAAACTACAGAAAAAAAGCGCAAAAGGTGAGGTGCAGCTCAAGAGTGCGAGGTGAGTGGCAGCTGGAAGATTGTGTGGAATGAGCCAGGCTAAGTAAAGCAACAATTATGGCTAAGAGGCTGCCTGGCTGGCTGGCTGACTGGCTGGCAAGGCAACCACCAAGACGCCAATGCAGACAACCCGCAGTCGACAGTCGACAGTCGTCAGTCGTCAGTGGGCTTTAATAGCAACACTTAGCCAGGCCGAAACGAGGACGCGACGACGCGTCCCGGCAACGGCAACATCAGCTTTAACAGCCAAGTGACGAATTCCAGCTGATATATATATATATATGGCTAAAGGCATATATATATATATATGTATATATGAAGTGTGCTTCAACCTATATTAATGGCATTCCCTTGCGCTGCCTGCCCGCCTTTTTGTGTTGAGCTCACAAATTTTTTATGCCTTGACATTTGTTTGTTTATTTTGGTTCGTCACACATTCCGAACTTTGTGAGGCGTAAAACAAGTCACGCAACAAAAGCAGGAAATACACAAATAACAATCACAAACTCCAATTGGGGACCCTCACACATATATGTACACATATAGTTAGCTTGGTTATTGTGATTGTTAATTGAGCGCAGTCGTGAATGCATCAACAGGCTTTTCTTGATCTTAAAAGTACATGCTCTTAGATAAAAATGTCGTAATATGTTCACTTAATAGAACTTTTAGCTAATTACATTATATTACTAATGTTCTTCAATTAAGCTCAAATCATACTTTTTACTTTGAGTTGAGAATTTTGACAAGCGTTTCTCGATTGAAGTACAATGTTGCTTAGATTAAGTCTAGCATTTGAGTTTTGATTATAGTGTACAACTTTTACAATGGAAAAACAATATTTCTTAGATTAAGTTTTGCATTGAACTTCTACATTCAAATTGTTTGAAATCATAAAAAACTCTTTGAATAATAATCTTGTGCTCAGCTCAGCTTAAGGTATTATTACCCTAGTTAGCTTTTGACAAAGTTTGTACTTGATTTGAGCATGAATACTTACTTTTTATTTCGCCGGGGTCTAGTGTAATTGATACAATATGTTGAGACAAAGTAAAACAACTAAATCATATCACGTGTAAAGCAGTTCTTGAGCTAGTTTAGAGGACTATAATATTCCAAAAAGTTGTGTTCACAGCTTGTAGCTTTTGGATAAAAGGAATCTTAGATTTGCTGGGAAAATAACACGCTCGACTAGAACGCTTCTGCTTGTCTCTTTCTCAAATACGAGCTTGTCCAAAGCCCGTCTTCAGGCCCATCAGAATGCTCCGCTTTACTCTGATGCGTCTCTCGACCCACTGAATTTCTTTCCATTATCTTAGCTACTTTCCCCTAAAAACAATTCAAGTCCAGACTGTTTATGATTCGATTAAAACAAGATAAAAGTTTCAGACATTTTTATAAGTTCATAAAATATATTTTATCTAAAGCATTCTATTAAAATAAATTGTTTTTGCACATACTTGCCTACTTGCCAAAGAGTCTACCAAAGTAATTCATAAAAGTTGTTAGCTTCAACATTTCAAAACGTAATTCAAAAGCCATTTACAGCCTTTTGACCAGACACATACGTTTATATATGCATGCATATCTGGCACAACTTTTTGGTTCCTGTTTAGGACTACTTTTTTTTTTTTGCAATTTGCAATTTGCATAACAAACTCGTTTCTGTGTTGTGAGTTGAACAAGTTCCATTAGCAGCTCAACGCACTTGAAGTAAACATTTTAATGGCAATTTTCACATCAACAGCCGCTGAGCTTCACTTGAATTATCCTCTGAGTTATTATAATACAAAATTGGTATAACGACAACAACAACTACAACATCAACAGCAACAACAGGGACGTGAAGGAGCCTAACTAATCTCGGCTACAACAACAAACACATGTCACTGGCACAGATTGAACAGATTTCCCAACGAGGACGTCAACATAATGCATATAGAGCATATTTACAAAATATATACACAAAATACATGGATATATATGCAAAATGATGTTTACAGCTAGTGTTTAGAAAAGGCAATATGCCAACATAGTATGAGTGAGTGTGCATGTGTGTGTGCGTGTGTGTTTGCTCGGCACATGTGCACTTGAGCTCTTGAGAAATTAATTTCAAGTGGAAATATTATAACAGATGCAAAGGCAAACAAATAAACAAAATACGGGTGAGGAGAGATGCCAACAGAAAATATACGACGACAGACGACAGCTGTAAATTTTGATAAGCCCCATGACAAGCAAGAGCCCATGACTGACGTGGACCTCAGGCTGACGTCAACGAGTGTGAATTTGAACGTGTGTATGTGTGTGCATGTGTGTGAGGTGAATGCAACGTTGTGTATGCAAACCTAGAAGAGAAATCATAAGTATAAAAATTCGATAATGTGTATCTAATTCGATAAATGTTAAAAAAGTAACAGCTGTTAAGTATTCGTATAATCTGGCAACATTGCATTAGCAGAGTACTCTGTAGTGTTTACATGTTGTGCAGTGAAAAGCTTCCGCTTAAAATTACCAGCCCAACTTTTAAATTCTATGTAATATACTAGTATATCGCTTTGTACTATAGCTTGAATCACATCAACTCATTCTACGATCAAATAATGTCAGGCATTTGAAAGTGAGTTAATTCTTGGAACCGGTATCTATCTTTGCCATTAGCATACTTAAAACCTACTCAAAAGAAACTTTGTTCAATTGAACTAATTAAGTTGCGG
The DNA here is from genome assembly GCA_037075305.1 of Drosophila kanekoi. NCBI lineage: Eukaryota > Metazoa > Arthropoda > Insecta > Diptera > Drosophilidae > Drosophila > Drosophila kanekoi. The sequence goes on from JBAMCE010000678.1 coordinate 3,207,927, forward strand.
ATTTTGCTCAAAAGTAATTAGAAAACTTTAATGCTTTGGATTTGAGCTCATACAACCAACTTATTCCCTACTAGTGTTGGTGAACAACACTGTCATTCGCATATTAAATGGCTGCTCAAAAGGTTACAGACGAAAGTTTGACAGAATTCAATTTAAATGAACTAATTAAGTTAAGGAATTGGCTCCAAATTCGCTTGAAAAGCTTACCTTAACGAATTTATTATTCTGGGCATTGTATTTCAGTATACATATTCCAAAAATGTTCTTATTTCACTTTTCCTTATAAACTTATTGAATACAAAAATTGCTTTCAACTAGATCTTTGATATCTGAGACATTTCTCTAATCCAATTGGCGCCAATGAGTATAAAGTGTAAAGACAAATGCGTTGAACAAACGTCAAAGGTCATCGAATTTGCTTAGTCTAATGCGTTAAATTAATGAAATTATTTGTGAAATCACTTTACAAATTGGCCGAGCACAAAAATATGCCACAATGTTATCCCGAGCGAAGCACTCGCACAGGCACTCAGCGAACGCCAACTTGAAGACAGCTTTTTGCGCCCAAAAACAAGCTGTTGGTCGACCAGCGAGTATCGAGTAGTGAGTAGTGAGTAGTGAGTATTGAGTATCTTGTGTATTGTGTATTGAGTAGGGAATGTTGAGTATTGAGTATTGAGCATCCAACTTGAAGGCAATACAATGCGCAACGAAGCGTTTCTATATTTCATTTACCATGAAGCACTTACGTATTGCCAGCAATTTTTCTGCATCGAATGAAATTGAAGTTTTTGCTGGCCTGCCGCTTACAGCTTACTTTACCCCCTCATTCCCATCCATCCCCTTACCGGGCTATGCCCGCTATCAATATCCTGGCAAGGAAGCGAGAGCCAATCAACAAGAAATACATTTACTCACTTTCGCCTTTGCGCTTTTTATGAAATCTCGCATGCTTCATTTCATGGGCATGAAACGGGTGTGCTGGCAGCGGGGGGGCGGGGGGAGAGAGGGACTGAGCATGAGGGCGGCATGTTACGCCCACATTTGTTCATTTCGCTTTATTCCACGACAATATTCATATTAGCGGCCAAATTTACGCCCACTTCTGGGGCGGGACGCCTTAACAATTGTGTTTTGCTTGGCCATCGGGCCATGATGATTTCCAATCTGCATTTGCCAGCTTTTGATTTGAGCATTCGCCTCTCTTATCCCACCCGAGCGTCTGTCTGTCTGTCCGTCTGTCTGTCTGTCTGTCCGTCTGCCTGACTGTTTGTTTATTTCGAGTTGAAGCTTCCGAAATGAATTTGTAATACGGCAATCGCAGTATTATTTATAACGCATTTGTGCTGATGCTTTTTGTATTTATAGCATTATGCTGAGATTTATTTTTATTGCCAAGTTATTACGCATATCGATATGGTAATAAATTTCCTTCGCCCCAAAATGCCACAAAACGCTGGCAAGGCGAGTCTCTAGTGAAAGCAGCGCTCAAGCAATCCCGTTACATCTCCTCTCCTCGCCGCCGCACCCGGCCCACACTTGACTCTTCCTCTCAGCTGGCTCTCACTCACAAGACTCACAATTTTTTCTGAAGTGGATTAAATTTTCGGCATGTATATATTGTTGCTTGCATTTTTATACCCTTTATAACAGCCATGCGGTCATGACTGTTACGGGGGGCAAGTTAATATCTTCCAGGAAGATAAATTTCGATAAATAACGATCTCCAAGACTATTGAAGTAGAAGTCGGGCACGTAGATATAGGAGATTGGTAAAGAAAAGATTCTCGACAGTTAGTTTTTCGAAGATATTGTTTAAAGAGCAAAAAATTTCGAATGTTTAGAACTTATCTCTTATCTAGATTCTTTAGAGTACTGAATCACCGTGGCTTCCACCATAATCGATTAATATCGATACCCAATTTTGTATGTACTTTTCCGTCTCCAAACATCGGTGAAAATGCTTGGGTATTTCTTAATGGTTTACAGGGTATCTCGCGTTGAAGCATACTGTGCTCAAATTCGAATTGTTTGCTTTTTATTATTTATTTTTGGCAAAATGTGTTTCTTCTGCCAAGTTTTAAGCAATGGCAATGGCAATGCTCTTTGAGCCATTTTGTTGCCAATTCCGCAAGCTCTTGAAACGAATTTTAGCAATTGGCCATGTTATTGCGTTTGGTTTTGGTTTGTTGCTTGACTTTCCCCTATGCCAAGTCGTTGAACTTGCAGATTATTTTCCATTTGTTTTTTTTTTTTTTTCATTTCTCCATAATTTTAACTACATGAATTTCTCGCTGCGTGCATTTGTATGACATTTTCTGCTGAAATAAATATTTGAAATTTGCATTTGAATATTTTCTGTCACACATTTTCTTAGCGAGCAAATTCACAAATTTTGTCCTTGTGTCAGCTACAGCATGGCAAACTCTAAACAAAGGACATTTTTGCATCAGGCCTTAAACAAAGGCTGAAATGGACTACAATTATGAATTATGGATAATATCCAACATAAATTTTAGATACTTGTTTTGGTCATTTTAATGGCAATTAATATTATAAGGTGATAAACTAGCTGGCACATCAGAAAGGGACAGATAAAAGCTTTTGTTTGAAAAGCAAATGAATCAAACTTGACAGAATGTGCCATGAGCTCTGATACAGGGCTACTTCTTTATAATGAACGAACGGACAGCTCAAATATATTCGTTAAAATACTATTTTTAGCAAGTTTGCGATTGACATTATTATAATCAGTTAGTATATGTATTATTTATATTAGTTTTAGTCTATACTCTGAACCCATTACAGATGGGTAAAAGGGGTATGTTTTTGTGCAGAATGTAAATGTATGTAACAGGCAGAAGGATGCGTCTCCGACCTCATAAAGTAGATATACTCTTGATCAGCATCAATAGACGAGTCGATCTAGCCATGTCCGTCTGTCTGTCCGTCCGTCCGTCCCTCCATCTGTCCGTCCGTCCATCCGTATGTATGAACACAAGGATCTCAGAACCTACAACGGCTAGACTCTGGAATTTTAGCTGTAGGAGGTCGTCCTAGAGCCTACGCAGATCGAGTTTGCTTCCGATAATCGACAACTTACTCCGTTTCCAAGCAATCGATAAATATCGATATCGACATCCTGTTTTTGGGGCCATTTGGATAAATAATAATAAGGCTAGATTCACCACACTTGACATCTAGCTTCTAGAATAGTATATTTATCTGCATTTGCTGTTGGAAGAATAGGGTTCAGGGTATCCCCTAGTCGGGAGCTCTCAACTAGAAACTCTTACTTGTTATTATTATTAGTATAAAATATATATTAGATATGCAAATATTTACCAATAAATAAATGAATTTCTTCAAGTATTGCTCTACTGTACGAATAATTGGAGCAAACAAATTTCTCTTAAAAACTCGAATTGAACCAATATCTTAGACCAATATCTAAAAAACAATAATTTTTATCTTAAGCGACTGCGGCAATAAGATATAAATTGGAAAAGCCAGCTCAGACAGACTAACAATGCATTGGCCAAATGCTTAACTAATTTAAATCCACAAATATTTTAGTTAAAAAATTTCTGTCAGCAATTGCCCCAACTTAATTTTACTCAATTGTGTGAAAGAACATTCTGAGGATAAATCTCAAAAAATCTCTTTTCTATTTTGACGGCCTATGTCAATAAAATATTAATTCAAAAGCTAGCTTAAATTTTCCTAAAAAGCAATGCACAAATATTTCTTTTACCGAATTTGAGTCGAATATTCCAATTAACTAAATGTCGTGTTTAAGCGATTTGTGATTGAAAACCAAGGGGAATAACAAAAAAAAAGCTGTCTAAGACAGAACTCAAATAACAATGCAATGGCCAAATGTTTAATTAATTTGATTGGCCGGCTCGTGTGTTGCCAATAAGGGGCTTTATTACAATTTCAATGATCCTTTGGCGTTGTAAATCGAGCAGCGCAATGAACTCTTGACCTCTTAGGTAGTAGGCCATGGAGCCTAACTAAATTTCAATTAAGTGCCCGTGTGGGCACATGCAGCCATGCTCGAGTAGTAAACACATAGTATATCCAATGAATGTCCTGTTCATTGCGGTCATACATTTGAATTAGTTTGTCTGAGAATGAGAATATATGATATTAATGGATAATTATGCTAACAAGTCAATGGGCAATGGCACAGCCAAAAGGCGCAACAATGTAGCTAAATCAGTTTAATTATAAAAGATTAACTAGGCAATAGACCGTGAGAGACACAGAGAGAGAGAGAGAGAGAGAGAGAGAGAGCGAGAGAGAGTGAGAGAGAGAGAGAGATAGGTAAGTGAGAGGGCATTCCGTTGTGCCTGGCTGAGGGCTTTGGTTTACCATTAATTGAAATTCCACACAAACTCAATACAAATCCAATAACACGATTGCAACAGCAGCAAATGGCAACTTGATTAGAACTAATCCCAAATGATTAACGAAAATGCGCGTGAAAGTGTTGTCGGGTATCTCGATTTATTCCACAGCCCAAAGGCACATAATTCAATGCAGCTTAGTTAATGCCCGTTGTTGTTGTGCCAGTGTGTATGTTTGTTGTGTGTTCTTGTTGTTGTTGTTGCTGTTGTGTGTTGTTGTGTGCGTGCGGAATTCAATAAAAATTCTAATGGCTTTCTGATGATAATCTCATGGCTGCAAAATCAAACAGCAAACGTTGCCCCAGACAATATTTGCACTTTGGCTATGCTCAGAGTTTGGGCCTTAGGGCCTTGTTGCCGAGACTCGATTCTTCCTGTTTTTCTGGTGTTTTTTTGTACTCTACCCCAGTGGGTATATACATTTTGTCGTGCATTGTGTAACGACTTGTGGAAACGTTCTCTTAGTTCATAGAGTATATTCTGGATATATTCTGTATATGTGCTATATATAATTTCTTTATATATATACTCTATGCTTGTTCTTAATCATGTCGATTTAGGTAATATTGCTCCTGTTAAAACTAGTCTAGAAGTTGTTAAGTACATATGTCCCGTTCTGTCTGATCAGAGTACTGTATAAAAGTGCTTCCATAGATACTTTCGCTCTCCAATTTAGTTATATTCGAAACAGGAAAGACTTTAAAAAGCTTTCAACATACGACCGACATTTGATAAATATTGGAATATTAATTCTATCGTTTGTATGGGAACAATAGGTTGCAAATTGTGAACATAGTTTCGTATGATAGATTCGTTGTCTAGAATACAAGGGAAGGGTACTTAATCTTCTATATTCTAAATATAACAGTTATTTCTTGTTTTTTTTTCTCTCCTTTTCTAAATATTTGCAACGCTCAATGCTGTCAACTAGACAAGAACTTCGATTGAATTCCTTTATCGCTTCGACTCGCTTTGTTGTCAGGCTTGCCTGACTGTTTGTCGCCCTACCCCTCTCTCTCTCTCTCTCTCTCTCCCGCTCACTCTGTCGTGCCTGCCGTGCGTTTGCTTGACTTTTGCGACTTCGACTTCACGCTTCGTTAACTGTAAATTCCAGGCAACCAGAACATACGTTCTCTCACTCACTCACCTTTAACACCGCTCCAGCTCGCCGCCCCCTGCCCCCCGCTCGCTGTCAGGGCTTACATATTTGTTAATACCTATGTATATGGCTTGGCCGCTCTGCTAAATTCGATTGGCTTTCATCCTATTTGCCGCATTTGCTGCTTGGTTAGATTTTTTCATTTAGCTTGCAGTTCTTTTTTCTGTTGACTTCCCTATATTCCTAACTCCCTACGCCGTTCCCTCTCTCTCTCTCTCTCTCTCTCTGTGTCTCTCTCTGTGTGTCTCTGGTTCTCTGTATAATTCGCACATTGACATTTTGATTGGCATTGACAACACACTTTTGTTTGTAGGAATTGACTTTCATATTAGATTATACTACTTCTGGCTGCTTCTGTCGCGCAGTTAGAATTGAAAAATACCACAAACAGCTTAAGCTTTCATTTTCCATTATTTTTCCATTTGGTTTTTCAATTTTCCCCTCATGGCGTATGCGCAATTTTTAATTCATCTCGGCTTCTGTCTTTGACTTTATTGTAATTTAAGACAATGTCCGCTGGTTACAGACGTCTGCATTGCGCTTTTTTATGTGGGTGAAAGAAAATGGCACACATGTAGCTCATGAAAGGCTTAAAATTGGAAAGATTCAGAATTAAAAGTTCTCAGTAGATAAAAATGGAAATATTCTTACTAACCATTGAATATCTCAAACGTAATATCTAGTTCTTCATATTTATATATCCATTCATATCAATATCATTATCTATATCTTGTTCTATATCTATCTTTATCTTCTATCTTTTAACTTAATATCATACGACATACGACTATATTAACTTATATTTTCATCTATATCTATACTTATTTCTGTATCTCTACACTCAGTATCTCTTAGTAACTTGACCCACATATAACTTTCACTCAATCACCGCAAACACTTGCCACAAACAGGACTCGCATGCGATGTGCCTGGCGCTTAGAAAGTCCACCAAAAAGTCGTTAAACTTGAACTCTCAACTTTTTGTTTGAGCAAAACTGAACTTTGATGTGTCTGGAGCAGCGTTCAATTTCAAATTCTTGCCGCTAAACAGCTGTGAGCCAACAAAATACTAAACTACAGCCTTTGAGTGTGTGCTGCACACTCTGCTCAGATTTGACTGCGTGCAAAACAGCCAAACAAATTAGCGACAAAACTTTGCGGGCAATTAACACAAAAAAAAAACGACTTTGGGCGAAATGTAACTCGACAACAAATCGCAGCTGGCCAAGACTCTCTGATAGGGTTTTATTATCAACAGCTGAGCTGGTCTCATATTCAATTTGGCTGCTGCCTGCTTTTAATTTTAATGGAAGCCAATTAAAAGCAACGCCAGCTATTAGCGCTTAGTTCCTGTGCCCCGCCCACAGTCGCTCCGGCGACTACCCACAAATGTGCACACGCACACACAAAACAAATTGTCGTGTGGCTCCCAGCTGTCTGTTCCAAGGCAGCCGCACAGCAATCTTTAGCGATTTGCCGCTCCACTAATTGCTCGGCGAAACTACAAAATTTTTCATATAATTTCAACTCTCGTTTTGCTTGAGAACAGTTCCTGTGTCTGGGGGCAACGAGCAGAGCGCAAAGAGCTGCTGCCAGACAGTTGAGGCAAGCAAGCACTTGGCTTAAAACAAAGTCGGCAAAGCGTCAAAGGAAATGCAGCAAAAGCAAAGAAAACAGACACCGCAAGAGTCGAAGAGAGCGCGAGCGAGATAGATAGAGAGAGAGGGAGAGCGAGAGAGGGCGAAAGAAAATATTGTATTATATAATCGCACCTGTAATGCTCTCTCATTTTTTATAAGCGGTCACCTGCCCATTTGTTGCTTTGAAGGTTTTTGCATTTTTAGGGCTGACAAAGACTTTAATTTATTTAAATATTGCTGCAAATCTTAAGCTTCTTTTCATGGGCTACATTAAAGGTTAACAGCCACTTTAACGTGCTGTCAAAAGCTTGTGGCCACATTTCTATCAGAGCTTATTTACTTGTCAATTTAACAATCACTTAGCTTGCTGTTAAATATTAAAGTTTAGATTTTGTATTTATGCTGTCAACCACATTGATCTAATGTCAACTTAACTCTTCAGTTAAGCCTGTTTATTTGAGACGAAAAAGTAGGGCATTGCCGTAGTTTGTATAATTACGGCGTTGCCATATCTGTTACTTAGTGTCAAATTTAACTGCATTTCATTTGTTTCTTCTTATTTTTTGTCCAATATCTAATCCGTGGCACATGCTTAATATTTGCCCAAAATTTGTCACAAACTACGTGGTATTTGTGAATTTTCTTCTTTTCATGCATCTAATTTTGGCAAGTGCTCTGCAAGAAAATTGCTTGCGGGCCGCCGCACAAAATTCCGGTTTGTTAAGCGTGTGTGTATATGTGTGAATGTGTGTGAGTGTGTGAGTGTGTGTGTGTGAGTGTTTGTGTGGTTGCGTGGTGTGTTTGCCTAAGTTTCATGTGTGCGGTATATTTTGACAGCGAGTGCACGGAATTAAATGATATTCTCTATATATCCTTGCTTTAAGCGTTTGCAAAGCGTCAAGAGCTTGGTATACGCGAACAGGCTAGGAGAAATTAAAAACTATATTCATGGCTTGAAGAAGCTGAAGACAGACGCTGATGGATAAGTAAAAAGTATGTCGTATGGATTTTGCAAAGAATGAAACTGTGTTGAACAATGAAGGCAATGCAATAGAAATTATAGGTTTAATCATGAGAAGTAAAAAACTCTCTTTGGCGGACAGCGAACGTCGGGTAGTTTAGGAGTGTGCGTTAGTTGATTTATAATATACATTTATCGATGATGAAATGATGAATGAAATGAGATGTCCAAGCAAATCACTAAAATACTTGGATCATTCAAATAGAGTTCACTTAATATATATAGTTAAGATTAGATATCAGGCCAACCCTTTACCATTCAGATTCCCTCTTCAATTCTAAGCCAGCTGAAGTCTCAAACATTGACTCTTTCGAGTGCTTAGCATATGGCAAATCAACTGTTAAATAGTGAATGTTGCTTTTGACTATCAGATGTCATTTTGCATACCCATTCGCCTTTGGCTGAGCAGCTGCTCTTTCACCTAGCTCAAAGCGTGGCATATTTAAATTTCCATTTAAAATTGGCAATCCACGCACACACGAGGACAGCGAAGACAGACAGACAGACAGACAGACATATCGAGGGAAACCTAACCAAACAGACAGCTGTTACAATATTATTGACTCATATCGCATGCGTGGCATACACACCAGTACACACAATGGCATGGAAGCACACACCCGCACACACTCACGCACACACACACATTCGAAACACACTCGAGCAGCTGTTGACTGTCACAGAGCGCACTGCTTCTTCCATCTGTTCCTTTCGCTTCCTTTGATTTGCCAGCCTGTTGGCACTTTTTGAATGCGTTGAACTTGGCATAAAATTAAGTGCTCCATTTTAATTGAATTCAAGTGGGGCTGAGCCCCGCATTCTCATCCCGCCACATTTAACAATGTGGTGTCAATAAATGGTTGGAGTCTTTGCATTGGCCATATGCTGCCAATTGGGACTTTGGCCTACCTTCGGCTCTGCTGTCAGTTAACCGGGACTCTAAGCAATCACCGTCTGCCATCAGGCACGTTTTCCGTTCGAAGTCCTTTTTTTCTTCTTTAAGTGACAGCTGCTGTTTTCCTGGAATTTCGAAAATGTGGCACCTACATTTGCAGGCTTTGCTTTAAAATTTTAAATTTGATTTATTTCGCAGCCTTAGACGAAAATTTCTATTAAATAAATATAATGAATTCGATCAAATGTATAAATATGCATACATTTAACAATTAATTAAATATTGTGAAGCAATGAGAAAGACACCAAACTTTCAACAAAAACATTTTTTGCTTAAACTTTAACGTGAAAAAGCCGCTAGAAAATTGTTTAAAAATGTTCTTGCCTATGGCTAAATATGTGGAAAATTTGTGTTCAAGTTGCGCGTTTCTACGTTCGCAGTGCGTGAGATGTCGCCAAAAAGTTCTGCAAGTTGCCACTTGCCACTTGCCACTTTCCACTTGCCACTTACCACTTGCCACTTGCCGCACCATGCCGCAGCGCACCGCATAACCGTTAACGCCTTGACACTTGTGGGATGGCGCTCAAACTGTCAGATAACGATGACGTTGCCAATAACGTTGAGGCTTCGGCTGATGTTTAAAATGCCGTTTACGAATTTTACGGGCGTATGGGTAAAATTGGATTTAAGCAGACAATTGACAACGAGCGAAAAACTTGCGAAACTTGTCAATCAGAGAGCAAGCTTCACTCTAACAACAGCAACAACATCATAAACATACGTATACAGCGGCACATCAGCCACGCCCATTTTGTTGTTGACATTCAAGATAATGATGTCAAGCTTGCTGTACTTAACAAACGCCACTTAAACGCAACACATCAACAGCCAGCCAGCCAGCCAGCCAGTCAGGCAGCCAGCTCCAGTCCATGCCCAGCACTCTGTCAGTCATTGAATGTGAAAAGCTTCAATGTCAGGCGCAAGCTTTTTGTGCAGCATTTCTCGCTTTTCATTCGCGGAAAAGCGAAATATTGGCTTTTAATGACGCTGAAAATTTAGCGCTAAAGTGTTCAAAAGTTGCGACTCACTGAACGGTAATTAAATGTGACACAGTGATATGATTCACTTATCTACTTTGTGATCAAAGTAACAGCGATTAAAGTGATTCACGGCGTGATGAGTAGCAATTATGAATGATGACTCAAAGATGCAGACATTGTACTCATACTTTTTACTTATCATAATGTGTTTCTTCTGTTGCCAAGCTATCGATAATAGTGTCAATTGATAGTTTTAATAGGCATACCTAATAGATGTGCTTCCCCAAGTTGTCGATAATAGTAACAATCGATAATCTCGATAAGCACTACAATTGAATGATGACTCAAAGATGCAGACATTGAACTCATACTTTATACTAGTCATTATAATGTCTTTCCTCTGTTGCCAAGCTATCGATAATAGTGTCTATCGATAGTTTATACCTAATAGATATGCTTCCCCAAGCCGTCGATAATAGTAACAATCGATAATCTCGATAAGCACTACTATGGATTTACACTGTGAATAGCTAGCTATAAATACGTTTGTAGTAGATATCATTTCACAAGCTATCGATAACAGTGTCAATCGATAGTTTCGATATACAGGACAATCGATTCACGCAATGTTTAAGGATTCAATGGATAGATGGGGTCTTTAACTTGCATTGAAAAGCCAATTGCATATTATGCTTCTGATAAGAAAACCCTTCTCCAGGAGCGTGACGGCTAGTCAGACAGCCAAGTTTCTCCATCTACTGCTTGACTGATGCTTGATCAACTGGGACTCTCTTAAAATACAGACATTTTAAATGTATTTGAATTTGCATTAGTAAGCCTACAAGAATTTTGTGCTCAATCCAAGGCATGTGCACAAAATGTTTTGAATTCGTTATTTAACACTTTTACGAATTGTTTTTTTCTTAAACATCTGCAGAGGGTGTGCGCGTTTTATTAGCAATGTGCAATGCCTGTTTCTTAGACTATTTCCATAGGAAATATTCTTTCAGTTCTAATTGAACTAGTAACGATTTGTCTTTATATTGTAGGTAGTATATACATGAGGCATTTGGATCGATCGACTTTCCCTTAAAAATTTAGTTTTTTTTTCTGAACTTTCTTTTCATACCTCAAGATACTCTAAGCGAGCCTTTCGGATCTGCTTGATCCTTTCGGAAAGCTTGTCTAGATATGGCATATGTTTTCAAGCGTATTCGGTTTTCGGCAATTTGAAGAAAACTTTTCCTTTCAGATATTTATTTCGACTCACAATGCAAATCAAACTGAAGCATATCGTTTTTATCACTGGTTGCTCTGGCAATTTAGATACAATATTTATTTCATTTACTCTCTTGTTCATCCACACATTTTCTTGCCTGGGATCAAGCGTCTTGATTTATGCAACAGCATTTTTGGCCAAAAATGTGCAAAAATCGGTAACGCAGCAATTTTCTAAAAAATGTTCACGCATGCATAAAAGTTCTCAGCAAATTGTTGCTCGCACACACACATACACACACACACGCACACTCGCGCCGACATTTGTATCTTTGAAAATATTTTGACCACAGCAAAAGGTAAGCATAAAAATTAAATGAGCAAATAGAGGTCGTGCAGGAAATACATAGCAAATACAACAATCTCGCATTCCCGAAAACACATTTTTGTGTAGTTAATAATAATTTTGTTGCTGTTGCTTCTGTTGTTGTTGTTGTTGTTGTTGTTGTTTTATTTTACACACGCATACAAAACGAAAAGTGAATTAAGCGCATACAGGCAAACACAAAGTGAATTTTATTAAAAAAGTTTTCGTTGATGTTTTTCCCGTGTTGCAAAATGTGTTTTTATTTCTATGTACAAGGCGCGCTCGTGTGTGTGTGCGTGTGTATGTGGGTGTGTGTGTGTGTGTGTGTGTTGGGATTGGCATTGAGAAATATGTCAAAAAGCAGGCAAGCAATTTGCATTTGCCGTGTATTTGCCGTGTGTGTGGGGACAAACTAACACCTGTCCATGTCAACTGTTGACGTTGTACAATACTGAATTCTAAAATATATTTGGGATAGCATTTTGTGTGTGCCTTGTCAGCATACACACACACAGACTTACACAAAATATAATTAAAAACAACAAAAGACAGAGAGGGACAGCTGGATTGTGCGACGAGAGAGGCAAGAAAAGGGACCCAGTCAAACAGCTGCAAATTTGTGTAGCATACAATTCGGGGCACAGATTTCTTGCATATTTTGCGTAGACATTTCTGAGGCTTTGCCTTAAATGCAATTATTGTTACGATGATTTTGTAAACGCAAACAACTCACAAAATAATTGCTTTATTATTGTTGTTGCATTTGTTGATTTTGGCTCAGCTGACAAATGGTCAGCATTATGTTTGCCTGGTCGTAGCCATGTCTAATTGGTAACATCAACGCCAGCAGCAGCAGCTCGAGAGCCTTCATTTAAATAAATTATTTGATTGCATTCACTTTTTATACCCTAACGAAGTGTGTAAGACATCAAAAACGACAATAAATTCTCTAAGCTATAAAACTAACATATGCTTGACTAGGGAAACAAGTGCGTTGCATCGCATTATTTTAGCTATCAGCGTAATTATCGATCGAAAGTTTAATTCTTTTATGAATTACTTTTTGCTTTTCTAAAGATTTCTAGACTTTTTTACTACCTCAGAATATGTCTTTTACCTTTAAAACTTGTATTAAAGCTAGACACAATCCGAATTCATATGAGTTTTAGTTAAATCTGTTGACTGGCCTTTAAGTTCATATATGTCTGCAAGGGCATTTCATTTTCGATATGCCGTTCGCACCTATCTCCGTTTTTATTTCATTTTGCAATGCTGCAGCTGCAGTTGATGTTGAAGTTGATGGCTTGGCAAAAAATCAAGTATACGTCCCGAAATTCTGTCGCATCAAGCTGCTTTGTTCCAACGCTGGCTTAGGCAGATATATCCAATGACAGCTAACTCTAAAAATTTACGCTCCATTTGAAGTTCAACCCGTGGTCGTTGTCCTCTATCAGGCGCAACAACAGGCATAGACCTGGTTCTGGTCCTGGTCCTGCTTCTGCCGGGCCCTGGGCCTGTGCCTGGCAACATAAGCACACATAAACGACAGTTGAATGGATCTCATCTCAATGACCCGAACTACAAACAGTCCTTCACTCATTAGATAACGCCTATTGGCTGGCAAAGTCAGGCCAGCCAGCCGGCGGCATAGTGCGGCAGCGTTCGGCAGCTTCTGCCCTGACACAGCCTCCTCCCATGTCAGTCTGGTTGACTATTTTGTGTGTTTTGTGAATTTGGCGCTGGTTCGTCACTTAAGAGCGACCCATGGCGAAATTGTTTTTGCATAAAGCGTACGTCCATACGCCCAAAGCGGATGCTGTTGTTGCTCTGCAGGGACAGAAATTGCTTTCAAAAGTCGCTTTGCCCTGCCTCAGAAAGCAACCAATGAGAAGAGCAGCAGCAGCAGCAGCTCAATACCCAATTTCGAGGCAATGTGCGGTCCATTGTCACTGTCTTATGATTATGGCCTGTCATTGTTTAAAATTGATTTCAAATTGGTTGAAGATTAACCCAATTTGTAGCCAGCTGGGAAAGACCTTTAACCTGTTAGTTTTTTAAAGCTTTAAGTGTGCATTAATCCAAGCACTTGTAGTTTTTCTATTAAAACTACTTCCCAGCAGGTGCATTTGCTTTAGGGACTTTCTTTGAAATTCAGCTCATCCATCTTTAACAAAAGCCAGTGCACTGTAATTTTACTTCGAAGTGCTTTATACAAATTTAATTTGCAAAGTTCTTAATATAAATGATAGCTGAAATATTTAAATATTTAAGAACTGCAGCCTGTACTTAGTCTTAGTGAAACTTAAACTGAGTACAAAAGTCAGCGCAATATACAGATGAAAGGCTTGCATATATACAAATTTTGAATTCTTTGAATTACATTTCGCTCAATCGAATTGCAGTTCATAACAATTTGCAGCTGGCAATATTTCAAAAAAGAGAGAAAGCCAATTGAAGTCTGTGCTGGATATGAGTTGAAATTCGTTCGTGCTGCTATTCAATATGCAGTCGGATTGCAAACAACTTCTTTGCCGCCCCGCCCCCTCTTACTACGATTCCGGCAATTTGCAGCTACTTGCAGCTTGCCCATTGCCTTGGCATCTAATGAGATTATGGAATTATGTATTCATAGAGCAAAAATGATGTCAGACGATGGCTTAGACAATGGCCGCCAACTCCAGCCGAGCCAGCGGGCCGGCAAGCGGGCGGACTGGCGGGTGTTGTGGCAAATAATAAGAATAAAGTGAGCAGAAGACAAACGCAAATTGCATACAAATGCAAAGGCAGGGGCAACAATGGGAGGCAACAATGGGAGGCAACAATGGGAGGCAACAATGGGAGGCAGCGACTGGAGGCAACGACATCTTGGGCCAACTTTTAACTGTCCACGTTCAAGTCGTGGCATCTTAGCGCAGTGCTTAGTTTAATGTATTTCCCCAGTTGCCTGACTGAACCGGCTCGCCCTCGACCTGCAGTCCGGTCCTGGCATCCAGCTCCTGGCTCCTGGCTCCTGGCTCCTGGTCCAGCTGCAGGTCCATCCTTTGCCAGCTTACTTCCGTCACATTGCAGCCGTTTTATTTGCAAATATTTCGCCAAGGCAACGCCTGCCTGCCCTTCTATATATATATATCTATATGTATATCTATTTCCATTTCAATTGGGTTTTTTTTTTGTACTTTTTTTTGGGGGCAATGATAGTCGCGCACAATGACAGCGCGTAGTAACTCCCGCTGCGAGCTGTAGCAACAAAACAATAACGGGGGCCAGCTGATAAATGTGCGGGGCGCACTTTGAAGCCGTTGAAATAAGAGCGAGAGAGCGGCTTTAAAGTGCTACAGTGGAACTGAACTAAAACGAATATTTAAACAAGTAACAAGTGTGAAAAATGCGTGGAAATTTGTTTCCTATATCGATGCGGTTTATGTTCAACAAATACATAGAATTCTGCCTGGATGGAAATTAAAGTATTTTCGATTGCAATTGGATTTGTTGTCCGAATGAGACGTGGCCCATTGAAAAGAAAACAGAAAACTTAGATAGCTTTTTTCATCCTCGAAAAACTTCTGTATAATACAATTTGTTATATGATATGAATGATATGAAATGATTGGCATACATCAAGGATAAACGCTTTGCTTATTGGAAATCTATAATGAAAGTATGCTCGATATAACAAGCGTCTGTTCAAGTTATTTAGTTTAAGATATATTGTATAGATACGGCATAGATTCGTTCATTGTAGAGCATTTCGGCTGTATGCGCCCCGTTGTGGCCTTCAATCAAAGTTAATTAAGCTAAGTATATGCACGACCTACTTGCGGAGCAACTTGCGAGTCATTGGCTCTTAAGACGCATCAATTTTTCTTTTATTTTTTTTATTTTTTTCGGGGATCTTTCGCAAAGTTTTTGCCATAAATTTTAAGTGCCGCGTCGTGGAAATGATTTCAACTCTTTAGTGGCCGCCTTTGTGCCCTTTTTCCTCTCGATTTCCATGACTTACGATATGCTGCAGCATACATTTTGGCGCACTGTCCTTTAAAGCAAAAGGCATCATAAGTTTCCTGCTAGTTTCCTAGTTTGAAGTCGGCAGCAACAAAAAGGGAAACGTTCAGTTTACTTAAAGGGGCACCTTTTAGGCGTGATTGCTTAACTAGCTGAGCTTAGTGTAAGATGTTTAGTTTGATAAGCATGAAAAGTTTTAATTGAATTTTTCGTTTGCCTTAATTGTCTATCTGTTTTTTCATCTGCTTGGCTCAGCCTTTATGTTGGCCTAAACAAACTTTGTAACACAATTCCGTGCCTATATAAATAACAACTCAATTTCCACTCCAGCTCTGCCGCTCGGTTCTGCTCTTTCTCCTTCTCTTTCGCTCTCACTTTCACTTCTCTGGCGGAACTATTATTGAACATTTGCCAGTTAGTAAATTAGAATATTATAAGTTTTGGCACGCGGCCGCAGCCTTTGCATAATTTAATTATGCGCCACTCATGAATATTTCATGCAAAAGCTTTTAAACGCCTCTTTATTTATGTATTTGGCGTACAAACACCCCGAATATCTTCTTCTTTTTTTTTCTTTTTGCTTATTTGTGTATCAGCCCAAAAGAAAAGAAAATTATGTTTTGTTATTGAAAGTGCCAAGAAAGTATGCCCCCTCTCGCACTTAACACTTTCAAAGTGTTTTTCTCGCGCATTTTAATTAAATTTGCCTGCGTGCAGCAAAATACAAAATATATATGTATATATATAGAGTATGCATCAAAAATAACTTACGAAATTACATTTACGCTAATTGGCGAACAGGCGAATTTCCCAGCAGCATTTCATAACGGCGTGTACTCATCCATAGATTTTCAATTGCTAACCAAATGGGACCCATCGGTTGTCGTACAGCGTTTTCTGGGCTGCGGTTGTCGTTTAGATAGCCTAGCCTACAAAATTGATAAACAAACGCATGTCCAACGTGCAATCTCCCAGCTGCATGCTGACACAGTTCCAAATTGCCGCGCATCGTATTTTTTATCGTGACACGAACGCGCACGAGCTAATAAAGGTTATTTTTTGTGTCAGCAGATGGCATTTTCTGCTTGCTCGTGCCTGTTAGTCAAAAGGCAATACAAATGTCCGGATACGTCTTAACATGGACTAAAAAAGTGAAAAATAATTGATCTTTATATATTATTCAAGAAGCTACATGTCAAGATATACCTCTTAAGACCTACGAGAGTTGCTCAAAGAACAGGATATCGATATTGACTTTTAGCGATTGCTTAGCAACGGGGCTAGTTATCGATTAACTCACAAACTCGCACTGGGCACTAGGAGGGTCCACGTTCAAAATTTCAAGTCTAACCCTTTTAAGGTTTTGAGATCCTTGCGTTCATCCATACGAACAGATAGACAGGCAGAAGGACAGACAGACGCTAGATCGACTCGACTATTGAATCTGATCAAGAATTTACTTTTTATCTATTGCGCCTTTTGTATATATTTATCTATTTATATATTTTTATATGTATATGTTTTCCTGTCAAGTCGTGTTTAGTTCTCTTTCATCTTCGTGCTTCTACTGTCTACTGCTTTACACTTTATTCAAGCCGCGCTCATCTCTAACACACCACACACACACACACAAATCCATATGCATGTCCAAGCACACATCTATTTGCATATGTTTGCGCTCCTGCTTTTGTGTCAGTCCACGCGCCTGTGTATGTGCCTGTGTGTGTATGTGTGTGCGTGTGGGTGTAGGCGCGCGTGCTTAAAAAAGTGTTCGCAAGCCAATATTGATAGCATTTCCCAGGCGGTAAGTGTGCATCGAGCAGGTTCCGGGGAGCGGCACATCTATTGCTCCAATTACAGCAGCGGCATGCCAAAAAAAAAAGAGAGAGAGGGCGAAAAAAATGAGAATGCAAGCGATATGTGAAAATTTTTGGATGGCCACGTTCTCTGGCAACTGCTCTGCATACGCGTATGCCCGGAATTCTAGTTGGGTCTCCCGCCTGTTCTCCATATGTCCTACACGCAAATATTCATATCAATTGCGCTGCGGTTATCTCTCTGTATGTGTGTGTGTGTTTGTGTGTTTGTGTGTTTGTGTATGCGTGTGTTGTCTGTCTCTACTCAAGCCTAATAGAATTTTCCTCTTGAAGTTGCGTTTTCTGCGAAAATTCGTCAAATTGTGAAATGCAGCGATAAAATGAACAAAAAGAATAAGGTGCATAGCAAAATTCTAGCTGCCAAAAATATTTCTAAAAAAAATAACTGAAATATTTGCCATGTTTTTTTTATGCAAATACAATTTTTGGTGCTAGAAAATGTGGAGAACTGCATGAAAATAAAAATGAAGAGCGTAAAGTGCAGGCTTTTAAAGTACTTTCTGCGCTTCAAGTTTGTTTTCAGAAAAAATCTCTAATGAATTGATGATGATTTTAGATATACAAATTTTTCATTGGCTAAACTTTATTGCAACTAAAAATTAGTGATATCCATTATTATCGATTGCTTGGAAACGGAGTTAGTTATCGATTATCGGAAACAAACTCGATCTGCGTAGGCACTAGGAGGACCTACAGCTTTTCAAGTCTCAATTTCTAGTCTCTAGCTCTTATAGGTTCTGAGATCCGTGCGTTCATACAGACAGACGGACAGACAGACGGACAGACAGACAGAGACAGACATACAGAGACAGACATACAGAGACAGACATACAGAGACAGACAGACAGAGACAATCAGACAGGGACAGAGACAGAGACAGAGACAGAAAGACAGAGACATAGACAGACAGAGACAGACAGAGACAGACAGAGACAGAGACAGAGACAGACAGACAGAGACATAGACAGACAGAGACAGAGACAGAGACAGACAGACAGACAGACAGACAGACAGACAGAGACAGACGGACGGCCAGAGAGACGGACATGGCCAGATCGACTAGGCTATTGATGCTGATCAAGAATTTTTATACTTCATGGAGTCGGAGACGCATCCTTCTGCTTGTTACAGACATTAACATTTTGTACAAAAACATAATACCCCTTTTAACCATTTTTAATTTAAGGTTGGCCGATCTGAAATCTCCGCCCATAAATATTATGCACTCCGCGGCTTCACCAAAAAAACCTGAACATAATTTGCCCAATTTGCTAACCGCATAAAATGTACATTTGTTGGTTTTATTTTTGCAATAAGTTCATTGGCAATTGAAGCGTTTTGGTTAATTACAAAACACAAAGCGCAAAGTTTGGCATTGAGTGCAGCAGACAGCCGAACAGCGAAAGCTGCATAAAAAGCGTTGCCTATTTATTAGGGCAGGGCACGATAGAGTGTGCGTGTGTGTTTGTGTTTGTGTGTGCGGCTGATTGTGAGTGTGCATGTGGCATTCAAATTTATTCAAAACAATTTTATTCAAATCGCAAAAAACTAATTCGAGGCACGTACGCGCAACAACAACAATAACAACAACATAAACACAACTACAGACGTTTGCTAATAAAAGGCAACTGGCCCCCACAAGCTCTGCTAGTAAATTCATATATCTATGCTGGTATGTGTGTGTGTGTGTATGTGTGTGTGAGTGTGTGAGTGTGTGTGTGTGTGTGTGCATGCGTTTGTATTTATATTTGTTGTTGGTTTTTGCCAACGTTTCACAATAGTTTTGCCTGCCATCTAGCACAGTTAACGGGAATATTTTGTGTACTGCCCAGCAAATTATGCCATTTCGCATATGTATTGGTGTGCGCACGTATGTGCCTCTCTCTCTGTGTGTGTGTGTGTGTGTGTGTGTGCCTGCGCTTGCGTTTGCATTGATTGTATTAGTTTTTGTATCTGCCAGCTTGGAGGCAGTCCTCCAGTAATTATGTCTAATTTTATTGCATACTCTGTCCATGCCGCAGCAGCATGAGTCTTGTTGTGAGCGGTCCATTTTATGATTGTGATGCCCTGTAATCCTCAAATGCATCAGGAAGGGTATTATGAAGACATAAGTAAGTGATTTTTAGTCGGGTTTAGTTTGTTCAATGTTTTCAGATGGATGAGAATAAAGTAGATCAGGTTTCTTTGAAATTTGAAGCATAAACCAACCCGACCCTCTATATTGCCTGACAACAAGGGGTATCTGTTAGTTAATCACTCTCACATTTACGTTTGCATTGTTGTCGCATTGATTTTTGTTTGTGCTAATTGTTGTTTGCCCATAAACTATATTGATTTTATGCCTTTGTGGTCATTTCTGTAGCTGTTAATTAATTGTTTTAGGGTCCCGAACTATGTCCGCAATCCGATGATTGGATTCGACTGCAATCTGTTATTTCGTTGCGCAAATTATGTTGTCAGTCAATGTTTGGTATTTTTATGGTACTTTAAAGCCTTATTGTATTTTAAATTGTGCGCTGATTAATATTTAATTACTTAATGCGCCTGTGACTCTCGAGCAACCCAAGGGAGGTTTCCAAGGGAATTTGCATAAAGCATCGAATTCCTGCTGCACCAAAACTGTTTTCGATTACAATATACATCTTCTCGAATTGCTCGAAGTTCGAAGATATTCCTGATTTCTACAGATAGTCAGTTTACTTAAGAAAACCTGCAAAATTAGATTAAAATGTTATATATGTCAAAATTTTGTCCATTTTTAATATACAGCTGCGAACTAAATAATAGCACCGCCACCACAAGCAATTTTTAAATGGTTGCCACACCCACATTTTTTACACTAAGGAAACTCGAACCACATTTTTAGAAATGGTGGAACACAAAACAATATAAAAAAAATCAAGTTTTAAAAAAAACGGAACAGTAATCGCATTTTTTTTTATCAAGAACAAAATGTGTTGCAGCGGTGCTATTATTTAGTTCGGAACTGTATATGTTTGTCAAATGCCAAAATTGCCTCTATTACATGCAAACTTTTCAAATGCTTCAGATAAATTTTCTCTATTCAAATTGATTCAATTTGCCAAAATAATTAAATTATTTAAAGCTGTGAATTTTTCCCAGTTGTTTATTTTCGTAACAAATTTCAATTAGCTGCTCGTCAGGCAATCGACAGACAGTTCGATTCCTAGCTTTTCTAGCTTTTTTTTTGTTGTTGCTGTATGCTTTTATTATTTTTTAATTAAATTTATCATTTGAATTGTTTGGCATTCCATTTGGTATGATTTGCTAAAAACAATTACAAGAACGTGGCCAACAAAAGGTCAAAGAATATTAGCAATGTGTATGAAATGGACGAAGTAATAAAAGCCAAAATCAAAATAAGACAAAAAAACAAAACATAAAATATACGCAGAGGAAATGTGGCCGACGGCAAACAAGAGCGTACAATAGACACATCAATTGCGATTGTGTGTGTGTGTGTGTGTATTTGTGTGCTGATGTGTGTGTGTGTGTCTATTTGTGTGCTGGTGTGTGTGTGTGTATTTGTGTGCTGGTGTGCGTTGGCATTTAGGTGCGCGTTAACAAGCCAAGAGCCGTGTATAATATTTTCTAATTTCTCAATTTCCCGCACATTGACATCCGAAACTAATAAAAATAAATCGCACTTTGATATCCGCTTTCCACTGCATTTTGTTTTGTACTCGTTTCGCTGACTGCCTGTTCCGCTTCTCTTCTGTTTTTTCTTTTCTTTTTTCAATAATTGTTACACACATACATATTAAGACAGCTATAACGGCTGTCATAGCCGGCTGTCCTGCCTTGGTCAGCGCCACAATTTTTATATCATTTTCAGTAATTCGTTCTTTTTTCATCGCTTTTGCCACACTTTTTGGCCTGGCGAGTTAGCGCCAACAATAAATAAATGCGCGCACAATTTCACCGACATAACACACTCGCACACACACACAGTTGCAGAGCATCGGAAATTTATAGATCTGGCCGGATGTGCGTCTCTCTGGTGACATACACAGTTACCAGCGGCAAAGCCATGAGATACGAACTTATAGCTGTAGCTGTGTGTTTGTGTGTGTGTGCGCGTGTCTATTACAAATACAAATAACAACAAAATGACCAACTAAATAAATAGTTTTTGTTACCACACACACACACACATACACACACAGATACGGGCAGACAGGAAATGGGCTGTGTGTTGGTGCTGCGAAATAAAACTCAGTTTTATGTGTGCGTGCAAATGGAAAACCCTATACTCAATGGGCTTCAAATGATTGTGTGCGTGTGTCTAAATCTAAAACTTTAGTTTGAGTTAGCTGACAACAAAGCAGCTAGAACTTTAAATCAATGAGTGAAAGTAATTTAATTAGAGCGGAAAAGCGATTGCCTAAGAGCAAAGCGTTAAGGTAAATGTTGAATTTCTTAGTTGTTTATGCAAAGCAAGTTTATGAGGCTTGCTAGCATATGTGAGAGCTTATATTTTATTATATTAAGCATTTATATTTTATAAATAAGGATTTAAGACAATTTTAGCAATATGTATATAAGCGTGTTTAATATATTCACCTCTTTAAGCGACGGAAGGAGGACACAAAGTTGTTTAACAATTCCACTCGCTAGCAAATAGTTTTTTATACCTCAATTACTTAGTTTAGTCTGGTGACATTTGTGGTCTTAAATTCCTGATAGAGTATAAAATGCCTCAACGTCTCTTAACGTTTCATTTGTACATGTGATTTATTTCAAGCAGCTCATCTTTATGCCCTACATGGCGGGGTATGCTCATTTTGTCAGATAAGATGCGGTTGCACATCATTGAAGAAGAGAGAAGATAGTTATACTCTATACTATATCTTTATACTATATCTCTATAGTCCAAGAGTTTATAAGTTAAAAAAGATAATTAGAAATCTATTTGCCTCTTTGCTTTGGACTGCATATATGTCTTAGTTGGCCAGACATACCCTGTGTTTGCAATTGGGACTATCAGTCGAGTATTTTGGCAGATTTCTTGCCCAAGCCCAAGCCAAAATTGAGTTTAATTAAAACGTGGCTTAAATTCTATATCATAATAGGTTTTGCTACATATCTGTAAAGGTCATTTAATATTCGGGTACCCGAAGAAAACCATTTTGTCTTGCTGCAGTTCTCTCACTCGCGCTGGCTGTCTGTGGAGTCTCATTTTAACCCATTTGCTTTCATTCCTACTTGATATAAAGACAGCGTTGACGCTGCCGCTGTTGCTGTTGCTGTTGCCTGGCTGCATCGTAAATCCTGGCAAAAATATATATCGCACACAATACAATATATACTTATAGAGAGACGTGGACCACACACACGCACACACACACGCAGACAAGTGCAAGATGGGGCAAGCAAGCGTATTATTGCTTCAGTTTTTAGGTCGCAGCACAATAAAATAGCTCAACTTGATGATGGAGCAAAACTGTTCGCTGTGTGTGTGTGTGTGTGTGCATGTGCGTGTGTTTCTGTGAGTTCGTGTGTGGCATTAGATAGAGCCAACAGCAGCTCAGCACCTTACCCCGCTCCTCTCTCTCTCTCTCTCTCTCTACTAATTCTAACTACTTGTGTTGCAACAAATGCAACAAAGCTGCTTATCGTTTAACGCTCAGTGTAATGCTTTTAAACTTGATGATTGATTCCGGAACCCCCACCCGCACCCCTGCAGCTAAGTGCAGAGTGTTAGCTATAAGGTGTATGTGTGTGTGTATTGTTTCTTGGTCAAAACTTTAATGGGAACTACTAGACCCACGGCCTGTGGCTTTGGTCTATGGATAATGCCCGGCGCCATTGTTCGTTCGTTTTATGTTGTTGCCTGCGTTTTATTGACTACGATGGTGGCAACGATGGCCGCCATTGTGCCCTAAAACTAAAACAAAGTACCGTTAGAAGCGTTTCATACCATACACATATATATGTCGCACTCTCTATACATATACATATATATATATATATATTTGGTGGAACGTGTGTGTATGTGTGTGTGTTTGGTAGTGTTCGTTATGGCTCGTTATGTGCGTGCGTGTTACTGCGCAAAGATGGCTCATAAATTTCGCGCATTTTCGCCTTCAATTTTTTTTTCCCCTTCTTTCGACAGTTTTTGTATTTCTATTTTCTATACTCTGTTGCCAAAAGCATGCAGAGTATATACGTTTTGTGCTATAGAATGAATCAAGATCAGGCAACAGATGGAAGAGACTCGCTACAAACGATAAAAGAGTATCACAAAATTCGAAATCTCATTTAAATTTTCAGTTCATAATTTGCAAATTAGATGGAGCTTTGGTCTTATAATTGGGATTGCTTCAAGTAGGAGTAAAAACGGTTTCTTTTCCGATCACATATCAAAGTCCTAAGTCTTCCCTTTGACCTCTCAACATCTTGGCAACAGGGTATTGCAAATTTGGAACGTTTTTCTTTTTAACTTTTTTTCTATATATTTCATTTTGTTTTTAGGTATATTGCACAATTATTTTTGACTGCGCAAAAGTTTTTTGTGTTTCGATGTCTTTTTTCTAAATTTAATGGCTCTGCCAGCACTTGGCTAGTAAATCAAATTGTTACAGTTATTTTGGAGGGAACTGGGTTTTTTTTTAGCTGTCGTTTAATTTAATTATATGTTCCTAACTGACATTTGAAATGTGTAGCGGAAACGATTGCCGCCGTGCTGCTCCCCGTATTTTTGATGGCAAAAACTCTTGTCAGGTTCAATATTTATGAGCACTAATTAGACCCAAAAAGACTCGCTGGCAGTGCTCCACATGAGAAGCGCCGCAAAATCAAATTGAAAATGATGCACACCAAGCAACAGAATCAACTTTACACGATTGCCACAGGAAATCAAAGGAAACGAACTGGAAGAGGGGTGGCAGTGGCCGGAGCTGGGGCGGGGGTTGGGGCTGGGACTGTCAGGAAGGCAGAAGTGAACTTCCGCAGTGCAGGCAGCCGAATTCATAGCCGAAATGTTAAGATGAAAGAACCATGAATTGAACTACAAGCAAATACATTATATCACAAATGCAGATAGACACGAACAAACCGAAATTGTATCGCTGGAATGTGTGTGCGTGTGTGTGTGTGCATGTGTGTGTGCAAGTGTATGTGTGTGTGTGTGTGTGTGTGTGCGTGTGTGTGGGCTGCGTGTAAATGTAGCCGAAATATGCACATATTTCTGGAAGCTGCGCGTTCTCAATTACATATTCTCTCAACAGTTCAAGTAATATAAATATTTGTATTCTGTTCGCATTTGTTGATAAAGTTGCAGAAACGTTTCTTTAAAACGCGCTTGTTTTCGTTGAGGTTGCATATTTTAAAATGTGTAAGAAATATTGTATTTATATATCATATTTCCTAATCACAAGAATCAAAAGAAAAGATTTTAACATGAGCTTTTGCTTATGTTGAGCTTGAGAAAATCTAAGAAAATTTAGCTTTAAAAGAACTGAGGAAAAATGCGTTGTATATGAAGCCAAATCTGCAATTGCAATTTGCGACTTTTAATGTCTATTGGCGAATACGAGGCGAAATTGTTTCGTAATACGCACACACACAATGTATCGCATGCATTTTTGCAAGGCCAAGAATTTAAGAACGTTTTATTGTATTCAAAGAATTTACGAGCCGAACGACAGTTGAACACTTTGCATGCACTCAACTTATGCAGCGACTCGAAATGCGACTGCAACTGCAACTGCAACTGCAACTGAAAACTGAAAACTGTTACGGGTAGACCGTGACTGTAAATGCCATTGCAGCTATCGCATGCATACTTTTATTTTTTGGCACTCCCGCACTCCCCTCCAGCTGACCGCAATGGACACGCGTAGGCTTATCCCAGGCATTGCTCGGGCGGCACTTCCATTTCCACGTATTCACATTTGGGCATTTTTCTTTACTATTTTGATTTTCGTCAGACTTGATGATAAAGTGCTGGCTGGGGTACGGCTCAGGTGGCCTTAACACTTGTTTAAAAATTTGTTATTGGGTTTCTTTATTCGCGTGGTTTATTTGTTGTGGGTGCCCGTGCAGCATCGACCTCTCGGATATATGGGGCGCTCTTGTCACTGAGCGTTGGCTTTATCGGATTCCACGTAATATTGCTGACAAATTGAATACAATTGCGTTTAAGCTGAAAAGCTCATTAATGAAATTGGATAGCGGCATTGTGCCAATCGGAAATTAAGGTCGCAAAATTAATTTCAAGCAGCATATGCAGCAAAAAAAAGGGGTAAAATCAAATAAATCCTCGAGTGAAAGATACTCTGTAAAAATCGGTGCCTATTGCTGTTAGGTATTTGAATATATGAAATAAGCTGAGCTTGCTTCGTGTTTCCCTCTGTCTTTGCAAGATTATTCTTACAATTGGCATTTATCGATAAGCGATATTTATCGATTCGAAAGAACTGAAGAAAATTTGCACATGCTATGCTTAAATTCGCACTAGATCTTCATAATCTGCTAACTATACTCACCTTAGTTCAACAAAGGGTATATCGATATTTATTGATTTGGAGGATTTGTATGTATATATGTATGTATGTACGCAAATATATGCGTACAGCAATATACCCTTTTCACAAATTTGCAGTGGGTATGATAAGCAAACAGATCAAATTGGGCTTGATTTGGTTGGCTGCAAATGCAAAGGACAACAGTTTTAAGCTGTTTGGGCTTTCCCGTTCATGGGATAAACTGGTTTCAGCTTATTTTTGTAATTTAAACAGAATTCAACTTTTAAAAGTCAACAGAATCAGAAATTAATTACTTCGGCAAATTAACCTGTTTGACAAAAGTTCAATACTTGACCCTTTAAAGCATGGTATTTTAGTAATTGATTAATTTTTAATATATATCTCAGGTATGTGTGCATAAATAAAAATGTATATTTATGTTAACATTTAGTTTATGTCATGTGCATTATTCCGCAACAATCAACTTTTAGATTTGATATTCCATTTATAAATACTTTTCCAAAAGTTACAGAATTGATATTTGCTTCTCCATACATGTTTTGTTGTCAACAAATCGATTGAAACTGATCTAGCTTTAAATTTACCCTGAATTTATTGTATATATATTGTATTTCATTATCAGATAACGCGATTAAATGAAATTTATCGATATTTTGGTTTCCATTCCACACGAATTATATGAAAGATGCGAGAATTCAACTGAAATTTGAGTATGAAAATATCGCTAATTCAACTTTCGATGCCTTCTTTTCTATGCAGGTATGTTAAGATTGTTTAAAACTTCTTGTAGGGTATATTTGAGTCCATTTGCTGTGTAGCTAGACTTTATTACCACAAAAGTATATGCTCAGATGAATTTTAGCTATTGCATTTTTGTTGCTGCTCGCTAAGCGCCACATATGAACTAATAGCTTAAGAAGCGGACGTACAGACAACGAACCGAAACCAGAGCCAAAAACAACAAGTAAATTAAGTTAATTACAAGCAAATGAAATATGAGAAAAGTTTGCATTCAAATGTTGCAAATGCTTTTAAAGCAAAGTTGAGCGTTGCCAAGGACGACGACCACCGAATGCCCGCAGCTCTTTTCGGTGCTTAGTCTGGCTGTCATCAGTAGACGCTGCTGCTGCAGCTGCTGTGGTTGCTCTTGTTGTTGTTGTTATACCCTTGCAGAGGGTATTATAATTTTGTCGTGAAATGTGTAACGCATAGAAGGAGACATCTCCGACCCCATAAAGTATATATTCTTGATCAGCATCAAAAGTCGAGTCGATATAGCCATGTCCGTCTGTTCGGCTGTCTGTTTCTATGCGAACTAGTCTCTCAGTTTTAAAGCTATCTTAATGAAACTTTGCAGAAGTCCCTTTTTCTGTTGCACGCAGCACATATGTCAAAACCAGCTGGATCGGACTACTATATCATATAGCTGCCATAGGAAAGATCGGTCGAAAACTAAGTTTTCGTATGAAAAATCATTTTGTTTTTCAAGATATCTTGACCAAACTCGGCATTTTTTAGTTTTACTAAGCTCCTCATGTATATGCAAAATCCTATTAAGATCGGACCACTATATCATATAGCTGCCATAGGAACGATTGGTCGAAAACTAGGTTTTTGATTAAAAGCCTTTTTTGTTTATCAAGATACCTTCACCAAGCTCGCCATTAACCATTTTCTCGGCATTAAAAGGTTGCAAGGGTATTAGATCTTCGCCGTGCCGAAGATAGCCTTTCTTCCTCGTTATTGTTGTTGTTGTTGTTGTTGCTGTTGTTGTTGCTGTTATTGTTGTGGTGGTTGTTGTCCCGCCCTCGAACAAGTTGCATAATATTTGCGTATTAAATTGTTGAGAGCCGCACACGTTTTACACTTCAGCAACATTTCCGCCCGTTAAATGTTTGGTCATTACAATGGCATAAAATCATTTTGTTGCTGAATTTTAAATGCCAACAGTAGCCACCACCACCTCCACCGCCAACATGGACGCAAAACAGCTGCGCGTAATTTTAATGAGAATATTCATTGGAGCCACAATTGAGACAATCGAAAGTGGAGTCACGTGAATTCGCCAGCTGCCCCACAACCCCGACAACCACCATTCGCTGCGACCTCTGGCCACGTTCATGGCGGCTGCGTGCGGTCCGTTGCGTGGAGTTAGTAAAAGATTGGCCGCAGCTCTTTCCGGTTATGGCAGCCGGCAGCAACAGCAGCAGCAACAGCAGCACTTAATGTAATGTAATTTTATGCTCTCGGTTAATTATTCAGCGAATTTTCTGCGGGAGCGATACTTTGCGGGCGGACACAACAGCTATTTGATGCCAGAATGTGTGTGGGTCTACAATTTATTTATATACGTGTATGCGCTGGCTGATAAAAATATTTTGTCCAATATTTGACTATTTGCAAGTTGGGAAAATGTTGAAAATTAAATCGTTTACCAACGAGAGAAAACATCAAATATTTAGCTGTCAAGCTGATTGATTGATTACCAAAGCACAAATGCAAATAATTAAGGCAATTTCGTGATGAAACTGCGAAAACTTACACCCATGTTGGTGGAATATGCGTGAAAAAGTTGGTAGATATACCAGAAAATTGAATTTATATTAACAATTCGGTAGAGCTGGCAAATAGTTTCGTTTTAATTGATAGATTTGTACTTATATCAGGGTATTCCTTTCTTCCACTTGCAAAGATGGAAAAAGGGTGGAAAAGGTGATAGATAAAATGTGAAGTCAAGCTCTCGGTTCGGCTAATGCCGGGTAATGTCTGATTATATCGCACTTTCTTCTTCTTTGAATTCATTCATATTTATTCTTCCCGCATTCAATTGTAAATTCTTTGCCTTTATATGCCTAATATGTGAATATATTTTTATCTTACGCTCTCTTTGCGAATACATTATGAGATTTAGCAACATTTAATCTCTAAATTTAGCTAATTTGTGCTCAGTCACGCTCAGAGTTACGCAAAAATGTGTTGCTTTGATATCGAGTCGCATTTGATGTGTTTTCCTACGTCCTTACATTTGCTTCATGCGAGATTGTAAATGAAAAATCATTTAAAATGTCTTCGCTCGTTTAACACACACACATTTTGGCATCAGTTTTGTATTACATTTGTGTATCCACGTAATGTACATATTATTTCGACTGCAAAATGCCATTGAATTTAGATTCAATTATTTCAACCATTTATTTTAATAGGTATTTGCAACACAAAATTTAGACATTAATTATGCAACACTTTAAATTGATTTCAACTTTGTTAGCAAACCACAAAAAATAAAGGGACTGGCGAACAGCGCCATAAAATCCGCTCTAAGCCTGGTCTCAAAATGCGTGGCCAACTCTGGTCGGGAGCTGCAAAAAAAGTGTCCTGTTAAGGGCCATAATTTAAAGCAACGCCTCGTATATGGCAGGTGCGTGGACCTTGGCCAGAGCTGCATTAACCAACAGCAGCAACAACAACAACAGAAAAAAGGAAGGCATTTAGGCAGTGGCTGGTGGCCACGCCCACTGCCGTGGGTTGCTGCTGCAAAATTAAAAGCAAATTTCCGACACTCGAAGAGCGCAACCTCATTCGCTGGCTTGGCGTTGTCCTGGCAGTTTTACGAGCCGGCTTTAAAATCACGTTAATGATATTTACAGCGGCGGTCGTTGAGAACTGAGCTGCAAATTCGAAACTGGAGCAGCCAAGTGAGGGACGGGTGGGGGAGTCCTCGGTCTGGCCTGCACAGCAGAGCCCAAAAGGGGGGAGTGGGGTGTGGGCGATGGCGGCTGCCTTTGACCAACGCCTGGCCAAAGTCTCTTTGCCATGGTGTTAACTGTGTGAATTTTGCGTTGCCGGCGCAAGTCATTTGCATAACAAAGTTGACCACGCCCACACAGCAGGCAACGCCCACGCATCTACTTTTCTGTTGGTATTTACAACATTTAAATTAGACATTAAATTTGAAAGATGGGCTGCCGAACAACTTTGCCCCCGCTGCTGCTGTGGCCAGGTGTGTGGCTGACTTTGCTTTTTTTATGAGACCCCTTAACGAATTTTATACTTTTTAAGCTGCAGATAATTTGGGGCGAAATGCTGCCCTTGATTTACTTATTTACTTTATTTTTATGGCATTTAAATGGCACTTGGCATTGTTGTGTGTAATTTGGCTTTGTTCTCCAATTGTTGTTCTTGATTTGCAGCTGATAAGCGTAATTTCTCTTTCGCCCCAGTTAGTTGTTATTTTTATTTCGCTTGCCACTTTTTGTTTCTGGCTGCTGTCGACTCTTGTTGTTAACGACATTTTGGCCAGTTCATATATTAACCTATTGGCAAGAATTACGTGCGATATTCTGTAGTCAGCCCGACAGTTGAGCCCTGGCTTGAGCTCTCCCCGAGATTTATGGCTATTGCAATTGCAAAGGCTGTTCACATATATTTTTAATAAAGCCGCTTCTATTGCCGGGACCTTGAAAATTTATGTTATCACACGAAAAAGTTACACATTATATAGTGGAAAAAAATTGCATAACTTTAAACGCAAGAATACCCTAGAATGCGTGTCAGGTTTATACTGAAATTTTTAGGGCAAAGTCTGTTAAATTTTCAAGAAACTTGTGAGAGTTTGACGCTAAAATAGAAGTCGAAGACTTAACATTTCTTTTTTCATTCTCCTTGAGCTTCTTAACCTGGCTTCACAATAATGGATTAAACATACTAAACATTACATATTAAGTTTAAAATTAGTTTTTGGTTTATGTTTTCCTTATCTAAGTACCCAGTTTGGGAGGTCGATGGGTTGGATACTGCGAAGACTCCGTTGTTTTCTTCTGCAAAGCCTTCTTGCCAATATATTGGGGTGGGCAGAAAGACGGGCCATGTGGCTAGTAGACTGTTGTCGTAAGAGGTCACCCACCAAGGGAACCTTTAGCTCTCTTGCTAAGGCCCGGTTGCGGTTGCGGTTGCGGGGACCCAGTACTTAAGTACTTAGTCTCAGCACATTGAATTGGAAGACACTTATTTTCCTCCAATGGGATTTGGCTGCAGTGCTGAAGATATGGCTGCATAGCGCTAAACTGGGGCCGGTAGGGATTTGTACAACAGCACCTTTTTGCTCAGAGAAAGCTCGTTGTTTTCCTTTAAGAGCAATGTGATAATGTTACTTAAAAGAATTTAACATGTACATTTTTGGCAAAAACGAGAAGGATACCTTCGCCACGACAGATAATAATAATAATCAGATAATCAAACCAAATAAGAACAATAAATGAAAACGTTAAATGATAATATAAGCAATGAACAGTAATGAGCTTTAATAACTGACAATAATAATTATAGCTGTGGTATCATGTGAAGGGATTTGGTTTTCATAATAGACAATTGAGTAAAATTTGCAATTTAGGATTATTAAATTTAACAAAAAGTGCACTCCAAACGAAGGAATATTTTTATCTAGAACACAAACAATTTGCAATTCTGCATTTTGTCAGCCAACTAAAGCTCTGCCTGCAATAGAACTCACATCTTATCAATTTACAAAATGTTCTTAGCCTCGGCCACTTTTGCTCGTGCAGAGTCCTACTCGTTGTTGGGCGATTTACTTAACATTTCCTTTGGGCACAGCACCTGCTGCTTTGCCAACTTACTTGAGGCTGGCTGCTTGCAGCTTGCCACCTACCGGCAGTAAAATGGCCAACTTAAACAGATTTTGTGGGCACAAAATATGCCTACTTATGGCCATTAGGACTAAAAGCTCAACAAAATACAAGAGCCGAGAGCTCAAATTAATTTTCATACAAAATGTATAACGCGTTTCTGAGTGCTATGAGGGAGAAATTCGGGCAAAGGGGCAGCAAACAGTGGCAACAATAAATAAAAACAACAACGTGCCACAATATGCCGCAGCAACAACAACAACAACAGAACTGAAAAGAAGTAACAACAATGAAATCAGCACATTTGGTTTTAACGACTATGTGAGGTTGTATATTTATTTATTTTTTTCTGGCGCTCTCTTAGAAGATGCTACAGTTCCTTTTTACTTTTATTTTATTTTTTGGTATCATTTGTTGTTGTTGTATTTGTTGCTTTTTAATGTGCATTTGCGCTGCCGTCGGCGCCAACGTCGCCATTTGAACATTCCTACATTACAAACGTCACGCAAACATTTGGAATGAGACAAGCTTCTTTGTGACTCTTGATTTTAATGGACCTGACAATAAAAGAATGATGAATTTCTGAGAGTGTTGGTAACATATTGGCAAAAGTTTTGAAGGCAAACGTTTAAAGACCTTTTGGCTCAATAGTTGTGCAAACATTTTGAGTTTTTGGCCTGTGTCCTCTTTTTAATTCTTCATATATTCTTGTGCTTATAATCGCATTTCTCATTTAGAAGCTTTTGAAACTTGATTAAAGATCGCACAAACAACATACTCAGTTTTCTTTTATATCTTCCTAGCTTTAAAGAAAAATTAAAGCATATTTCGTTTCATGCCAAAGCTTTAATGTGGTTTAAAGAGCTTAAAATCATAATGATTATGGGTGAAAGCTTTAAGTTAACTTGTATGTTTATAATTTGTATACAGATGAGAGCTTAAAGCTTATTCTTCTTGAAATAGATCAACTTTAAATGTTGAAGCTTTAAGTTGATTTGCCGTTATGGCTCTAAGCTTTAAATAATTCAATTTGCATGTGCTTTAAAGCTTTAAGTATGAGACTTTCATGCGG
This sequence comes from Drosophila kanekoi, assembly GCA_037075305.1. Lineage (NCBI taxonomy): Eukaryota > Metazoa > Arthropoda > Insecta > Diptera > Drosophilidae > Drosophila > Drosophila kanekoi. Next base: position 3,240,782 of record JBAMCE010000678.1, read on the forward strand.
ATTATCTGAACACACAGCTTTTATGTACAAGCTGCATATAAACTTACAATTGTTGCATTATGCTTTTTTAAACTCAAAATCTCCAGCATATTTCCTGAAGAGCATTTAAAGTTCGTCTATACTATATTACATTTTAGTGGTGCCTTTTATTTTTGTATTGTTGCCTTCCTTGTCTGTGAATTTGAGCAGCTGATTTTCTGTCTGCAAACAGATGAGGCCAACATCGCTACATATCCGCTTTTGGAGCAGACAACAAAACCCAAAACCAGCCCCTCGTCCTCTACCCGCCCCCACCCTAACGCAATCTCCAACCCAAGCAGAACGAGCTGAATTGTTATTATGCAAACAAATTACATGGCCGGGAATTATGTGCTGCAGCATCGTTAACCGTCTTTGCCATTTCGTATTTACTCACATTTGTAGTTTTTGCCAGTTATTATTTGGCAATTTTGACTAGTGTTGAGCACATGCGAAATGGTTTCCCTTTGTTTACAGCTCTCGTAATTAAAATATCCAATTAGTCGGCGGAGTCGATGCGTGGTGTAGAGCCTGGCGGGATCTGGGATCTGCATATGCATAAGCTGCGCAGTTATATTTGTGGGATTTCAGGACTTTGATAAGCTGCTCATATAACTAATGACCGAACACACACACACACACACACAAAATATTTCGAGCTGTGTTACTCGCTGTGGTCCTGTAAAGTCCTGTCCTGTGCGCTTTGCAACATAAATTCCCTTTTGGGAAAAATTAATAAAAATGATTGCAGGCGGCCGTCTCGTTGAGGCGGGCTACAATGAATGAATGGCGCATGCCAGCTGTTGGCCAAACATGCTTTTGATTGCCAGCAACAACAACAACAACAACAACAACAACAACTAAAACAACAATAGCATTTGCCAGCATCAACAATGCCAACCAGAGTACAAGCCATGTTGGTTACTCCAAAAAAAAATAAAAAGGGGAACACTTGAAGTTTACAATTGAAAAATCTTGACTTCTAGATACACTCTTTCCGCTGATAGTCCCAACTTGTTGGCATGGAAGTCTGCTTTCATATTTAGTCCAAAATATATTGAATCCCTTTCTTTTCGATTTGGACATAGTCAAGAATCAAATTAGGTAACTCTTGCTCAAAGATGTTATAGATTCTGTATATATGTATTATTTATATCTAATCTTGGATCGTGAGTAACAAACATGGCACCGATCCAATATACCCCACACTCCTGCCAAAACCCAGTGCAGCGAGCTGAAAAAAAAAATGCCTTTCATCAGCGTGTGCATAACAAGCGGCTGGGCTGACTGGTAACTGGGAGAAGCTCGGGTGCTATCCGTCGCTCACTCACAGCTCAGAGCTCACAGCTCAGAGCTCATGATGACGATGACGAGATGCCTCCAGTTGGTTCGCTTGTAACCCATTTGGCTATATCCTGCCATGTCCTTCGCTGTCACGCCACAGCAACATGACAAACAGCGCGCAAAATGTTAAAGAGAGGAGGTTAGAGAGAGGAAGCGAGCAAAAAAACGTGGACACCAAATTGCATTTGTAGCTGAAGCAAATGAACATTTAGCTCCGGCTGCAAGTATTGGCCAGACGCGAAACAGCAGATACTCAAATGTTGTGTCTGTGGCTCAGCAAAATTGCAGCGAAATCTGTTAGATTTGAGACCCCTCCCCCCTACCACGCCCAGTATGCTTATAAGCACTTCACATCTAATCAATTATGCTATCTGCATATTTGCTGCGGCCTGGCTCGTAGACACTGGCTGTTTGGCTGGCGAAAGCTGCCACACCAATGGCCACATAACATTTAAATATGCATGAAGGCTTTAAGAGCCACAAAAAGAAGGGCTCGAACGTGGAATATGCCCAGCCGAATTTAACAGTAACAGATAGCGCCAAGCCACACCAAACGTGGCTCATATGAACAGCAAAAAAAGGCAGCTTCAGTCGTTGCCTCGGCCGTGCAGTTGCCATGCAGGAGACCAGGAAACGAAAAGCTCTGAATTAGTACCAGCATAAGTCGTCCTGCTTCTGTTGCTGCTCTGCTAATTCCGTTGGCAATTTCACTTGCGAGCGCCAAAGAATAACAACAGCAAGTCGGCAAATCGGCTGCAACCGACTGCATAATACCCTGTTCACAGTTTAACAAGAGTCCTCTCTTGATTCAGGGTTTTCTATGACTAAAAGAGGTGAATATTTTGATTAGCCTTAAGACTATGATATATAGGGTTTGTTAAGAGTAAACACATTTATAGGCCTGGCTTTAACTCTTGAGTATACTTGTTTTCTGCTTGCAAACGCAGCTCTAGTTATCAGCTTCGACTAGAGCCTTAACAGGCACATGTTCCGCAATTAGTTTTATTTTTGAATCTAACAAGTTTTGTTCTAGTCATGTTAATTTCCTCAAGATTTGAAACCTTTTAACGTTAAAGAGTTGTTTTTTTTCGAGGGCCAGACACAACGCCAAGAAGTTAATAACTAAGCAAAGGCTTCGCCCAATTGTTGCCTTTAGGTGAACTTGCATTTTCATTATTATAATTCAGATATTTTGATACAAGCTTTTACAAATATTTGAAAATGTCTTCGAGGAAAACATTTATTTTCATGTTGAAATACTTATTTGACAAGTTCTTAACCTAAAGCTAAAAACAATGCTCGCTAAACCTACTTTTAGGCTTCTGGCTTAGGATTCTGGTTTAGGCTTCTTTTGTTAGCCTAATGACTCATTTCATCAATTTAATTATTGACAAGTGTAAACAATTGTTAAAATTTAAGTATGACTATTAATATTGCATAATTGTTTACACAAGTCACTTATTAAAGACATAAATAAATATATTGTAAAGCTTTGATCGTTTTATATATATTTATGCAAATTTGATTCATTTCATTCTATGAAACGAACTCAGTTAAATTCATTGGAATGCATAAACGATTTCTAAATAACAGCTAAAATTTGTCCAAATCAATTGAATTATAAATATTATCTAAGCGCTTGTAACTGAAAGCGGAACGAATGAAAGGCCGTGTTAAATACTTTAAATACCCTTCAAGGACTTACTTAGAGGCTGCCTCAGATCTAGATATGGCTGCATTTAGTTAATGACAAGTTGTCCGATAGGGCAACGCATACCCCGTTTTTTTTCTTCGTTTAGGCGATTTGGGAAAGTGACATGCATATAGAAAACCAAATCTAGTTGGGCAATGAAAACGAGAGGAAACTGCTCAACGGTTGTTGCTACAGCTACAACCAGCTCCTGACAGGGAAAAAAATGTGGCATATGTGGCATACGCAAAAGGCAAGCCGTTGGCCACAGAGGAAGAGGGGCTGAGTGTGTGTGTGTGTGCGTGTGTGTGTGTGTGTGGCACATCGCAACAGATTAACTTGCTTTTGCTGGGCTTAAGTACAGCGTAAACAGCGACAGATAAACTGAGGGATAGAGACATGAAGAGGCAAACACGTTGAGAGCTGCCCAAAAGTGGAGACCACACAAAAGCTACGTTAATTGCATTGAGGGTACGCTGCGTACAGACACCAGCCACGCCTCCCTTTCTCGCAGTCACACCCCACACTCGCTTTAAATAAAGGAAAACACACGCACTCGACAGTTTTATGTGGGATTTTCTTGTATTTATTTACATTAATTGGATTTCAATGTGTTTGCCATACGTTGCAGCCACATTGGGGAATACCAGTATACCGCAGGGTTAACAATCCAGTATGGCCGGACAAGTGGGAGGTAATCCTCTCCCCCCTCTTCCCCCCTGCTCCTCAGCAATTTACCATGCAGCAAAAGCCAAAGCGACGGCCAGCAAAAAAGGCAAAGGCAAAATTTGTAATTTAACATTTACATTACGAATGAATTTTTCGTTTAACATCTTTTTACAAGGCGACTCTTTGAGTGTGTACACATCCTTTGTGCGGCTATCAAAGGACCCTATTTATTTATTTATACTCTGTTATTTGCATAGTTTTCCATCCGTTGGCGACGTCTTTTTTGTGCGTTGCCAAGAGTGCGTACTCGCTTGTATATTTATTTTATTCAATCATAAAGATTATCTCACAAAAATATGCTTTCAAATATTCATTTCATTTGCCCAGCTTAAATGCCCTGCAATTGCCTTTGTCTGATTTTTAAATACCCGACTGCTAAGCTCTAATTACCCGAATTGTCTCTGGAAACTGAACACACACCCCTTGCAGGGCAATATAAATGCAACATTCTGATTCGGCCTTTACTCAAAAGATTTCCTCAATAAACCTGAAAATATTCTGAAAACTAATAGCCAATTGTATGAGTGTGTGTGTGTGTGTGTGTGTGATAGTGCTCACATAAACGCAAACCTTGTTAAAAATCTTTGCCCAGTATTTTAGTATTTGCCAGCAGAGACAGGTCACATGATGTTTTATTTATTTTTACTGTCTTCTGCCCTGTTTTCAGTCTGCTTTTCGCTTCAATATTTTCATTTGCGCCAACTGCAACTGGAAGTTAAAAAGTTCAGACCAAAGGCCACAAGTTTATTTTGAAGCACGCACAGTAAATCCAGAAATTGCTAACAAAACAAGCAGCAAATCATTTAAGACCCTGCCCACAAATGGGCTGTGGCTGTGGGCGTGGCACAGGCAACTACCATAATATGCAGTCAATGGCAGCATCGAGACGCTTGCCACAAATAAAAGGCTGCCCCAGGCTGGCAGTAAAAATCATTGGGCTATCTTTTTGGGCAACAACCGAAAATTGTCCAACACTGAAAATTGCATTTTAAGGTATGCAATAAAAAGGCCATGCATATATTTGGTTTTTGTTGCTACCAAACACAATGGGGTTCCTCTCCATTGAGGCACAAAATAAGATTATTAACGTTGTTAAAACGAACGAGAAGCGGAAGCCAAGAAGCAACAGGAGAAACGCGGGTCGGGGGCGGTCCTTACATTGCCTGGCCGATTGGCACAGGTCAGAACATTGCGTTTGGCTTGCTTTGTGGGTCCCACGGCAAATGCGGAAACTGTAAACTACGAAAAATTTAGTTTAGACCAGGCGAACAGCCAACAATAACACTAACAACAACAACAACAAACACTGACTGCAAGTTAAAATGAAAAAAAATGGCAATGGGCAAACAATTTAAGAAAACCATTTGTTGACAAAGCCTTGCAGCTGAAATCCAAAAAAAGGAAGAAAGACAGCAGGGACTTGTTATCTTCGGACTGGCGAACATTCGATACTCTCGCATATATACTTATATCTGCGATATATGATAAAGTGTGGTTAGTTTCAACTTAATTTTAAGTTAGCTGACTCGATGGCTAAGTAAAAAGCTACCAACATCAAGAGTGAGCAGGTTGTCCTTATAGCTATATCAAGTACCTTCCGACTCCATCAGCAGCAGACTTTGCTTCTCTGGAACGCCCTGAGGCGCCCCTCTTGATAGGGTTATCCAGGATACAGATTAGTAATATACTTAGATTCTAAGGAGTCGAACATGCATGTATGCCCATTAAAATAATCTCAGTGTGTTGCACAACTGTGAGCAAAATTATAATAAGCTTTCGCATAGGGTATTTTAAATGAGCATGGTCTCTAGGCACTGCAGAAATTGTAAAGAATGCAACGACAACAACAACAACAACAACAGCAACAAAATGGCAAGCTAACAACATTTTAAGCCGTCGTCTTGGCCTGGCCAACTGATAACTTCCGGCCGTGTTGGGACGACGGGCGCGGTCGTGTGGGCTAAGTGGGCTGGTTGGGCAGACAGGCATCATAAACAGCCACTTGGCACAATGGAGTTAAGTTTTGCTGTTTTCCATCCCCCTTTTGTTTTTTTATGTATGTGTTTTTTTCTGTGCGGAACAACCACTTGACTTGATCTTTTGCAAAGACTGCAGACATGATAGATGAACCCCAGTGACGAGCGACGAGCTGACTCGACCTGATGATGCTGCCTTCAGTCGCAGCCCCACAGCCCCCACGGCTCCCGAGACCCTTGCCAACCGTGTTGTCTCCATACCAACATAAATTGTCGCCACATATGCGGCATATGTTGTCTTAGCAAAGCCATCTTGGGCATCATGTACCGCTAAATCTTTTGGTTTTACGCTCAATATGCGCCCATTGCCCCCTGCGCTTGTGTCCCCTCTCCATCATCAACAACATCTTCCTCTTTATTGTGATTGTCCTGCCCTGACAGGGTTCATTTGTTATTGTCCGCCACTGCACTTGGCTGCGGTCAGACTGTAGTCCTCTCTGTACTTTGTCTAAGTTCCATATATACTGTACTGTGGGTGTGTGTGTGTGTGTGTGTGTGTGTGTTGGTGTCAGCTGTAAGTGTGAGCGCGTGTTTGTGTGTGTCTGTGTGTAAGCAGCATATACTCATCATCGGCTTACTAAAGCCCCTGAGAGCTGCAGATTGCTGCATGTTGCGGCTCCTTAATTAAATTTTGCTATTAGTTTTAATCTGGACGCTAAGTGGAGCACATAATGCACATTTTGATATAGGAGATGGCACAAAGGTGGGATAAAGTGTTAAAGACTCAAAAGCATAAATTTTGTTCCTAAATTTATTTGCCGTACTGTTCACACACTCGCTGTAAAAGCATTTAAAATAAGTTTTCAATGAATTTCAAATACTTTTGGATTTGCAACAAACTTTTGGCCAAAAATTTTAAGTAATCCCTTTGGAAATAGTTTGAAATTTATTGCTTTCGCATATATTTCAGCTAGTTAATAAACGATTTGGTTTTTATACTAAAGATCTCCTGATTTCTTAGCTGATTTCTAAGCAGTATATCACATAATTTACCTTTAATGCTAAGCTTTGGGCTTAGCTAAATATTGATTTAAATATTCTTCAAGTAAAAAACGAAGCCATCTAACGTCCCAACCGTTCTCATTAATTTACAATATAGTACTCTTGGTAAAAGCCAAAAGGAAACGAATGCATTAAACAACAGGAAAACATAAGAAATGCCAAATAACAAGCGAAACTCTATCAAAACATTAGAAAAGTGAAATAAACAATACACAATCAGAAATGAAAACCAAAGCCAAATATGAGCACGAAGCTGGAAAGCACTCTTCAGCAAGCGGAAGGCAAACAACAAGCAAAATAAATAAGCAAAATGGGTCAGTTATTCAAATTCAGGTGAGTGAAATCCCTTTAACCAGCTGATGATAGCAAACGAGAACCGAGAAGCCCCCGGCAATAGAAATGAATGCCGGAAAAAATTAAACACCAAAAATAGCAAAGACCTAAACGAAAAAACAAGAAAAAAACAGATTACAAAGCAAAAAACCAAAAAAATTGGTTAAAAAAAAAAATAGAAAACACAAAACCGAGTTGTAAAAAGCGAGCATGGAATAAATAAATAAAATCAGATTTTGCTCGGGGATTTTTCGGCCTTTTTGGCCAAACATTTCTGTAACCGAACCGCACACCCCCCCAAGTCCTGCCTGTGCCGCCTACAGGTGCAAATGAAATGCAGCGAAGCGAAACTCAAACAATAAATGGCTTAGATAATGCCCTAAAATATTCAATTAGTTTATGGCCATGTTTTACGTGAGGTTGGTTTAAGCCATCTACCCAAAGGTTTTGGCCAAACCTCAAGAGCAGAAACATAATCATCCAAAGAATGGTATGAGTTTCGGCACGTTTGCCTTCAGTTATTATTATTTTATTTCTTGTTTTTACATTTCTTTTCGCATCTTCTTTGCTTTTTGTTTTTTTTTTCGTGTGTTTTCTACATTTTCCACGTGCCACAGCCCTTTTAATGGGCCAGCCGGAAGGCAACCGTAAAAAATGTGCATTAAAATATTTTTATTGCCTGCGAGTGAGCGCGAACGCACAGCGAAATTCTAGGATTAAAGCTGGAAAAATTGAAAATAGGCATTAGATAATGAAGCCGGGCATCAACATGAGCCTAAACAGTTCATAAAAAACAGCAGCTAACCAGAAGGCAGACACTGAAATAGTTTGGCCCGCGTTTAGTGTTCACAAAATGAATGTTCCTTTGACATTTAAATTATATTCCTGGCACTATAAATGCTAATGTGGCGTTAACATTGAGCTGGCCTTGAATGCTTAAAGGAATTCATCCACAGTATCGAAGGGAAAAACTTACATAAACTGCGTCTATTCGAAGCAGAATTTCTTGGCTTTAGTGCTGGGCAGTATATGAGAACTTGTGGGCCTTGTCCAAGGCCTTGTCCAAGGTCTTTGAATCCAGAGGGAAAACTGTGTACAACAAGGCAAGCGTTTGACCGAGTTATAGCTCAGATTTATAAGTCAAGTTGATCTAGAGGCAAAGAGCGAGGCCTGAAAATTGAAAATTCGTTGAGTTTTGACCGAATGAACTGAGATACTTGAAAGTGAGTTTGAGGTCGATCGGGTATGGTAAACCAAAAGTATGAATTACCTGATAAAACGCAAATACTGAAACTTTCTTGTGTGTTTGTGCAAGAGATTGCATTAGCTCTTGGACTATGTCTATCCGATCAAGTGGCCAATATTGACGGAACGTGAGCTACTTGAAACACAATACGGTTATCGATCTATATAAGTCGATTGGATATCATATAGCCAACTTACCCCCATCAAGTCACAATGCAAAGGGGCTTGTGGTGGCGTCTCAGCTGCTCATTATTTAGGCATTTCGCCTGCGCAGGACAAATTGCATTTGTCTATAAGGACATTTTGGCAAGGCTCTGACAAATTAATGCACATTTGCGACAACATCTTCAATTCACAATCATGTGACATGTCACATTTGATGTAGTTGTCGTCGTTGTTGTTGTACTTTTTGGAGTACCATTGAAAATCAAACAGCATCTCATTTGCTGCATCAACTGGCGCTCCGGTCCTTGTGCTCATCCTCATCCGCATGTGCGCCCATCATTGTTCCTGTTGCTGTTGTCTTGTCTCTCGCCAAGGCCCAAAACACTCATTTGTAGCCTCCAACCTGCCCACCAACCCGTTCTGGGTCCTCAGCTGCGGCTGGCGATGTCGCAAATGCGCAACAATTCGTTCAAGTGTAAATAAAGCATAGAGCCGAGTCTGAAATCAAGTCTGGTAGATTGCGATGGAGACGACGACTGCGGCGTCTGTGGCGTTAATATGACAAAACATCTGCACCTGGACGCGGACGCTGCCGTGTGGCGCGGGGCGTGGCGGTGTGCAGCGGGTTATCTTTTGTCATTTTTTTTTATAGCAAGTGGCAGCTGGCGCGTCACGCTGTCCCCTCCCGCACCGTCCGCCACCTATCACACAGATGCATTGTCTTTGTGTATGTTTGTCGCGCACGTGCTCTAACCGTAGCCGGTGTTAATATATTTGCCCGTGGCCCAAGTGGCTGCAGCGGCGCGACAGCCAGCACCGTGGCAACGCCCAGGGCACGCCTGACTTTATATACCCTGTAAACATTGAAATCGATTAATACAAAGGGTGTATTCTTCATCATTGTATATAGATGAATAGTATGAGATAAACTGAGTCTATCTAACCATGTTTGTCTGTCTGTCTATATGAATAACAACGTCGCTTAGATTATATGGAATATACATTTTTGATCAGGGTTTCTATTTTCCGTGATATCGATAGCTCCCACTGTTAGACAAGTCTTAAGTTTTGTAGCTAAGGATACTTCTTATTGTTATAAAGAAGTCGACAAATGTCAAATGTCTTTTGCTTCTGTTCTGTGAACAACTCCTGTGATTAATATATCCATTTTGGGTTGCATTGCGATGCATATAGGTATATCGCCTCGCCTATGCAACAGATGGGGTGCGTATTTAATGAAACCTGATTAAAGAATCTACATTCAATAGAGTATGCAGACACTTTATGAATGCACGCTTATTCGCTGACAAATTGAGAAATATGTAAAGTTAGTTTTATAAGAATCAAATTTCCACAATTAAGTGCTGAGATAGAAGGATACAAATGCCAGCTCTTAACTGATTACAGGGTATTGTCTTGTAAAACACTCCCAATGGGAGCCTTGCTGCTACTTGTTTTTGTCTAGCGTTCACACCATGGCGCCAGCTCCCAGCGCCGTTGTCAACTGTTGTCTGCCTCTTGCATTTTCGGTAGCCTGGGCATGGTGTAGGCTAACGTGTTGCCACGCCAGGGAGATAATAAGTCTGGCGTAAATTAGTTTGCCATTTTGAGTTATGAATGCGCATTTCAACGAACTACTTTATGTGGGTGTGTGTGGGTGTCTCTGTGTGTGTGTGGGTGTCTGATGCAGTGTGCACTGGATCACAATGGATTAAAACTTGGCTGAGTATTACTTACGAGCAGCTCGCTCTTAACGCTGACAAACTTGGAATGTTACTGATTGGCCTGGCCAGAAGCGCTGCTGGCAATATGCTGAAATATGCGCGTGTGCTACGGATTTATTCGTCAAAATCGGATGTTAGTTAGGGTATATCCCGGCCATATACACGTACACAGTAAGCTACTTAGAGGCTGTGCAAGTGCTGCATTTTGGTGGATGCGGCATGCGAATGTAATCTTTGGCAGTTGTATTGCCTTATTTCGTATATCACGTATAACACATTAAAATCGAAAAAAACAAAAAACAAATATTAACTAGAAGCCTTTTCAAGGCAACCAAGCGAAAGCTTTTAGGCAGGGATTACGAATGCGAGAGTACACTAGGAAAGGGGGGATGTATATAGATGTATATAAAATATGCTGGTATAGATATCACATTCGTCTGCACTGCGCAGAAATGCGGTTTTAAATTTGATATCAAGAGCTGCTAATTAGAATAAATATCAAAATTACACAACGTCAATACGAGCACGAAAATATAAATATTTTTTTTTACTTTCGTTGCTGTAATTAAAGCCTTGAATATTATGAAAATATGCCGTGCTGCACTACAATTTTATTCATATTTATCATATTTTAATTAGACAAATGAAGAAATATTTAGCTGCATTTAACATGAAATTAAACAAATATATTTCTAGAAAATATGCTTAAATATCATTTTTACGCACTCCGTAGAAAAAAAGGTTTCCCAAAAATACATTGTATTTGTGCGAAATTTGTTTTTTTGTATTTTTTAAAAGCAGTTTACATACTATAATTAATTAACAGAAGCTGTGTAAACTGTCAGCTATTAATTAAGTGACAGCATTTGCTTTTTGAAACTAAAGATTCATTTAATTTGCAGCTCTTTAAGCCGAACAAAATGATGGAACAAGTTGAATGCTTGACCTAAACGGCTTCTTTGACCCGGCAAATCAAATGTTAGACCAGTAACAAAATTCGGCTAATAAAACATGAATGAGTTGCTGCCAGACACACACACACAACAACACACACACACACACACGCACACAACCGCACATCGGATGGCATAATTAAACATATGATTGTTGGACAAGGGGCGGCCGGCAAGACTAATATGCCCAATCATAAAACTAATCTACATGAAAAAAGCTCATTAAAATAACGCATACGCCTCGTTGGCCGCTGTCAACAAGCCAGCCAGCAGCAACAACAACAACAACAACAACAACCGTGTGTAGTCAAAGATGAAGCAGAAGAGTTGCTGACAAATGTGCACATGGACTGATAAATGTAGTTGACTGTAAATGCGTCTGGCCGTAAGCAGCTCCGCCTCCCGACTGACTGGTTTTTGCGGCCAAACCACGTCTAACCGAGCAAATTAACATAAATGAATTTGCAGCTGTCGCTCGTAAAGTTATTACACCGTGCCAGACAAATGTGGCCAAGAACAAATCACACTGACCCAGTAGCTAAGAATGGTGGGCGTGTGTGTGTGTGTGTGTGTCGACTGCCAGGCTGAATTAAAGATAAATGGAAAGTCCTGCAGCTGTAAACATGTGGCTTTAATAACGCCACATGAATCATTTATGCTATGCTAAATCCAAATACCAGCAGCAACAGCAGCAGCAGCAACGGCAGCGACGGCTTTGAAGGTGCCAAGCATATTAAGTAATACGCATCGCGCTCCAAAATCCAGCCGCGACTTTAAGGACGAGGCACTAACCTACTACAACTCGGCGCCTTAATAATAATAATAAGAAGAAGAAGAAAAAAACAAAATGTGTCAGTGCGAATGCCGAAACGCCATTGAGAGCGCAATGTGGAGCATGCGCATTGCCAAATGGCATCCACAAACAATTCGAAATGTCTAACATTGACCAAGAAAAAACAACATGCCACATGCCACACAGCAAAGCGACAGCCACCAGCAACAGCAGCAGCAGCAGCAGAAGCAGAAGCAGAAGCAGCATCCCGACTTCAGTCAAACGGCGTTGCTGCTAGCGTAGACAACACAGATCCTATTTGCCACAGGCAGGCGCTTTCGTCCTGTGCGTGCCACACACGTCAAAACACAAACGCGTGTATTTCTCTCGCACCGGCTGCAGTTTTCCTTGTGAAAATAAAATTTAAAAAAAATATATAACAAATTTAAATCTAATTTAAATGCTCAATCAGATCGTAAGCGTTAACAAAATTGAATTTGTGCATATTTTTTTGGCCAAGTTAACAATTTGCTTGTTGAACTTGTTGCCAAAGTTGTTGTTGTGCTTGGCCGCGCCTTGACCGCGACCGACTAATTAGCATTGGATTGTGGTCCAGAGAAAATAAGCCCATTTTATGCACAGCTAATGAAAGAATAACAAAAAAGCATATTAAAATCTCATAACTTTAAAGATTTAGAAAAATCAAATAAAGCGTAATCAAAACATAAACAATTCAAATAAAATACATTTTAATCAAAGCTTAAAAGTGAAGTGAATTCTGCAACTAGATTCAAACGAAAATCATAAACAAATCAAATCAATGCAACAACTTGCTTCAAATAAATCTATTCATGAATATAGAAAGAGCTTTGAAAATATAAAACAAATAAAATATCTAAACAATATTATACACAATTCCAAATAGCAATAAATAACCATTAATAACAATAAAAGAAATCAAAATTCAGATTTGAAATGCCGTCTACAACTAAAGAATGTATCTACAACTAAAGAATGTATCTATCTATCTGTAATTGCGATAAGTGACGCCCGTTAATCAAATAGCAAACGCTGTGCCACACATGTTGCACACATATTTGCAGCATAAATCAAAATCTGGCGAGCGCTGCACCAAGTGTCGCATAAAATATGCCAACAACAATCGAAGTTTAATCAAATCAGTTGACATTGTGACCCAAATGCCGTTCAAACTAAAATCAATCCAATAAAATAGATATGTAAATGCTGCAAATTACAACAAGTTCTACACTGAAATTATATATAATTCGATTAAAAACTTTTCAAATGGCAAACAGCATTAAGTTCAAATGTGTTCAGGCCACATCTCATGTGTGTGTGTGTGTTAGTGCATATGTGTGTTGTGTCTGTGCGTGTGCTTGGCTATAATTGAGCATGCATTAAAATAAATGTCAGCTATATTTATTGAAATAAATTAATAACGTCCATAAAATAAAAGGCTCGCGTGCATAATTTAGGCTTAAAAAACATTTAAAGCCGCGGCACGTTCAAAAAAAAAATACAACAAATAGAGTGTCATATCAGGTTAGTGCAAAAGTGCATGCCTGTGTGCTAGTGTCTGTGAGTGTGTTTGTGTTTTCAAAAAGAAAAAATAAAAGCCGTGTGCTCGCTAATTGCTTTAATTTAAAGCCGGGCATAAACGAAACGCATAGTTTGGATTATCAGTGGAAAAACGCACGGCGGAAAACTTTAGCTGGAAAGTTGGGTAAGTTTCTGTTTAATACTCTTGCTCATGTTCGTTGTGTGGTATATTGACTATTCGATAAGGTTTTGCAACGAATATTCAAAGCGCAGACAACAGTCAAAAGATTTCATGAAAGTATTCTTGAAACTGAGGAACTTCACATATCCGAATACCCTACGTTAACGCATACAAACAATTGTTTAATTTTGCATAACAATAGATCAAGTTCAGTAGAGCATTTCTTTTTAGGACAAAAATTGAATAAAAGTGATTGAATTCACAGAACTGTGAGCACTTTCTTCAATTGTTCTGATGTTAATTAATTGTTGACACTTCTGAGAAGCTAATTAACAGCCTTATGTACATGTAAGGAGCTTGGCAATATAAATTATTCATTGTTCAACTAATTACTTGGGCATATTGTGGCTGGCATATGAAAACGTTTTTAATGCTTCTGCCTTGAAGTTAATTGATTTTGAACAACAACAAAAAATTAAAGAAACCCACCGAAGCGACGCTTGACAAAAAGTAAAGAGCAAAACACACACACACTTGACAACTTTTGTGACGGGGCTTCTTTTGTCCGTCCTCCCTCTGCCAGCTTGGCCCAATTTTGCTGACTAGTGTTGATTTTGAGACAATGTCAGTTAGCCGACTTTGTTGTTATTGCATGTAATTAATTTTGCTGGCCAAAGTCGTCTGGGCAACGAGATAGAACTTGGTCTAAACTGGGCTATAATTAATTTAAATTAAGCTTAAATTGTTTTGATATATAATGTAAGATGACACACTCGCCCGCCCCACGCTAATGCCTTTGTCCAGCGGCTGTTTTCTTCTTCTGCTTCGTTTTTGTTTTTTTCTGGCCGACACCACGCTGCGTATGCGTAATGTGTAATGTGCCTGAGCCAGGCCCCAAGCAAAAGCTCATTTACATTAATTGCTGTCATGAGTTTGTTGCGTAAAGAAAATTATATATTTTCAAAATGAAATTCAAACGAATTTCGCCCCCAACTTCTCCGCTCAGCTATTTGCAAAGTAACAGTCAATGCTATTGAGTTTTTCCAAGAGTTTCTTTGTGCATCTGTAACTGAAGCAGTTGATAGATAGCCTTGGGAATGCTATTGGATTGGATTTGAGTTACAGCTGCAACTGAATTTCGATTTGATGGACTTGCAAATTATTTGCATAATGTAAATTAAATGCTTTTACTTCAACATATATATTTATATTTATATATATATATATATACAAATCGATTGCCAGCGTAGACCAGCGCGCTTGTCGCACTGATTGACATTGATTTATGACCGTTTTATGCTGGAGAATTATAATATTTCATGATTGGCATGCGTATGTCTAGCTCCTGTTGTTGCTGGATAAGAGTACATGTAAAAGACCTCAGACCTTTTTAAATTCGCATAAATTCCGTAGAACTTTCTGGGCAGCATTCACTTTTTTTTTTTAAGAGAAAATACGCTCAGGTTGATAAATCATAAAATAGATTATGATTATTGCCAGGTTGCCAGGCGCCGTACTCAGTGCATATGGCAACAGTTTTCGCTTGTTTTAGCCCAGTTAAATAAATTCTTTGCCCAGCTTAGCCCAACACTAGCCGCAAATGCCAACGTGCTCAAGTGCTTGACAAATATGATGAGGCGTGGCATGGCAAGGCGGAGGTAAACCATGCAAAAGCAAATCCCACAGCTGGCAGCTGCTACAGCAGCCATAGCCATAGCCATTACGAGGCACCACAGCTATCTGTGGTTAACTCACACTCTGTGTGTGTGTTTGTGTGTGCATCTGCTTGGCTGTATGCATTGCCTTGGCGTATGCTGAAACCAAACGACGTAAACAATTTGTAAGTCATGTGTAAACATCATAAGTTACGCGCATTTTCTGTTCAAATTATAAGCACTTAATGTCCCAACAGGGACGCAGCCGTCTAGAGAACGAGGGGAACCAAGTACAACAACGTATACGCAATGCGCAAATATTACGCATACGCCACGTAACAGTCAGTCTGTCGTAAAATCAAATAGAAGCGCAGATACAACCAGCTGCTAATGCTGTCTGAAGCTGCTGCTGCTGCTGCTGTTGTTGTTGTTGTTGTTGATGCTGCCTGCGTTTACTAGTTAGTTAAACAGCAGCCAAGTAATTAGATTTTTCCACATGAAGGCAAAGGCACAGAGTATATAACGCCAAGCGTGCAAATAGTTTCAAGTGTAAACAAAGAGCTGGCTTACCACGCCCGCGGCCCTGCTCACAACCACATCCACGCCCACGCCCACAGCCACATACACAGCCACACCCACAAGCAGCACAGCAGCAGCAGCCGCCCATACAATTCAATTAAAAAGCAAACTCAGTGCGAAAACTTAATGCGTTTAATGCGTGAGGGGCAAGCAAATGGATTAGTATAGCATAGCGCAACCTGGCCGCACTTACCCCCCAACGCTCCTTTCCTTTTATTTTAGCTGCTTTAGCTGCTTCTGGTCATAAACTTTATCCATATGCCACATGCCACATGCCAAATCTCCAAAGCAAGCGTGTGTGGTTGTTGTCCGCCAAACTCCGCGAGCTGTGTACGCGCTTCGGGCCGCTTTGCAACTGGTTTTTGTTGCTGCTGCCTGACATGCCGCTGCCAGAGTTATGGCTTATGTACCCATTGTAGACGCTGAAATGTATGCAAGTTTTTTTGTTTTGACGCCCATGTCGTCCCAGTTACGTGTATGGCAAAAGTTGCTCCATTCAAAATTGATGCCAGCTTGTTATACTCGGTTCAGAAAGTGAGCAGAAGCATATTGGTGCGTGCAATGTTCTTCAAGCTGTTGCAAATCGGATAATATATATATACTGAAAACACTTCTAATGGAAACGGACATTCCTCTTGAGTTGACAAACGTTACCTAATTGTCCGCTCAAAAGAGCTTTCACTGTATTCATGTTCATATCCCTCTGTCTACAAAGAGCTCAAGTATTGCATGTATATTATGGATAATCATTATCCCAGATTGAAACACTTTCCATTTACTTTTTGTCTTGTCTTCTGCTGTTTTTACTTTGCCGGCAGTGTAATGCAAAGTCGTTTATGCCCGACCTTAATGTAGAGTTTCATTTTGCAAAATTATTGAAAGTTTTTTCTGTTCAAATTGCACAAATGACCCAAAAGTTCACTTGATTTGAGATTTTTTCCAGTTTTTGTGGGTCGGTGGCAAGAGGCTGCATTAGTAGAATGTACATCAAAGTAAAAAGAAGTACAAAGGATTGTGTGTTGCAGTCAAATGAGATTGAGCAAGTGTCAACGACATGCCGAAGATTTACACTTGTTTAAGGGAACCATTTTAAAAACTTTACAATCAATGGGAAAATTGACAGATGAAATACTTATACTGTTGATTAATTGAATTTATATGGAAAAGGAAGACCGAATGGAAACACACAGACTTTTAAGTAACAGAGTAAGGGCTCCAAGACATTTGTGTAGGAATCTGTATAGCAGAAATTTATTCCTCTTCAAATTCGTTAATTTCTACGTTTGATATCTAAAAAGTATTAGAATTGTGAACTTAATTGAAAACCGTATTCAACTTTACTCGTACATAACACTCCATAGTTAATCCATAGCGTTTATTTTTGGGCATTTCCATTGTAAGGAAATTTAAATTTATCACAACTTTGATTATAATGCGAGTAGAATGTGCAGAATACATGTTAAAATAAAAAACTAAAATAACCTGCGGCTGTAAATGGAAAATTTAAAGTCCACTTTATGCATATTTTAAATAATGTGGACTTTAGTGCATGCTCAAAACTTTATGCGAACAATGTGTGTTTGTGTGTGCGTGTGCCTGTGTTTGTGTATGTGTGTGTGTGTTTGTGTGTGTGTGTGTGTGTCTGTGTGTGTGTCTGTGTGTGTGTGTGTGAAGGTAAAACGCCGCCAGCTTTGTATTTGGGCTCTAGACTGGCGAAACTCAAACCTAAACCAAAATATGGTGCACTCTGTTCTGTTCTATGTGTGCGTTGTGCAGATAAAACAGCTGCATATAAATCATGTCATAGCCAAGATAAAGAGTGCAAATAGCCAGGAAAAAGTAGAAGAAGCAGAAACCCAACAGAAATTCAGACTTCCACTTGAACTGCAACGGCAACTGAGACTGCAAAGAGCTGAGAAACGAGTTCATGGCTGTGCCAGAGATGCCAGCGAGAGGAGGGGACATTGTTTGATTTAGTCAGCTTACTTTTATAATGGCTGAATGCAAAAATAAATATAATTGAATTACCTTTTGTAGTAATCGCTGTGTGTGCGTGTCCGTAAGCTGTCTCTATACATATATATAGTTAAATGCTGAAAATGTTTATGCGCTGTGAACTTATGAATGATATATAATCAATTATTTGCGCATTTAAAAGCTGGATTCAGCTCAATCTGCTGTCATGTTGGTTTATGAAATAAAGTTGTAAATTGCGTTTAAATTTACAAACAAGTCAAGCATATCATATGTTGAAATCAATAAAAGATTGTTTGGAAACATATTTCGCTCTAAGTTCTATAACGACAGCTTAACAATCAGCTTATACATAACATACGCAATGTTTAGAAAACTTCAGGGTCATAATTATAAGCAAAGAAGCGAAGAGTTTTTCCACAGTTGAGACTTGACGTTTATCAGCACAAACTTTACGCAGTCACGGACTTGCACAATAAGTAAGCACTGCTCCCAGGGCAACGCACAGAAAATTCTCGCTAATCCCCAAGTAATTGTCTGCTTTGGCGCTGACTGTCAATTTATTGACTTGTACATCTTTATACACCGGGCGCACCTGTCACAGTTAATTCCGAGTGTCGTTTGCCGTTATTATTACCATTACCATTGAATTTCGATTTCTTGGACAGCAGCAAAAGAGATTTTTATACCCTATACTCCTTGAAGGGTGCTGGGGAGTGCGGATTGAGTATCGATTGCCCAATTTAAGAGATTGCCTGCAAGCATTAGGAAGGGAGAGTGAGCGAGCACAGTTGCTGTGATTACAGGGTATATTGCTGTTGTTTCTCTCGCCTAACACGTTCCTCACTTTTTTGTTGTTGGTTAGAAGTTATCGGGACACGCAGTTAGCACGTCGCAAAACTTTCTTCACTTCAATTTTTATTATGCGATTTTATTTATTTTGATTTTACCCCAGAGAAAGTTTACCGTGAGCCAACGCCATGGCCATTATAGACGGCAACGTCTAATGATGTTAACAGCTAAGGGCTTAGCCATTAAGTAAATAAGCTTGCGATCTAATAACTTGCCTCAGCTAGAGAGTCCAGAGTCCTGGCTTGCGTGGCCTACTTTTGCGCTGGCAGAAGAAGCCTTATGTTCGGGGTCAGGGTTTAAGCTTCGATAGAAACTTAAACTCTTATCGGCATTTTTGCTGCTTAACTATAGTCTTATCCGGTGCTTAATTAATACCTACCTTCGACTTTTTTGTGCGCCTCTCGTCCATATGGAATTTCAATTTGCTTCGGCCAAAGCAGAAATAAGGAAAATGCAATTATTTTCTGCTCTTCCACTTACACGAACGCTGGCTGCAAGCGCATCCTGCTGCAGGACGATGTCGTACGCTTCCGGCGCATCGATGGTCATAAATTTTTAAATAACAGAAATTACAATTACTTGGCACCCAATGGCGCAAAATGGGCGAAAAATGCATAATGAAAGCAATCCATATTAAAATATAAATCACGCCATGCGGACAGTGTCCTTCTGACAGGATATCTGCCAGCTGTGCGTGCCCGAATCTCTCTCTCTCTCTCTTTGTGTGTGTGTGTATGGGAACAATAATAACATGCCCAGCTGTCAGTCAGCACACCCGCGGCTTGCGTTACGGCAAATAATTAATTGGCTGCATTATGGACCCTGCAACACGGCCAGTCGCAGCGAGACAGTTTGATATGCCAGGTCTTCTGGGTAAACATTTTAAGTGCCACCGTCTGTCAGTCGCAGTTTAAGCCGCAGTCCCTGCTCCCAGCTCCCTTCCCTGCTTTCAGCTTCCATTTTCGGAGCTTCACTCTGGTCCATTATGGGTCGCATAATTTTCAACTTGTTGTGGTCGCCCAATTGACGTTCATTAACAGCGGGTAATTGCGGCCAAGTGGTTTTTGAAGTGGCCGACGCGTGATGCCTATCAGCGGAACGACGTGTCAGCAAGTTGCCATTCTGCCATTCACATGCAGCACATGTACTTTTTTTTATAATACTCAATTAAAAATCCAATTTAATTAATATCAAACTGAGAAATAGTTGTTTGAGTGGAATTCTAGTTACATATGTGTGCGTAGTGCAAAGATGCCGTTTGAAAAGAACAACAACAACAAAACAACAAAAAGGTTGTTTTCGTAATGAATGAATTTTGAAATCGATATTCAATTAAAAATTGATTTATTCAATGAGAGGCTGTTATAAATATTTGAAGAAAACATTTGGTAGGCGAAAACTTCGGAACATCAAAAATAAAGGTTTCATAAGAAACTTTCAAGAGATATAATTTTCTTAGATATAGCACAAGAAGATGTACACTATAACCATTTATTCTCTTCAGCTCCTTAAGAAAATCAATATTTATCGATTTGTACTGAAATCAAATGCTTAGAAAAGAAACATTTATCTCAATATGATATGCATAAACATATTTTCGGTTATCGCAGAAGCTTTCACAGAACTAGATTCTTTATGTAGACAATATAATGCGGTCAATGTTGGATAACATTATTACAGCTTGCATTATGGGTTTTTCAACAAAAGAAATTTGAAAGTTTAAACTTTACTCAACACTGTCAAGACTTACAGTGCACAGTTGGAATATGAATTTGCAGCTAATTGGTACAGCTTGCAGCATAAGTTTATTCTCGGGAAAAACTTCTTAATGTATCTGGCAGCTGGAAGTTACCAAAGCAGTTGGACACAACTCTTAGCCGGGCCAACAGCTGGAATATTAGCCCTGCATCGAACAGATGTTGTCATTGTCGCTGCTGTTGTCCTTGTTTTTATAAGCTTCGGTGCATGTAATCAGTTAAGGATATTCATGGACATGACTATGATTTTAGTGTACACACGCACACAGAGAGACACACACGCACAGATCCAGCCAAGACCCCGGCGCCAACTCACAGCAGGTCCTGGCGCTACTTGCTAAAAAACAATAGCTAAACAAGAGAGAAAACTGCAATGCTATGCAAATCCTGCAGAGCAGCAACATGAAGCTCTCAACACGACATCGGCTTGGTGATGAAAGCACTTGCTTGGACCGTCATCAACATTCCTCGGCTACCCAGTGTCCTGTCCTGTCCTGCGCTGCCCTGTCCCTGTCCTAACTGTTAGCTGCTCTCGCAGCGATGTATGGCTCGGCCAGTAGCTATGGCTTTAAGCACATAATCAGGCGATTTGCAGGCATTATGACCGGTCAGCTGGATGGCTGTGCAGATGTCCTTCAGCAGAGCAGTCAGTAAGCTGATGTCCATGCATCGTCATTTGCCGCTGCTGCTGCTTGAGCGTTGCTTGAAAGCAGATTCAATTTATTACATTATTTTGTAAGGTGTTTTAAAAGCTTTATTTCTTGGTACAGGCAGAAGAAAGGAATTTGCTATGAGAATATTTACATAAATATATACTATTAAAAATTATACAGATATTGCAACAAGTTATATTTTTATAGTTAATTTTCTTCTCTCAACTATTACGTTAAGCGCTTTTTGCGCCCTTATCTGGTTTAAAGTCCTTATAAATTTTATGTTATTTATTAAAATGAGGGTATACTAAAGTCTGTGTAATGTATACGTCAATTTCTGTCTGTATTTTATGGGCACAGTTTCGTTTAGCTGCTTATTGAAACTCGAAAGCTACACGCAATCTAGTTAAAGGGCTCTCAACTATCGCTCTCTCTCTCTCTGTCTCTCCCTCTCTCTCTGTCTCTCTCTCGCTTTGACATAAACTTCGTACTTGAGCGCTGCTTTGTTCTTAACCGCACAGAGATTTTCGTCTTTATACTGTGTTTCTTTTTTGTCCTTGTCTCTAATCTAAGGTAGCTTCCACTGCTGAAAACATGGAAAAACTATCATCTATCTTGCTGCCTTATGAAAATCCGTTTCTTTTGCAACTGCTTTCAGGCACACGCATATCAGGCAATGCTCTATTTCTTGCCTTGTTTTTTGGGCTCCTAAGCTATGGGGTAGTCATTCGGTGCAGTACATACATGTGCTGACATCTCGCCCAGTTTTTCCCCCCATCAATGTGACATTTCTTTTCTCTCTCTCTTTCTCTCTCTCATTCTCAGAGTTGAGTTTTTTATGCGCTTTTCATTACGTCTGGCTGCCATTGCCCTTATTTTCTTGTTACACTTGCTCAAAGAATTATTGCCTTTGCATATACAAGAGATCGTTTTGTATTTTTTGCATTCCCCGCACTAAAATGACAGCTGACACTTGCGTTTAACCGCACAGATTTGCTCTGGCCATTGCCATTTCCCACTCTCTTTCTCTCTCTCTCTCTCTCTCTCTCTCTCTCTCTCTGCCTCTCGCTTGCCCTGGCTCACTCTTTCCTCTGCCATATGGCTGTTACAGTCTGTTGGCCATCAAATTGCGGTCCGTCTGTTTGTACGTTCATTTGAAGGCAAGCTGTAATTGTCGTTTGTATTACCACCGACGAAGTTAAGCGTTGGGTTTGCGGTTTTCCTGCCCAGAACGTGGCCTGCATGGCCAACATAGCAGCTGCTCCCCGCCTTCCCGCCGTCAGTCTGCCTGTTGCCAAATGTGAGAGCCGAAGACAGCGAAAAGTCCATAAAAAAAAACTGCATGCATTTGACTTGACAGATTTATAGCCCACACAGTTTGCAAATTAAAAACGTGTTGGCATCAATTTCCCTGCTCATTTATAAAATGTTAAGGCAGCCGCATTTATATAAAAAAAACTTATATTATCCTGTGGTGCGTTAATAGTTGACATTGGAGATATTTAAGTCATATAAGTTAATTGCCTCATTAATGATGCCCAAGTTTTTATTGACTTAAAGTTATATTATCTTTTAAAGAAAATGTTTACAATATAATTATATTATATTACTATGAATGTGTATATATATTACAGGTCTTGGCGACCTTTCCATTTTATAAAACTTGGCTTAGCTGGATCTTGAGCCAGACAAGCTCAGATTTATAAACGTAGCTAGAGCCAGCTTGGTTAAGATATTATAAGATACTTTAATTGAATTTAACAGTTCGCATCTTTTTGATGCTCTGCTAATATTATTATTGGCTTTAAGGTCAACGATAAGAGGCTTTGTAAATGAAACTCGTTGCCAGCTGTTGTCTCAACCGTTGGGTGTTAAAGTTGTTGTTATTGTGGTTGTTGTTGTTGTTGTTGTTGTTGTTGTTGTTGTTGTTGTTGCCCCTGTTGTGTTATGTGCATACATTTGCATGCAATTTGAGTTACACAAACGGGCTTAACATTTGGGTTCACCACAAGTATTCCCCTTCGCCGCTCGTTGCTGTTGTTGTTATTGTCACACGGAGCTGCTTAAATATTTGCTTACTTCGGCTGAAAGGCCATCAGAAATTTGCATGACAACTCATGTCGCCATAGCCCTTTGGCTCTCTCCATTTGTCGTCAGCAACTGGCATCGCGATGCGTCCGTCTGCACCACACTGCGTATGCTCGATTTCGCTGCCCTTCACATACTGCCAGTATTGGTATTGTTCAACTTTTTGTACGCTTTTCAACTATCTTTGCTTTATGCAATCGATATAGGTGCATGTATATATAGATTTTTTTTGGTACAGCAAAATATATATTCGCTCCGTTTTGAAGTGCATAAAGCGTCAAGTATTGTTTATTGTTTATTGTTTTTATTTATTTATATTGCTTTTTTTTTGTCGTTTTGTTAAAAAAGTTTGCTTTTGCGTTATAATTGCTAGAATGGCGCTGCTGCTGCCTTTGGACATGGCCATAAAATATGCCAAAGGATTTATGTTCGCTCTGCGAAGTTTCGAGTGCTTTATGCGTGCTAATGGAATATTCTCTCACCTGGGGATTTGACACGTTCAAAGCCAGATAGATATTGTGCTCGTGTTAAAATCCAAAACAATAAATTTGGTATTTTTTGGTTTTTTTGGTATTTTAGTGTGGCAGACTCTACACTAAATCACTTTATTAATTGAATACATATTAAATTCCACTTACTTTTATGAAATAATCAATATTTATTGTACGCACATAAAACAAAGTTTTTCACGCTCTTTATGCTTAAAGTCGATCAGCTCTTAACACAAGCTTAAGTTGTATTTACTCGCACATTTGATTCGGGGCTAACTTTCCCACTTGCGAATATTACAAAGAAAAAGGAAAATAAACATAAAGTCCAAGAACAAATGGCTTAGAAAATGTTCGCCAACAAATTGACATAAATAAGTCGATGGCAAAGCCAATATGAAACAAAATAAAAGAATTATCGAGCAGCGGAGCAGCCAATGCCAACACAATGACGACAACAAGGATGACAAGGCCAACGTCGGCTGACAAATAAACAAATAAGATTTGGCTCAAAAATTTATTTAATTTCATTTTATTGGCCAGAATCAAAGACAGCCGAGAAAAACAAGCGAATGCCGCTTAGTTTTTCGTGACCCAACAAAATGTTTTTAACGCCGCGGCGACAATCCAATGCGAAATCATTAATCTTATTCTGCTGAATCAGCTGCCGCCTCCTCAAGCCCCAAGGCAAGACAACCCAGTCCTGAATTTGCCTAGTCACTGTCTGAGACACTCGCCGAGACTCACATTGTTCGCCATTTGCAAATGAGTTGGCGTCGCAGGCTACAAACACGACTTACTGGCTGCGAAGCTATTTGGCCAGCCGGTTGGAATAATAACAAAAATGGTCGACTTAAGGCCTTGCTTTGAGATACTCTGCGAAAATAATAAGATCGAAACATCTAAAGTACTTCCAGTCAATTTTAACTCCCGGGCAAAGTTTCCGTCTTCGTTTCCCAAAGTAAAATGCATTAATACGAAATACTTAAAATCAGCAGCAAAAAAGTATACAAGCTTACAAAACCAAGGCCTTAAAAGTCATCTTCATCTTCATCATAATGAAAGTCTTGAAGCAAATCCTCGAATCCTCGAATCTTTAATATTCCAACTTTCTGCAGTTCATAATGAAAGTCTTCGTTCGAAATCCTTCTACCAAAGAACCTTAAATACTCCAACTTTTGTCAGATGTGTTTACTTTGAAACAAAGTTTCGTAGATTATTTGACTTGCCTCGGCTTTTGTAAACAATTTTCACCCTCTGTACAGGGTATTTATTTACTACAAATTGGCTGAGCATTTTGCTTGCTTCATTAACGCAAAAATTGTCTTTGGCTGTTTATTTATTCGCAATATATTTGCTCAGTTCGTTCAATTGGATGCAATTTATTTATATAATTATTTGACCAGTTTGCTGACAATTGACAACTTTCGCATTGCGACATAAGAGTGGGGCGTGGCACTCAATTTGCGTCATACAATTGAAATTAAAAAATTTAAACACAACATGAACCCTCGCCACGGCCGAGGCAATAAAAAATGAGAAATATGCGCCTGTTAACTTGTTCATTACCCTAATGGAGCGTTTGTGCCATGCATTGTGCGTGGGGCAGAGCCTTGGGCCATGGACGCGGCTTCGAGACGTCGGGTTCGTCGCCACTTCAATCCCATTTGCCATTCATTCATTGTAAGGGCTGAGTCGAGTGCTGCTGCGAGTCTGCTTTATGTTGGGTCCTCTGCTCGCTGCCCACTCAAAAGTTCGCCTCTCGAGCAGTCGGTTCGCCTTGGCTCCTGTTTAATGTGTCCCTTTTTATGGGTGTCAGCCATAAGAGGCGCACATTTTTCAGTGTTGTGTTGCCGAGCTGTTATATTTCATTTAAATGACATTTTAATTAATGTCAACATTTTGTTATTGCGGCAACTTTCTCATCTGCTTATTAAGTGTATGGAGTTGGCTGGGCTGCGTTCTTGTTTGTCTGGTTTGTCCCTGTCTCATTTCACATTTCTTGTGTCAAGCAAAAATTTGGAGTTCGTTTACCCTAATATGATTATTTAATTAAGCAATTCGCTTGTGTTTTTTTATGCCTTAATATCATTAAAATTGATTGAAGGGTTATTTTGCCCGCTTTAACAAAAAGGTCAAGTGTCTTGTGCTTTTCGTAGACCCAACTCTTTCGAATATGATATACCCTTTAGATACGTTTGGTGTATTTCATGATTGTTGAAGTTATCTTTAATATTTCATAAACCCCAAACACGAGTATTGACTGCATCTGATTTACTGTTCATATTATTTAATACAAGTGGCTATTCAAAGGACTTAACCACAGATTTGTAAAAAGCATAAAAAGCATAAAAGGGATCGAAGAACTCGTACGTGTGAAAGGGTTGTGCACAAAAGTCAAAAGGAAGTCAACTACTAATCTTGAGCTTAACGTCAATTTTAATCCCCGGGCAAAGTCCACGTTGACAGTTGAAACTTTGCCAAAGTAAAATTTCGAACTGGCGCACACCCATACACACACACACACACACACATACACACACACACTCTCAGAGTTGGACAGCAACGCTCTATAAAATTGTACACAAGAGAGCAACAAAAACGGCAGACCAGGCCAAACAGAAAAACTTTTAGTTACAATAAATTATATGCAACAGTTATAAAAAAAAAAGGGAAATATTTAAAAAATAACAAGAAGAAACCAAAGCAGAGACAAACCAAAGAGTTAACAACGAGGCGGCCAACTGAAATGTTTGCCAAATAAAGCACTTGAGGGAATTGCACATAAAACGAATGCCATCTACGGCAGAGGCTGGGCACTGTTTGGCCTGGGCCTAATGTGGGCGGTCCACATCATAGAGGCGGCCCATCATTGGCATGTGGCGAAAAAAGAATCCTTTCATTTGGGACCGTACACTGGCATGTGTGTGCATGTGTGTGTGGCCCGTGTGCTCCAAATATTTACAGGTAAAAATGGCATAGCGCTAGGGACAAATCCCAATGTGCCAGGCACTTTATTGCAATCCCTTTAAATAAGTTTTTTATTATTTGCTACCTGGCCTTGCCACCAGCCAGATCTACGTGCAAATGCGCAAACAAATGTGAATACTTTGCTTTCGCTTACGACTCTTAGCTCAACTAGTCCGAGTCGCAGTCCTTTTTTGCAAATCCATTTTCTTGGCCTTGGCATATGGCATACACTGCGCTGTATTTCAACTTGGCCAAAGCCAAATAAAATATGGAATTACTTAACTGTAGCTGTCACTGTGTGTGTGTATATGTGTGTGTGTCTATTTGTTGGCGGTTCGCTAGATCTTTTGTGCTGACTTTAGCTGGGATTTTATTTGCCCCAGATGTGATTTGTTTAGCAGTCGCTACTTCCCTTTCCTTAACATAACACATACATATACAACGTTTTACCCATAAGTCAGTTTGTCTTTAAATTCGAGTGTGAAAGGTTTACTTTCTTTTATTTTTTTTACTTGTCAGTCAACTCACCCTTGCTTTGTGTGTGTGTGTTTGGGGCTGTAAGTGCTACATGTGTTTCTAGGGGCTTTAAAAGTAATGTTGTTTCTGAGAAATTGTTTTTGGGGACTTAAAGTAAACAGCACATTGATGCGTAACAGCTGTTGATACGCCGTGCACGCGGCGTATGATTGATATTTGCGCTTTGGGCCAAATGTGGCTAAAGATTTGGTCAACGTTTAAAGCACTTTACAAACAAAGAGCTTAAATAATACTCCAAAGCTTAGCCATAAAACAGATAAAAACTTTCGATCAGTAATTTTAGTGCAAATATTTTATTGTTTTATCGCCAAAAACATAAATATATGGCGAGCAAAAGTTTAGTTTTGAACTATCAAGAAAACATTCTCGTTAGGCTCATTAAAAACTTTGTATGTTTTTTTGTTTTTTTGCCAGCTGAGCGCATAAATTTTTCTATTAAAGTCGCACAAACTTTGCACGCTTCATAAAGCCGCTGAAAAGCGGGCCGTGACCAAACTCAATGACAGCAGTCGGCGGCAAAAACAAGAAAAACGCCCGAAAGGGTTGTTGTTCTTCATGCTCCTCATCATACATATATATATACTTGTATTTAAGTAACGTCAGCGCCTTAGGAACTCATCTCATATTCAATGTGCGTGGGCGAATCTTATGAAAACTCAATGCCAGCCTGATGACATTCATTGTTTTGTGTGAAAAGTGTGCGCTGCTTGGCTGCGGGGTTGCGGGGTTGCGGGTGGCCTTCAAGGCATTCTTTTCTCAGCCACATGCAAGCAACTCGGGGGCACTAAAATTTCAGGCATAACTCGCCAAGAACACATCACATACATATATATATGAAATTTTCAGGCATTCAGAATGCTTTTGGTCTTACGCGCTGCCATTTGTATAGCGTCTTTGTTCGTCGTATTCAGATTTTTCAGACATTTCTTCAAAGCAGCAAGTCACTTTCCAAGTTCACATTTGCCGCTTGTTAAGCAGGTGTTGCTGCATCTATGCGCGAAAGTTTTCAAATGAAAAATTCAGCTGCTGTCATATTTGGATTAAGTTTTATTTCAAAATATGCAGCTGCATAAGATTCAAGTTGTGAATGGACAGTTTGAAGGCAAGCTAAAAAGTATATATATATGTGTATTTTATGTTGTTCTCAGTTTCACTTACAATGCAAAATCTTAAGAACTTTCCGTTCGAGGTTTTAAATGTCTCTGAATCTAGTTTTCAATTCCTTGCAGTCAGTCAGCTAGCTACTCAGTCAATCAGTCAGAAAAGGATGCATGCATTTATAGTTTCATTTTGAATGCGAGTTATTTATGTGAGTTTATTATTTTGTCTTCGTAACATCTTCAATCTTTGTGGCCTGCATTGAGTTTGGCCTGGACTGCAATTCCATTAAAGCCTATCCAGGCTCAGACAATTTATTAAGTGTCGAGCGTTACAAACAGATCCTGCCCGCACTTGCTCATTGAGTGCCGCCTGGGGCGGGGTCTATAACAAGGCATGACTTGCACACAGTGCCGAACAGAATGAAGCAATTTTAATTTGCTGGGGGTAGTAAAACATCAACAGCAACAGCAACAAGCAAAATGGTCGAGGAACCGAAACGAAAGTTTTTCAAGCCAAAATGCAGTGGGCGGTGCACAGCCAAGTGTTGCGTCTCATAAATAAAAGAAAGGGAACTGTGCGAGGATTGAGAAGGATTGTGTTGGGGTTGGTAGCAGAGCGTAGCTGTTGCAGCAAACTATGCTGCGCTCTTGGCCAGTGTAAAAGCATATTTTCTGCTTTTAATTGCAATATATTCTTTTAGACAAAATGACTGATGATGGCTGAGTTGGTTGGCCAGCAAAAATATATTGCCATGAAATTTGCACAAGGCAGGAAACGGAAAGCCAACGGAGACAGCGACGTCGTCGTCGTCGTCGCCGTCGTCGTTGTCGTTGTCCGCAACTCCGTTTGACTGCTAAATGAACAAGGCAAACTCATCCGCCCCGTTGGCCGGGCCAGCGCCTTCAGCCAGTAGCTGCTGGCATTGTGGTCGCCAGAGCTGTTGGTTACTGCGGTCGGTTGTTGGCAGTCCTTGCATCTGAGATACAAATAACTCTGGCTGTAAATACGGCGGGGGGCTTTGTCTTAGCCAGCGCGCCTTTGCCAACGCCATTTTGATGATGAATAAATGAAGGCCTTTTGTGCTGGTGAGCGTGGCCAACGCAAAATTTACCACTTTCATTCAGTCGGCACGAGGTTTTGCTCACATTACTCAGAGCACTACTTGAGAATGGAATAATTAAAATAACTCTCATGCCGGTTTCTCGCTCTCTCTCTCCCACTCCCCCTCTCTGCTGAAATATTCCACAAATCTTTAAGCGGCAAAGTTGTCGTTAACAACTAGCATTTTGGGGCCTTGGCTCACACAACTATGTCCCTAATTTATTTAATACTGATTCAGCCAGCTGCCATTCACTGGCAAATTTGTTCAACTGAATATAAAGCTGAGAATTCCCTTTTTTTTTGGCTGCTGCCACGCTGTGAACAGCGTAAATTTTATTATTGGCAATGCCAATTGCAGCGACAACAACAGCAATAACATCAGCCAAAGATTTTCATTATATATAGTATAAACTTTTTTTTTTTGTTGGGGCGTATTTTTCCTGCACTTTGCAAGCAAACTATGCAAACTTCGGCGCTGGGAACCGCCGCCGACGCGGACGCCGCCGCCGACGCCAATTCAGAACAAAATGATTAATGAAGCTTTGAAAACTCGAGCAGAAATTTAATCAAGCGCGAAAACAGATCGAAACAATCGTAAAAAATGGCAAACTTATAATAAGCTTCAAATTTGTACAATATGCTGTCGTGGTGGGCGGGAAAAACTACGAACTACGAAAACAAAAGTGCGTTGGGGCTTAGAAAATAAATTATGCCATGGCGAAGAGCGATGCCAGCCAGCATTATTCTAAGGCCATCGTGATTTATTACGCGATTTTTGACATGCATTCATTCGGCATTGTTTCTGTATTCAGCTATTCCGCGGGGAGAAGAGTGCCGGGCATCGAGTCTAATGAATTGCCGTACATATTTGTACGTGAATAAAGGTTGGGGTCCATTTTTATTTGTTTGTATATATAGTGCCAGATATATTTATGTGTGTAACCGGCGATTGGCCCATAAATTTTAACCAGGCAACATAAACGCTAACTTTTAAATTATAGCAGAGATATGCAATGATAAGATAAGTTATTGTGCATAAATAATAAATAAATAAATACTGCATGGTAGTGCATAAATAAATATAAAAACTGGCGCCAAACGTGGGCTATGAATCTAAAGTCAATAGTATATAAAGTTAATGAATTGTAGATAAACACATTTAGTATGTACATTTAAAAGCTTAAAGCTTCTAGTTAACCCGTGCATCAAATCCTTTATTCTATGAAATAAGCTGCCGCCAGGTGCAGGTCAGTGTGTAAAACATTTGTGCGTTTCTCTTAAAGCCTTCATGCTTCACTCGATTTCATGTACAGCTTAATTTTGTGCAGCTCTTGCCAATCACACACAAATATCCATCATGCCTGTCAGTTTTATGTTAAATTTTCATTAAACTTTTGACCGGTGTATAAATTTTTTCCTTGTTGCCCTCATCATTGGAACGTAACAATCTGATATAATCAAGTCGCATTTCATGCGTATTTGTTTTTGACGTATTCATGAGTTGCAAACACCATCAATTTTATACGCCCACAAACAGCCAAGCTTGAGCTGTGAAAATGACGGGCATTGGGTCAAACTGACTTCTGACACGCCCTATGAGTTAAGCCTGCTGTTCAAATTTGACAGGTCCAGGCCGTATTGACAGCTATGGGGATACCAGAAGTCGGTATGGCCAATTATTAACATAAGCCCAAATGAAGATGACGTTGACATCGCCGGCCGAGAAACTTTTAATGATACTGTTAAGGCTGGCTACGGCCACGAACGACCAGAAGGGGGGCAATTAATCACAGTCTCCAGTCTGGCGTCTCAGTTTGAGTGTCACTTTGTTTTTATGGCCAGGGCAGGGCCAGGAGCAGCGCGTCAAACACCGCACGTTCAATTGTTTTATGCCAACTGTGGTGCTTCGAGGTACTCGCTCAAGTGCCTCCCACCGGCTCTTCAGCCCGTTTTATGATGTCCTTGCTGATTGCTGCTGTTGCTGCTGCTTTTGCCTGAGCCATTTTGAGTGCCGTGAAACTTTTGTGTGCCCTGCGAACGTCAATTTCCCCCCCCAAAATATATGTAAGTACTTCGGGCAGCGGTAATGGTGCGGGGTTGCTTGAGGTTTTTAATGGCCATTTCAGGCAGTTTATGCAGCTGCAGCTCCTTATAACTCTGTGTGTGTGCGTTTGTGTCTACGAAGATGGTCAAGCTGTTTGTTACTATTATTAAATTAGTTGCGGGCGATTTGCGGTAATTAGAGTGAAATTTTATGGCCCTTTGAACTTGTAGTGGCTGCCGTTTCACCGTTTCACGCCGTCTGCTCTCGACTTTCTGCATATTTTATAAGTTTCTGCCATGGCGCATAAATATTTATTTCAAGCAATTTGCTTGCATCGTGCATATCCGCACAGATGGGCCATAGGCAGAATATGTGCAACGAATTTATGTTATTGATACGATTATGCAAGATGACAAGACATTTGTCGACCACAAAAAGCTGTTTTCGTTTCTTGAGGTTCTGTGATTTACGATTAAAAGTTCAGCTCAATTTGTTAGCATTTTGTATATGAACGAAGCTCCAAATATTCAAGCCGAAAATTGAGTAGGAAAGTCTGAAGAAGACGGGAGCGTAGGATTTTAGTAGAAATATTATTTAAATCTCATCTGTTTTCAACTCCATCTAGAAATCTATCTTAAACTCCCCTTGGCGCCCAATGTGAGAGTGAGAGTTCTTACTGTAATGCGATAAACTTGAGTATATTTATAGATATATCAAAGTAAGCTAATCGATGTCAAAAGCAACCTTAAGTGTTTTATGTGCATTTATCTAGCATAGCTGAAACTTCAATTCAGACGTAGACGTTTATCTCAGCTTTGGTCTGTCGTTCATCTTCATAAACTTGCGCTACCTCGCAATCTGTCTGTGCGTGTTACTGAATCTTAACCGAGGCATCATCATTTATTTATGCCCTCTCGTATAGCTGCCACGTCTGGGCAGGATGAGCAGCAGAACGGGCAACAATCTGACAGCGGACGACAACACCTGGCAAGACTCGGCTGCTGCTGTTGCTGCTGTTGCTGATGCATTCGTGTGGTTGCCGTGTTAATAACACGTCAACAGCAGAGCATATCAAGCATACGCCATGTTGTGTACGCAAGGCATGTTACACAATGTTACCTGCAACTTGAGCGGTGAGTCCTGGAGTCAAGGGGTTAGTCGGTTGCTGCCAACCTGCTGGCGGCTGGCTGCTGGCTGCTGGCCGTCTGGCTCAGCAGCTGTACACTAAACGCAACTTTATGGCTCACGTTGCGCTCTTCGCAGCTGGCAATGAGCCATCGTTACACTCCGCCTTGCAAATTGCAATTAATTAATTGAAGTACTTAAGCGCCTCACAGCCACGTTGCATGCCACACCATTAATGGCAGCAGCAGCTACAGCTACGGCAGCAGCACAATTGCGCCACCGCAACTCCGATTTCAAATGGGTGTCACGTGTCTCTTGACGGTGTCTCAATGTCTCAATGTCTGTCTGGCAAAATCCACTCAGCTGCCTTATTGATGTGGCCTTACGTTGTGGCAGCTATTAGAGTTGCACGACTCCCATTAACACTGGGGCATGCAGCATGCATTCGTTGCATGCGCATCCTTGACTCTCCTTTTGCAAATTACACAGTTCCCTTACAAATTTTCTGTGCCATTCAACCAAACGTATGTGAATAATTGGCATATTCATTACCTTACAAGCGCCCAATTATTGTAGTCAATACGGTTAATCAAGAAACGTACGTCATGCATATATCTTGCCTTGAAAAAGGACGGTAGGCTACTTCGTAAATATTACAATGAATTAATTTTTAATTTTCAATACCCTCCGGGTATGCGACTGGCAAAAGATGGCATCTTCGTATCCATAAATTTTATATACACCTGAGAAGAGGAGCTCAGAAAATGTCTCGCATGACGTCAGAGTTTGCTGATAATCAGCTTTTAGTTAATTTAAAATAAATATATGGGTCCTCCCTCAAATCAAAACAAACAAATTTATTTTCGATTCTTAAATCTGCTTCGGTTCGTTTTCGGTTCGGTTTTCTAGCTCAAGTTTTGAATGTTTCGCCTTATAAATCTCCTCCTACGTAATCTGATGAAATGATGAACCAGGTTACAGGATATCATTCTGTCAACTACTCTCGTTTTCATCCTGTTGCCCAGCTTGAAAAGCCAAATAAAGGCTGAAATCATAAAAGAAGAAAACTTAATGAGATGAGGCGAATTGCAGCTGTCAGGCTACTTTACACTCATTTACATATTTATTTTTGAAAGAAATTCATTATTCTTTTGTTCTTATTAATTTTGATTGAACCAGCGAAATCTCAATTTGAATACATGTGTAAGCAAATGAGCAATCAGATACAATCAAATACGGGACCCTCAAAAACAATATTTATTGTAATTTGCCTCCTGGCGTGTTTTAACAAAAATAAATTGCATGAAAAACCAAAAAAATATATGTATACCCGGGAAAATAACGCTTAAAAGTGTGTGTCCGCATTTAATATTCATTGAAAATGTATTTTGTAACAACAATAATCATGCGGCTTGTGTATAGACAATAACAACAACGACAACAACAACAACAACGACAACAACAACAACGACAACAACAACAACAACAACAACAATGGCAGCCACGTATATTAAAAGGAAATATAAAAATATTCATGCATATTTGCGGATATGTCGGACGAGGGCTGTCCAATAGAATCCAATATAAAATCTACTTTCTGCTCTTTCAAAATAACTCTGGAATTTGGGAATGTTTTAACGTTTACTTTAGAATCAATAACTAGTTAGGTCTTAAAACTCGTCTAGGAAATAGGCAACTTATTTATAGCCTGTATTATAATTTTGTCGTGAAATGTGTAACGCATAGAAGGAGACCCCATAAGTATATATATTCTTGATCAGCATCAACAGCCGAGTCGATAAAGCCATGTCCGTCTGTCCGTCTGTCCGTCTGTCTGTTTCTATGCGAACTAGTCACTCAGTTTTAAAGCTATCTTAATGAAACTTTGCAGAAGTCCCTTTTTCTGTTGCACGCAGCACATATGTCAAAACCAGCTGGATCGGACCACTATATCATATAGCTGCCATAGGAACGATTGGTCGAAAACTAGGTTTTTGATTAAAAGCCTTTTTTGTTTATCAAGATACCTTCACCATACTCGGCGTTAACCATTTTCTCGGCATTAAAAGGTTGCAAGGGTATTAGGTCTTCGGCGTGCCGAAGATAGCCTTTCTTGCTCGTTATATCTGTCCCCGCACAAATGAATACTGCTTAGGCTTCAAAAATTGTACCCACTAACTTATTAAACTGCCCTCGCATCGACTGCAAACAATTCGAAATGGCAAACACGTCGAAAAGGGCAAAAGGTTGGCGAACGTGAAAGTGTTGGTTAAGGCGGGATCAACTTAATTCCTGATGTAATGTGATTCGAACAAAACAATGCTGAGCAAGGGACAAAAACACAGGACATGAATATTTTCTTTTCTTTCTGGTGTGTGTTAAATGGGATACATTGTGATTTTCACAGCTGTGACAAGATAATTCATACGTAATTTGAGCACAGCATCAATTTAAATTAAGCTGAATGATTGAATATAAAGTACGGTTAAAGCTTACTTTAAGAACTCGAAGAATATTTATACGATATGCTTTTGCGAGTGGATTCTAAGGAACAACAATCAAAGCAGTTTCATGTCCTTAGACGGAACCCGATAGG
This sequence comes from Drosophila kanekoi, assembly GCA_037075305.1. Taxonomy (NCBI): domain Eukaryota; kingdom Metazoa; phylum Arthropoda; class Insecta; order Diptera; family Drosophilidae; genus Drosophila; species Drosophila kanekoi. Next base: position 3,276,054 of record JBAMCE010000678.1, read on the forward strand.
AGATTGGATAATACTTTTATTAAAGTGAAAATTGTGTAAACAAGTAACAGATGGAACTATAAGGAACTAGGATAATCTTGAAGAAAACTTGAAATGATGTTCCTTCACTTCTATTTCGTTGAGTAACTGAAGATTCCCCATAAAGATAATAAATATCTGTGGCACATGACTCGCTTAATTTGGCAACTGAAATTCGTGGCACTCAGCATGATATTTAATATGGCGAATATGAAGCATTTGATTAAATGCCCATTTGAAGCACAAGCTTATGTATATGTGTATATATATATGTATATGTGTGTGTGTGTATACAACATGCATATATCAGACATAATGAATTCAATTAATTTACTCTTGCCAAACACTCGACGCATGCTTTTTATGCTCATTCCAGGACTTCGACCTTGTCTCGGCATCATTATGATGACTGATTATTGTTGTCAGTGGGTGTATCTGTGTGTATCTCTGTGTGTGTGTGTGTGTGGCTTAGATTCACTTTTCTCTCCTTTCCAAAGCAATATTCGTTCGCCTTCGCTTTCTTCTTTCCTTTGTTTGGCTCACGTTCCTGCGGTTTTATTAATGTGTGCTAAATGTGCCGTCAAAGACGTCTTCTGCCATATAATATAATACTCGAATACTTCTTCAGATTCATAATAAACCCACTTGTGCAACGACTTTGGCTCATTTTTATGAACATCATGATGAACATAAGATGGCAGCACGCACCCATCCACAGCTCATTCAAGGTCTATTTAGCCAGGCAAACAATGCTTATTGAGGCAAGCACAAGGTCATCTATCTAAATTCTAGTGTATACTTTATTCGTATGGTTTATTTCAAGCGCAATTTTCCGCTTAATATCAACATTTAGTTAAAATATATTATCCTTGCCCTGCGCTCTGCGCGCACTCTGTTAAACTAATGCTTAATTAGTTGAAATTTTGTTGCTGGTTTTGCATAGTTTTTGTAATTGCTGCTCGCCGCGAGTTTTCATTTAGCTCAGTTCGTACAATTTTCCAAAATTTACTCCCAAAAATGTTGTGTCGCTGTAAATTTACGCAAATTTATGCAATTAAAAGTTTCGTATTTTTATTTTATTTTTGGCTGGCCCGCGATGTATGTAAGCCATGTTGCGGCTAATTGGCAGCACATTCATTTTTCTAAACTCATCAGTTGGAAAATTTCCGCAATCTGTCTAGCTATATAAACAGTTTGCACTCAATGACTTATTGGCTGTTTTTGTTGCTGAAACCAAATCGAAAGTAAATTCAAGTGAAGTTTTTGGCATTGACAGCCAAAGGGGAGAAAACTTGCCGTCGCTTAAAACTTTCTATTTTGAATGCGATTGGCTTCAAACTTATGTTTTATGCTAACAATCGAACGACGATTTCACTAATCTAGTATGGCAAATCCACTTCTACAAGTGGAAAATAGGGGCGGAACAGGTAAAGTTTTATCCGATCAGCTTGAAGCTGATTTCAAAGACACTTCAAAAAAAAGTTTAGCGATGTTCAAAGTTCACTCCCAGGAGTGTGTCCGGGCCAAGCGAGGATAAAGTCAGCTAGTTTTTATGAATTGTTAGCTGAATTATTTTTGGCATGCAATATATCTGGCATGTAAGTGCTTGGCTGCCTGCAAGAGACATAAACATAATGCGTCTATTTGCCACTTAATGAATTTTTCAATAGCTGGCCATAAGTTGGCCATAACTAGGGGTGTGACAGGCAAATGGCAAACCTGTGTTCTGTTTACTCAGCCAAGCTTCTAGCTGGGGCTGCCAACTTGGCAACTTTGCGCAAGTGGCAAATAAAGTAATGCCGCGCATTTTCTTAGTTTCTGCAACTTTTTGCGTAGTTGGTGTTGTAAAATACAAAAAAGAAAACAAACGAAACGATGGTAAACAAAAAGCCGTCGACTGTCGCAGTGCAAAATTTCCGGCTTCGGGCCGTGCCAAGTTAAATGTAATTGTAATTTTTAATTTTAAGTGCTTGCCAAAAACAAAATAGAGAACAGTATGCAAAAGTATTTTGTGCCAGCAATGCAAATGTTAATTGCGCAACACATAACTCATACAGCGTAAAAGCAAGCAAAAGCAAGAAGAATGCAATGAAAGCGAACTAGTTGCAGATAGGCAGAGGGAGATAGTTAAGTGTGTGAGCTGCAATGGGTGGGACGGGGGCTCGGTCGGGTTAACCCCTTTAATGAGTTCTGTGCCATCATAATTGGTTTTGCTGCAAAGCAAAAGGCTAACTTCAAATGTTGCCAGCTGCAGGTTTTTCTGCTGGCACATAAAGAATGGCAGCAACTGGGGATGTTCCATAAATCGCTCTCAAAACAATTTCGTTAAATACTTTTCAGCATTTTATTTCAGTTTTTTATATATCATTTTTTAGATTCTCTCTCGCACTTAAGGACTTTTATATGAAGATAAGTCCTCAGTTTCCTTTATGCCCAATATGCAAATTCGACAAATATTTATATGAGACTCAGACACATCCGAAAGGATTCTTATTTCATTATTGTTTAACGTGTGGCTTTTGGAGTTTCTGATTAGTTTCGCATCTTAGTTTCTAGAACAAGATAAGTTTCTCCATTCTCTTTCTGCACAATTTTGCCAAAGATTTATTTATTAATATGTTTCGTCATAAGAAAAAGTGTAAGAAACTCATTTTAATGATAGAAAGTTCTCCAAACTATATAAAACTTCATTTAATAGATCAGCTCCCAAAATGTTTAGCTGGTTAAGCTCAGCATTTTTGCGACTAGTGAGCGCTCGAGGGCTTTAAATCGGAACGCTTGGGTTTCTAGTAGAAATGGGATGCAATTTGTTTGAAATTTGTTAGGGGAACACTTGGGCTGCCCCAAGCGCTCAAAGCTTGGGGCAGGTTTCAATTGCTGGCAATTGTAAGCGAGGCGGCAAAAACTGACCCTTTCGCGTGTGTGTACTGATCCTTTGTGTGTGTGTGTGTGTGTGTGCGTGTGTGTTTAGTGTAGCCTGTGTGTGTTTTGTGTCGTGCTGCTCGACTGGCTCTGGCCTTTTGTGCGTTACTTATGTGCGGTATTGTGTCTGATAAATGCGACGCGTTTGCCAGCCGGCTGTGCCAGCCTGCAGGACAATGCATTAATTTGGTCCGGTTACTGCTGCACGGCACACTGCTACTGCTGCTGCCCACATTGTCCGAGCGCTGTGCTCTATTGTCCTTAAAAGTCCTTTTGCGCCACGCGCAAGTATTGCAATTGTTTTCTGTGTGGCACATCGATGATATGCTCATGACTTTGTGAGTGTTATCTTAGTCCAGGATCTTTGCCCCCACATGCCGCACGTGTCCTGTGGCATTCGTGTGCTATTATTGCTTTCTGTTGCTCCGTTTAATTTCCACTCAGCTGCCTTGCACAGTAAAATAGTGTGATTTTAATCATCGTGAAATCGTTGAGTCTCTGCTGTCATGCTGGCTCCTCCGAAACTGATTGTCTGCTGAACTTGATTATCGCTGGGATATAACGTCAGCCAAAGGTTATATGGCTCGTATATGGCTGCAGGGCTCCAACGTTTATTACCAATTTCATGTTTATTAAACGGTAATAATGCAATTTTTGAGCAGCCATCCTCGGTGCAATGAGTTTCAGTGGAATATTACCCAACACTTAACTGAAATTAAATGTCGCTGCTAGGACTCAATTTATGTGAAAATTATTTGTACTTAAGCAGAATGGCAGCATAAGCTAGTTAGGAAATGGGGCAAAATAAAAATAATAAGCGTAACATTAATATTAATATATAGTATAAAGATAAAGTAAGCAATTACTCAACACTTAACGCAAATGAAATTGAGCATCACAGCTATAACTTAAAGTAAGTGGAAAATGTTTGTATTTAAGCATAATAGGAACATAAGATAGTTGAAAAAAAGTTAAAATTAATATTAATACCTGCTATAAAGTGAAAGTAAAAGAAATTGCTCAACACTGAGCTCAATTCAAATTAGATGACGACTAAATATTCGCTGTACTGAAAACAATTACAGCTCGGCAAAGGTAATGAGTGCTGAGATATAAAGCGCAGACAATAAATCAAATTGATATTTTCATCCCTTCTCAGTTTTGCCTTCTTCAAACTAACCAAAGCAACTGCAGCAAACGAATATGAACACGAAAATATTAATAACCGAAACTCAACGGAACTTCGCTCAATTTTGCACGTTTTATTAAAAATTGTTCAGATTTTTTTCGCTCAATACTTGGTTAACAATCTTTTCTATTGTGAACACGTTTTAGCAACTATTTTTGAACTGTAAGAGAAGAGGGGGGTCATGATATTTTCTCTCTGTTGTATAAAATTGCAGTTGAAAAATGTTTGTTCCAAACTGCATTCTTGCTTAAAGGCAAGCTTCATATTCAAATATTCAAGTGTTTCAGTGAGATTCTTGTCAGTCATAACAAAAGGAATCATGCTCCAAGCCATCGAATATATGGTTTTAAGTGTTAGCAGCATTAAGAATATCTCCCTTTTACAGTGTTGCAAAGTGTATTATCAAACAATTAAGCATAAACAACATCTTGTCAGTTAGACTAGATCAAAATGGCTGCCAAATGGGACTTTCATCCAGCATACAGTTTTTTAAAAGTCTTCAATGATTTTGCAACACTGACCACCAACATAAGGCATTTATTCACAACACTGCTCACCATTTGACACGCAAATCTGATACATAATTAAAACTTTGTTTTATTTTGAAATTTGTTTTGATGCCATAAATATTGAATATTTCTATCTATAGTTTATTAGTTAGGTATTTGCTGCAAAAATAAGTTATTAATTTACATTTGATGTTTTATTTAAACAAATCGCAAGCCACATAAACAAATCACATCAGATGCGGCAGGCAGGCAGCAGAAATATCAAAAATAATTAATGTACAATTTTTGTGACTGTTTACAGCTGCGTGACCTCTTTGTGGCCATGTGTCCTTTGACCATATGGGTGTGGGCGTGTAGCTGGTTCTGTTGCTGAAAACTGCAGTCGCATATTTTTGGTTAGATAATTATGGGCTGGCCAGCGGCTGCCGGATGCGGTTGCCAAACTGCGTTGCTTTGGTTGGCTTCAAAAATTATTCCTCACTGTCGAAAATTCAATAAACGCGAAGAATGTGTGAGTGTGTGAACGGGTGTTGGTGTATGTGTGTGTGTGTGTGTGGTGTCCTGTGGCCTGCGCGTGCACGTATATCCTGCTAGGGCAGCGGCTTGGTCAATTTTTCTGGCTAATGATTTGGTTTCCGCCAGAGGTTGTGAGTGAGTGTGTGTGTGTGCACATGGCACTATGTGGTTAGGTGTGTGTTAAATTTATGGCCTGCCAAGTGGTTGATTGTGAATGCCAATGGGCAACGACTGCCGCTGAATTGTGAATGTGAATGCGAATGCGAATGCGAATGTGGTCACGCCGTAATGCTTATGAGGAGCAGAAGTGGAATGTTCAGCCAAATGGCAATTGAATGGTGAGCAAATGTAGAACGGCGGCATAAATTAGCACAGCCAGAGATTTCATCGGCCGTGCCACGAAAATACAAAGATGATAATTAGCAGTTGATTTAAGTGTAATAAGAACTGACGACAGTTCAAATTGTTAAAGAAGCATAGACAGTCAGTGTGTATCATTCTGTTTGCCGTATCTTAATATAATTATTATTACGTAGATGGGCATAATTATAATGCGAACTGACAACATTTACTCACACTCTCACTTTGTCTTGCAACACTGGCCAACTTGTGGCGCCACCTGCTGGGATAATAATAATAAATTATTTGTGGCGTGGGCATGTTTGGAAATAGTTTCGCCTCAACGTTTTGTCAGCAGTGCGTGCGGATTTCTGCACCAGTTCTGTGCCATGTTGTTTTGTCAGTGTTGCAAAACAGCTCATAATATTTTTGGCAAGTTAGGTTAACCACAAAGTTATTATTCCTGTGTAATGAATGAGTCCGAAATACATCGTATTTACTTCTTTAATCCGTATTTGGGATTTGTTTGCGACGACGTTAGTTTGAGTTACCAATTAAATTAATTGCTTGGCCAAATATGTAATGCTTAACAACTATTTTTGCGCAATTTAATTTAATTAAATTTAGTTCGCTTCTGGCCAGCCACTTTCCTGCCTGTCCAAGCCAACAGATTTCAATGCTAATGAGTCCCATTCCTCGAGTTCCCGTTCCAGTTCCCGTGCAAATATTTGGCCGTTTGTGTGATGGCTGTAAATCCCGGCATCTACCGGCATTCCGTATTGGACTCTAAAATACCAACTAATGATCAATCCCATTATACTACATATTAAATCCCCAAACTAATTTCACCAAGCGCAACGGGAGTCGCACGCACGAGCCCCTGCTAGCCACATTTTCCTCTATATGTGTGTGTATTCGTGTGTATGTGTGTGTATGTGTGTGCATGTGTGTGCCTGTGTGTTCGTGTGCTTGTGCGTGTAAGCTCCAATCGGCAAAGTTGACAGTGACTGTTGGGTATTTAGCAAGTGTTGGCTTACATAGACTGCAATATGCACAGGCGATTGAATCGATTAAAAGTTGATAAAGTCAACGCCCAAAAAGGGCAAGGCGTGCGATTTAAGAAGGAATGTGAGAGAATGTGCGACTAGCAGATATACTGTACCAGTTTTTAAAAGTGTATTTTATATTATAAGCGACAAATACACCTTACATTTTCTTGGATTTTTTCCCAATACGCGAGTTCGATTTCGCAACATAGAACATTTTGTATGAAACAGCCCACTTTTGCTTAACTTTGCCATAGTTCTCTATTCAGTTTTGCAGTATCTTCTAAGCATTAACTAAATGCACATTTAATTTTTTCGAAAGTTCAAACAGTTGTGTCAATTTGTTGTGTGCGGTTGTGCGTGATTTGTTGTTAACTTTATTTGATAGGTAATGTCCGCAACTTGTGCCAGATATGTTGAGCACGCTTTATTGGCCAATTGCCGAAGATGGCAACGTCTGTTGCACTCGTTGTCGGCATTCCAAACTTTACTAGCAATATAAAGTTCCGGTGCACATGACTGCCAGTGCACAAAAAAGAAAATATATATATAAACTGGCCAGTAAAAATTGTGTTGTATCAAATAATAAAGAGCGAGCAACAGAGGGTAGAAAAACTGTGCAGTTAGTTTAACAATATATTGGCATTCGGAAAATGTAATAAGCAGATTCTTACTTGCAAATGGATTTTGTATAGGTTATTCGCCCTAACAGAATTTATGGGTAATAAACATGCCTTTAATTGAAATATTTCAAGTAATAGATTTATGATGATTTTTACTTGACTTCAATCGATTTTCGTTAAACAAACTATCTATGCTGTTGAAAAAAAGAAGAAATCAAAAGCATTCAAGAAATGTTAATGCTAATGTTATAAAGAGGCTACACATATGTTACACATAAGTCTACCATGTGTTAACATACTTGCAAATGTTAATTAGAGTTTAACAAAACTGTAAACTGTTAACTGTAACTGTAACTGGTTGAGTACTAGACTTTATAGCCCTTCGATGAGTTTTTATGAGCAGCGTTTAAAGGATTGCGCCGAATACGTAAATAGAAACCTTTAATGTTAATAATTTTGCCATAACATTCCACACACACATGTAAATAAACGCGCGCCACAACTGTGAAAAACTGTTTTCAATAAAAATGCACTATGTTTATTAAATTGAGAGCTGAAAAACCTGTTTCAGCAAGATTTGATTTTATGCCATGATAGAACGCTGCAATATTTGCTAGCTATAGTAATAACAATTGCGCAGATATAGCTACAGGGCCCGCTCAATAAAATGTAATGCAGTGCATAATGTCAACTTTGATTGAACAACTGGAAAATCTAATGAAATTCAAGACACACACGAATACAAAAATAAGAAGTAATTGGCATACAATAAAAAAAACTGCTAAAAAGGAAAGAAGTTAGCAGCATCAAACTGTAAGTGTCACACACACACACACACACACATACACACACACACACACACACACACACACACATACACATACACACATACACACACTGTGCTATGCACTTGTGTGCTTGTGCACAATCTATTTGCACTAAGTGTTCGTTAGAAAATGTTTGCATAGCAGCACTCAACGTCATTCAAAACACATGTAAAGCAGCACGAAGTGAGCTGCTTGAGCGGAGCCACTGTACCCACTGTACAGCTAAGGGTGTGCGTGTGTGTGTGTGTGTGTGTGCTTGTGAAGAAAATCAAAGAAAATCAATAAAGGCAAATTGTCGTAGGAAAACAGAAATGTGCATCATTTTCACTTTATGCAAATTGCAAAATTTGTGATGAAGTCGACTCTGAAGACTCAGACGAGGCAAGAGACTTGCAATGAGCAGCAGCCCCTAACAGTGAGTTCTGTATGAATGAATACACATGCGAATTTGCACTAAATGTGCCCATTTCTGTACACAGATGCATCTGTGTGTCTGTGTGTGTTTGCCATGTGTAAATGCATGGCTGACAAAAGGCATTTGCATATTTAATGTTATTACGTTATTTTGCATGCCACACACAAAAATTTATGATTGCATGCGGAACAGAGGCAGAGGCAGAGGCTGTGGCAGGTTCACGTTGCATACGCCCAGTTTTCAGTCAACTGCCAGGCAAACCAGACTCCCAGCATTCGTACTCTATACGTTATATTTTTCCACAAATTTTACAATAATTCCGTTACAACTTTTTAGCCGCCTCCGCCCCCTCACACACAGATTCACACTCTAGCGTAACCCATTTTATGTCGCCGTCATCGTCGTCGTCGTCGTCGTCGTCGTCGTCGTCGTCGTCGCCATCACTATAAATAATAAAATTATTTTGCTGTCAGTTTGAATTTACGCCCACTGTCACGCCCAATGTCAAGCAAATATTGAAAAATGCAATGCATAAAAAGTGCCATTAAAACCTCGTTTCAGATTGCATTGCCCGTTGCCGAAGAGTGAAGGCACAGTTGTTGACAATTGCACACAACTGTGAGACATCGAAGAGAGCATTTGTGGCTGTCCTCAAGCTAAAATTTATAAATGTGACGGTCAAGTGTGCCTGACACTAACAACTAGTCCTTCAAGTGATTGATTCATTTCGATACTGAAATCAACAATTTATTAAAGCTATATATGGCATAAAGAAACAAAATTGAGCAAGTGCGAATAGAGTCGGCACGTCGAAGATTTTATACCCTTGGGGACATTTGCTTTTGGCCAAACTACTTCTCGACTGATCGTTCCCATGGCAGTTATATGATATAGTGGTCCGATCAGGCCACTTTAAAATAATAGCTTTGAAATAGAGAGACACGTTTGCATAGAAAGAGACAATAGTGACTATATCAACTCGTCTCTTGATGCCGATCTAGAGTATATATACCTTATTGGCTCTACAAGGGTATTGCCTCTTAAATACCCTATTCGATATAAGGCATATTTGCACTTCTTTCATTAGCATGCACTTAATTTCCAGCTAATTGTTTATATAGCAGCTACAGTTATATGATATAGAAATGCTTTGTACTACACATCTGTAAGGGTATTCAATCCTCGGCATTGCAGAGATACGTATTCTATCTATCTATCGATATCTATCTATATTTTCTTCACTCATTGAATATTCAGCCTTTTACAAATATGTTGCATAAAATGTGCAATTAAAGCCCAGGCGTATATGGAGAAAGCCAACAGCAAATCCCTTTTTAAAGCACAAATTTTCAATTTTGGTGAAATTAATAACAATGTTGTTGTAAGCATCATGTAGTTGAAAGTCCCAGGGTGCAGAAGTTAAAACCACAGCTGGCACATGGCAACGCACAGATTGGCTGGCCAAAAAGGGCAAACAATAAAATGGCCAAAAGGCTCCAAGTGTGACTTTAGTCACTTGAAATTGCCGGAAACCAGGGGCCAAAGCTCTGCCTCACAATGTACGTAGTTCGTATAGATCTATTGTATTGAGAGCGTTGCGGAAGTGTCGAACAGACACACACACACACACACACACATACACACACACACACACACACACACACACACATACATACACTGTGCTATGCACTTGTGTGCTTGTGCACAATCTATTTGCACTAAGTGTTCGTTAGAAAATGTTTGCATAGCAGCACTCAACGTCATTCAAAACACATGTAAAGCAGCACGAAGTGAGCTGCTTGAGCGGAGCCACTGTACCCACTGTACAGCTAAGGGTGTGCGTATGTGTGTTTGTGTGTGTTTGTGAAGAAAATCAAAGAAAATCAATAAAGGCAAATTGTCGTAGGAAAACAGAAATGTGCATCATTTTCACTTTATGCAAATTGCAAAATTTGTGATGAAGTCGACTCTGAAGACTCAGACGAGGCAAGAGACTTGCAATGAGCAGCAGCCCCTAACAGTGAGTTCTGTATGAATGAATACACATGCGAATTTGCACTAAATGTGCCCATTTCTGTACACAGATGCATCTGTGTGTCTGTGTGTGTTTGCCATGTGTAAATGCATGGCTGACAAAAGGCATTTGCATATTTAATGTTATTACGTTATTTTGCATGCCACACACAAAAATTTATGATTGCATGCGGAACAGAGGCAGAGGCAGAGGCTGTGGCAGGTTCACGTTGCATACGCCCAGTTTTCAGTCAACTGCCAGGCAAACCAGACTCCCAGCATTCGTACTCTATACGTTATATTTTTCCACAAATTTTACAATAATTCCGTTACAACTTTTTAGCCGCCTCCGCCCCCTCACACACAGATTCACACTCTAGCGTAACCCATTTTATGTCGCCGTCATCGTCGTCGTCGTCGTCGTCGTCGTCGTCGTCGTCGTCGCCATCACTATAAATAATAAAATTATTTTGCTGTCAGTTTGAATTTACGCCCACTGTCACGCCCAATGTCAAGCAAATATTGAAAAATGCAATGCATAAAAAGTGCCATTAAAACCTCGTTTCAGATTGCATTGCCCGTTGCCGAAGAGTGAAGGCACAGTTGTTGACAATTGCACACAACTGTGAGACATCGAAGAGAGCATTTGTGGCTGTCCTCAAGCTAAAATTTATAAATGTGACGGTCAAGTGTGCCTGACACTAACAACTAGTCCTTCAAGTGATTGATTCATTTCGATACTGAAATCAACAATTTATTAAAGCTATATATGGCATAAAGAAACAAAATTGAGCAAGTGCGAATAGAGTCGGCACGTCGAAGATTTTATACCCTTGGGGACATTTGCTTTTGGCCAAACTACTTCTCGACTGATCGTTCCCATGGCAGTTATATGATATAGTGGTCCGATCAGGCCACTTTAAAATAATAGCTTTGAAATAGAGAGACACGTTTGCATAGAAAGAGACAATAGTGACTATATCAACTCGTCTCTTGATGCCGATCTAGAGTATATATACCTTATTGGCTCTACAAGGGTATTGCCTCTTAAATACCCTATTCGATATAAGGCATATTTGCACTTCTTTCATTAGCATGCACTTAATTTCCAGCTAATTGTTTATATAGCAGCTACAGTTATATGATATAGAAATGCTTTGTACTACACATCTGTAAGGGTATTCAATCCTCGGCATTGCAGAGATACGTATTCTATCTATCTATCGATATCTATCTATATTTTCTTCACTCATTGAATATTCAGCCTTTTACAAATATGTTGCATAAAATGTGCAATTAAAGCCCAGGCGTATATGGAGAAAGCCAACAGCAAATCCCTTTTTAAAGCACAAATTTTCAATTTTGGTGAAATTAATAACAATGTTGTTGTAAGCATCATGTAGTTGAAAGTCCCAGGGTGCAGAAGTTAAAACCACAGCTGGCACATGGCAACGCACAGATTGGCTGGCCAAAAAGGGCAAACAATAAAATGGCCAAAAGGCTCCAAGTGTGACTTTAGTCACTTGAAATTGCCGGAAACCAGGGGCCAAAGCTCTGCCTCACAATGTACGTAGTTCGTATAGATCTATTGTATTGAGAGCGTTGCGGAAGTGTCGAACAGACACACACACGCACACACACACACACAAACACGTATACATGGGCCGACAATCATGGCAACCGCAAATCATCATAGATATTTCGAAAATTTCATTACACTGTTTGGTTTGGTTGCCCAAGGTGGATAATCCTCAGAGCATTTGCCTGAATGTTATCTACAATGCTGAATGTTGTCAATGAATGGCTAGATGAGGTGTGCTCTGCTCTGCTCTGTGTGTGTGTGTAGGTATGTGTGTGTGCGTGTGGCTTACATAACTCCGCACACACGGTAGCCACGCAGTTAATGATGGCTCAGCCTCAGTTTGCCAGGCATTCACTAGTCAACTTATGGGCGTGGCTCTCATCTCGACATTGGGTTAGGTCCTTCTGCCTTCTGCCAGTGGCTTAACGCTTGCTGTCGTTTGTTTTTCTGTTCGTGCCACATTGTTCCCGTTGTTGTTGTTGTTGCCACTGCTGCTGCTGCGTCGTCGTCAGAGTCGTCTATTGTCTCATTGTCTGTGCGGCCATGTATGATTTTTTATTATAAATAAGCTTGTAGGCATGTGTCCGCAGCCTGGTACATGCCAACTAAACTACAGCCGTAATCTGAAATGGCAAGCAGCAGCAACAACAACAACAATCATCACAATAAAGTCTGACAATCATGTTTGCTGCTCTGGCATCCTCAGCATGCCATACAAAATGTTTTGTGTGATTAAACTTTAAGATTTGAAGGAAGCATTGGCCGGAATTGCCAAGGGCTTTAAATATATATCTGGCAGCATTGATGAAATTTAGTTCATGCTAGTCTAGCTATAAATATATTTATATAGAAGAAACATTAATATATATTTGATTTGAAATTTTCTTATTATTGCAGGTCGGGCTCTACCTTGGAGTTGCTACGGTAAGTTAGATAAAGTGAATAAAAACGAATTTAATTTATTTAGAGAAACCTTATAGCTATATATATTGCTGATCTGTAAATACGTAGGACTCAATGTAGTCCTGTTCCTCTTAAATCTGGCTTGTTACAGACAGTACATCAGACACAATCTTCCGATTGGTAGACTCATATCGTGTAGCTGCCAAAATCAAATGCTCTTAAACTTGGTTTCATTTTCTTCTTCCCTTAAATATGTTGTTGCTTCAATAGTGTAAGAATCGGCCAGGTCGACTGAGTGAAATACGCTTATACAAACATAAGTAAATGATAGAATAGTTTAATGCGTTAACTTCACAAAGGTTCTTAAACTTAGATTTCTTAAGAAGCGTCCCTCCTCTGTTTTATTGGCTTGCTGCCTTTTTTTCTAGTGACCCTTAACTCGATAAATCTTCGCCTAATTATCGATTCGCTGTGAATGGCAATGGGTTGAGATTGCCAGACGCTTACAATAGTTATGAAAAATGCCAATTATATTTTATTTAGTCCCAAGCAGGCAGAAATCAGGTGTTAATTTTCTTTGAAATTAAAAGAAGTGGTAATATGTTTAAGGTAATAAGTCGTAGTCGGTTTATAGCTAATGTAACAAATGATTTTATTGATTAAAAGCTTCATCTCGTAGCATTGTTTTGGTTATCTTCAAGGCATAAAAATGATGTTAGCTCAGGCTAACAATCCAGCCCAGTTGCGTTTATAATTATGAATTTCAATTGTGATACAAGCTAAGCAGATAATCCTAGATGTAGATATGTGGATAAAATGAAAGTGAAGTGCATTTTCAAATAAAGGCTTATGCGTGTATCTCAATATAAATGAAAAATTAAAATTCTCAATAACATTTTTAATGATATTCTCTTGCGCTGCGGGCCTTCAATTCCGATTGAACGCAATTCAGGTAGTCGTAGGATAAGTAATGGCTTAATATTGCCACATTCAAAATCCAGGCAATTTAATAAAGTCTAAAAACACCTCCGAATACAAACACACACACAAACGCACAAACCAATCATCTACTTGCATGTAGTACGGAAACCAATTTTGGTTTGGCTTATACATTTTGAAAAACAACATTTCAACTCACACACACACACAATTTGTATACTGGATCACAAACAAATCGAAATCCATTTTGCCCCGCCCCTTGGCCTGTGGCCCACAACAATTCCAGAACATGGTTGGTTATGGGGGTGGCTGGGGGGTAACTGCAAAAAATAAGTAAGAAATATACGGGATGCTGCCTGCCTGTGGCTATTTGTCGGCTGTGCAATGCAACACTTTGCTCAATCCCAGGTTTAAATGAATAATGGCAAATGCTCTCGGTCTGGTTTTAAATTCCGTACGCTCTCCGACTCCCGTGCACCATTCAACCGGGCCGCACAATGTGGCGAGGCAAGCACTGAGATTTTGAAACTTGAGTCTGAGTCGGGGTCTAAGGCCAAGGCTAAGGCTGCGGCTGTGTCAATTCTATTAGTTGATTGTCATTATGTTGTTAAGGTGAAAAGCATTGTGGGCTCTGTAACACTCCAGAGAAAGGTAAAGAAAGAGAGAGAGAGAGAGAGTGAGGCAGGCGAGAATTACAATGAATTGCATGTTGCTGCATCTTCTGTTACCGCTTGTTGGGTGGAAAAGGAGTTTACACTTAGGTAAATTATTTGCGTTTTCCCATCGACAAGTCAAATTTGCTGCCAGGGAGCGATTGACCGAAACAAAAAAGAAAAACAAATTGCAACTTTGGCACGTAACACATTGCGTATACGCAATGTAAAAGGTTGCGTATACGCAGTGTGCAACTGATACATTGTAAATACCCATTAAAGTTGTGTAGGAAAAGGTATAATATTATCGCAGAGGCAAAAACTTGATTAGACTTCGGGCTTAAGGAATCTTTAAATGTATATTCGGTTAACTTTGGTACTAAAAGAAACTGAAATGCAAGTTTAAAATACATCAAACTTCTTTCCCTATAAAGATGAAGATTAATATCAAATTCTCTTTATTAAGGTAAGGAACTCGTAAGATAGTTTTTTTTTTGTCTGCATACCATAAAAATCTCAAGAATGTTGATTTGATACGATTTCCCATTGTTATTTTGGTTTACCTCTGTATGCCACTAGGCATCTTCGCTTCGAGCAGAATCGGCAAGAAATGCCCGTTTTTGGCCTGTGCTGCTGTTGACCCTTGTGACGTGGCAAAAACAAAATTTGATTTTAAATTGGCAGGTCTGAAATGTTCAGCTCTGAGCCCTGACACACACCCAATTTGCTGGCTAATTTAATATGCAAGCTGCAAAAACCCCATGAATTCAAGCAGTTGTACGCATGTCATAAGGCATGTGGCTACGTAATTGGATTTGAAAGTTATTGTCTAAGGTTTTTTACACATTTCCCCATTTGATATATCGAAAAAGTTTTACACTGCTGCTGTACACGAGTTTTTACTTTGTTGCTTGTTGAACCCAATAGAAGTTGGGGCTCCGATTCGGGCTGAGAAGGGTTTAAGATTAGTTTCATAAGAATTGTATAAGATACTCTCGCATGCATGTTAAGTTCTGGCTGACCAAGCGTACTAAAACTGAAACTTTCGAATGACTTTTGCCTACTGCTCTATGCAGACATTTCTATTTGCACTCGACTATTATTCGTGCTGTTCTCCTATATGTGAGCAATGCAACAAAAACAACAACTTTTGACAGCCTCAAGTTTAGTTTAATTAAAAAAAATGTCAACTCTGCTGCTGCTGCGTTGTCGGCTTCTTCTTCTTCTTATCATCATCTTCTTGTGGCAAGTTTTGCATGCATTTTGAGACTTGTCGACAAAACTATTTCAATTTATGTAACATTGCAACATTTGACTTGAAGTTTTTACCAACGCGCCTGCAAAGAATTTACTTCACATGTGGCTACCATGTGTGTGCGTGTGTGTGTGTGTGACCAACTTGTTTTCACAATTTATTAAATTCATAACTATTTTTGCACTAGCCAATTTTGATGTTTATTCTGTTGAATACTTCTTTTTAGCAAACACTCAATTATATTTCATGTTTATTCAGTCTACTTTAATTTTCATCTTTTCATTTTAGTTTTGTTTAATATAAATCAAATCTGTTTGCTTGCTTTTATGCCCTGTAGGTTTTTTTTAACTGTCAAAGAGGGTTTTATAAAATAGTTTATTCAATATGCAGAAGATGACATGTCCTGTCCGCATGTCCTTCCGTCTGCTCAGCTGTGCTTTTCCTTTATTAGCTGTAGAGTTTCTTGAAAGTTTTGATAAGGCGAGAGACACTTCAAAAATTACCAGTTCCATTTTAGTAAATTTTATTTAAATTTCTTCAGTCCATTTGTAAACATTGTTGTTGTGTAAAATGTCATTTACTTTGGAAAGTTTATAGGGTATCTCGCAGCTAATATCAAGCGCGCTCAACTGCTTAAATAATTCAATTATATTGTTTATAGATATAAGTATACCAAGAGAAACAAAAAATAGATCAAATTTGACATAATTAATTATTTCAAGCTTAAAAAGTGCTTCTCAAAGCAATTACACAAAGCATTTAATGCGTATTAAAGTATTTAAAAAGTTATTAAAACAAAACAAAAAAATTGGAAAACTGGTGCACAATTCATTCAAAAAAAAAGTTAATTTCGTAGACATGCAACAACTTTTCAACACAAAAATATTAAAACACACAGACACACACACATACACAACAACAACAACAAGTACAAAAACTTGGTTGTCGGGCTTGTTTCATGCGTGGCATAACTTGTCATCTACAGAAAATGACTTGAGCGATAAAAAACGACAACGTGACGACGTACTTTTTGGCCCAAAAGTTTACAAACTTTTATTTGCCCAAAGCACACACACACACACACAAATACACACACACACACACACACACACTCACACTTACACTTGCAGCTGCATGCTCTTGTATGTGCCACATGATTTTCAAGGCACCTCTGAGTGACGTCTATCAGGCTGTTATTGCTGTATCCTGTCTGCCTTTCATTACACGTTTATTTTTGTTTTACGGGCCAAGCCCAGCATGTAACAGGTGTACACACTTTTTGGGGGGCAGCGAATGCGAAACACTCTACTCTATCGATTTGCTGTCATTGGCAGCACTTTTTATGCTACAAATTACATGTATCGAATGCTTTGTATAAATAAACACCAAAAGCAGTTCCCTTTGCATGTGTTCAGATTTTTAATTGAATTCTAAAAATAAAGTAGCTAAGCCTGCTAATATAGATAAGTTAATTATTTGCACACACATATTATTTGTTTTTGATGGAAGAAAAGTGGATTGTCAATTAATGTTTGTTTAAGGCAGAATAAACCTTGAGATGTGGTCAAAATGCTTATTATGAATCTTATATCCCATTTCATTTATATCCTTACGAGGTATTTGGCAATGACAGCAAATCAACATATTTTATATAACTGTGCGTTTTGGTGTACAATCAATTATTATGCAGATACATATCGAGGAATATGCTCTGTATATCATATGTATTCCTATGTATCCTATGTATTCTTTATAGTTTATTATTTCTGGAGTATTCTTTATAATTTGGCAATTACCATGCTTCACATTAATTTGAATACATAATGAACATTATTCAAATAAATTTGAACAACGATCTTTAAAAATGAGTTTGAGACCTATCCGAAGGTAAACAAAAATGTCTTGTACAATACATGCGTGTGGAAGACTACAAATCTCCGTCTTAGCGTGCATCTCCATCACATGAGAAAACTGCTGTCCAAATCACAGTTTCCTAGCTTTTACGGTTAAACTGTGTTTTGGTCAGTCAGGCAGTCTTTCTGTTAGTCAGTCAGTCAGTTAGTCGGTGCGTCAATCAGTTAGTCGGTGCGTCAATCAGTCAGACAGTCCGACATTTGCTCTCAGTAAACATATATCCCCGGCAACTACTTCAGCCAAATAAAGCATATGCTACGAGTATTATTCGGTTGTATCACGAGCTTTACTTCTTATCAAGGAACCTCTTCAGACTATGGCAGACATTGTTATACTCTATGCCGGACATAGGAAAACTTTGCCTATGAATATTTACTCATTATCATGAGTCGTTGGCATTCGTATGTGAAGTTTGCTCGTAAATGTTATATAAATTGTTTACTATTAACTAAACATAGTGTTGCAAAATGCTCAAAGTGCATAGTTTTATGCTTTGTTAGAAAGTATTTTGCATTGTGGTCGTTTTTCTTTTTATTTTTTGATTTTTATTCACCTTTTTTTTAGTAAATTCCGCCGCACAATTTCCGGCCGCCAGCAAGAAGGTAGCAACAAAAGGGCTGTCATTTATGTTTATATGCACATACACACACACACACACACACACACACACACACAGAGACATACTGCCGCAGTCACAGCCACACTCACGTGTTTTGTGCACGCTTGTTTATAATGAAAATTGCGAAAAGTGCAGGCATAAGTTGCAAGTTTTTAGCATGGAGTTTTGCCCGCAGTTATCTATTGCATGTGTGCTTTGAACCTGCCACCTTCCGCTGTAATTCAAAACAGTTTGTTGGCAGTTTGATAATGATGCGTGCGTGTGCTTGTGTGTGTGAGTGTGTGTGTCTGTTATCAGCTGCTTCCTGTTGTTAAGTTTTGTTGGCCAAAACTCTGTGCAGACTGTGCACGGCAAGTCAATGCTGAATTTAATGCCATATTATACAAAATGTTGCATGAAAATCAAAACCAATTCAATTTTAAAATACACACGCCCCCACACACACACACACACAAACACACGCACACACAAGCACACACAAATAATGCTGATGCTTATTGCCCGCACTGAGTGCTTTGCATTTGACTGTAGCAACAATTGCGATGTGATAATAAAAATCAAATGTTATTGAAGGGCCAGCCATGACAACGTGGCATGCAACCGAGAGATGCAAAGCAGTGTGGCATTCGAGAAAACCGGCATGCCACATGCAGCAGGCAGCTGTAAAAAGTCAATATGCCACACAGCTGCATTACTCAAGTAGGTAATGTTCTGGAGCTGTGCATGAAAATGGCAAATGGGCAAACGGGCAACTGGCAACTGGCAAGCCAAGCACTTGCCGCAGACTCCTCACCGGTTGCAGTTGTTCGGGGCAACGGGCATAACAAACAATGTTCGAGTGCCCTCGCCCAGAAAGCCCGACTGACAGATGCTCTGTATGACTTAGAGTTACGTGAAAAAGGTGTGCTCCTTCTTAAGCCGTTTGCACTTCTAGAAAACCCCATTCATACAAACATTTCAAAAGATTTTCAATTGTCAGGACCTTAAAATGGGATTTAAGTGTGGCCATGCCTCCATATCTTTTTTTAAAGTTATGTATTTCGGGCTTCTGGGAATGGCGAATTTATCGATAGTTAGAAAGAAGCTTGACTTACGCTCAAAATTGAAAATCCTTCATTCCACATTCTCTTCAAGTCGACTCATTCAGACAGATAAAGGGACAGACAGAGAGCCGAATAATTATATATATTCGTGCTGCTTCTTACTATCTGTATACATTTGCATAAACCTTTATTTGTTGCCCGTTTCCAATGGTCACAGGGTATAAAAAGTTGGTTTCAGCTTTCCATTTTTGCAACATCTTAGTTTTCCACTAGCCTCGCTTCTGGTTTCCTCTTTTGTTGTTAATCGGCTGCAAAAAGCAATGTACTCAAGTGGCAAAAGTTCAGGCAGCCAACTGGAAATGCAAACAGATTCAGTTTCTGATTCAAAAATGTGGTTTTCGTTAGGTGAATTTCTCACTGAGTGGAATTACATTTCTGCCCTAACTGTCTAACAAGTTCAAAAGTGGGCTTAAGTTCAAGGTATTGTGGGGAAATGGCAACAAAACCGAGCTTATTACAACAACTCTGCATTGAGTCTGACATATGTGCAGTGCAATCAGAATATGAATGAAGTTAAACTTCAATTACAAAATATGAATATGCCATATATGCCGTCCCATTGGGAACCTCTTGCTGACTAATCTCGTAGCATCTCGTAGAGCTCTGTCAAAGCAAAGGAAAATGTACCTTTCTCTTTTGTGATCGATTCATTAGGCTAATTGCAAAATAAGAGCAGGGCTCGGCTTTCATTCTAGGCTATTCCACCCCGAATGTTGGGAACTCATGACATATATATCCCGCAAGCTTTGTGACCGGGTGTAATTATCTAGATTCATGCCATATATTAAGAGTAGTTGTTCATGGCTCGATAAATAAATCGATTTTTGCTTGTGCCACCTGGCGTATGCTTAATATGCATCGAAATCAGTTGAAGTGAAAAGATACATATTTTAGGCAACTCGCAGCTGAAAGTCAAAGTTCATCAATATCAAAGTAGAGTTCACTTTTATATAAATAACAACAACAAGAACAACAAGAACAACAAGAAAGTAAGATATGTGTGCGGACTGTTGTTTGAAGTTGTTTTCAATGAATTCCAAATGTGTTCTTAGAACTTGGTCAATACGTTTCAAGTGTTGAGTTGTTGTTGCTCTTGAATCAGTTCTTGCTGTTGTTGCTTGTACAATAAATGAACGAAAAGCTATTAGGACTTGTCGTAAGTTCAACAGTTTATTGGCTGCTTACCACCCCACTTGCCATTGCCCAGAATTTACGATTGGGTGCAAAAGTGCAGCCAAATATTTTGCCGTACTTAATTGAAAATGCACTTGAGCTCTCAGCTCTTGGAGCTCACTCACCGCCTCGCCGTGCTGGCGTTCGTCTCGACTCGAGCATTTCTAATGAGCACTTAACAATTACGTACTTTACCTCCTCTTCTCAATGAATTTCATTTCAGCTCTCTCACTCGCTTTCGCTATTTATCGCTTTCTCTCTTTCTCATCTGCCGTGGCATTTCTCCGGGCAAAAGTTTACTACACACACACGCACACTCTCGTTTGCTCCAGTTTATACAGCAGTTTTTCCGTTTTAATCAAATCCAGCTTGACCAACAATATAGACATCGTCGTCAACCAGCGAGGAATTTACGTTGCCAAAGTGTCCACTCAAGATGCACTCGTTTCAAATTGAGTGTACCTCACATTTTTTCTGTCGCCTTTGCATTGATTGGGCTCGCATTGATTCAGCTCTCGGCTGCTGTGTAAATGTTTGCTCTTGAATTATTTCAGCAAATTAAAGGCTAACTAGAGCATAATTACTTGGCAACATGACATAAGCTCTGCTTTATACGAGCCCTAATGAAAAGTTGGAGAGCAGCTCCTTTATGATGCCTCGAGCATCATGATTTTAGCCAGCTAAGTGTACGGCTTCCTTACGTTTGTACTTAACGTGCGCCTCGTCGCATGTCCCTGTCGAATTAATAAACCAGAAACGGCACCGAGCAGCACTCAGCATGGACTATTCCCCATTTCGGGACCACACGCATCCACCTTCTGCTGCTTTCCGTTGCGCGCATAAAAACAAACTGTGATTTCTCTACCCTGTACGCAGTGAATGGAGAGAGTGGGTATATTGAAGTTAAGGTATCATTAACCAGTTGATACAAATTGACAATTGCTTATAAATATAAACCGGCAACTTCTCTGTTGTTAGTCCGACGTTCAATCAATTAGCCTCTTCTCGAAGTTCTGTAATCTATTTTGTATCTTCTCTACTCATTTTTATTCTTTCTCGACTTATTACTGAGAATACTGGGTATCTTGTAGTCGTACACAATTGCCTTGGTATATATATTCGCCCATTTTTTGTGGTCTTCTACGATGAATTCATGCGGCTTGCACGTTAATGATATGACCACGTCCACTTCTCTGCGGGTAAATGTGTGTCTTTGGAGAGTAGCAAGAGGAAAGAACTTTTTGTTAATTATGCACGTGTGCGAGGTGGAGTGTGGAGGTGCCCAGATCTGGTTACATTATTTGTGTGTGTGCGTGCCTGTGTGTGTGTGCTATAATAATGAGCGGCAAAACAATTAATCGTATAAGGCGCTCGCAAATGCGATAAACGCAAATGAACTGTGCGCGTTAGCCCAATGAAAAAGGTCAAGTGCCAAAGAAAATTATTCGAAAAATGCGCAGACATTAACACGGCGAGTACTCGCCTGTTAGCACAAATAGCCAGCCATTCGCACAGTTGCACACATAAGTATACGGACATGCATAGGTAATGGCCCGGCGTGAACTCTTTGTGAGCCAGTGTTGCCATTGTGATTATTGGCCGTAGTCATTGCCGCTTATGGCTAGCGCACTTTACACTCGATTCCTGTTGTTGCCACAATTACAATAATTGCCATGCCCACACAAGCAAACACATGCAGCGTGGGTGTGAAAAAGGCACTTCATTTTTAATAACACGCTTTAAAAAAAAAATAAAAACTTGGCTCATTAAGAAAGTTGTGAGTGTGTATAAATGGCTGCCAGGCGTGGCCGTTCAATTTTCACTTCATCCACATGTCATTCACTCGAGTCAACATGCAATCAATCTGATGGGTTTCGAAACAATTGTTAAATGATGTCAAATAATTACAATTCGAATGGCCGGAATATATTGATTGAATTGATTATATAGCTTTAAGTTTTCTTTGGCTTTTGTTAGTTTATTTACAGGAGAACAGGATATATAAATACTCCAAATGAGAATTTATATATCTATGATTCTTACCAGTATCGAAGATACTCGTATCTACCAGGTGCTAGTTAATATTTGACATGCATGTTGCCACCTTACAGCACTTAACAGTGTTGGTAAACAATAATTTAGCTTGTAATTGACAGCTTTTATATTACCATGAAAGGAGAACAAACAATTACAGTTAAATGAAGGTTTTTAAGCGACTTAAAAATGTAATGAAAAAGGAATTACGAATCTATATTACATACTCTTACATTGAAGAAAACTGATATTCGAGGTAACGAGTAAATTTCAATGAAAAATAAAAGAGTTCTATCTTCCGTCTTCTCGATGGCTGTAACCCTTAACTTTGTGCGGACCCTGAGCAGAGCACATTTCTCATGCGAACAATGATATACAGAGTTTAGCTTAATGTCCAATTAAACTCAAATAAAAATTACAGTGTTGTAAATTACTTTAAATACTGGTAAAGACAGATAAATATATATATACACATATATTTTTTTCTCACAGAGCACTGTGCAAAAAATATGTCAAAAACATTGTGTCACGTAGCGTCTGGGCAATTGAATGTGAAATGTGTTGAGTTGGCATCGCCACTTGCTTCAGTTTTTCTCAATTGGCGCAGCGAGAACCGTGCGCTGAGTGATTTCGTAATTAACACAAAACGTTTGGAGTGGTTCGTTCGGGTTGGTAGGGTTGCCGTAGGGGTCAGATGCTCGACCCTGTAGGGCTACACATGCACACACACAATGCCTGCCAGCACGTAAGCATAAAAAGCTCCGACACGCATCAGTCGCAGGCGGTAGGGACTTGAACCTAGAGAGCCAAGCCGAACACGACCATGTGGGTCCAGCACAAAACTTTGCCAACGGAACCGACCAGCACAGAGTGCGGGACGGATGTCATTTGGGTAGTGCAGAGTTTGCTGTTACCCGTTGATGGCACGCACTGGGCGGCTGTCGACGTGACAATAAAGCGCTGAACCGTTAAACTATTGTGTACCATAAGGATTAATGACATTTACATAATTTGCTCATGTGCCAACGTACTGTGGCATCCATTCGGGGGTGGCTATCTGTGTGGGTGCGGTAGGTGTTGCCTCCATCGTCGCATAAAACCAACAAAACAACAACCGGAACACACATTGGCATTGGCCACTCGCACGAACAGCTGCTGTAACATGATTGAGCTTTCAATTTGTTAGCCATTCTCAATGGGCCACCACACCCACACCCACCCCCACCAACCCCAACCCTATTGCACTAGCAATCTCATCAAGCGTCAAGCAGCAAGCGCCATCGGCCCACGGGCGTGGAAGTAACCAACAATTTCTGTACATTGCCACGTGGTTGTCCGTGCTCTTTGCCCTCACTCCCTGCCTGCCTCCTCTGACGCGATGCCGCATGTTCATGTGCCACACTAAGCCGCTGACAATGAGTCGAGATTAGGGGGTAGGGTGTTTGTGAGTGCTTGGATGATCATTGGCATTCAATTCGTTCAGTTCTGTTATTTGCATCGAAAATACGCAAATTAAGTGCTGTGAATTGAACTTTGGCATTTCATTAATATTGTTCGAGCACAGATTTCTTTAGATATACGACGAGTTATTCTCAGCTGAATTTATCTGTCGTTCAGATTTGTATTGAAGACATATCTCGGTTTTCAAATGTTTATAAATGTAGATTTCGACTTGTTAATAACACCGTCACCCCGTCACAATCTCTGATGATAGCCAGAGTTTCATATAGTTTGGTCATAGCTTTACTTATAAACTCCCCGTGATGCTGACTAGCTACATAATAATTGACTCCACTGACAGTTGTGTAGAGTATGTGAGCTAGAAAATTTTGACAATTACAGAGGCAACCGCAGGGTATTCACACTCGCACAACGAGTGACACACGCATTCGCATGCTAAAATAGCTGGGGAGTTGTCAACAGCAGCTCGACAACAAAACCGAAAACAAAAAATGAATCGAAAAAGAAATGGACGCTGTCAAACCACAATGCAGTCACTTGCTCCATTCGTGGATCACTCTCATGCGCGTGGTGGCTTTGAGTTGGCTATGACTATTGCTCGTGGCATTGTTACCCAAAAACCCTGTACGCTCCGCCCAATCTATCCGAATCTGACAGTGGTGCACATATCTCAGCAGCGACAATTGCATTGAAAATTGGATTAAGCCATCATGCAGCGAGGAAACCAATGACAGCTGCCTGTAAAATGGCGAGTTTCAGCTAAAACGACTGCTCGCTGAGCTATCGTTGTAAATAAGCTGAAAGTTTCTTCCAAGCTTTAACCAGAGCTGTGAACTTTGTTTATTCTTTGGATTTGCATTTCTAGTAAATGCCTTGTTGGGCACCAAGGAAGGAGTTGAGAATTTATTACTATCATTATTTCCTTGGTTGTATATGAAAAAGTTTACTTTTTGTATATTTAATTATCATTATCATTTTCTACTGAAATCTCCAGTAAAGTTTACGTTTCCCGAAGCCTGCGTTGAACGCCAAAACCTTAATTAGGACTTTCCTGCAAAAAACAATGTTTAAAGTTACCTTTTGATTTGTTAGTCTATTGTGAGGTGCCGTGTAAATCGAAAACCTTGAAAATCCCTCGTTGGGCGTCAAATAAGGAGTTCAAGATTTGTTTTACCTCTTCTTGGCTAAGATTCTTTCGGCGAATTTATATATTGTATGAATTGTGCGATGAAAGCTGCAAGAAAGTTTACTTAGCCAGTTAGCAACGTTGGGCGCCAATCATTTGATTTGGATTACCCTGCAAAAAACTAATTTGTAGCATTTGTTCTTGAGCTGGTCATCAATTGCACCGACTTGTCAAGTGTAGCGCACACTTAAAATGATTTGACATGTGCAACTATTTTACTTCACCGACTCCCAACTGCAGCTCATGAGGAACTCGATGCACGCGCTCTCGTGTACGGTCATAGCGTTTTATTCGACATCAAAGTCCGCTGTCGTCACAGACAGTCATATTTCATGGTTTGTCCGCTGGCTTCACAGTCATCTATCCGTATTGGGCTCGTGCTTCATAGTCTCTGGTCGTACGAGTTATCCACATATTTGAGTTTGAGTTTGCGTTTCGTTGACGCGACGTGATGCGGCAAGACACTTGCCTGGTTGAGCATGACAATGCCAAAAATGGCCAAAATAGCATCAGCAGCGTCTAGTCAAGTTTTTTCTTCCTTTTTTCGTCAATCTGGCAACTGGTGTATATAATGTACATAAGCGTATATTGCTGGATTACATGTGTCAGTGGCCATGTCAATTGTCTGAATGAGTTGGCTTTTAATGTGAAGATTGACTAACTCGTAAGTTGGCTCCGTGCTGAACTGTGACAGCTGAGCGCTGCGCGTGTTCCAAATAAATCAAGCGTTCATATCGATACACACAAATATATATATATACTCTATATACTCGATTAGACAAACAAACTGTGGCAAAGCCTGTTAAACCACAGAATTAATTTGCACGAACTATTATCACTAATAGCGGACCCCTCACGTTCTGTACATATAATATAATATTGTCCGGGTCACACGACAATCAGCATCGTCGTGATTAACATAATCGTATCAGCATATCATCAGCTTAATTATCGTAAGCCACATGCTGATTAAAGCCAGCCCACATAATCATAATCAAAAAGTTGTCGACCCATCGCGAACTCCTCCTCGACTCGCGACATGTGCGTGGCCTGGCATTAGATGATAATGAAAGCGAGCGCTAGATGGCGCCAGTTAATAATTTCTGCATTTAATTTTACCCCTCTCGCTCTTCACTCTCACTCATTCTCTCTCTCTCTCTCTCTCTCACCCACTTCTGGTCGATGCTAATTTCTTCTCTCGATAAATGAGAAAGCGTTTAATGTGCTGAAACGGAGCGTAAATTTCGGTCAAACTAATTTGCTGGCGACAATCAGAGGACGAGAAGCAGCTCATGGATAAAAGTTTCCAGACGAAATACTTATAATGACGATGACGATGACGATGATGATGATCTAGCTCAGCTTTCAGAGTTAAATCAAGTAGAACAGGAAACACGTTGAGCGTTAATAACTTTTGATTTATAGAGGAGGTTTAACCCGGAACGCCCCTTTTTTGTCATGCACACATCTGCTGCAAAAAAAATTACGTCAAATTACGGGCAGTTAGACAAAACTTTGGTGTCTCTCTGTGTGCATGTGTGTGGGTGTGGGTGTGGGTGTGTGTGTGAACGAGTGTGTGTGCCAAAAACTTTTTGCATAATTGGTTCTATGTGCCAGAGGAATTTAATATCTGAAATGTGTGAGGTCATTGCGAGTGGGTTTATGCAGGTGCATAGATAAGCGCACATAAAAATAAATTTAAATTTTATACATATAAATATATAAAAAGAAACTAATTTAAAGATTTGTCTATAAAGCCAGCGACCTAATAAAATAAAAGTTTATAAGTTTTTAATCGATTGTGGGTCTATAAACGGGTAGAGATTGCACTTAAAATGAACTGTCTTAAGTTTTTCAACACACAAATTACCTACAAATATCTGTCAAATAAAGTTCTTTGCGATAAAATCATAGTCTAATCCCACAATCTAGCTGACCACATAGAAAACTTGTTGGCTTGAAACACTTGCCAACGCTTACCTGGCCTTGTCATAACATTAAAGTATTACCTTCGGCTTAAGCATAATCGCTGCTAACATTTCCAGCATTTCCAACACTTACCATATAAGTACTTAGCTTATGCAGCTTACATTTGCCGAATGCAGCCGCATACAATGAGCGAGCTGGTCCTCGTCTGACTGATTTCTAAACTGTCTTTTGTTGTTGAAAAACAAAAACGCATTAGGTATATGATAACTACTCCCCCCCTTTAGTAGAGCGCCTTACCACGCTCCCAGTTTTTAGTGTTAGGCAACGCTGCAAGTTTTGCCATAATGCACAATTTTTACGCGCTCTACTTCATAAATTAAATAGCAGCCGAGTGACATGGGACTGTCTGTGTATAAGCTGTAATGCTGTGTGTGTGTGTAAGTGTGTATGTCCGTGTGTGTGTGTCCGTGTGTGTATGTCCGTGTGTGTGTGTGTGTGTATGTGTGCATTGCGTAATTTTCTATACACAGACACACACACAGAATGCCATTGTCTTTTGTGGTTGTTAGCAAACAAAACGTCAAGACAAGTAATTCAGTGCACAAAAGCGACGAGACGCCAGTTGGTACGAGATGAAATGAGACGCGACAGGGCGAGACTTGACGAGACGAAACGGGACGGGACGGGACGAGACGAGATTTAACATTATAATGTTCCGGATTTGACAAAGGCAAATGCCTACATAACGATTTCCCTCGTTCGGTGCTCAGTTACAGAAAAATTCGATCGAAATTGACAGCTGTGCTCGGTTTAAGCTTTAATGCTAGCGAACTTTTTGACATTTTAATTCCAATTCGTGGAATTTTTTCGTCTGATATTTTCATTTCGCATTCAAGTTGATGGGCATCACCTTGCCTTATAATATTTACAAATGAGTTAAAGGAATGCGATAACCCTCTCACTTCTCCCACCCCTTGGCGCATAATATTGAGAGAAATATATTTTTAAATTTGCCCAATGAATAATATTAATTAACAATATTACACCGCTTAGGCTTAAATTAATTTTATCATGCCAAACATGTGATTTATTTATGCACTGTTATTAAATACAACTTTTTTTTTAAGCGTCTGCTGCAATTGTTATTTACTCCAATGTCAGTTGCAAAAATATTTGCAACATAAAGAGGCAGAAAGTTGTTTTGCATTATTTTTTTTTATTAATATTTCTTTGGCATTTATCAGATATTAAATCGAACTTAATATTTCAGTTTGCCGCCGCTTGTCGGTCGGTGTGCATAAAAAATTTGCATTTATTATTTCTGCTCGTGCAATATTTATTATGACAATATTTGATGGGACATTCTGGATCAGCGGGATTCACGCAGCGCGTCCGCGAAGCCTTTGTATATGCACGCGTAATTAACCAATAGACTCGTATAAATAACAACAAAGTACCATATATTAAACCACTCCCTTTGTTTTTCAGTGTTTTTTTCTGCATAAAAAGTCAACTTTTTATCGTGTAAAAAAATAATACAATAACTAGACTTAAACTGTGCAAAATACTTTAAACGCTCCGAAAAGAGGGAGTAATTTTAATTACATTTCAGTATGAAGCTGTGCGGGACGTTTCTTTAAGCACAGTCTAAATAGTCTTAATTGTGTCGATAACAAACACTTAAATTAAGTGTTGTTAAAAGGAAATTTCAAGAATTTGTGGCTGTAATCGATTGCTGGCGATTTCTGTTATGGATTGTTGCTACCGATTGTCGTTATCGATTAATGACAATTATCTTCAAGTCTGCCCTTAGATCTATATAAAACGAATATTTAATAACATTTAAACTATGTGTTTAAAGGAAATTTCAAGAATTTCGGGTTGTAATCGATTGCTGTTGACTGTTATCGATTGTTGCTTCCGATTGTCGTTATCGATTAATATCAGTTATCTTCAAATCCGCCCTTAGATCTATATGAAACGTATATATAATCACACTTAAATTAAGTGTAGTTAAAAGGAAATTTCAAGAATTTCTGGTTGATATCGATTGCTGTTGACTTCTGATATCGATCGTCGTTATCGAATGAATGTCAGCTATCTTCAAATCCGCCTTTAGATCTATATAAAAACCATTTTTAATCATACTTAAATGAAATGCTATTAAAAGGAAATTTCAAGAATTTCTGGTTGTATTCGATTGCTGTTGACTGTTATCGATTGTCGTTATCGACTGAATGTCAGCTATCTTCAAATCTGCCTTTAGATCTATATAAAACGTATATTTGATCACAAAGTTTGCTTTAATTCTTCAATATTTATACAAATTACTTAGCTAAATACTTTAACAATTACTTAAATTTCTTACTTTGTTTTCTTACAGTGCTGCAATAATTGAAATTGAATGCCATAGAACCTCAACACGATTCGGCAATGCAATCCCATTAAAAGCAGACATTAGTGACATACAGAGAAATAATAAAATACAACAAAAAAAAGAAACGGACCCCAAAAATTAAAGCAAAGCCAGATAAAAGAAGGCACTTTGATTGCAACATAAAATTGCCACAGAAAATTGCATAAAATTGCAACCAGACTCAGAGAGAGAGAGAGAGGGAGAGAGAGAGCGAGCGAGCGAGAGGCGAGATAACCAAGAAAAGACCGAAAAAAAAGACGAAGATAGTCCTCGTATCTAAACGGGGTCAGTAATTTGCTGCACGATTGCCAGACGAGCCAACAACCCAACGAACTGGAAGTTTAATTGCCTCAGCTATCGTTGTTGTCGTTGTTCTTGTTGTTGTTGCAGTTGCGGTGCCTTTCGTTCTCGTTCTTGTTGTTGTTGTTGCTGCTGAAGCGCATGCAACAATTAAAGCCAAAAAGTTTCGGACAAAATGCTGCTGCCTACGCCCGGGCGCCAACTAGCTGAACAGTTCCATCGACAACAACAACATTTGTGCAGGGCATAAAAAAGCCAAAAACAAAAAAAAACACAATCTCCAAAATATCCAAAGAATAACCAAAGAAGAAGATATCGAAGGCACAGCAGGAGAAGTGTGCCGTGGCAGGAGAAGGAGGAGCGAAATTGTCTGCTTCTAATTTGAATGGACTCAACAGCATTCGACATACAAATGCATATTTGGAAACTTTTGTTAATTGGTAAGTGACAGTTTTTGTTTTTTTTTCTCTTATATTCTTTACGGCCCAATGAAAGCGAAAGCCTGACCCAGCCCCGCCCCTGCCCGAAGTTAGCTTAGCTTGTAAACAACATACCAGGCACCAAATAAGAATCCTAATTCACAACTTTCCACGCGCTGCATTCGTTAAATTAACAGAAATTGCGTGTTGCGAAATGTCGAAGATTTAATACACTTGCCAATTTTCCAATAATTTTCCACTCATTCCACTCTCATTTCTTCTGACAAAGTCAAAGTTGATCATCCTCGGCATTTGTTATATATATGCTAAGCTTAAACTTCAGTTTGACAGCCTGATAAAATATCAATTTAGCCGGCAACATTTCGCTTTAACAGCACCTTCAAAAGTCGCGAATACCTTTTGTCAGTGTATAAAATGGGGGCAAAAAAGCAAGGACGACTCCAAGAAGAAGAAAAAAGGGTTCCAAGTTGCAGGCCACGTATCTCTCGCTGCCTCGTCCTTTTCGCTCTTCATATTTAACTTGGCCTCCTGGCAGCTGACTTCCGCTCCTGCTGCTGCTGCTGCTGCTATTGCCTGGAGAGTCTTGCATGTTTTTTCTTAAATATGCCTTCCTTTTTTTAGCTGTTATTTTTGTTGCTACGCTGATTTAAATAGTACTTGTACTTTTGCCTACTTGTTTCCAGCCTCAACTTGAGCAAGTTTCAGTTGCGTTCCTTTCGTCGAGCGTAAAGTGTCGAGTGCGCCTGAAGCGGCAGAGAGCGACTCCTCCTGACCTCTTTGAGGTGTTTAATTATGAAGCCACGCACAAGCTGCAACTTGTGGCCGCTTAGTTAATTTGTTTTAAAGTTTTAATGCTGACTTTATAAGGTGAAACTTTAGTTGAAACCCAATTTTCAGCCGTTGCAGGCATAAATTAATTGCATACAATTTGCCAGAATGTGCAGCATATGCTGACGATATTTCTAGACATAATGCGATTTATATCTACATCTATATTGCCTTTGACATAAGTGATAAGACATCTGTTATCGATATCGATCAATTTTGAATTACCCATTGCGATTGTTAAAGATATTTTCTAGTAGTATTTTAAAGCTCTTGAAATTAGCGACCATCAACACAGTTATACAACACTGTGCTTTCCTCTCGAGCTTTGCAACACTGCTGTTAGAGTAGTTTACAACTCTAGAATTGAAAAGAATCCACCAACAAGGTGTACCCGAAACACTTATCAATTTGAGGCATATATTTATATACAAGTCCATGATAAACCCTTTTGGGAATGTTGATTACGCAGCTGTCCAGACAAATGCTTTGCATTAATAAGCGTTTGTGCATTGCCTATCAATTAGGTTTCCGTTTAATGCAATTCACTTTCTGCCTCTAACAATAGGCAATTGTGGATGATACACATTTTTTAATAAAGGACTTGCTGAGTAAATTATACCTTTAGCTCTCGTATATTCTTTAAAATTGCTACTTCAGCATTAAGAAAGGCAATTTGAAACATATTGATAACAGGTAATAAAAACGTTTTCAATTCGATTGGATCTAAGCTCAATTTCAATTACTATTTCTTGTCCTAGTTTAGTTGCAGTTTGTCTAGAATGCGTGTGTGTGTGTGTGTTCGGGTGTGTGTGTGTGTGTGTGTGTGGCTGTGTGCTTGCGTGTTTCCTTTATTTTTATCTTGTTTAGCTTTTCAATGGCGCAAACTTTTGAAAAGACATCCTGGCAGGGAATCCTGTGCACTTAATAAAGTTATATAAGTATCTGAAGCGTTTTAGTGCCGAGACGGCAACTGGAGCTGAGGTCAAGTCCGGCGCACGCACGCACGTGCACACACACACACACACACACACTCACATACCCGCAGTTGATTGATGACATCGATAAGTTCTTATAAATTGCACACATGTCCTGTCATGTCCTGTGAGATAAACCTGAGCAGTGACTGTGGTGTTGCAGTTGCAGTAAATTACGCACAAATTTGCATTCCATGAACACATCATAGCTCAGCCACAGCCCAAGCAGATTCTTTGCACTCTTTACTGATCTTTCCTGTGGCATTAGCCAACACTGGATAATTATTATTGCTGCCTAAACTCAGAGCAACAACGAAAAAATCCAACTGCACTTGAGACTTGTGCTTAGCGGCTAGCCGCTGAAAAGCGAATGGCTTGAGGGGTGGAGTTTTGCAGTCTGTTGAACTGCTCTGGCGCTTAATGAGTGCCCCGCACAGCAGTTGCATATAAGTGCTGTGCATAACTGTACTTCTGCTTATAAGCGACTCTTTTGGGCTTAACAAAAGCCAGAGCCAAAGCCAAAGCAAAAGTCAGACGCAAACAAATAAAATTAAAAACAAAACTCAAACAATTAAACTTTGACTGAGTTTCGCAACTGGCAGACCAAAAACTATTTTTTATACTGTACTTCGTTGACCTGCTCAGATATGCTAAACAAAATGGCTGCAAGTGGCCCAGTGTATGTATGTGTGCGATGTGCGTGTATGTGCGTGTATTTATATATAAAACAAATTGAAGTGCATTTCACACTTTTCGCCAGTAATGCGAATGTTTTGCTTTTGCTTTTTGGCAATGTTTAAAGTTCGTCTCTTGCGGTTAACTTGTTTAACCAACTACGAAAATGTTGCTTAACATAGTTCGCAAGTTTTTCAAATTTTCATCTAACCAATAGTGAAAAGAAACTTTCTAAACAAGCTATGTATGTGGCCAAAGTTCTAATAGTCCATTTAAATAATTAACTACATTTGAAGGTAGTCTTACACTTGTTTGCAAATTAAAAGATGAGTCTTATAAGAAACATCAACAATTCACCATCAGCCAACTCTCCACAGAAAGCCAAGTCGTGACCTAGGCAAACTTAACAAACGCAACCTTGCTATAATAACGAGCTGCTATTTGCTATAAAAAGCGCTTCGAGGTCTCCTTTAAAAAGCTATTGCTATAAAAACAGTCTTTGTATAAGTTAAAAAGCTGTTTTGTATGGTATACAGTAGTATCAGAGCTAGCGAGCTTTTCAGGAACTTGTTGAATATAAGAGTACAAGCTGAAAGAACTTATAAAATATAAGTATATTAGCAGCATTTAAGGACTTTGGCGAAATGTACTAAATATAAGACTAGCAGCAATTTATGCAGAGTTTGCGAGCTTTTATGCAACGTATAAAATATAAGTGCATAAGCATAAAAAGAGGACATTACTTTGGGAAATATAAGACTGTGAACAGAATGAGAAAATGAATATTGTATGCTTTAGAAATCTTAAAGCAGAATTTGAGGTATTTTTTGCAACGTATAAGATATAAGGTTACCAGCAATAAAAGACAAGAGCTTACACAGCTTATAAGACAAAGGACATTTGCGGTACGTGTATAATATAGTTTAAAATAGGGAATATATCCGTATAACTTGAACATCTGTATTAAGTTTTTCTTCCACTACTTTCTTATACATCAACTTTGTTGAGTTATACGTTGTTATACGTAATTTAACATTTTTATACTAAACTTTAGAAGACAACGTAATCGAAAAGCTTTATAAGAAACACTCCGAATTTTGTAGCCCTGTATTAATTTAGGTAATTCCCAAAGCTTGGATTTGATTCAACAGTCAAAGATGCATTTCCCATTTTCGGGTTAGGGCTTTCCAGTTTTCCTATAAATACAGATGATATAAATGAAGTCAAACAAACTGTTATATGGGCATTTAAGAGAAAGCAAACTCTTAAAAGTGGCGGAAATTTATAAGTAAATTTAAATTTAAATTTAATATTTTATAAAAATTAGTTTGTTATAAATATGATTTCTGTCATATGCATCGATATCTTACCCGTTTATGTAGATTTGATAACCGATTTCCGTTTACAACTTTTTGTCAATTTATGTTTTTGCGATTGCGACCAAAATAATATATAATTCACTTTGTCAACCACAAAATGTCATCCATAATAAAGACATATTCCACTATCGTGGTGCAATAACATAACCAAATTAGAAATTACGAGAGTGTCAACTAACCCGAGAGAATCCCTCCCTCCTTCCCCCCTCTAAACCCTGTGATTCACTGACCAACTAAACACTAGCAAACAGGCCACAAAATGTTAACAGGACAACGATAACAGAAGCAAGAGCAGAACAAAACGCCGCAGGCCAGAGACGAAGGCGCCGGGGGGAAAAGCTAAAAACTATAATTTGTGTGTAGTTGCAGGGGGCAGACCCAGCCGAGTAACACACACACAGACACACACACACACATGCACGGGTCTAGTTTTATTATTGTGGCTTCATTTGCCATGTACAGAGCGACCAAAAGTGAACGAGCGAGCAAGACAATTGACTGAGTGAGTGAGAGAGGGCGAGAGGGAGTGAGAGAGGGCGAGAGAGTAGGCAACTTAGCGGCAGCATCTAAAATGAAAAATCTCCAGCCCGTTCGCCTGATATATGCACATACGTTTATACTTATATTGCATACACAGTTACATATAGACGACCTGCAGAACATTAGCAGAAAACAACAAAAAACCGGATGCGTATTGCTCGAGAGTGCGGACAACACTTGTGGCTTTGGGGTCACACGCATTTTAAAAATACTTCGAGAAAAATGAAAGATAGATAGATAAATTCGTATGCGAATAAAATGTGATACAATATATACTTGGCATGATATACATGACCACTAACAGCGTTCGAAGCTGCTGAAAGTATTTAAGATTAGGTTCGAGTCTTTTTTCATGCAGCTTTTCGTTCAAAGCTATTTTAAACAGCTTTGGAAGCACATGAAATCTTTGAAGCACAGACAATATTTCTGGTGTGGAGCTTTTGCTCTTTTTTAATACAAAAAAAACGTAGCTAACAGTATATAAATATTCTTAAGATTAATCCAGTAGGCAGCTTTAAAAGCACATGAAAGCTAAAATGCTTTGAAAGCACCTTAACGCATCAGGCGAGATAGACATGACAAGCTTTTAAAACCCAGAAATGACTCTTGCCTTAAGCAGCTGGGTGAAGGCATTATACAAGCAAAAGGCTGCTCAAACCGGATTAATCCAGAAGCTTAGCTCTATTTGCAACCAGTGTGGGTTAAGCTCAATTTCTGGCAAGCAGTTTGTTCGAATTTATTTTTATTGTGGGCCTTATTTGCCGGCAGTGTACGCGTGTGGGTGCCAAAACGGCCACAGATACAATTTGTGTTACCAGCAAGTAAATGTTGACACTTGACATAGACAAATAGAGAGAGCGAAAGAGAGGGAGCGAGACAGGAAGATATATGTAGAGCGGGGCAGGGAGCAAGAGGAAAAAAGAAATGGAAGTCTTGGCAGCTAACCCGTTTGGAGTTTGTTTTATGCTTCCGCACACTTGACATTACGTTGCCATTGCATTTCCACTCTTATTCCCACCATGGGACCGGCTCATTTTGCTTGTTGTTGTGCTTTATTTGTTTGCGGCCAACTATGCGGGGGCGTGGCTGCTGCCAGTTTTGTGCCTTTATTCAATTTCACGTTGACTCCAAACACCATGTAAGTAGTTTGGGGCACGAGTCCCAGATTTGGGTTAGTTCGTTTTCTTTTTTTTTTGGGGGGGTTTTGGGGGCAGCGCCTCCCTTGGGCTGTCGCTCGTTCGTGACACTCTGATAGCAAATTATTACAGTCTGATGAGTTCGTCCGGCTGATGAATGTCGGTGGCCAATAAATTATGCTTTGGGCGCTGATAAACCAAGAAAGAAAAGCAAACTTGGCCCAGAACTGTGGCTGGCTCTCTACTTCTCCTTCCCTCCCCCTCTCTCTCTCTCTGTCTGAGTCTCTTGCTCTGTATCTTTCCTGCTCGATGGCAGGCACATAAATTTGTTTGCTTTATTTAAGTTTTGCTGCTGCTTGTTTTGTCAAATAAAAAATAAGAGAAAAGAGAACTGTTTGCATGTGCTTAAGTGCCACGTGCTACATTGATGTGTTTTTCGGGTTCACAAACTAAGTCCAAACTGCTCGCAGGCAAAAAGATTTTCAAAGCTGTGGCTGCGTATCTCGGGCGGGGAGGGGTAGGGGGAGGGGGCATAAACTGTCAATGGCATTTGGTGGGGGCAAGTTAATTAAACTACGTTTTAAATCGGCAAAAATGGCAACAACAAATGTCAAAGCCGAAAGCCAAATTAACCGCGTGCATAACTCAAATTGCTGCCAGGACAATGCGAGGATAATGCCAAACCGCAAATGTGCGCAGCGCCTAACAACTTTTGCGCGCTGCTCCCAAAAATATTTTGCAAGAAATTAATTACACAGAACGAACGAGGTGAGCCGAAGCGTGCGCATCATGATTTGCTCCCAGCCGCAGTAACCCCGCTCTGTTGTGTATGTGAGTGTGTGTGTGTGTGTGCGTGTGTTTTATGGCCACCACAACAGCAGGCCAAAGATATGGGCGCTTGTTACATACCTGTGTATCCTTATTGGCCATATAATGCGCCTCTGCAACTGCTGCTCCGGCTGCTGCATTCCTTTGCCTGGCAGCCAGCCGCAATCCTTGCAATATAAACTACTTTGCGGTTCAAAGTTGATGCCTGAAACTTTTGCTGAATGCTGCGCGTCTGCAAGTTAATTAAAGTGCTTTATAACCTGCACCTACCTGTACACACCCCATCCCCTATGTATGCTGGGGCTTAGTCATCTCAGCAGCTCATAGTTTATTTGCTGTTTGTTGACTTGTCGCGACTTTTAAGAGATCTTCGCTTTGGGATTAACCGCCCAACATCTGCTCAAGGGATAAGCGTTGCATTGTCAGCATATTCTTTCCAAGGCGGCAAGACTCAATTTCTCTTTATGTACTCTGATCTAATTATGACAGCTACAAGCCGAGATAATGAATTACAATTAAGTGAGTTCAATGCAAATTATCTTCACTTAAATCAAATAAAACAAAAAACGATGACTTCATAAGTCAGGCAAGAAAAGGAAATAGAACTGGCCAGGATATTTTTTGAACATGCAAAGATGATTCTTTTACGCTTTTCATATCTCTAAACAATATCAGCTTGTTTAAGGTTTCTTAAACCTCAACTAATACAAGCCTGATTTTTATCGAACACCTATATAATAACCCATACTCTGAGGTGTTAATTGTGACAAGCCGCAAATGGTATGGGAGCTACTTTGTAGCTAATCAACAAGCTGTTTGGTCCCAGAATTGTATTCAATTATGCAAACGAAATGAGTACGAACTTGGCCCCAAGGATGGCCAAACAAGCTCACAAAAGCCACGAGTTGTGTCAAAGGAAGCCGCCAACAGCAGCAGCAGCAGCAGCAACAGCAGCAGCAGCAGCAGCAACAGCAGCAGCAACAACAATTGCTCCCCCACAGCAACAGGAGCAGCAAATTATGTAGCTGGTATATCTAGAACTAAGAAAACTTGCTTCAGTTCGGCTCGACTTTAGCTGTGTGGGGTACTAAACAAAAGTCAAGCCAGTAACTTTTTTCTGTCTCCTTTTTTCACATTTTCCTTTGGCAGGAGGGAGCGGGAGGGAGGGCAGGTAGCGGCAACTTAACATGAAAATTAAATAAGTAGCAGCTTAAATAACTTGCGGGGC
Organism: Drosophila kanekoi; assembly: GCA_037075305.1. NCBI lineage: Eukaryota > Metazoa > Arthropoda > Insecta > Diptera > Drosophilidae > Drosophila > Drosophila kanekoi. The sequence goes on from JBAMCE010000678.1 coordinate 3,313,966, forward strand.
AGCTTGCTTGAATGGGTGGGTAAGGAGTTTATAAAAAGCAGAAAAAATCAAATATAAAGCTTGAATAAGTAAGGGCCAGCTAGGGAAAAGACAGCATGGCACAACAGGTCAGCAGAGGTGCGAAGTCAGTGCAGCTCAGGGCAGCTCAGGGCAACTCCGGGGCGGGGCGGGGTTAGCACAGTGATAACTTGAAGCACATCAAAAGAAGGCACAGCAGGACATGGACACGTACGTGTGTTTGTGTGCCAGGTGAGGTCCTTTGCCAGGCACGTGCATTGTTGTCAGTCCTTAACAGTTGGCAGCTTATCTAAATGGCCAGAAGAATTTATGCTATTCAAAACTTTTGATTTAAACAGTTGCCAGCTGGCAAGTGTTGTTGTTGTTGTTGTTGTTGTGACAGCTGCTCTGCATTTTGATTTGGGTCTGGTTTGTTGCAAAAATATTTATTTAATTTCAACGTTCAATATAAGCACTCGCCCCCACACACACACACACACACACACGTACACTGACCTATTATATGCCTATTTACTTTGACAACAAAGCCAAATGCTGTCCAACTGGCAGTTAATCAGCCTTCGACATGCATTTGCACGTTCTGCATGGGGCTGACCCCCCGCCTCCCATCGGCGGCCCCTATCAAAATCTTTTCAATAACTCAGCCCGCAATCTGTCCGATAAAAGCAAACTCTGACAAATTCTTGTGTCGCCTGTCGCACATTTATCATTTGACAAACAACTCCCTTAAAAGTCGTACAATCATTACTCGAACCAATATCTATGGCAGAGCTCTAACTCAATCTCTAACCCAATTCCGATTCCGATTCCGTTTCGTTCGAGACAACAACTTGATTTTCACTCAGCATCAGCTAGCTGCTGATACCCACTAACAATTTCTCTAAACGGGTATAATAAGCCATCTAAATTGAGATTGCGCTCAATGCTTCATATTTGCTGTGAATTTTTCTTTCTTTTCGTGGTTTTTTGGCAACTTTTCTGGTTTTAGGTTCGACTCATATCCTTCATTTTGCCTTCTTTGCTGTGCACTCATAACCTTTCTACAGGGCATCTGCTTGGACAGCATTATTAACTCTCAGATTAATACTGGCTTTTTTTTCTTTTTTTGCTTCCGCATTGCTTCACAGCTGCAGATTGTGGTGCCATTTGGGTAGAGCCTTTGTGTCTTTGCCACTTTATGTGCTCAACCGCCGCCCACAGTCAGCTGTAAATTGCCGCATAAAAGTGTGTGTATTTCTTTTTTGCGTTTTGGTTGGCTGAACAGCGCTTGACACAAATGAGCTGGCGAAATTGTTACCTTTGGGCCACACGCGGCGTATGCGTAATGTCAACTATTTTATTAATTGTGCTTTGTTGCGGCCTGTTGTCGCACAGTTCTGTGGCTTGGCGTTATGTTAATTAATGTGGTTGACATCAAAGTCGTTATGCTCTTTAAAAATCAGTGTGTTCGTTACAAGTACATTTACATGGCATTAAGCTCTTATGAATGCGACAAGGATTGCCATTGTATCGTATGCTAATATGGTTCGGATTGTGTGGGTAGGGGAGGGGGCGGTATGTTATGGCAACTATTGCCATAACATGGCCAACTGCTAAAAAGAATCGATAAACAACGGTAGCAGGTAACTGGAAAATGCATTAATGCATGTTGTGGCAGCGTTCCGACTCGACATCTCTTTCTAAAATTGCATTCGAAGCATTGCAGCTGCATGTTGCAAGAGGGTGTGCGTGTGGGTGTGCGTGGTCGTGGGTGTAGAGGTCAGTACGCCAAACAATGGCCAATACAAAATTGCAAATAACAAAAGGCGGCCACACAAATAACTCACGACAATGCGACTTGAAATGAAGATAGATGCATGCCTCACCCCCTCGTACACACTCATATATGCGTATATGCATGATATACAGGCTGCCACAAAGTGTGTGCGAGTGTGTGTGCGTGTGTGTGTGTGTGCTTGTGGCAGCGGGGGCACTGTTGAAGTAGCTAGTGGCAGCACATCTCAGCTATGTGACACACTAACTGCATGAGTGAGTGCATTGCATGAATGCCTGACTGACTCACTGACAGGCTGGCTGACTCGACTTGTCTCTGTCCTTTTGCCCAGTTTTGCTGCTAATGCTAGCCAAGTTATTGTGCGTGACATCAAATGAATTGTTGTTTATTTGTCTCGTTTTGTCTGCCGCACACACACACACACACACACACACACACACACACACGCTGACAAATAGCTGACGTTATATTTCAAGCCATTTAACTGCCGCCGCGTTTTATGCAACACTAAATTGAAATAAAGGACTCGCTGTGCGACACGGAATGCATGTGGAGCGTGGCGGAGCATTGAACCTTGCACACATTTGTCCTGCATAATTGTCACGTTGATTAACACTCGAACTGCACAAGTTAACAGCAATTAATTAACAACCACATTTCGCATTTGCCAAGTGCCAAGAAAAGTCTAAGGGCCACTTCACAGCGCACAGTCAGACTCCCAGCAGGAGCCTAGTGTCAAGGCAGGTCTTAGACACTCGGCGCGGCCCTCACAGGCCCCACTGACAGCAAATCAAAGCGTCGCTAGAACGTGACAATTGCGAAATTTATGCGATTTCTTGCATAATGAGGCACAGTAAAAAAAAATAATAATAAAAACGACTGACATAAATTGGAAAAGACCAAATACCAAAGCTCAGCGAATAAGCCTTTAAAAATGCGGCGAACATCAATTTAAACAAGTTCAAATGCAGCAGTCGGGTGTGCCTGACTAAAGTATACCCTGGGTCGCAGGATATAACATGGGTCGCAGGTTAATATGCAACAGCTGAATTGAAGACATCCTGCAGCCCAGCCACTTTAGGTCAATGCTATATAAACGATTAAGTTCTCAAGAAACTCATCAAGGCAACAACAATCGAGCTTTTGTAATGTCAACAAGATAGTAAAACTATCTACAGCATGCCGAAGATTGAATACTCTTATAGATCTAGGGAAAATAGGCTTGCAGACTTGTGAGTTGCATAGTGAAGCTTGTTATTGCTGAGATGCGTCGACATATCTTGATAAACAAAGAAGTTTTCCATACAATCACCTTCTTTTCGACAGATCGATCTTACGATGTACTGATCCATCTGAATTATGTGTCGCCTGTAACTAAACGACGGACTTACGCAAAGTTTCAATAAGAAAGCTTTAAAACTGGTCGACTTATTTGTATAGGAATAGGTGGACGGACAGACGAACATGGCTATATCTTCTCGACTGTTGATGCTGATCTAGAATATATATACTTTAAGTGGATGGGGATGTCTCCTTCAATATTTTGAAATTCCAGACCCACTTTATAATGTAGTTCATGATTAGTCTACCCTGTTTATTATTTTCTGCTAGTACAGGGTATAATGATCAAGTGAGGCAGCTAAGCGGCCCAAATACGCAAGCACACACACCCACACATACACACACACACGCAAACACACATACACTCACACCCACACGGACATTTATGCAAATGCAATCTCTTGGATTTCGGCTGTTTGATATTTTTCCAAATAATTTTGAAAAGTTTTACATAAACCGGACGAGCGTCATGTAAATATCTGATGGGTGCGAGCAAAATGCAAATGTTGCAGCAAACAAAGCAAGTGTGTGTGTGTGTGTGTGTGTGTGTGTATGAGTGTGTGTGTATGTCTGTTTATATGAGTGTGTGTGTGTGTGTTTGCGCTCATGCATATCAAAATGCATTTACAAAATATTTATGCTAATTTTCTGGCAGCCAAAAATTGTAACAGTAGAAATTTTAGTGGTAACTGTTGCTGTTTACCAAATTTCACTTTTCGCTTAGGTAAATATATTCGTATTACCGTTAGTCCGTTTTAATTAGCCTCCTAAACAAAAATGCTACGCTGTTATTTTTGCCACCAGCCGCAGCCAATTATTGAGTTACGAGCAGAGTTTCAAAATTAGTTCGCTGCAAATGTAAACTTTTAATCTTTCAGATGCGGCAAAATTATTATTGCTTGTGGTTGTTAAAAAGGTTTAAATTTATAAAAAGATATAGAATAGAATAGACAAAGAAATAACAAATATGTGAAAATAGCAATGAAAACAATCGATTGTATTATAATCCAATAATAATCATTCGATCGATCTCTTCCAATTACGACATTATATCTGCCTTTAATCCTAAGATTAATCTACATTTTCTACTATTTCTATATCAACATTATCACAATCGAATATTTTGTTTATTTTACAATTGTATAACACACAATAATGCGCAAATTTTATGCATTGCTCAACACTTAAAGAGTCAACTCCCCGTGGTATGCAACACTTTTGATTCAACTTCATTATTCTTCCACCAACGCTGAGAGCATTTGAAACCCAGTCAAAATTTCGCGCTGAATGGAACCGCATTAAACCGCAAATGCGCCCTTTCGCTGTAGTTCTCTCTCTCTCTCTCTCTCTCTCTAGCTCTATCTGTCTCTGTAGTCGCCTCTCTATAGGGAAATGTAAGCGTGTCCAGCGACCAACACGTCCCATGCATAAATGCAACTTTTGCCCCACACATGAATGCATCATTGTGAATGTTGTTGTTGTTGCTGTTGCTGTTGCTGCTGATGTTGTTACTGCTGCTGTTGCTGATGTTGGCACTGCAGCTGAAGTTACTGTCATGTCAGTTCTTGCCGAGCAGAACGATATTTTAGCTTCATGTATACACGAACAACAACAACAACAACAACAACAACGATAACAACAGCAGCACTTTGTTGTGTAGTCGTATAATTTCAGCAGCCTGTGCTGGGCATGTGTTTGCACATGTTTGTTGTCGTTGTTGTCGTTCTTGTTGTTGTCAACATGTTGTCCGCCCCCTCGCCCAAACTGGACACTCTTGAGCGTACTACAGCTTTCTGGCCAGGCCAGATCACTTAGTGCAGCAAGTGCAACAACACCAACAACCAGCACAGCAACGATTACTGGCAACATAAAACACATTAAACATGCCATAAACTCCCATCCAGGCGACCACTAGAAGCAGCTGGCAATGAAGATGGCTATGAAGTTGGTTCAGAAGATAATACCAGCTAGATATTGTGCATGGGTAAATTAACAAAATGCACTAGATGGCAAGGGGAGAGAGGGAGGGCGAGAGGGAGAAAGACGTAGATAAAGTATGAAAACGATTTGATGTGTTGCTAACTTTTTGGAGTGCAATTGTAAAGAATGTAAGACAAGGATTTGTTGGAAAATTAACTGCTTGGAGTTATTTAACTTCATGTCAATTATTTATCAGTCGGTTTTAAGTGTGTCAAGTGTTAAGAAAGTAAGAAATGGATTTGTTGTGTAATTAACTGCTTGGAATTATTTAACTTGATGTCAATTTTATATCATTCGAATCGAAGAAAATGAGTTTCTGGGGAGCTAACTTCAAGATATTTAACTTAACTTTAATTATTTACTTGTCGGTTTTAAGTATGTTAAATGTTAAGAAAGTAAGAAAAGGATTGGTTGGGTGATTAACTGCTTGGAGGTTTTTAATTTCACGACAATTATTTATTAGTCGACTCGAAGAAAATAATTTGATTGGTAGGTAACTTCGCGAACTTATTTAACTTCATGTCTATTATATAACAGTCGGTCTCTGAAGTGTATCAAGGTTTAAAAAACGAATAAAAGGATTAGTTGGCAAATGAGCTTCTTGAAGTAATTTAACTTCATGTCAATGTTATAATGTTAAATTATAATTGGTCGGTTTCAGATGTGTCAGCTGCAAAAAAGGCACGAAATGCATTTCACGGTTTGATAACTTTATGGACTATTTTAAGTTCTTTTGACTATTCGTTCAGACTCAGACTCAGACTCGTTCAGAATCTTTTAAGATGGAAAAACTTTAAAAAACGTATATATACATCTATTGGGGTTGTCAGATGAAATATGCACATAAAACAAAAGTACAAAAAACAAAGTCGTAAATTTATTAAGAAATTTGTGTTATTATTGAACTGACTAAAAGTATTTTTGGGTGCTTCTTAGCTATCCTTTCATGTGTACTCTATCCCACTTGCTTGTAAATGTCGAATGCGTGCACTTTTGCTCTACATTTGTGAACTGTGCTGTCTGTGCCCACCTACTAATCCTATGCTGTGGCTGACTTTCTCACCACTTGATGCCTCATCTGAACTTGTATTGAGCATATCTGTGGGGTCTCTGGGATAATATTTCCGTGAGTGTATGTGCGTGTACGTGTGCTTATGTGTGTAATTTACATGGCTGGCAGCTCGTGGAGGTCGTTGGGCTGTCAGTTGAAAAAATTTTGCAGTTTCGCATGTTAAAATGCATAGAAAACTTTTATGGCAGGCAAGGAGCGGCTGTGCGGGGCGAGGATGTGGCAGGCTGCGCAACCTTCAAAACAGTTGCATGCATTTTTCAATTTTCGGTGCAGAAGAAACGCGTTGCTGCCACGCCTCGCTGTGGCAGCCCTTTGCTGCACAAAATTTCACCGCATGACATTCATCACAGCAAACCTAAAAGCGGACCCCCAAGCTGGCAGCTGGGCGGGAACGATTGTGGGTGTCACTGGTTTTTGTTTGCTTTAGATATTTGGGTTTGTTTTTCCACTCACAGCATAAAAGCTTCGCCATGTGCTCGCGTGTGTGTGTGTGTGTGTGTGTGTGTGCTGGCGTGTATGTGTGTAGCCAAAACAAACATTGCAAAATTTATGTCGTCTCATAAATTTGTAGCATAATTCTGACGACGATGCTGCAGCCGCCACTTGAAAATGTTTGGCTGCAATTTTGCTTTTTGGCCAACCAGCCCCCCCCCCCCCCCCCCCCCCTCGTGCCCCCGAATCCCAGCCGAACATCTCTCCCCAGTGGGGAGAGCGACTAAGTTGTCTGTGCCAGCTCGTTTGGCCTTTGAGCGTTTGGCCCCAGCAAACTCTCTCACTCTCTCTCTCCCTCTCGCTCGCTCTTGCCCTTTGTCTGCCCTGGCGTTCGCCTTCGCCCCCCTCGCTCGTTTTGTTGGTTGGGCTAACGAACCGCGTGAATGCAATTTCTTGGCTTTCGGTTTCCCTTTTTTTTTTTTTGTATTTGTTGGCCTTTGCCTTTGCCTGGAAAATTTCAAATATTTGGTCCTGCATAATGTTTAAGCTCAACTTTGCCACACGTTGCGATTCAAACATTTGCATAAGCCACTTAGCCCGTAGCTCTGAGTAATGGCCACATGCATATGCATGCTACATCGATGACATTCCGTATGATATATTCTGTACACAAAATAGGAAGTTTTGACAATTTGTTAAAGTTTTTATTTGGGTTAATTATCTTATACCAATTTTGTTTTTAAGTTGAGACAAGTTAAAATGAAACTTAAATATAGTTTTATATATATTAGTTTTCCATTTAATGCAAGTTATTTAACTAGATTTTCTTGCATGCAAGTTTAGTTTTCATTTTTTCTCTTCTTTTTTGTATCTTTTGTATATTCAATCTATATTTAATATATTTATTTTATTTTGCTTCACTATCAACATAGTTTATATTTGAATATGTTTTATAATACATTAACTACATTTTTGTTTTGTTTACATATATATCTTCTCATGTCAAATTCTTACAACTTATTTTTATCAATTTGACAATACAGCCAAATTTTTTGCAAAATCTTTGTCTTTGGCTGAAAACGAAATAAACTCGAAAGAGATTTCAAAAGCAACCCACACAAACACATACAGACACACACACTCACACATACAGACACACACACAGGAGACCCTAAACTAGCGCATTTCCTTTGAGCATATTATTATTATTTCACGACCCCGTTACGACTTTACCTTTAAGTTTACCTCCGATTCTGGTGGCAGCCAACAGAAGCAGCAGCAGCAGCAGCCGGAGCAGCTAAGCCAAAAAGCGTTCCACGAATTTCTTTGCTGTCACTTGCATTAGGCTCTGTGTTGTGGTTCGTTGTGGCTGTTGCTTTTGGCTGCCTGCCGCCTGCCGCCTGCCTGCTCACCCCACCTGCACCTAACCTCCGGGCAGTCAGTGGCTTTGGCTTGCCGCTGTCCCTCATGCATATGCATAAGTGAGCAGCATTTGAGTGGCAGCAGCCAGGGCAAAGTCGCAGTCGCAGTCGGAGTCACAGTTACAGTCACAGCTGCTGCAGCTGTCACACGCTGCGTATGCGCAATCCCCCCTTATGCATAGAGCTTAGGGCATTCGGGCTTACCCTAATGCGCGCTAAGCGCATTATAGCTGGGTCTTGACTTTTACCGAGACATTGAGCCCAATTCGCACATTTCGCCCATGCATTGCTAATTTTAACTAATTGATTTATTAGACGCAGGCCAAGTGACTAAAATCCCGCAATCCCGCTGCAATTTCCCAGCTGATTATGCAGCCTGAGCTCCGCTCCGCATACAGGAATAATTGATGATCCTGGTCATTTGCATCGCTCACCGCGCGTCTTGTTATGGATTAGTTTCTGCTTGATTTTGCACATTTTCCAACTTTGCTGGCGTTGACAGCAGTCTATTAATATTTCAAAAACTTTGACTCCGATTTGCTGACAGCGATTGGGGAATGCCTGTCGACAACTTTGACCCTCAGCTCTCGTGCTGTCTCTTTGCCAATGTGCAATATGCATAATTGCGGTAAAGTTGCAATTGACATTTGGCTTTTGGCTGCTGAGTTTGGTCGGTTGCAGCGAGTCAGACGAAAATCAAAAATATAAATTGACGAATCGCACAAAAGCGCAATGTTTCGCAGTTAACTCGTGGTTGGCCACATTCCAAAATGCAATTAATCAAGAGGAATGAAAGAATCAAGTTGATGCATCACGATATTTTATAAAATTTTGCTCAGCTATAATCAAGCTGGGAAGCAAGAAAAACAATTATATATCGGCTTTGTTGTCCTGACTCGAACGACTTAATTTGAAGTGAATAATAATATGCTTAGCTTTCCGGCTTTAGAGCTGAAACTAATCCAAGGCTGGGCAGTGGGACAATGACAATTGGAGGTCTGACCCGAAAGGCAAATTAACTAAACGAGACAAGAGACAAAGTTAAGGATGGTGGCAACCCTGGCAATTATTCTTGCGGTCGGGTGGCACAGAAAGTCAAGCCACAACAGGATGCTTAGGATGACAGGATGCTCTGAGCTCATAACACGCAGTTTAGCTATAAAAGTAAAAGCCACGCTCATGTCTGAGTGGTTGGTGAGAGAGAGAGAGAGAGAGAGAGAGAGAGAGAGAGAGTGGGGGTAGACACCCCCGAGAGCGTCGCCTAGTTGACTTGCAAAATAGTTGAAATTTGAGCTAACCGAAACATGGCCGAGCCGCACTCGCAAGACAAAGCAACGACAAAACCAAGCGGGCGTATACTTGATATGCAGACCGGCGCGCAATTTGACCTACATGCATGCGAAATGTTGTTTGTAAGCCCACCAAAAACTGAAAAAAAAACTGAAAAAAAAAGAAATAGGTAGAGAGGGCGAATTTTAATAATTTACTGCATACATTAAACATTCACGAGCATAGCATAAAACTAAAATATTTTTTGATGCTCGTCTTTATTATTATATATACATATATATTTTTTTGTGGCCTTTGCCCCCATATTATTTATTGAATTTGCATTTTCCGCTCGGTTGTGCCGTCATTAATTCGCAGCTTAAAAATATTGTGCAATTGGAGGCGAGGCTTGCGGTCGCCTAAGCTTTGTCATTCATTTAGATTTTGGCCAGAGCTGCTTGGTCAGCAGATTTTCTGTTTTTGAGTAGACCGCAAAGAAATTGCTCTAAATACATTTTATGGGCGAGCCATTAAAAAAATGGGAATATAAAATCATTCAGCATGTGTGTCAGGAGGCTGGGAGCAGCGCACACAAAAAATGTTTATGATATTGCGCATACGCCACGTGTGCCACTTGAAGCATTTCAAGCTGAAACTTGTTTGTGCTCGCTGCCCAACTATGTTAGAGTGTAAAAATCACGCATTCCTCATGCTAAAAGCAGTTAAACACACAGTTCAACATTGAAAACTTTGCTCATTTATATGCTTATTAAATATATGCCTGGCTGCTCCCAGAAAATGCCTTAGGGCTGTGGCTGCCAAAAGGGCAGCGGGCCGTGCATGATCAACAGTCACTTATCCTTTAGCTGCTTACAAATCACATTATTTATGAATTTCTTTTCATTTTATATAGAACAACTTAAGCGCCCCGTTTCCACTGCTTTAATTTGGTATCAAATAGCTAAGTAATATTTGCATTTATATGCCAATATTCTTTTATATATTCTTGTATAATTAGTTCGGCATCCATTGTGCGTCTTGGTTCTTTAAATTCAGTCGATTAGGCACAGAGATAGCTATAAAAAATCCCAATATACCCATTAAATGCTTGATGCAGGCCAAATAAAGCCGCCTGGCCTAGTGCTGAAAAAATCATCAAAATAGAAATTGTTGATTTTTCGTCTCGTTGCGCATACTAACGAGTTAAAAAAAATTCTTTAACCCAGCTTGCTCTCCCTCTCTCTCTCTTTCGCACTCTCTCTCTCTCTCTCATTCTCGCACGCACGCACACTTTCACTTTGCGGCTGTGGCACCTCTTGTGCTCACACATTAATGTAAAAAAGCAGCCCGTGACACATTTTCCCAACGCTTTCGATTTCATTTTGCATTTTTCAGAACTCGTTTCTGGTGTTCGTCGTGTTTATATACCCTTGTGCAGGGCATTATGATTTTGTCATGAAATATGTAACGTATAGAAGAAGACATCTGCTTCCCCATAAAGTATATACATATATGCCTATAAGCCGAGTTGATATAGCTTTGTCCGTCTGTCTGTATCTGTCCGAATTAGTCTCCCAGTCTGAAAGCTATCTTCTTTTTTATATAAGGATAACTTGACCAAACTCTTGGTCCAAAATCTAATCAACATCGGATCACCATATCATATAGATGATATTGAAAGGTTCGGTAGAATTGTAGGGTCTAATATATTCTGTTTTCAAAGATAGTTCAACAAACGCAGCATTTGCGAGCTACACTTTTCACACATATCTGCAAAAGGCAAAGGGTATTAAAACTTCGGCGTGCCGCAGATATTCTTACTTTCTCTTCCTTTTTTTCGTCACCCACTGGCGGCACTTGTAATATCCGCTGTGGATGCTTTTTTCTTTTTGTGCGTCGTTTTTTGTTGTACCGAAACCCTTTTTTATGTTTTCCCTTTTCATTTGAATCCCAGTCCAGCTATTAAACCCTTTTGCCTCTGCGGCTGCTGCCGCCGATGTTGACTGCCTGCTAAACTGCTAAATGTCGCATAATTATCGTATTTTATTTGACATTTTTTGGAGTTCAGCCTCTCGCTGTAGCATGTCTCATTATGTCGAATTGTCTGCCTCTTTCGGCTGCGTCTTTTCCCTTTATTTTCGTGTACTCGGGGGCCTTTCTGGCAACATTGGCAACATTAAATGAAATGGATTTTTATTAATTTCGGCATGTTTCATACTTTTCTGCGTGTGTGTGTGTGAGTGTGTAGTTCGTTTTTATGAAGGACCCATCCAAGCACCGAGGCTAATTTGAATGTTTGGCATGAATGTGCTCAATGGTTTTGAATAGATTAACAGATGCATGCGAATATACAAAATGGATGTTGTCTTTTTCAGCAAATACTCGAATACGTATACGTTAATGACAAAAGTTTATTAAGCCCAATTTTTGATGCATGCCAAATGTAACGAATGGTAAAAAGAATTGTTAGAAGTTAGTCACAGAAGAATCAAAGAAAATCAAGGTACATGTTGAACTCATTTGTAATTTATGTTAACATGAAAATAGTTAATATGAAGAGTGCATTTACTCGAATAAGTTTTAGGCAAGGCTGAAAAGCTGAAAAGCTGCCATGGTTGAGCTAAAAAGTAATGTCAAGCGAGGTCCTTTTCCTATTTTGAAAGCTTTGAAAGAAAATTGGATGAATAGCCCACTGATAACTCTTAACCATATTCAAATCTAAATAAGTTCTGGTTAACCTTTTCACCTTCAAATCAGATTTGGCTGCAAGTAAACTTTTTAAATAAGCATTCTTCTAAAAGGGAGCTGAGAGCTCTCACTTGTCATATGTATGTAACTTATTTTTGTTACTTGATGCTTTAAACTCACTTTATTAATATTTTACCTTAATCTGTCTAATGCATGCATTTGAGAAGACAAACAATTAAAGTTGATTCGAAGTTGGCAAAAGCTGCAATGTTATAATTAGACACATTGAATTGAATTGCGGACACAAAAGTGAAACTAGACAATGGCTGGCAAGCACTCTTAATAGTTTGACTGAAACTAAATCTTATATCAATTATCCGCACCGAGGGCAACAACAATGGCCAGCTGGCACTCTCGTTAACAATGTGAAATGGCCAAAAGTTTTGGTCGAGGAGGCCGCACTTGAGTGCAATTAAAGCGCACAATAACAATTAAAATCATTTAAGCCGTTTCTAGGCAACTTGCGGCTCACTACACTCGGAAATAAATGTCAATGTGGGTGTGTCTGTGCGAGTGTGCGTATCTCTGTGAGTGTGTTTGTGTGTGTGTGTGTGTGGGTGAGTCTGTGCAAGCGCAATAACCATAAACTATTTGCACAAACTTGCTCGACGCGACAACGTTAAGTGCAGCAACTAAAGACCGCAAAAACTTTCTAAAGTTCCTGCACTAATCGTTGGACAACGCACATAGAGCTCACAGTGTGACCGTAGTCAAGTTTTTAGGTGTTGAGTAACGCGCGCGCAAAAAACTGACACCTAACACAAAAAAATGTGTGTTCTTGTGGCCAACATAATTTGTTTGTTCTGTTTTTTTTTTGTGTTTGGCGCCAGCCAGCCTTGAGACAGCCGCCAGTTTGAACCCTTCTCTTGAGCTCAATTCTCCTGCGGCTTTTTGGCCAAGTTGTCTGCCCCTTCCGCCAGTTGATGTTTATGTCGTAGCTTTTTACGAGCCAACATTTTATTATTTTGTTACATTTTATTTCCGTTTTAAAGTTTTTTATGTCCCGCCCCGCAGAGCCTAAATCGCAGAGTTAGCCTCAGCTGTTGCCGTGTCTCTTCCTTTTTTGCCATTTTGCACTTGAAAGTTATTGTTTCTTGGCTCTGTTTCTTATCTGAAAATTGCCCTGCTGCCAGTCCTCCCGCCCGTCTTTCTGCTTTACAAACTTGTGTGCTTTCCCTCGCTTCTGTTTCTAAACGTTTTATTGTTTCATAAATACTTAATATGTGTTGTAATTACACTTTTAAGGATCTTATCATTGTTATAGCCCGGCTTATGTGTTGTAGTTGTGCTTGGCGAACGCCTTCTTTAATTGCCTTTGCAACTATCAGAACAATTCGGATGATACAAAAGGGCCCGCTCTGTGGTTAGACACACACCCAAACCCTTGGGTCGGTTGACCCACAAAAGAACATATGTTGGGCCCGTTCGTTGGCGACCAATATGGGCCCCAGACAGGACAAAGGCTTTGCCACACCAGCCCGAGTGTGAATTTAATTGCAATATAACTGATGAGAATTTGTGGCAACCACATTCAGGTTGCGGTTGCCAAGACCAAACTCTGTCTCACTTCTTCTCAGCTTTAAACGGCCTGCGTAGCTAACAACAGTTTAAATCAAGTATTCTTTTTATAATTTGCATCCAGTATATGGAGTTACTTGTTACCTAAAAGCTTTCGCAAATAAATTGATTGGCTTTCTATATAAAAGAAATTTGGCATAAGTTGCCAAAAAGTAATACCCTGTAACAGGCAAATGAGTGGGAGTAGCATAATACTAGTTAGACGGAGAATACAATAGAAATTTTGGATAATTTGCAATTTCTTTGAATAATGTATTAAAAATCTTGTTTCTTTGCTTACATTCCTTTTGACTATAGGATATCTTGCAGTTCCAAAATTGTGAGCACAAAATTTGTGTTTATTAAAATGGACTCTGCCCATTAAATGGGTTTCCATACAGAAATAAATACGAACTAGAGACAAAAACAAATAGACGAAGATCTCTATCGACAATTTAGCAAGCAAAAAATAACATTCCAATAATTTCTCGTTGCTCAATAAACTGTCCCCCCCCCCCCTCCGTTCGGGTGCTACACTTACAAAGTTTGCCAAGCCATTGCCAACAATTGTCACAATGAATTATGAGGCACTCTGGAAGTAACAAGTTCGCAAAAACCCAATAAAAGTCAACATAATAACGAGCAAGTGTAAAGCATTGCAATGTCCACATTCTAATCCACAAAAAGTAAGGGAAGCAGAAGAAGAAGAGCGTATAGTACAACAAGAAGAACAACAAGAAAAGCCATGTTGCATTGCTGTAGAGTGCAATAAATGTGTGCAATAAGCTAACAATATACAAAAGGCGACAAATGCCAAGCGAAAGGAAGCACCAGAAGTAGCAGCAGTTGAAGAAGAAGAGCACGACTCGACCATGTTCCACGTAGCAACATGTTCTCATATATGAATTGTAAAAGTGGCCAAATAAAACCCATAAATCGACAGACAATGCACCACAAAACACACACACACTCACACACACAGCCGCACTCACGCACACACGCATCGAGCAATGCCAGATGGTGTGTGTGTGTGTGTGTGTGTTCATGTGTGTGTTCGTGAAATATAATATAAATACAAGTCAGTGCAATGGCAATTGCATGTCGAAAACGAAATGGCCACACTGCTGATCCTGTATCCTTGAACCCCACCCCCGTCAGGACTTAACTATCATATAGAGATGAGCGCGTGTCTGAGTCTGATTGTTACCATTAAAAAAGTGTGACCAAAGTTCTCTAGTCTTAACTCTAAAACAAGCTTCAAACAGCATTAACCGAAGTTGAATCGAAGTATGAACTGTGTGTTTGATGGTCGATGCGAAAGTTCCCATGGACCTCTAACATAAAGTTGATCTGAGTTCCAGAATCCACTTTCAAGGGTTCAATATATCGACGTTAGCTTGTCTATTCATTATCTTTTCAATGTACTCTTCAAGTAGCTCCACGCAACATTGAAGCATTTGATCGAATGAAATTGTCTGCTTCAAATGCAACCCTTAAGCACCTTATGTCTCCTAGAACCTTATCATGTTAATTAGTTAACATAACCACACAATATTTTTGTGTGAGCAAATCAGTATGAAACATAATTAAATTCGCATATTTACTATCGTGTCACGCGCTCATCCCTGACTCACAGCTCAAAAATGAAAGCCACGTTAAGCCACTATTGTTGCAGTTGAACTTGTGAAGCGTGAAGAGTGCAATTGGCAGTTGGGGAGTGACAGGAGAGAATTATACACTTACCGCTCGCCAATCCCACGGACACTTCTCGACCGTTCGTCGAACATTTTTCGAGTGCTGTGTTGTGCAGTGTCCATTCATCTTGGTTTTTAATAAAATTGCGGCAGCGACTCAAGTCAAGTCCGCAAGTCCTGAGCTAAGCCCGCTCAGCTGCATTGCCAAGGTGGGCGTGGCAGAATATTGTATAGACCGGACAAAGTCTGCCACATGCCAATAACAGCAACTGGCAGCAGCAGCAGCAGCAGCGGCAGCAGCAGCAGCAACAAGCAACAACAACAATGCGGACAAAACAGTGTCTGAGAGCTGAGGTTGGGTTGAGCTGGACTCATGCAGGGAAGGGGAGAGGCTGGGGAACAGCACTTGACCACATTTAAAAAGAGTTATGAATATTGCAGCAGCAAAGTCCGCACGGAAAGACGAGCTCTATGTGTCTGTGAGTGTGTGTGTGTGTGTGCTATTGAAATTGTTATTTTTCTTATTTATTTCAATTTATGAGATTTTTCTATGCGCACTTTTGTGGCTTGTACAAGTATGTATGTGTGTGTGTGTGTGTGTGTATTCTATATTGCTTTGTAAACGAAGTTTATTTCATTTCACTTTTCTTACAATTTTCTTATAACTTATAAAAGCCAGAAAATATGCACAGCTGAACTTTCAATTTCAAAAAATAACATAAATTTCAGATATGTTATTGATTTAAGTCAAAAACTTTAACATTGAATGTTATTGACAACAGTTGTGTTAACATAAATGAAAGCATGTTAAACCAATGTTTGGCATATGAATAGCTTTAATTGATTTAAGTCAAAAACTTTAACATTGATTGTTATTGACAACAGTTGTGTTAACATAAATGAAAGCATGTTAAACTAATGTTTGGCATATGAAAAGCTTTAATTGAGTTCAAATATATCAAGAATCTCCTTTATAGTCTTTCTCACTTATGTTAATTTTTTAAATACTGAAATTAAGAACTTTCAACGATAAGTAAAAAACGTTCTTGCCTTTTGCCATTAATTCTCTGCAATCATTATGAAAAATATTAATTGCTTAAAAGCGCAAATGAAAAAAAGTGAAGGAAAATGCGATTATTTAGCGATTAAAGAAGCACTGCAAAAAGAAAATACCTTTGAAATTATCGCGCTCATACGGAAAGTGGCACAGATCCACTCACAGATTGGTAAAGCAACTGCCAATGTCACTAATTCAATTTCGCAGACCACGCAAAAGACCGAAAAAAAGAAAAAGGAAATAAAATACGAGAAAAACAGGAAAAAAAGTAAAAAAGAAAAAGGAAAAGGAACTTAAAGTGACTGCAACTCGGTCACGAACTGCCATAAAAAGCGCAAAGAAGAATCAAGGCAAAAAAAGAATGAAAGCGAATGTGGACGAGTGTGAAGAGCTGCTGTGCTTGTCTGTGTGTGTGTGAGGGGTGATTGCATGGATAGAGGGGGAGGGGTAGATTCAGTGTATTGGAGTTGATATTTGCGCATCAGTGCGCACATTGAACTGTCAATGGCAGGCGACAGGCGACAGTCGACAGCCGACTCGCAAGCGATGGCGGGGCCAGCGGGCGAGCGGGCTATTGCCAATTTATCAATTGCAGCGCTGCATTGGCCCAATGGAGACCGCTGCTAATGCAGCCATTGCTATTTGACCTGGCACTTCTTTTGCTTCTTCCTCCAGAGGGAGCCTCGTCATGTGCGTGTTGAAAAAGTAATTACAACGCTGACTGGCCCTATAAATAACTTGACTTGAATTTTATTGCAACTTTAAAGTGTCATTTGGGGCATAAATTCAGGGGCACAGTGCAATGCTTTTGCCTCTTGCAATACCCTGTACACAACAACTGGCTACAGGGTATATAGATATAGATATAGAAATATAGATATAGATATAGATATAGATATAGATATAGATATAGATATAGATATAGATATAGATATAGATATAGATACAGATATAGATATAGATATAGATATAGATATAGATATAGATATAGATATAGATATAGATATAGATATAGATATAGATATAGATATAGATATAGATATAGATATAGATATAGATATAGATATAGATATAGATATAGATATAGATATAGATATAGATATAGATATAGATATAGATATAGATATAGATATAGATATAGATATAGATATAGATATAGATATAGATATAGATATAGATATAGATATAGATATAGATATAGATATAGATATAGATATAGATATAGATATAGATATAGATATAGATATAGATATAGATATAGATATAGATATAGATATAGATATAGATATAGATATAGATATAGATATAGATATAGATATAGATATAGATATAGATATAGATATAGATATAGATATAGATATAGATATAGATATAGATATAGATATAGATATAGATATAGATATAGATATAGATATAGATATAGATATAGATATAGATATAGATATAGATATAGATATAGATATAGATATAGATATAGATATAGATATAGATATAGATATAGATATAGATATAGATATAGATATAGATATAGATATAGATATAGATATAGATATAGATATAGATATAGATATAGATATAGATATAGATATAGATATAGATATAGATATAGATAAAGATAAAGATATAGATATAGTATTGTTTTCCTATATTACGTAGTATCTTCTAGTCGAGTGGGCATTTTTTACATTTTATTCAGAGTCTGTTTTCATCTGCTGACTCTTTGGCTGCATAAATCAAGGCAAATGAATGCTATTTAGTTGATGGCTCGGGCCAGGAAATGCGCCGCTTAGCCAAACACACACACACACTCACACTCACACATTTATATATATATAACTGTTGGAAAAGTCAGTTGTAGCTGCCTGTACAGTTACAAATGCAGTTGGTTTGGCATTTTCCACATGCATTTCTCAAAAGGCAGCGGAAACCACGCCAAAAGCAGGCAAAACTCTGGCAACATCAACAAGCGACGTTGCCCCATCTTAAGATGTATTGCATTAGTCTGTGACCTGCAGCATAGCGAGCAGCATAAGCAGGCGCATATGGGCGTGTATGTGTGCGCGTGTGTGTGTGTGTGTGTGTGTGTGCGCGTGCTGTGGCACTTCCGTTTGATATTAGCCCCGCACTTAGATGCGTTTAGTCAACAGCAACAAACATGGCGCAAAACTTGAACAGCTCCGCATTTTCGGTACGTAATGCATTTCTGCGGTTGTTGCCAGCAGCCAACAACCGAGTCGAGTCGAGTCGAGACAAGACGAGACTCCGAGACACGGAGACTCCTCCCGGACTGCCAGACTGTCAGACGGTGAGACTGTGAGACTATGCGACTGGCGTTGCCAGCCTTTTCTTTGTTAGCTGATGTTGCGGCACGGAGCGGGTGTTGTGTTGTGGCCATCGACATTGCCTGCCACAGCTGCCGCTGCCTTTCATATTTTGCATATTTGTGGCACTGCTCATAAATTCCGCCAGCAAATGTATCGCATCAGCAACAGCAACAGCAACAGCTGCAGCCGCTGTGTGGCAGCTATGCTCGTTGCATGCTTCCTCTGATATTTTTCGGGGGTCTAGTCGGCTGCACTTGCTGCTGCTGATAAGGTTAAGCGGCAGGCCAAATGATTTGTGCACTCGCATCTAATGGCAGCGCTTAAGGCATATCTCGGGCCAAGACTACGCAGCCTTGCACGAACAGGGCATTGCTTATGCCATAAGCCGAAAACTCGAAAGTGCTTTCAATTACCAAATCGCCAAATAATTCGACTGAAATTAACATTTAATCAGAATCTGATCTTCAGAATAACAATAATATAATCAAGAAAAACCGTTTTAGACCATTTTTTAAATGGACAAACTGCAAATGGGAACACGGCAATGAAATGAAATTTAATGCCCGAGTAATTGCTTTGCTTCATGAGACTGCATTTGGCCATAATATTATTCGTAGAATTAGCTGCATATTTAAACTCTTTTTCTCTGTCGCACTCATTCTCTAATTGTCTGATTCTCTTCTCTCTCTCTCTCTCTCTCTTTGCAGGTAAGTGCCGTCAACTTGTTGCCTTTGCTGTAAGTAAAACATTTATTCAACATTTGTTTGCACAATCTGCCCAAATGTCAATAATGGCAAATGCCGCCTCAATGCAAATAGTCGCATTTTATGCATTTTTTTCTTCTGCGGGCATTTAACAAAACTAAATAAATAAATAAACAACGCAGATTTAAACAGTTCAAACAATTTTAGTTACATAAATACAAGCTAAAAAACATATTAAGAAAAAAAAACAACATTTTTTAGCTGAGTCAACAAAGAATTTAATATAAAAAGATAACAAAAAAAGGAAATCTACTTTAAAGCGCTGTCAATTCAATTGATGCGAAAATTTCGCTTGGTCGCGCGAAAAAGCATTACAAATTACATTTAAAGTGTGTGTGTGTGGGTGTGTGTGAGTGTGCAGGTGTGTGTGGGTGTGTAGGTGTGCAGGTGTGTATCTGTGTGTAGGTGTGTGTAAAAGCTTTCAACTCTCAACAAGCCAACAAGAAGGCATGCAGAATATTCTTTCTGTGTGCCGCTTGCTGCCCTGTTGCAGCAGATCCTTTGCCAGGATATGCCACGCACATATATGTTTGTGTATGCATACCTTTGACAACGCAGCGTTTCGCGTGGGCGGGGCATGTGGGCGTTGACAACAAGGCTTTATTAAATACAAAATAATAAGGACAACGCTCACACATGTGAGTAAGGCCGGCCATCAAGTGAATGGCTTAAATCATTTGACAACTTTTCAAATGGATTAACAAGAAAAAAGTGTTGTTTTTCGATGTGCCGAATATTAAATGCCCTTGCAGCAGATTGACCATATGCTGCCAACGAGGTTTTCATGAATAATACAATTTCCATTGGGTAGATATCGGGTCAGAGTCGATTTTGTTCGTTTTTTTTTATAAAGAGGTAAAGAAAGACATTATGGATTAGGATATTACTTTAATCATAAAAATGTCTAAGCAATTCATAAATAGATACTTTATCTGAACTTTCTAAGCAACTTTAGAGTATTCAGCGAGTAAACGGCATTTGTAATAAGTACACATAATCTCCTAAACACACACACATATCCATTAACATTCCAAGCCCTAATCTTATTGCTAAGCCCTTAAAAAACTTAGTTTAATCCTATTGAATAATGAGCGCTGCTGCATTAATTGAAATCCAGATACAAATCATGGCACAAATCGATGATTTGTGGCCTTTTTTAAATTTATGACAAATAATACCATAAAACTTGAGAGCGGTTGGGTTCCTTGCGCTGCGCCTAAGCTGACTTGATGTATGCCCGTGCACAGAACATAGACTAACAGAGCTAGCTAACAGCCAAAGAGCGCATAACTAAGAGAGCCGAGCAAGGCAACAGCTTAACAGAGTTTGAGCCGCAGAGAGCACAGAGTGGGAAATGGCTGTTAGTCAATGTTAGCTAGTAAAGAGCACAGAACAGCAAATGTTAAGTCGTGTAGTGGAGTTAAAATGTAATCTAAGCTATATAAAACATAGATTAACTAGTTAGCTACTAAGTCATTTGGGAGGAAGCTTAAGCTTAACCAGTTTCATTGTATATAGAAACAAATTTTTAGTTTTCCTCTTCTAGCGCGTCTTTTGGAGTAGGTGTAAAATTCGACAGACTGAACGTAATATAATTCTTGAAAATTATAATTTAATATAAAATAGCTAAACAGTTTTTTTAAATAAGCAATAATAACTGTTTGAAGCCAATTAAGCGATTTACTTGTTGAGCTGAGCAGCCAACATGCGCTTAACAGCAGCCGGCAGAGTCAAAAGAGTAAATTTCCCGCTGTTAAGGCCGGCATAAATGTTAAGTGCACTCAGTGGGTCAACCTACTAACCTACTGAGCGAATTTAACAGCGTCTCAAATGTGCACAAATTAAGAGCAGAAATTTCGTACATATTCTTGTCCGTTTATCATATTAGCCAATGCAACAGCTGTACGAGTATGAGTAGCGTTAACAGCGACTGCTACTGTTACAGCTACTGTTACTGTTATGGTCGCATCTTCTGTACTACAGCATCCTAGCCTCAGCAGCGGCTGCTGCTGCTGCGACTGCTGCTGCTTAGCCTCCAGTTAGTACATTTTCAGTTGTCGACGGCGGTGCGCGCGTTCTCTCGACAGCTGCGGAGACAACGACGACAATTTTAACAGTGTTTGATACGATCAAAGCTCGTGCCGTGAAAGATTACGCCCGACTGTAAAATTGAATGCCAAAACACGTAAGAGGCAATAAATGAGTGTTTATGCGGGAAGCTACTTGTGCGAATACTCGACCAGGATAAATTATATTAATGTGATATGATAGCCGAAATTTATGGGCACTCGCATTTGATGTGAGCTGATAAGAAAAATTGTTCAGTCGAATAATGAAATGAATTAAATTACAAAAAATTAAATAAATGCTGCAATATATTATGCCGTTTGTGTGTGACTGAGTGTGTGTGTGTGTGCGAGTGTGTGTGTGTGTGTGATGAATGTTGTGTGAAGCTGTTGCCATTAAAATGCCAGTTAATCATAATCCAACGGCTCGTGTAAATAGTTTAATTAATCCGCGCCGCATTTGATATTGATAATAATGATGATTAAAGTGCATTAATGACAATCTGGAATGCGCTCCATTAAGCGAAGCACGTGAGAAGCTGTTCATTAAAAAAGCTAATTAAAAAAACAAAGTGCAAAAATGTCAAAAAAAAAGGAATGTCGAAATATTTCAAAGTTAATCTAAAGAAAAGCTTGAAATGCAAATTAACCCGACTTTTAACATAATATACAATAAATAAAAACTAAATATTGAAGAAATGTTATCTATGAAAAAGTGAATGTTTTTCTGCTCTGACTAAAACTTAACTAAAGCAACTTTACATACTTAATTTTTATTATTATAAATAAATAAAGAGATCAAGTAAATTTTAACTTTAATCAATTCTTCGATAAATGAATTTGACAAGCGCTTCGAAAGAAAAAATGATAAAATAAATTGATTTAATAATGAACTTTTATGATAGACTGCTTTGCTTCGACTTCCAGTTGATGTCAACTTCGCGAATATAAACAATTAATATATGTTTTATTATAAATGAAAACGTATTTAACACATTTCTAAACGAAACTTGAAATGTTTTATATGAATAATATACAAACTGGAAGCCAAAGAAAAAATGTCAGAAGAAATAAATATTAATGCAAAGTAATTTTCTAATCTTATTAGCTTTTACTAGCTATAACAACAAATTAACTTAATTGATTGCTAAATAAACTTAAATATTGTTTAATTAGCACATTTCGCAAATATTAAAAGAAGTTGTTTCGCATCGAATTGAGGCCATAGAAAAAGTTGATCCCACAAATACCTCGCAACGCAGATAAAACGACTTTTGAAAAACAAACAAATATATAGATATATGTATACATATGTATATATATAAAAAAAAAGTCTTAATAGTTTTATAATAATTGATTGTGCGCATTAACTTTTCATAAAAAAAGAGAGCAGCAACAACAGCAACAATGTCATATGAACAAACAAAGGGCAATGTTTAAGGCTTTAAAAATTATGCTATTCACACATGCACATCAATACGCTGCTGTTGTGTGTGTGTGTGTGTGCGAGTGTGTGTGTGTGCGTGTGTGTGTGTGTGCGTGTGTGTATAGAGTAGGGGCACATGAAAAGGGCAACGGTTGCTAAGCCGCTTAAGTGCTATCATGTTGTATACAACGTCAATCCAGAAAAAAAAGGTCATCAGAAACATGATTAATCTCAATTTATGACAACGCCAGCAACAACAACAACAACAACAACAACAACAACAACATCAAAAAAATACCAAAAAGATAAATTCCCCTCGCCCCAAAAAAAAGGCCAACTGACAAAATCAACTTGGCCAAGAGTTTTTGGGTGCACATTGTTGCCGGCGGGCCTCGGTGTCATCTGGCCACGCTAACGATCAAGCCATCAATCAATCAATCAATCAATCAATTTATCAATCAGCACTCTCTGCACTTGCCAAACCAACTGGGAAAAATTATGAAAAAGCAAAACCCGCTCGGAGCGCGGTCCCCCTTACTGATTCGATTTGCTTTTGGCTGAACTATTTTTCTTCTTGTTCTTGTTGCTTCGCTCGATTTAAGCATAATTGGGCGCATTTATGTTGGACTTAATTACAGCCCAGTTTGACTGGCTTTGGCCAGTTTATGATTTATGCAGCAAGCGCCAATTAGCATGTGAATGTGGCAAGCCGTCCAAAGCAACTATCAATTTAACCAGCCGCTCGTCAATGGCCCAAACGCTCGTATCACAGGGCCCCAATAAAATAATAACAGTAATAATCATCATCATCATCATCATAATAATAATAATAATAATGTTAGCCCTGATCTGGAGCTGGCGAGTTACCTGCAGCTAATTATGATGCTCTGCTAATTAGTTGCATAAATCAGGCTATAAAACCGGATGGACATGCAGCTTTCACCTCTCTCTCTCTCTCTCTCCCTCTCTCTCTCTCTTTCTCACTGTCTCTCTCTTAATTCGTTTCAAATGTTTTCCTGTGCCGCAAATTGATATTAAGCCTGAGATTACAGACATGAGTTTTGCATTTGTATTTCAGCCAGCCTGCTGCATAATTAAAACGACTTACACATGCCGCATAAAAGCGTGCCCCCCCCCCCCCCCCCCTCCTCACCCTCTTCTTTTGGCCCTAAAAAGTCTCGTTTACCTTTGCACCTTACGGCTTTTTGGCTTTCATCTGTGAGCCTAACTGCAAGCGAGTCGCTTCTCTTCGCTCGCATCATTTATTATTGCCGCTTCACTTTTGTGGATCTGTGTGTGCCACTTTGTGGCCCTTTGGTGGGGCACATAAACTTCACATGTGGCACCATTAAAGCCATGCAACATTATGATTACGATTATGCGTTATGTGTGTCGGGCTTATGTTTTGTCAGCGACTGTCTGGAGAGCTTCTGAGCTTGAGTTTTGATTGGACGACAAGAATCAAACAATTTTCTTTCGCATTGAAAGTATGCGCCTTAAGCATTTTCGGCTAGACCAATTAATACCCTTCATCGCAGACATACGAGTTTCCGTAAAGATATAATACTTTGATCTGAAAGTAATGCAAATCATTGTCAAGGATAATTTCGTATGACTTTTGTCATTTATGTCATTCTCCATCATGCTCTCGCCTGAAAACTTGAGTGTGCGCTGAAAAGTATGCTACAAAAAGGCAATGCGACTTCTCGCAGCTTTCTAGACACTTCAAGTCCCTTGTAACGAACACATATTGATGGGCTTAGTGTCATATCATGCTCGAACAATTGCAATCAATCGGCAAACAAAGCGCCAAAATCTGTTGCCAATTACGCGAATCAGGCCAAAATGCCGCGGGCGCAGTGCCAAGAAATTCAGGCGTGTCAATAAAACCGCCAAGACCTGTTCCTTCTATGTATGCCCGAGCATATATGTGCCATACTGTAACATATTTATGTGGCAGCTAACTATTTGTACAGACAGGCTTACGCTTGACTGGCTGCACAAAGACCGGGGCCAGTCATGTGAGCAATATTTGAGCCTATAGCCAGCAGCAATGCGTGTAATCCTGGCTATCTTAGCCAGCCTGTGGCCGACCCGCACACACACACACACACACGCGCACTCAGAGACACACACAGACAGGGAATAGATAAACGTCTGTGATTTATTGCGTCTAATTGCTGTGTAAGGGGGCGGGACCTGGACCTGGAGCACGTGCTCCAATAACTTTTGGCTTTCACACCTCAGCAGATTTCGCGAGCGCTGCAAATGGGCCAACAAACCGCCACAAATATCGCGGGGCTCTGAGTTGGCCAAAACACCGCAGATATTGACGACGGCCAAGCGAACATTTGCGGTTTTCAGTGGCCGCCAATCAATTTACGCCCTGACCAGACCGAGCGTAACGGACGCTTCATTAAAACCAATTTCAATTCACGACATGCCCAGCCTATGTATGCGCTTGTGTGTGTGTGTGTGTGGTTGTTTGTCAAACTGCGGCGGCAGGTGGCGCTGCCAGCACTTTCGGCCAGCTGAACTAAGCAATTATGTGTCCATAATTTATGGGCCAAAAAAAAAAAAAACTATTTCGAAATTCAATATATGTGGAAAATGCCATAAATTTTCATTAGAAAAACGAAATTTTGCGATGATTTATATTAAAAAAACTAAATATTACAAATATTTTTATAAACAAATAAAATATAAACGTAAATATAAAGTCTAAAATATTACAATAAACGATTGATTTAGAGGCAAGAACTATGAACACAGACTCAGACCTCGCGAAAAAACGAATTTATAATTAAATAAAATATTGGCCAACTAATTATAAACAATAAAATGCGTTTGAAACTTGGCACGTTTGGCTGCAAGATATAAGAACTACTTATTGAAAGTTTGTGCAAAACAAAAAGTTTACTTGCACAGAATAAGTTGTAAATTACAAGTCTCATATACTTCACATAGAGAAAAACTTAATGCGATTAAAATGTTTAAGTTTTAAAGGACTTATAAAATTCTATTTCATTTTCTATATAGTTCGCTTTACCATGAAATAGATAAATTATACAAATAAAACGTAATTGAATGTCATAAAAAAATATAAAATAAATCCGTCGGCACTCAGCTGCCTTCTGTCCAAGTTAAGAGATACTTTCAAAGTCAGCCACACACACACACTTACACACGCGGCAAAGGCCTTAAAAAGAAGAAGAGAAATACTTAAATTGTATGCATGCAGCAATCAAAGTGGAGACGTCGAGGCTGTGGGCGGGTTGACAGCTCTCCGAACGAGAGAAACAAGAAAAGCTCTCAAAATGCATCTGCTCGAAACCGAAACAAGTGCAACCTGTTCGCTTGGCATATACGATTCGCATGTGTGGCTGGCTAAGGGGAAGGGGTGCGGGGAGCGGTGCAAGATAAGTTAAGTTTTGCGACAGGTGTCAGGGGCTGAGTGGAGATGTCCAGCGTGCACAGAGAACGTAAAGTTTATGTGAACTTCGAGCCAAACAAAACAAAACTTTTGTTAACAAAAAGTTGTTCATAGAAATTCGGAATCTGCAATATAAATTGTAAACCCCCTGCTTTTTGGTAACAAGGAAATATAGTTAAAAAAACAAAATATTTTGTTTTTTAAATGCTCAGTTAGTGGAATCTTTAGCAGCTTTCATTAATATATTTACCTATATTAAACACTTTAACATTTAAATTGTTGTTGCAGAAATCTTTGATTTCGACAGCAAACTTTTGGTCAAGTTAGATTTGTGTTTGCCGCACAAACGCTGTCAAGTTGTTGATGCAGAATTTTATTTGCTTTGTGTGGCAGTCCCCTCCCAACCCTCTCTCGCTCCCACGTGCCCCTCAGGTCGCAGCTGGCAAACGAATATTTCAATTGGCGAGCGCTCAGACAACTTGAGCTAACTTTATGTTTTACTTTGTGCATATTTATTTGTTTTTTAATAAACTTGCCTCTCCACCCCCCCACCCCTCCACCTCCACACTCGTGCATGCATGTGTACAATTTGGTCAGCTGTTGTTGTTGTTGTTGTTGTTGTTGTTGCCACACTGCCACTTGAGTGCTGCCTTATTTACTTTCCATTTGCAGCAAGCCAATTAATTTTTATTTATTTTAATTCCGCGTCTTGCACGGGCTCCACGGTTCCCGTTCCAGTTCCGAGTTACACCTACTGTTCCCGTTTTCGTTCCCATTCCCGTTCCCGTTCCCGTTCATGTTCCCCTTTTCGTTTCTCGTTTTCGCTTCAGACTCGTTTTGCAGCATCCAAAATTTATGCATTACTTGCAAATTTATTGACCCAGTTTTGC
This sequence comes from Drosophila kanekoi, assembly GCA_037075305.1. Lineage (NCBI taxonomy): Eukaryota > Metazoa > Arthropoda > Insecta > Diptera > Drosophilidae > Drosophila > Drosophila kanekoi. The sequence continues at coordinate 3,341,232 of JBAMCE010000678.1, forward strand.
AACAAAGATGAAAATGTTAAAATTCTGTTTTTTATACTCAGCTTCCGCTAGTTGCAAGTTGGGTGCATTCGTTTGTTGCAAGCTCCAACCTAATCAAATTTTCTAACTAGATTGAATACATGCCTAAATATGTTTTAATCGTGTCCCCAAAGAGCTTACTTAATAAGAAAAATATTTTTGACTGCAAACCCATTTTCCCTTATAAGAAATAAAGCCAATTACACACCTTGCAATTCCATAACTAGGGTATTTAGCCGTCGGCAGCTGCTTGTTCAACCATTTTTGTGTTTTTTTTTCTTTATGCCTTAAACCGGAAAACAAAGTAACCAAATTTTTTGGACTATGGTAAAAATGTGCACTGTGCAACTTGCAACTTGTAATATCTGTATGCATACACAAAGTTGCGTTGTCACAACAACAACAACAACAACAACAACAACTATAACAGCAACAACCGAAACAACAACAAGAGCAAAAGTTTCGTCCTGTTCGCCTGGCCACAGCTCGACTGCTCGACTGCAAAGCACGGCCATACTCTGCAGAAATTTTGTTATATATTTTCGAATCGTGGAGTTAAAATGGCTTTTTTAATTAGACCACATTAGGCAGACAAAATGCGGCTGGGGCGCCAATTAGAAGCCGAGCATGCGTTAAAAGTTCATCTAATGGAAACTCTGGAACAATGCGATTTTGCCCGAAATAGTAGGTGGCAGCTGACAAGCCTGATAGACATGAGTCCGAGGTCGGTGAGGGGTGCTTTCACATTTTACCGCTTGCAAATTGACTTGAAAGTTAATTACTCTGATTTAAGCACTTCGCAGAGCGACTGAGAGAGGGAGAAAGAAAGTGAGAGAGAGGGGGGAGTGGAAATTAGACAGCTTAAACCCAATGATTAGCAGGCGATGGCAGGGCATATACGCACCCCCGATTGGGCACATCAACAGGCGGAATTCTTGTGAATGACTGGCACGCCCCCTCGAATGCTGGGGGCGCTTTGCGCGTGCTTTCCATTTTTGCCCTCCTTTTTTTTTCGTGGGAGAGAAGGTAGGACGCCTTCAAGTGGCTTTAAAATACAACAAACAAAAAAAAAAGAGAGCAGAAAATAATTCAAACAAGTTGCGAGTTGTTGGCGACGCTTGTGCGAAGTGTGTTGGGGCGTGGCACGCGGAAATTTAATTAAGTTGCCATTGTTTTTGTTGTTGTTGTTGTTGCACGTTGTTCTTGTAGATTTGATTAAATTGTTTGGATGCCACAGCATCTATTTGTTATTTGCTAGATTTCCGCATAAATTAACTTTGAAGTAAGTGTGTGTGTGTGTGTGTGTGTGTGTGTGTGTGTGCTTGTGTGAGGTTGTGTGTGTGTGAGTGGGTATCTACTGCTAGGTTAGCCCTGGGCGTGGCATACTCTGCATGCCAAATAGCCATCAAAACAGGATTAACCTAAGCTATTTGGCTACTCGCTTTGAAACTAATGAAGTACAGTGTCTATAAAATTAACTTGAATACAATTAATGGAAAATTGATACGGCAAAACCTTGAACTTTAGAATAAAACATTTACTTGTTTGCTCATTGGAAAGGATTGAAATGAATAAGCCAAAATTAGCTCAAGGTTAGAGTTAAGCACTAGCTAAATATGGTTAACTTCTTGTCAACTAAACCATCTTCATGGAGCATATCATCATGTCTCTTATTGCTACTACACCAGCAGCTGCTCTCTGCTCAACTTAAAAGAAAACGTTGCCTACTTCTGAGGGCAGTCAAGTATGACAGCGACTGGAAGAATAATTTAAAGTTTAGTTAGGAACATGTTTCCAGCAGCAAGAAGCGGGGATCTGCATTAACTATGAGCAACAAAAGTTGATCGAAATCATGCAGCTTTTTTTCATCAAGTAAATGTCGTCATTATCCAATCTCAAGAATGGAATTCCAGCTCGAATAATTTTGGTTTATTTTCAATCTCATCTCATCATTCACATCTTGAAATGCAGCATTGTTCAGCTCCAGTTTCTATATATAGATAAAAGAAAATCTAAAAAAAAATCAAATAATCATAATAATAATTACAGGATATCTTACTGCCATAGCACTTCACTCGAGCACACTTGGTACTTACTTTAAAGCCGTGAAGCGAATTAAATTTCGCAGCTTATGAGCGTTGATAACTTTGTGCCGTGTCCCTGGCAACTGTCTGTCTGGCAACGCTCGCTGGCAGCCTTGCCACCTGTCACGTTATTGGAGTTTAGACGGCATAAAATTGCGCTAAAATGCGCACAACTCATCAAATGAGTTTATGGTAACTGCAAGCCAACAGATTGGGTTGCAAGTGGCAGGAGGAAGCTGAGAAGTGAAACGGGAGCCAGCTGCAGCATCCGCTTCATGCCTCATGCCTCATGTATATGCAACAAACAGTTGCAGCTCATTTTTTCAGTCAGTCGACTGGAGACTTGCCTAAATGGGTCACACGGCTGAGCGCATTTTTGGGCGCGTCAAAGACGTCGATGTGTAAACAGCAGCTGGCTGCAAGGCGACAGAGACCCTCAACCCTACCTCCCCCTCCCCCTGTCGGCATATATACCCCCCTGGCATTACCTTTCAAATGCTGCTGGTAGATTATAGCAATGCGTCGTCTACTTACTTGGCAGGCAATGGGAAAAATATGTCACTGCGCCAAAACCTACCCCTTCCCCTACCCCCACCTACCTTGCCCTGCCCCTGCCCCGCCCCGTTTTCCCTTTGCCGTTTGCCTATGAAATATGCTAATGATCAACTTGAGACATGTTCAAATTATTGTCAAGCAGCTGCGCTGCGTCCAACAAGTTAAACATTTTTGCCGAGCTGGCGCCTTAAAACTGCAATTTCTGTTGCACGAAACTTTTTCATGACTTTGGGGCAACTTTTTTCGGTTAGGGGGCGGGTGGGTTGCTGGCCTGGGGGAGGTGTATTTATTATAACTTGAACGCTCACGGGGCAGCGTTTTAATTTGTCTGTTTCACAGATACCCAAACGCAGCAGCGCCTGCTAATTAAGTCAGTTCAGAGTCAGTTTCTATTTTATTACTGGCGTCATGTTTTTCTTTTCTTTTTTTTTTTGCAATTTTTGCCATATATTTTATTTCGTTTTTTTTTCTGCTCTTCATTTCTGTTTGCCGTTGCCGTTGGCTACAGAATCTTGCAAATTGTCTCGGCGCGCCTGGCGAATTAATTTTTATAAATTTAATTAGCCTTGCATATTATCAACAGAGCCGGCGGCCATTTTACAAAGTCGCAGACAAACGAGCTCACAGACAATGGCTGCGCGGTGCGAAGAGGGGGGAGTTTCAACATTTTCTGCCATGTGACACCGAGAGAAAAAAATGCATGCTTTGCTTAATGATCTCCAGCCTTGTGTGTTCTAGATATGGGTACGAATAGTTAGTAAGGTTTTTATAGTTAATTTGAACTTTGAGCATGTAGAGAGAGATAAACTTAAATATAAAATATATATTCATATATAGAGACTGTTTATAAGATATGGATAGAATTGAAGTTCGACATCAAAGGTCGATATATAGCTATAGAAGAATTTAGTAGGATAGTGTAGTAGGATAGTGTAGTAGGATAGTGAGGTCACATTGTCAAGGGCTTGCATTCACAGAAGTATACACTGTCACTCTGGCTGCAGGTCCCAAGTATGTTAAAGATTATGTTAAACATCATGTTAAGCATCATGTTAAGAAGAGTCAGTCTGTGACAAGCGTTTAACATAGAAAGGACTGTGAGAGTAGGAAAGAAAACTCACAGACACACAAAATAAAGTTAAACATATTGAAGCAAATATGAATACAATTATACTTATATATAAATAGCAATAATTAAATAGACAAAGGGACATTAATTGCTTTATCTAATCGAGTAACACAATGTTTCGGGTTTCCCTTCCAATCAGAAATCAGGATGCCAAAAGAATGCAATAATGTAGATTAGAGTTTAAGCGTACAGATGTGACATTGAGGGAAGCCTAGCTGCAAGTAACTTAAATTAATTGGATGTAGTTGTGGGTTGTGCAGTTGACGAAGTCCCCGCCCCCCTCGGCTCAGCTCGTTGTCGGCGCATTTGTCGCTTCCATTTCTGAGTTACTTCTGCAACATGACAATAAGCTTAGTGAGATTCTACTTCTTCTGCTCTTAAGCTCTCTACTATTAGTCATGCCCCATGCTATTATTCCTACCTCCGCCCGCTCCACTCGCCTTAATTGCGATGCTGTTGCACATTTCTACGTGCGCGTCAGTTACTTGTTTTGTTTTCCCATCAGCTAACTAAGGCGCGACAACTGAATGGACCTTGCTGACTCCCCTCCACGCCCACACACACACATGCACATTCGCATACACATGCACACAACAAAGCAACAACAACACACACACACACACAGCCTTGCCAAGTGTAGCTGCGCATTTTCCCCATTTGCCACTTGGCAAGCGCTGGATGTGATTGTAGTGAATGCAAGGACGAATGCACAGGATCCCGCATTAGTTCACGCACGGTTCAGTGCGCCAAACTTAATCCTTGCTCTGTGGCGCCTCCACTCGCCACGCCCCACTTCTGTGTGTGTGCGTGCTTCGGTGGATCGTTAGTTTATAATTTTAAACTTGGATTAAGCCAGCAAGCAACGACGTGCCAAGCAAGTGGAGAGGGCGGCAGGCAGCAGGCGGCTTGTTTCGAGGCTGCCTCCTAAGGGAGGCGGGGCGGAGTGGGGCGGGGCGTGGTGCGTTGCGAAGGACGCGTAAAGAATGTGTTGGTAAAATCAGGTCAAATGTATGTGTCACTTTTATAGCTTATTATGGCAAGCGCAGGATAACCATGCTGCCGTTCCCTTCCCCCCTCCCCGCCACCAACGACCAGCGATCCCCAACCCGACTGCGACCTCTGCTCTGCGGACTCGCGCTTTAGTTTATCCTTTATGCTACTGTTGCCTTTATGGGCAACATTATCGCATAATGTAATCATTGGCCCAATGATGGCATGTCCTCAAGACAAATTCTTTGTTATAGTATCTGCCTGGCATACCGCAAGGCTTGCCGTGGCACGTAGTCCTTCCCCCCCTCGACACAAAAAGAAATCTAATAAAATAATAAAAGTTCGTTTAGTTAAAGGCAATAAAACGACAACACCTCGCATCATTTTCCTTATCCTGTAAGCGACGCAGCACAATGGTTATTCGTAGTATGTCCTACGGGCCCGTTCCATTAGTGTGCTCTCTGCTTGACTACAGTGAAGACTGTCAGATAGCTCTTTGTATAGTCCCTAATAAGAATTGTTGAAATGGTCGATCAATGGAAGACGCTTTGCAAAGAATATAACAGAAGAATGAAGTTAGCTTTTGTATGAGTTTGGTTTTTATGTATCACTTGCATATCAATTCGAATCGCTTAAATGTTAATTAATGTCAAATTATTCTTAACAGAACATACTTTATTATACACTTGTACATTATGGTTAGCTGTTGGGAAACCTCCTTAAATTACAAAAAAATATATTATTCTTAAACAAATTGAATGCCTGAAAATGTCTGTTATTGCAGAAGTATAATATACAACAAACAAACACAAATAAAAATCATAAAATTTGCATTGTTTAAAAGTTTGCCGTTGCGACTTTTGTTCAAGCAGAGTTCCTGAAGATAGGCCTCATAACTTGACAAGTTTTTCATTTATATTTATTTACCAAAAACACATTCCACTGAGTTATTACAAAGTTTGTGCTGAGTAGGTGAACTTACAACACAGCAGCTGACGTAGCAGGGCGGGTGGGTGAGGGGGGAGGGAACTTCCTAATAAGGTTGTTCGTCACATAAAAGTTCATTAGGGGAAAGTTCATTGTAGACAAGTTTGCCTGTGACGAAGTTTTCGGTGCTTGGCGTCTTATTGCGTACGCATTGGATTTGCCGCAAGCAGACCGCAGCTGCCATTTGCCATCTGCCATTTGCCAGCTGCAACAAAAAGTGGCAGGCAACGCGCTTTGCCGGCGAGCACACTAAACTAATGAGTTTCCGCAAAAGATTTGCACTTGTTTCAAGTTTAAGTGATTTGCGGCCAGTTGCCAGTTGCAAGTTGCCAGTTGCAAGTTGCACGTTGGCTGCAGCAGAATGACCACTTGTTAGGATCTTTATCTCTTGTACGCTTTGTCGTTTAATGCATTTTTATGAGCTGCTTTTCGACTGACTGCGAGCCAAGTACTCGAACCGTTTTTTATTTGTTTTTCCATCTTGGCCCTTTTCGCTGGCCAACAAATTTGCATATTTATTGCACAGTTCGAGGCAAATAAATCTGCGAAAACTGTAAAGGACCATAATGTAAACAGCGGTAGCCATAAAAAGCAGCCCAGCCCGCAGCTGCAAGCTGAGCCAAAATGAGTTGTTGCTTATCTGGCATATTGATCTCTCCTTAGTGAATTCTTATTATTTTCTCCATTTCTTTGAGTAAAGGAATGGAATATGTTTACACTGAGTCAGCAATTTGATGTATAGCCAAGATACTCGCTTAAGATTACTGCGAATTTATTGTGTCGTTTTTTTTTTGACCAGGCACACAATTGACAACCTAACAAAATCAAATTCCTTTGTGTCTACAACTTCTTAATGCGCCAACTGCCAAACAACAACAACAGCAATTTGTCAGCCCAAATTATAAGATATATATATATAGTATATATATAAATATATTCTATGTGTCACTGAGTTCAGCTCACGATAATTGATTTACTTTCTGCTCATTGTCGTCAATCAATTGCGATTGCCATTGCCGACACTCATACGCCACGTGTGCCCAACGACCGAACGACTTAGTCGACATAACGAGCTGCTCACACGCTGGCAACGCACGCCATTCGCTCTATGCTCGAGTGCTGATAACATTTGGAGGCGTCTCTGGTTGCGACGGGGCGTGGCAAACGCACATTGATTGATGTCACTTTGTCAGCGGCAATGCCATTGACAGCCACTGTGTCCCATCGGGGGGCAATCAACTTTGCTCCGTGGCGCTAAAGGATTACTAGGGAGAGCGTGCAATATTTTATGTTAAACGTAGCTTAAAATTGAAAGCATATTTTTTTTATTAAAATGCCCCGTTTCTATAAACTAACAGGAGGAAAGATCGTTTAATTGATGTACAGCATTTGATTTCATATTTATTAAATTCATTTATGTAGATTCCTCTTTCGACTCGGCAAAGAAACTCCGAACCATATTAAATAGCAGAGATTTAATATGAGCCTGCGGGTAAATATGAAACATACCCTTTTTCACATCATTCTGGCAACTTGCTCATCAAGCGTTGCCACCTTGTCTGCCGCAGGGTTGTCACTTCTGTTAAAAGTATATGAAGTACTTGGGCAAGATATCGAAAAGGGAGCTTCAAGTAATTGATTTATCTTGTAGCTAAGTATTTGAGCACTTATCAACTTTTCGATTAAAACTTTTCGACAATAGTTGCCACTTCTCATCAAGTTAATCAGTTTTAGGGAAATATTGCCTTGATGTGGAAGATAACTCTCATATCTTACTGTTTTACTATTACGATATTATAATATAAATTGACACTACTCGAAGAAGTTATGTTAATGTATAGCTTGATCCAATAACAACTTCTATATCCCTTAGTGCGCACAATATATCTATAAATTTCTATTGACGTCTGAAGAGTTTATTTATTGACTATAGAGCTATATTTTAGGATCTGTCGGGGACTGTTTTTACATATATCATGGCTAATATATACTGTGACTTTTATATCCCTTGGTGCCCAACAAATATTTTTAAATTCCCGTTGATGTCTGAGGCGTTAGTTTATGAACTATCGACTAGAGTGGTATATTTTAGGATCTGTCGGGACTGTTGTGTCTCGTCTTTCTGGCACGCAGCCAGCTACACTCAGCGCGTAATTTCATGTGTGCGAAACGCAATTGCGCCATTTAGATGAGATTGAGCGTAGCACTCTGTGCGTCTGCATGTGTGTGTGCATGTGTGCGTGTGTGTGTGTCAGTGTGTGATGGCAAAAGTTTGGCACGTGACAAAAGCCTGTAAGTGTTGTGGGGGAGAGTCAGTCAGAGTCCGGGGGGATGCGACTGTGGCGCTAAGTCGCGATGTTGGCCGCAAAATGGCGAGCAGAAATAATGACGCTTATATTTATGAAATTTATGCGTGACACCCACTTGAATACGACTGCTTGCTAACATGTGTATGTATTTATGTGTGCGTCAGTGTGTGTGTGTGTGTGTGTGCTGCTGCTGCTGTGCTTATCAGCAGGCCGCCAAAAGTGCTTCAAGAGCTGCGGGCTACGGCCCAAGCAGAGAGCAAGCTGCGTTTCGCCCATTTTTAATCTTAATAAGAGAAAAGTTTTTGGCCAAAAATGCCAGTCAAGGCGTTTTTATTGCGCCAGCCTAAGCTAAATGGGCTCGTGTTCGGGGCAAAAGGGCAACTAAACTAGTGCTAACAAAGCGCGTGTGTGTCATATGACAAAATGGCATGGCACATAAGTACATATTGTATAAGTATATGTATTTATATGTATATGTAGGCCGTCCATAGCATTATTATCAATGCATGTGGGCGCCAAAAGTTTTGCCCTTTTCGCACTTAACTTTTCTACGCCTGCTACTCAAATAAAATGAAATCAAAATATCATAAACACTTGACTGAAATAGACATGCTTAAGTCTGAGCTGTCGTCCTGTCTGGGCGTGTGCCGGTCGAGATAGATATTTTTATGCCCAATGGCGCAGTCATTAGATAAATAATAGCAAAATAAAGTTTCCACTCTCGCTCTCCCTCTCTCTCTCTCTCTCTCTCGCTCTCACAATTTATTTTTCGATACATTTCTTTGATTTTTGTTTGCGCATCGCCAAAAAGTTTGCCTCAATTTCTCGTTTTCTAAGCTTCATTTTCGTGTGTAAACTGAGGAGATTTCTTTCTTTTTTTTTGCTTTTGCTTTTCAACAAACAAATAAATAAAGCCAATAATGGCTGGAAAATTGATGCGTTTTCACATTTCTTGAGAATTTGCCGTTGAGCACTTAAGCTGCCCTATAAAAAGCGTCAATACTTAATACCCTTGCGTCTAGACATGCTCACCTGCCACTGTAGGGTATTAGAAAATTTGATTCTTTATTTATGAACCTATAAATCTATGTGCTTATAAATGTATCTATCTATTGTAGCAGGCTGCTAGCGACACAACAGTGAAGCTGCACCTCCTATCGATAGCTAGCTGTTAAGCATTGTTCGATAACTAAGAATAAGAAAAGTGTGTTAGACAATTATGAAAGGGCTTGGAGTCAGTCTTTAGCAGAGAAGCGAATAAAGTGGACGTGTTTTGGACTTGCTGAGGTTAAAGACTTTTGAATATGGCTCCTACACTATTGTGGCTGTAAAACATCTCTGTCAGTCCGATCGTCTATCCAAGTGAACTCTATCAGAGATATTTCGTTTGCTAAAAACATTAACCATTCGACAAGCAGCCTTTAAATCTTGCCTAAATCTAGCAATTACGAGCTTAGTTCACAATTTATCAATCTCATAACAGAAATCTGTCGAAAATGGACCTTATGTTGTTTATGTTTTAAAACATCGGTCCGTCTTCCAGAGCCCAAAGTTTTCTTTTGATAATTATGCACAGCTTTTTTTGTCTGAAAGACCTTCGACTTGCCTTTGTTTTGTCCTGTCCATGAAATATGCATCTGCTTGGCAATGTGAAAAATGTTGTCAATTGATTTTGTTTTCCAATCAACTTGAATATTTTCAAATATTTATGCCCAAGCGCTTAAGGGGAATTTGCCGATTTTTGTTAAATGTTAAAAATGTATGCAAAACATGATTTTTAATTTATCATGACAATTTTGCTATTGTTTTTATTTATTTATATACATTTTTTTAATATGCTGCGGCAAATGTCCTGCAGCTGCCATTCAATGCATTCGACAAATTGCTCGAAGAGCAGCCAACAAAATGTTGTGTGGCAGCAACAAGGTCTCAAAAAAAAAAGAAAGTATCGAATCGAATGCACGAATACCAAATATAATTTGACACGCGCAAATTCTATATATACATAAAATAAAAAGAGGCGTGGCTTAAATATAAACGTAAACGCTGAAAATCAAATAAATCAAATGCTCGTAAATAAATCATTTGAATTTATTTTCATATGGGCTGACACAATAAAAGCACGATAAATACTCCACAAATGGCAAGCAGCAAGAACAACAACAACAACAACAACAAGACAGACCAAAGGCGGGCGACATGACGACTCGACACGTTGCATAAGGACCTTTGCGCCTCGCCAGCAAAAAGAAAAAAAACAGCAAAAACCAAATCGAAAGCAGGACACGCGCAACAGACACTGAGTGACAACAAAACGGGACAGTCAGGACATTTCGGTTGCCCTTCAAGCGAGGTGCGGGGTGTGGCGGGCCAAAGCCGAAATGTTATTTTCCCACAGCCAGTGCCTTTGTGTGTGTATGTGTGCTGTGTATTATGTGTGTGAGTGTGCGGGTGTGTGTGTGTGTGTGTGTGCGGGTATGTGTGTGTTTGCTTGGCACTTGTGGTTAGTTATTTGGTTGCCTGCCTGATCTTCGCTCAAGTGTTTGACGAATGGCGTTTCATTTTGTCAAAGCATTCCATTATATTATTTTACGTTTCTTTTATTTTGATTGTGGCGTTGGGGAAGGGGGCGTGGCAACGCCTATTGGCCTTGGTATTTATGTGGTATTTATATGCAGCACGTTTTAAGTAATGCGATTTTGTGCTGGTTGCCATATCAACATCTAGTTCAACTCAGTTTGCTTATCAAATAGGTCTTTTGTGGTTTCTAGTTAGATGAAAATAGCATTTCATCAAAGAAATACTATTTGAGGAAAACGATTTTCCAGCTGTATAGTATTAGTTCAGTATACTTAGCAAATTTTTGAGGTTGGCTTTCAAAACTTTTGAGTTTTTATCATGAAAATTGAGACAATTTAAGAAGGGCTTCAATATGATACGTGTGTATGCCTTTATTTAAATGACTGTATACATTCTTATTTAAATTGAAAACATAAATAGTTCTTAAAGTTGTTCATTAAAAAGATATACAGGATATGTGTAGCGTCAAGGAATACATAGCTTGACTTCCACCTACATTTTTCAGCATTTTCTCTGTAGGTATACAAAATAGAAAACATTTTTCATAATTATTATTTTGTATTTTTATTTATTCTATCATTATTATTTTTTTTATGTCATTAATACTTTTGCATTTGGAATTCTCGATTTTGAATATTACCTGCAATAACCGGACACCATGTTATTTATGAACATGTTCCCATAACATTCCCCTACAACGTTTGCCCGAGCTGAGCTTTGCCCAATCTGAGCTATGCCCACTTTTGGCAAGAGAACAGGTTGACTCTTCATGCCTTAAGCTTCGCATGTACGAATGTAATTAATGCTCTTTGAAAATCGCATAACAATCGTCAGATATGATAGCAAAAGCTGCTGCAGAACAATGGAAATCGTCAGATATATTTGCTTAACTTGTCAGTTTTCTATTCTAGCAATATTTTTGGCAACTGCTTGCGGGAAAACAAACATTTCAGCGCAAAAGTATTTCACTTTGTATATTCTGCGTTCTGCAAGTTCTCAACTACGCTGTAAAATCTTCATTTGCCAAATGTCTGCCACGCCCCACCACGTAACGTCTCGCACGTGGCCGCAGACAAATCTTTTAAGCTGATGCGCTTCTTGTTGCCTCTGCTGCTGCCTCTGCTGCCTCTGCTGCTTATGTGAGATGCTAAAACACAATTTTCAACAACTCGTCGGCTGCAAGTTTTGTGTCTGCCACAGTTGCTGTGTCTGTGTGTGCGTGAGTCCCTGTGTGTGTGTGTGTGCCTATAGCCAAAATGAATGCAAGACGGCATCAAGCGAGCAGCTGCGCTGGCTGTTAACTTGTCTAAGACAAGCTGCCAGCGGCTCGTATAGTAGTTGCCGCCCATTGGCAAAACAAATTAATTAAGTTTTATGCAAGTTGTGAATTTTGTTGCAGCTCCGATTGATTATTTCGCGTGCTTTATTTGTCTAGTTTGTTGCAACTTGATGCTGCCCGAGAGACTGTGGCATACGCTGTGTGGCACGTGGAATCCACTTGCCTCGTCAGCGTATAGTTAAGCGCATTTCATGCAATTTGTAGCTGAGCCTGAGCTACAATTGCAAGCGTGCCACGCCGTGGCAGCAGCAGCAGCTGCAGCGACAATTTGCCACTTAGAATCCCTTTTGTCTGGGGCAATCGTTCTATCTGCTACTTGTGCGAAAATGTCGCCTTATAATTGCTTTAGCTCAACACATTGTCGTAGTTTTTGCCACTATTTAGCCAAGCGGACAGCAGCAACAACCAGAAAGAAAAACAACAACTGCAACATATGCTAAAGAGCCTTTTGGGATCCATACGCTGGACTGCTGCATGTTGTTTATAGCTCCGAACGACGGCGTTTGTTCATGTTTTTCGCACGTTTTTAGTGCTGTTGCTGTTGCTGTTGCTGTTGTTGCTGTTGCTGTTGCTGTTGATGTTGCTGGTGCATTTCCTATGTGGGTCACTTCTTGCGCTGTTAACGCATTTGAATTGCACGTCAACAATTCGAAAAACAAAGCCAGAAACTTTTGTCATTTGCTCAACGACAACAACAGCAACAGCAGCAACAGCAACAACAGCAACATCTACAGTAGCAGCAGCAGCATCAAGCAAACAAGAACTCGGGAGACGAGTGCTCTTAGGACCTGGGTCTTTGTGGAACTTTGTCGCTTAAAGCCGCTTACAAATTGTTGTTGTTATTTACGCATGAAATCCGTTATTTCCATAGTATTTTCTCTTGAAATATATTTGGGTTTTCGTATGTTTCATACACATTGAATTGGGTATATATATTTATATTACAATTATGTCGTTTCGTTGTGTAAGAGGCACTTAAATTATAAATTTTCTGATATTTCTCAATAGCTCTTAAAGTATCTGCATAGTTTTTAACGAGACATCGAAGGAATACGTTGCCCGTGCGATGTCCATTACGTAAAGCTGCTTTGTCTTCACAGTTTTATTTCATTTAATGTATGTATATATAAAAATATAAATATATATATGTATATCGCGCTAGCTCAGGGCCTATTTATGCTCGTTGCGCAACGACCTTTGCTAGCATAAATAAAAAGGGCCACTTTGTTCAAAGGAGCACATGAAATGCTGGACGCAAACTTGTGTAAAATATTTCTTGTGATGTTAAGTTAACAAAAACTTTTTGTATTAAGTTTGGCTTTCAAAGTGCATTTTCATTTGCCTTTTCTTTTTTTTTCGCGTGCGGCAAAGTTGTAATTAATATTTCTGAAGGAAATCGGTGAAGTAAAATAATATTCCATTTCCATTCGAAAAATTGCATTTTGCTCTTTTCCACATTTTGTCGGCGAAATGGCCAACTGGAAGGTTCTCTACTAATTTACTTGGCGTATTTCCTCCAGCTTTTTTTTTTTTGGTTATTTTTAACGGGATCAGCTTGCAAGTTTATGTCCATTAAACTTCCGCCACATTTTGTGATTTTCTGCTTTAGTTTTGGGCGCTTTCAATTCTGTGAGCTCTGGACTGTCGCTGCGGTTGGCCGGAAAGTTTATGCTTTTGTATTTCCGGCTAGCTAGCGCAAGAACGTTTGCGGGAATGGGTTCTCGTGCAGTACTTGCTCAGCTTCTTCTTCTGCTTGTTCTTCTTCTGCTGCTGCTGCTGCTTCCACTATTTTTCTTGGGGCGGAAAAGTGCAATTTCAAAATTTGTGCAAGCGTCGGAGGTGGCGGCTGCCGAGTCTTTTATGCTGAGTCCCTAACAAAGCAATGTTAAAAAATGAACAAGTTCAACTTTTTGGCAGCTAACGCAGACGGACAAGAAGCCGGCTTAAGAACCTTTAAGCTGCCGACTGCAAAATGCTGCGAAGATGGGGACCAGCAGCAGCTGAGCGCACATAAATTTGCATAAGTTGGCCAAGAATGGGAGCACAGCTGGCTTAAACCAGCTAAAATTGACGCTAATATTGTTGACCTCAATTGCAGGGCGTTTTATTCGCATTATTCACATTTGATAATCATTGGGCGTCGCTTAGCTGTCATATTGCCAATTGATTTGACCAAAATGCTTTCTTTTCTCGCACAATTACGCTATGCATAATTTACGAAGCCGCCTTATGACAAGCTGGCGCCCAACGTGGGTCACTTCATCACACACACACTCACACACACACACACACATAGAGAAAAAGTGGCCAAGTAAACCGCCAATAACGGAAGCCATTTGTATGCAGCACTCAACGCTGTAGCGGAAAAGCAATTGAGTTACTAATTACTTTGCGTTAGCTTTAATCGCCTAGCCTCCCAATGGAAGGAACCTAGCTGCTGGGCTAAGCCAGTGCTTACCCAGCTTTCATCCAATTCTCTCTCTTAGCCGTCCATTAAAAGTGCCTCTAAAGCGGGCCAAATGGCTGAAGTACGCTTACGCGTTGGCATAAACAATTAAATATTTACGGACAGCAGCAGCTGCTTCCGCTCCCACTGCCGCCCCCTTCTGTCTTTCATTCAATCGCCTGCAGATAAAGGTCAAGGCTGTAAGGCAAGGAATAGATTCGTAAAGCGGACTCGCGTACCCAACACCGCCGTGGCCCTTGGGCTCATTTGCCTAAGCCTTAGCTGCGTTAATTGGCGCCCTTTGTTTGAGCCCCAAGTTCGCTAATGGCCATAAACTGTTGTTACAACCAACCGGGGCAGCAAGTGTTTGAAGTGCGATTGAGAATTTCTGAGCAACAGCGCTTCGAGGCGCCAAAGAACGCCAAGGCTTGGTTCACTTCAGCTGGCACGAGTGATTGCCAGCCCTGGCAAGGTAAACACCTTGCTGCCGGCCATCTAAGTTCTAGTGTAACCGAACCTTGACAACTATTTGAACTTTGTATAAATATGACCCAGTTGCCAAGGCGTGAGCAGACCTACACAAATCTGGTTAGCAATTCCAGTTGATTGATGGTTCAACAAATATATTTATTCAACATAAATATTGCACAAATAATTCATATTATATCAAATATTTACATGAATATACTATATGTATTCGTATGAAAATGGGGCAAATGTAGCCATGCGATATCTCCCTCACTTTCAGATCTTTAAGCTGGCATTGGTTATCTTACTCTCTCTCTCACTCTCTATCAGTTGCTGTCATTTGATTACCTTTATTTATTAGCCGCAATCAAATACAAAGTACAAACTCTTCATCTTTCATTGCATTGATAGCTCACAAAAATATTGCCTACTTTTGTGCGTTATCAAAACTAAACTTCGAGTTCAGAATTCCATTTGAAAATAACAGTTTAAATTCACTTTATGCCATCATAAAAACCAAAACTAAAATAAAAATAATTCTACTCTGTGCCCCGCCAATTGACACACAAAAAAAAAAGGAAAAGGAAATGGTTAAAAGTTTATGACAATGTCATAAGTTTTTAATAGCTGAAGATAATCAACTGAAAACCCTGTTGATGTTGCTCGAAAAACAATATAAAGTATCGGACCGGGCGCTGGCTATGACATTGTTGCTGTATCGTGCCACATAAGCCGCAAAAATGTAATTACAGCACAGCTAGATAAAGTTAAATAGTGTATAAACGACAACAACAACAACAGCAGGAACAACAGCAATTGTTGTTAATAATCGACAAATGTGAAAAGTATAATTATTTCCAACTATTTGCAGTTAATTAAAACGTGAATTTGAGTAATGCAATAAAAATAAATTAACGCTTAGTACTATGAAAAATGCGCAACTTTTCGATTTATGCAAACGCCATAAAAGTGCACAACGCAAATTACAAAAATACCTCAAAGGCAGCAGCAGCAGCAGCAACAGCAACAGCAGCAACAGCAACAGCAGGAGCAGCAGCAACCACAGCAGCAACAGCAACCGCAGATGCAGCCTTCGCGCTTTGCTCATTAAATATAGTGGGAATCAACAAACGGAAAGGCAAGCTAACCAAGAGCAGAAGCAGCAGCAGCAGCAGCAGCAGCAACAACAACAGCAGCAGCAACATAAACAGCAACAACAACTGCAACTAAGAAGGCGAAGTCGCATTTATCATTTAATCATTCACAGCAACAGCAACAAAGTGAAATTACAAAGCCTTACGCCTCCAAACAACAAGAACCGCAGCAACAACGCCCGCAGCAGCAGCAGCAACAACCACACACAACAGCAACTACAAATTAATTGCTGGCTGCTCTGCAAAGCTTGGCAGTAAACAACTGGTAACTGGTAACTGGTAACGCGGCAATTTGCTGTTTACCAAGGTGTTGCTGGCGTGCAGCAACTGCGATAATCATAGCACGACAACAACAACAACAACAGCAACAGCTGCAACAGCAGCAGCAGAAGGAGCAGCAGCAGCAACTTGAAGTCATCGTTTGCTGTTGTTGTTGCCGTTTGCCTGCGTAGTTATGGTCGATCCATTAAAAATCTTTTGGGTTTTGACAAATAGCACCTATTTGGGTAAGTGTGTAAAGCAATTTGTGTGTGCGTATATGTGCGTGCGCGTGTGCTTGTGTGCATGTGTGTGTTGCTCTTGTGCAAATCAAGCTAAGTAGCAAGCCGTGTGTATGCGATTATTTACACCTGCAAGCAACTGACGTCTATTAAAATTTCATGATATGTTATTTAAAGAATGCTTGTGTGTGTGTGTGTGTGGGTGTGTGGGTGTGTGTGTGTGTTGCCGGGGGAAACGCCCAACTAATGATACCCTTGTGTCATGCTGCTCTGGCAGGCTTTTAAAATATGCATTCTTATTTTTGCAAGTGGCTTTTTGAGTGCTTAAATCCAAGTCTGGACGGGTTTTATTTAACTTCTTTTCATTTTTATAGATGTACATACATCACCCTATCGCAAAAATAGAAGCTCTCTGATGGCTGCTGCTGACGAGTTTAATATGTTTCCTAGCTATTAATAGGTGCTTTTAAGGGGATTTGGGATTGGTTTGGGTTTACTCTCAGGTATAAATCACTAATGAGTTTTAGCTTGGGCTTGGGTCTCTCGTGTCCGATTTATGTGCTTGGGCCGTTTTTCACTATTTCATTTGACATGCTAAACCATTTGTATTAGCTAATCGACTGACTAGTTGATAAAGCCTTTGTAAGCCACTTAAAACTTCGATTCAGTTTATCAAAGAGATTTTAACAAATACAGTCAAGAGAGCATAAAGTGGGATACATTAAAATCGCAGCAAGTAAATGTTATAATTAAATGAAAATAATTTAAAAAAATTAAATACGGCTTCAACTTTGCCAGCCTTTGGGCAAAACAAATATCAATTTGCGTAAATGTCAGACTTTTGGTTTGGCAAAAAGAAGCGCAAATAAATAAATTTTGTTAACGCTTTTAATTTACTAATTAGTTTTGGTGACATAAAAACATATACATAAATAAGGGCATGTTGTATATTTACAATAACACGCACACTCGCACACAAGTTTTTTTTTTATTGCTTTTCGTTGTCAGCGCAAAATTTTAATCCTCAAGGCAGTTAACATTGCGGCAACCACGCCCATGCCCATGCATAAAGCGACGCACATTGTGTAATAAATTAGCCAAGTTTATGATAATCTGCACATTGTGTTTACACATGTATTTCGGATTTAGTTTGACGACGCTTCTTTTCATGCCCTGCACACAAATACCAAATGGGGTATATGGAAAGAAGAGCCCGAAACGGTGGAACATCGAACTTTTGATATAGGTAAAGAAAGTGAGCCTTATGCCACGTAATTGTCTACCTTTTCAAGCTTAGGATCCACAGAAAGGCATTGCAAACTGAATGTGGCGTGAGAAGTTTACTTGGGGTTCGTTTCACCAGTTTCGGCTAATTCACTTTTTTATGTGAAAACTGCGCAAAAGCTTAGTTTATGCGACAATTTAACTTTAATTGCATCGCCTTATAAGCTACTTCTCGCACTATAATAAGTCAACTAAAAATAATCCATAATTATAGGGGTACAGGGTATTTTTAAGTCGTGTTGAGTCGTGTCAACTAGCTACTATGCAAAAGAGATGCGCCCACATAAAGCTAATATCGAGTGTTTGTGCTTGTATTATATGTACATTTATTTGATAATGCCTGTGTGTGTGCGTGTGTGTGTGTGTGTGTGTGTGCGTGTGTGTGTTTGTGTGTGCGTGACTTTTATAACTATTATTAATCTAATATGGAATGTGGCAAACGGAGCGAAAAGAGGCAGACGGGTTAATTTGTAAACGCTTTGACACTGTCAACCATGAAATGTTGATCTATTTAGATGTCAAAGGTTTCGAACAAATGTAACTAATTTCGCCTGCGGTCCACATAAATGTGTGTGTGGGTGTGTGTGTGTGTTAATTTTAATTAGTTTTCACCTGAATTACTGTCGTTATTCAAACCATTTGAAGAGCACGCATTAAGTGCAGCCGACTATAAATGGGAGCCGCAAACTCGTGCCAGCTTAAAGTTCAAATTGTCATGCTGAGGGCGCGACTTTTACATTAAAATAAAACCCGAATCTGTCGGAACATATCAGAAAATGCAAATTTGGCTTTTTGAGACGCGTATTGAAATCAGCAAGGGCAGAAAGTTTTTAATTGCGGCTGACCCTCTGCGGACATAGGCCGTAATTAACACAGACTCGAATGTCCAAGTTTCCCTTGAATCAAAAGCCCCCTCTTCTTCCTCCCCTTGCTGCTGCGTTCTGTTAATGAACAGCAAGTCGCGACATACGACAAACAACAACAAAAATACGCGAGGCAAGACCTTGACAGCGCCTCGACGACGGCGAAAGGCAACGGGAACGCCAACTCATTATGGCTGACAAAATATTTGTCAACTCATCAGGCGCTGCCGTTATCGCCAGAGCCGTGCGCCATATTTTTTTCTCTATTTGTTTTTGTGTTTTTGTTTTTTAATGTTAACGTATCTCACTGAGCGCCATCTTGTTTTTTGTACAGATTTTTTAGTATTTTTTTGTTGTTGTTGTTGCTCTGGGCTTTGTCTTTTGTGCGTTTTGTTTACTGTTTGTTATGGGCCGCGTTTTTCATTTCCATGCCCTGTATTCAGCCAAAAATAAATTTAGGATGTTTCACGCAGTAGAAAACGTTCGTCATGCAAAAGAGTTCATATACAAAGTCATATATACTAAGTGAACCGTTTTTACACAGAAGACCTTCAGAAAGTGTCTGCTTTATAGGCTGTCGGGTTGCGAAACAAGCTCGTCTTTAACTAGAATTTAACTTGAAGCACATTTAAGGATATCGACTCTTAGAAGACAACTCTGAGTTACAGTGTTGTAAAACTGTTTGGACTGGTCGATAGACGATATTTCAGTATCGTCAAAGCAAACTCCAATTATATTCTTCAACTAGCTTGAAGACTTAACTTGAGGATGATTTGATTTGCTTCGTTTATTTAAAAGCAGACAACCAACTCCTCGCTTACTCTTCACCTTCCCTTTACACTTTATACGTCTGGGGTTTCTTAACATAAAAACTTTAAAACTAATGACTTAATAAGCATTTACAGGGTGTCTGCCAGAGTGATTTAATGTAGCTTCGATCCTTTCGGCTTGTGCCTTACTTTTTGATAAAGTTCTCTTTATTAACTCCCAGATGGCAGCCCAGAATTTGATGATTGCTTAGTATTCGCCAGGCCAATGAATATTTTTCATAAATTTAATTAAAATTGAAGCAGCAGCAAAAAATCAGTAGATTGCAGTTGAGTTGAAGTGCAGGTCACTTCCGGCATTGGTCGTTGCCCGTTGGGCTCTGCTCACTAATGAATATTAATACAAAGTAAAATAATATATATATGTATGTATGTATATGTATATATGTATGTGTATATAGCATATTCGCGAGTCTCTCGACGCGCCTGGATTCGCAGCCTAATTGAAATTTGCTCAGCAGCCGCTAAGGCATCATAAAATCTCCCCCATCCATATACCTTCCAAGCCCATCCCAGCCACCTTTGGTGGGCATCAAAGTTAATGAGCTGCACTGGGGCGGGCGGGGTCGAGCTTGTTGTGGCCCAAGGGCGGTTTTTTGGATTTCGTTAGGGTTCAACGAGTTTATTAAATGGATTTAATTGTGTTTTTACTTTGTGAGCAAATTGAGGTTTCGCTTCGTGTAGCGAGGTTTTTGCGTTTTGTGGCTTTGTTGCTGCTGATTCACCAAAATCCAAAAATCCATCTGTATTCGCGTGTGTGTGTTTGTGTGTGTGTGCTTTTCTGTGTGCACATTAATCATGCAATATGGCTTAATAATTACCACCTGAGCATATTTCGCAAGGGTCTAATTGGATATAACAGCCAAATAAAACTCAAGCAAACAGAAGAAGCTAGTTAAATAAATAGTACAAGAAAAATATAAAATAAATAGTACGTTTTGCATTCCTAATAAGTTAATTAACAAAGTGCAGAAGGTCCTCTCTTACTTAAACTGCTCCCGCGAAACCTTAATTCGAGCGTATCTTCAAAAGCGGAATGTGTTTATGATAGGGGCCATATATGAATATATCCCCCCTGGCAAGTGCTTATAATTGTAGCTGGTGGCGCCCCAAAGTATGCTACATTATGATGTTTAACCTTCTTTTGACTGACATTGCATGACTGCACATCAAAATCATCATCATCATCATCATCATCGTTGTCGTAAGCAGCAGCCACACGAACATCAAAAACCGAACATAACCAGTCAACTAGCAAATTCAGCTCCCCGCCAAACGCCAAACGCCAAGCGCAGTCCCCAATTTTGTGTTGTTTAGCCTCAACCTGCTGTCACTTTAAATGTGATGCGCTTTGTTGCCTCTGGGATAACAAAAAACCGTAACTTCCGGCTCCATAAACTACTCCACATGCCGCTGGCTCCTCGCATTCTCCCCATGCACAAGCTAAATATACGTATTTTTATACCCTTGCAGAGGGTATTATAATTTTGTCGTGAAATGTGTAACGCATAGAAGGAGACATCTCCGACCCCATAAAGTATATATATTCTTGATCAGCAACAACAGTCGAGTCGATATAGCCATGTCCGTCTGTCCGTCTGTCCGGCTGTCTGTTTCTAGGCGAACTAGTCTCTCAGTTTTAAAGCTATCTTAATGACACTATGCAGGAGTCCCTTTTTCTGTTGCACGCAGCACATATGTCAAAACCTGGATCGGACCACTATATCATATAGCTGCCATAGGAACGATCGGTCGAAAACTAGGTTTTTGATTAAAAGCCTTTTTTGTTTATCAAGATACCTTCACCAAGCTCGGCATTAACCATTTTCTCGGCATTAAAAGGTTGCAAGGGTATTAGATCTTCGGCGTGCCGAAGATAGCCTTTCTTCCTCGTTATTATTATATTTTTTCACCAGGGCTGATTTGAACAGCTCTGACATTTGACGCCACTTTGGCAGGGCTGCTATGTTTTAAATTATAAAGAAAAAAGTAAATAAAGAACTACAGGGGGTTGGGTCTAAAAAAATGTTCAAAAGCAGCTAACAAAATGATGGAATGTCTCTCTCTCTGTGTGTGTGTGTGTGTGTGTGTTTGTGTTTGCTTGTGTTTGTTGACGTTTACAGAAGCTGCTGCTGCTGCTGCTGCTGTTGCTGGCAGCCATTCATAGACAGGCTGACATATGGCTGTGTGGGTGCTGGAGGCGTGGCTTTTAGTGTGCCAGTTATGCGGCCATAAATAGTTGACAGGGGCGGCGCACCTGACATCAGTGGCACGTTAATAGTTTGGAAGTGAGTCCTTTAGTGAGTCCTTTTGACTGCCTGCCTGCTCGTCCTGTGCTGCTCACCTTGCTGCTCAATTTAACAGCAACAAAAAGGCCATCTAAATATGCAGCCTCCTTTTGCTTGTGTTTGTGTTTGTATTTGGTTTTGTTTTCGTTTTTTATGCTTTTTGCGCCGAGTGCCAAAAATTCAGTCAAGATAGCGACAAGCGGTCCGGCATCGACAACAACAA
This sequence comes from Drosophila kanekoi, assembly GCA_037075305.1. Lineage (NCBI taxonomy): Eukaryota > Metazoa > Arthropoda > Insecta > Diptera > Drosophilidae > Drosophila > Drosophila kanekoi. Next base: position 3,363,276 of record JBAMCE010000678.1, read on the forward strand.
CAACAAAAAAAGCCAAAATTCTATTTCAACTTGTGTGTATTTATTTAGTATATTGTAGCTATACTCACACACTTGTGTACCTGCTGCTCCTTTTTACCTTCACCTCCTTTTTGCTTTCCTATTATTATTTTCGCCCTATTTACACAAGTTGAACGCTTGAGCTGTTGCCTCCAAAAAGAGTTGCTTGCGTGTATTTACTCTTGCTCATTTCTCATTTTCTTCCGCTTTCCGGTTTCGAGCATTACGTGCCTCCATCCACTAAACTAAGTAGGGCTCAGCTAAATTTTCTAAATTAACTTTCGTTTGTTATGCTATCAAAAAGAAAAGAAAGTAGAAAATAATTTCTACGACCTGATTACTTTTAATCAAGTTAACTAAATGAGTAGAAAAGGACCTGAAAATTTGTTGCCGTGAGAAAAATGTGCCAAAAAAAAGAACAAAGAACAAGAAAGAGGCCCCAGTTAGGTCTGTCAAAATGTATGTTTCTCTATCATTATCTAAGCTTAATTTCATGCAGCAATTATATTAAATAACACCTATGTAATATACACATACATACATATTAAATAACACTTATAATGTGTTTGCACAACAACACAAATTTCCGATTTTCCAAAAACTTTACGCACAGTTTACACATGTCAAACTCTGCCGTTCACTCTGCACAACGAACAAAATATCTAATAATTTGGATATACACTTGGTTACTTAGTTTTTATGCAACACACAACACACACACAGACACACACACACACACAGATGGATAAAATCAATAGAGCTCAATACAAACATATCAAATTAGTTTATGAAGTGCTCTTAAACTACAACCTTTAGTTGCTTTTGAAAGGGCTTTCATAATGCATGGAAAATTCAATACACATATTTCCACTCGAAATATGTGCATGCAGTATTAAGCCTTTAAATTTGTTATGTAAAAGATTAAAATGCATTGGGGAAATGCGTTTAATAAAATTCTTGATGCATTCTCGGAAGGAAAAGCGCCCAAGCAACTGTCGTCTGTTCAATATTACGTATACGCAACGAGCGCCTGGCATCAGCAGCCTCTCGACTGCCTGCTGGCAATATTAATTTTCCTACCAACTTTATGATGTGTGACCAACACTTTGTGTGTGCGTGTGTGTGTGTGTGTTCTCTCTTGCTATTTTCCGTTCACTTACAGCATTTATTTTGCAAAATATATCTATATATATTTTTTACTATTTATTTAAACAAGTTTTTCTGAGCCAGAACCTTTTGTGTTTACACAAGTTCCAGTTGCTATAAAATAAAATACTAACAGGAAAAGCAGATTATTGCTTCCGCATGTGGAAAATTTTTACAAGAGAAACAAACTTTTCACCCAACCGCCTACCCGACCGCCCCTCCGGCGACTCCTTTGATGCCCGCTTGGCAGGCAAAAGTGCACTTAAAGAAATCTGTTTGCCAGAGCTTAGCACGGCAAAAAGTAGTAAACCAATTATCGACAGATCTAACTGTGCAAAACACCTGTATGAAATATAGAAATCTAAAAATATTCAAATTCATTTCATCTCGCATGCCACGGCAAATAAACAATATTCAAAGAGCAAGCAAATAAACTAGTTAAAACGTAAACTACTTTTCGTCTCTTGGGACAAAGTTTCTTCTTTCATTCAATTAAAATAATATTTGTCTCGAATTAAACGAAAGCAGAATAAAATTTGCCTTTCATAAAACAAATAAGCCGTGGAAATAAAAGCAAAATGTTGAGCAGAGTCGTGATTAAATGTCCATTTAAGGAGAATTCGTTTATGTGCACAACTTTTCAGCATAAGGATCTAAAGTTGAAACATTTAATTATGTTTGGCCCTGTCTTAGAGCACATGCCAATTCAAAGGAATATTTTTTTGGAACTTTACTTGATCACAAAGTTGCTTTGAATAAGAATTGCGGCGGCCCCAGAAGTTATTCTAATTGGCATTAGATTCTATTGAAGTTATCAGAAAGACCACAAGGAACAACAGAACAGCATCCGAGCTTAAGAACACGTTAGCTTCAAGCCAATTCTTTGAAGTTGCCCGAAAAACCGCTGCAGAACCAAGTCTAATATCTCATATACATTTCCTTGGCAAAACTAAACAAACTATGCTGTGGACTATAAAAAAGTTTTAAAAGAACTTTTAACACACATTTTGCTTATTTGTTTGAAATTCGAGCTTGGGAATTGTATTTTCGTATAGTTGCTCGAATGGGGAAACTCATTAACGCAGATTTCTTTAGGCATGTACATACATGGAGAAATAGGGGGAAGAAGTCTTCAACAAACTTGGGTTAAGCAAGAAATTAGTAGGAAATAAGCAAATAAAATTAAACAACAGACTGTACAAAGTGAAGAGCATAGTCGAATGCTGCCAATGCTGGCTTCACTTGCAGTTTTTCGTGTGCAGTTCGTGCCAAGGTTCTTGGGATGCCTTGGAATTGAGAGGGTGGCTGGGGTTTGGTGTGTTGTAAACAACAAAACTTTTCGCTTTGAGCAAAATGTTTTCTAATTTCTAACACACACAGAAACACGGAGAAACACGTACGTCAACTTGAACAGGGAGAAACTCGAGTTAAGTGACATTCCGTTGAGCTGTTGGGGATTTTATTATTAATTCGTTGCGGGGCGCCTCAACACTCAGCCAGCTCATTCGACAATTTAATTATGCTCATTAGAGCCGAACTGGCTGCCTTTAGATGCGTGCCACAATTTAATGCATGCCACGTTTCGCGCATAAACCGAACAATTTACGGCTTTGTATGGACACCAAGGCACGCGCGCAATTTGTCAATCGATAAATTTTGGCCATAATTAATGCGGCTTATTGGCATTTCATATACTTGACACAGTCCAATCAATACACAAGTATCTATGTATCTAACGAATTGTATCTTTTTGTATGCTGTGTGTGTGCTGTTTGTCTTGGCCTTCGCTTGGTTTTTCTCTATGTTTATTTTATTTTCACTTTCTTGCTTTATTTGCAGTTACAAAATTTGTACGCATTGGTATTGCCGACAAGAACGACTCGCCGCCATATTTCGATAGATTTCTGTACGAGACTGAAATCGATGAAAATGCCGATTTGCAGAGCACAGTACTCACTGTCAACGCCAAGGATCACAATGAGTGTGAGTAGAATTCAATTAAATAAATACACACAAAATACAACACACTTACATATATATCTATATATATATATACGCTTATAAATATCCCTTTAATTATTTAAGGCGATTTATCTTTGTCGCCTTGGCTGCGCTTTGTTTAACCTCTCTCAAATGCCAGTTGAGCTGAGAGTAAATAAGTTTCATTTCATTGCGCTTTAATAGACTAAATTTTGTTGCATAAATTAGACATTGATTTAATCAGCTTTGCTTTTAATTGTAAGTGGCGAAGCGCTGACAACTAATCTACCATGCGAGCAGCTCTGAAGGGGTGTGAAATAAAAATATACTTGAATGCGAAATCGTGTTAGGCGAAATCAACTGAAAGGGCATTAAGCGAATGCGTTGCGAAGCTTCTTGAGGGGCTTAGATGTGCTGAGACAAAAGCATAGAGCATTAAAAGAAACAGTGCTGGAAAACGATTAGCTGTCTTTTGCTATTCACACATTAAGCAGCTGGTTATCCTCAGTTAAGACAACCAGTGAAAATGATGCCCTTTTTACAAAGATATAAGCAAAAGAGACCTAGCAGACCTAGCTGACATGTGGTTGTTTGTAAGAACAGTGTTGGTAAACGATTAGCTGTCTTTTGCTATTCACACATTAAGCAGCTGGTTATCCTCTTTGAGACAGCTGGTGAAAATTATGCCCATTTTACAAAGATATAAGCAAAAGAGACGTCGCAAACCAAGCTGTCATGTGGTTGTTTGTAAGAACAGTGTTGGTAAACGATTAGTTCTATTTTGCCATTCACACATTAAGTAGTTGGTTATCCTCTTTGAGACAGCTGGTGAAAATTATGCTCTTTACAAAGATATAAACGAAAGAGACACATCAGACCTAGCTGGCATGTGTTTGTTTGTAAGAACAGTGTTGGTAAACGATTAGCTCTATTTTGCCATTCACACATTAAGTAGTTGGTTATCTTAATTGAGACATAATTACATAATTACACCCTATTTACGTAGATATGCCCAAATAAGGAATGTCCAGTCTGTCATGTGGTTGTTTTTATAAATAGTGTTGGTAAACGAATCCTAATTTCTTTTCGCCCCTACATACATTTAGCAGCTCGTTAGCTTAACAAAACTAAGAGAAATGCAACTTGACAAATTGCAAAATTACCCACCATTTAGACAAATACGAACAAGAAACAGATTGCTTGGCTGCAATGTGGTCATTTTCTAAGACAGTGTTGTTTAACGAGCAATAGTTTTTTCATGTCAATCACACATTTAGCAGTTGCTTTTTTTAGCAAAAGCTAAAGTGAGACTCCGGATAATATCTTTTGAATAAAAAATATTATGTGATTATTTATATAAGATTATGTCACTTGAAGTATATTTTTTATTTCAAGCCCAATTGATGACATGCATCAAGTTCAGAGAATTAGACGTAACTTTTGTTACGCTTAAACACAATAATCATAATGTCATCTGTGGGAAAGCTTATGTGCGTAATTTGTGCAATTCATTGCGAGGCCTTCGCGCATTAACTTTTCGACTCATATCACTTTAATGCCTTGCTCCTACGACGCGTACATAAAATGAACACATATATGTATGTATGTATGTCCATAAATAAATGATGATATAAACATTACCAAAATACCAATTTGACGATTTCCTCTATATGGGGCTCTTGCTGATGCATACATATTAAAAGATGGCTTTGAATATTTTTCACATTCCAGCACGCAAAATATTTGGCGTTCGATCGTAATAAACATTTGTTTATTTTAATATGCCGCCAGAGCCTGCGTGTATCCGTGTATGTGTGTGTGTGTAACCATTGTGAAAATATTATTGCCCATACGCCATGTACGCCAAATATTTACCAAATATTAACAAATAAGGGCTCGTTGAAGACAAAGATACACAACATGAGATACTGAACTTTCGCCCGCCATGAATAAATCCATAAAATAGAAAGACAAACATGCTAACAGACAAGGCGAATGCTTCTATTTGTGTATTGATACCCATGCGAAAACTATCATTGTAAATATTATGGCCAACAAAACTAAACACATGGGGGTGGGGAGGGGGGGAAAGTGGGAGCAGGCAAGTGAAAAAAGATTTGCAGCATCGCAACATTCAAAATCTCATTGAGAACGTTTAACAACTTTGATAGGGGAGTAAAAACAGGAGTGAACCACAAGATACACACACACACACTCGCACACGTAAGCACACCCTGTGGGACACACATGTCGGATTGCGAACAGGCAACAGCCCCAACGACGAGCTCTGGAGCCAAATCCATGTCCTGCTGCCTGCAGCTCCCTTCGAGCTCGTCAACGTCGCGCCGTCGTGACGACTGCGAAAAAAGCATTAACCCGAATTGGAAAAAAAATTGGCAAAAAAAAAGTTCTAAGAAGACCAAGTAACATAGAAGTAGAGGGAAAAAAATAAAACAGCAACAGCAGCCGTCATACAAATTGAACTGTATGTGTGTGTAAGTGTGTGTTTGTGTGTGTGAGTGTGTGTGTGTGAGTGGCACACAAAACAATAATACGTATACGAGTATTTGCCAAAGTTGAGCAACAGAAGACGAGCAAAACAAGCCACAAGTTTACGACGAACTGTTACCCTGTAGCTAAGATAAAAGTTTCCAAATTACGCGCATTTCGATATTTATCGCTGCAGCAACTATCGAAAGTCGATAACAAACTTTATTTGTATACAAGATCATATATTTCCTAGCCCAGCTCATATGAGCAACAAGTCTTAAATCCTTGTTAATCATAATCAGAAGTCTTTCCCAATATCGACAGATATCTATGTATATAGACATACTGTTTAGAGGTCTCCATTACACCCCTTTGGCGCGTTTGCATTAAGTACTGGGTGTGCAATTTGTTAGCTAGCCAAATGTTGTATACATAGGGAAATCCATAACGCATATCGTAGCAAGCAGCTCTCACAAATAATATATGAATGGCCCTTACATATACATACATCCATACATACATACATCCATACATACATACATACATACATACATACATATAGATATAGGTGGAATTGGGGGCCATGACAATCTTTTATGTGATTTCTTTTGCCTATTTTCCTATTGCAAATGGCATGGAATGGTATGCACAAAAATGAAGCTGTAAAAACTTCGACAATTCCCTACCAACCAACCCCATCCCCTGCAAGCCCCTTTCGCTGCCTGTGCAAATACAACATTCGAAATTTATGAGCGCAAAAATTATTTATTATTCAAGTATGTGAGACTTTGAAACTGTTTTCAACATGCTGGCAACTTGTGTTAGACAGCGTCTGTGCGCGATGAGGTCCTTAAATATTTAAACGAATGTGTTGGCAATGCCGAAAACATTTTCTTTTTTCCGATATGAAAATTGCGGTTATGCATCTCGGGCATATTTCAGCTTAAATTAAGCCACATAATTTAAATATCCAGTTCAAAGGAATTTCTTTCGTTTTCTCTTGAAAGCAAACTTTTTTCATATACTATTTTGTTTTGAATGCCAAATTTTTACGGGTAAGATTAGCTAAATGATGATGCCTTATCGTGGCTTTAGATTGTTATTTAGAAATTCTTCTTGAAATCCTTGGAGTATTCATTTGTTCCTTTAGCTAACAATCAAATTTAAAGTTTTTTTCAAATTTAATTTAGTAGCCAAGGTCTTTGCGTTGAGTGTGCATTAAGTAATCCTTTCTTGGCATTTTGTTGTACTTACATTGGCTAGCTGGGCCATTAAATGGCTTTCCATTATCATCTCAAGTTCTTGCCGTCATAAAGCATTTTACCGCCAAAACACAATTTAACAATAGACCGGGTCAGGATTGAAAGCGTTCTACTTAGCCGGGAGCAGCAGTCATAAAAACACTTTGCCACGACCCCAGCGTGGACCGAGCACTCAAACAAAGTAAGGTCAAAGCAATGGAGAATGGAAGCAAGGAACAATAAGAAATTCAGAGGCACAAATATCGCTTCTATTTCTTCTTTATTATTATTATTATTTAACATTTTAAACTGACTTTTCATGCTAAATAAGTATGGCATAAAAACAACAATAACATGTTGTACAAGGACATGCAGACAAAGCGACAGGATGCTCAGGCACCAGCTGTGGTTGCCTGTCGCATGTACGTGTGTGTGTGTGTGCGGGGGTGTGCGGGTGTGCGTGTGTGTGTGTGAGTGTGTTTTTTGGTCGAGCATTTGCCATGGTGTCTGTGTATATTAATTTATTATCATTATCAGTGATTTTAAAATGGCGTCGTGACATCGTAAATTATAAATGGCGTTGTCTAAGACCCGGCTAAGACTGGGGACTACTTAACGCCTCGCCAAGATACACTTGCCCCTGCTCGAGGGGGGTGTGGGGCAGGGTTGGGGCTGCTGTTCTTTTTCTTGCTGTTGTGTGTAATTTGTGGCATTAAAAAAGGCCGACATGTGCGCGCTGCTTAAAGTGTAGCATGTGCATAAATTTTATGTTCTGCCAGACACGCGACGAACAGTTCGTTAAAAGCTTTAATTAGATTGCGCGGGTTGCTTGAGGAATACTTTTAAAACATATCTAAAGATTAAAATGCATCGTGAACCAATCTGTGGCTTGAACTGAGGCTCAAAAGTATTTAAACCAAGTGCATACACTCTTAGTTCTGTCAAAGATCCGTTGGACAGTTTGTAAGAAGCCTGAGGAATATTTTTGACTAGCTATAGAGTAAGCTAATCCGCGGCTTGACCAAAGGTTCAACAACATTTTGAGCCTAGGAAGCACATACATTTTATGTTCTGTCAAAAACGCGACAAACAGTTCATTTCACGCTTCAGTTACATAGCGAAGCTTTCTTTTAAAATATAATGATTAACTTATCTCAAGAGCACAATACATCGTGAACTAATTCATGACTTGAATCAACGTTTGAGATCATTTTCAGCCTATGAAGTCTATAGAGTTTACCTTCTGCCAAAGCATCGAACAGTTCGTAAAACTATTTCAATATGTTTTTTAGATATATTGAAAACTACTAACTTATCTCTAGGAGATAAGAAGGCTTATTGTGTAAGGACTAAAACCGAATATAACATCAGAGCTCGCATACTCACTAATGCAACACATTATACGCTCTGCTCAGAAGTTCTAAAATGTCCCTTATCAAGTGTTTAAAGACGTTAAGACTTTTCCTAGTCAGCATTTGAAGTGTTTATGTTAATGCCAAGCAACCCACTTGCACGCTCATATCCTGGCACGCTAACAGGCTTTAATTGAGCAGAAAGCTGTAAAGTTAACACACGTCTAATGTGCCTGGCATCGGGTCGAAGTTGCCTCCGATGTTCTTTTCTCTGCAACGCCGACACGTTTCTCGACTTTGGGTTAAGCGATTTACGCGTCGCTAATTTCCGCTAATGTTTGTCATTTTATATTTTTGCATAAATGAGCTGGCAACTACGTCCTCCGACATCGTCTTCAACATCTTGGCACGCTCCTTGGCGTGCTTTCGGTGCACATGTGTGAAGTTTTCATGTGTGTTCCGTCGACGCGTTTTCCCACTTTCACGAGCTGTTTAATTATTTAATAAGTAAATTAAACGCAACGTTGTACCAGCTGCCACGCCCACTTTACAAATGTTAGTCGAAAGGAGCTTAGCGAAAATGTTTTTAATGAACTTAATTAACCCGTTGCTGACTTTGCCATTCGCCAGTTCTCCAACATTAGTCCTTCGTTTCTGCAGCGGAAACCTAAACCATATTCGACTCTGGTAGATTTCATGGAATCGGAAATTCCTAATGAATATTAATTTACCAAGTAAATCACACCGCATCAGTATCGAAATCTTAATTGCTTTTAAAATATCGAAATTTCATGCAATGCTTTCCAATTTAGGTTTACGTTTCAAAGAATTTCAAAATTAATTAACAGCAAATTACCCTCTCTAAAATGTTCATAAACGAAATACTGAATCATGTTCAAGGTACGAAGGATATTGCGCATGAAAATTGGTTCAGCTTTTGCAGAAAGAGATTTTCTATGAATGCTTTAAGCCCATTCTCTGTGCGTTTCTCTGCATGTGTGTGTGTGTGTGTGTGCTTGCCAATTCAGTTAACTACTTTGCCATCTTCATTAAATTGAGAAATGAGAGCTTGATGGGCGAGTGCCAGCAGGTACGCACACACAAAATAAATTAAATTCTCTGAGAGCATAAAAGAAGTGGCCCCCCATGTTGCCTTAATTATGCACATGCCAGAAGCAATACACTGGCCCTGTCCTGTATTACGTATACGCCATGTGTGCCGTGCGTGTTGAAATCTGTTTAAGTTTTAATGACATCCCGAGCTCCGGAGTAATTGACAATATATGGTAGACTATTTATTTAAAAAACATATATATTTATTCATTTTCATTTTGTATTTTCTGTACTTTTGCAGCGACGAATATTCGATACCAGATCACAGGCGGTAACATAGGCAATGCCTTTGCCGTGCAGAATACGACCGGTGTCATCTACGTGGCCAGTCCGCTAGACTATGAAACGCGGCCAAGGGTAAGTAGTTCCTGTCTATAGACACCTGTCAGCTCACCTCCCACTCTCCTCTCACCCTTAACCCTTATCACACGCTCGGCTGTGACAGCAGAGCCTACTCAGAAGTCTCGTCTCAACTTGCAGTTGTTTTACTATTTTTTGTGCCCAACTTTTGGTTGTGCATGCATAATTTATTTATTTTTGTTGCCTTCCACGAGACAGAAAAGCAAAAAAAAATATATATGCAAAACTATGCAAAACTTTCAGGCGAACAACTTTGTGACGTTCTGCGTGCTGTGACGAAAAAAATTAATCAGAGAAAATATGCGCACATGCAAATACAGCCAACGTGTGCGTGTGTGCGTGTGTGTGGCAAAATTACGAAAGCTGCAAAAAGCAACAAACTCAACTCAACTCAACTCGACTCGACTCGACTCGACTCGTAGATCAACAGCTGTTGGCACATTTCCCATTGCGAATTTTTAACGTGATTGCACGCACACAAATGTTTATATGTAGACCCCGTCCCCGTCCCCGCGCTCACCCCCACCTCATAACAAAGCCCACCCCGCATCCTGCGCTGGGCATCCGTGTAGCTGTCAATGCGTTGTCATGCAACAAGCGGCTGAGGGGGCAACACTACCGCAAAACATGTGTTGCCCTCTCAACAAAAATGTTGTTTTGTTTTCGCTTGTTTGCAAAAGTTTGACAACGATTTTTGTTTTGTTTCCTCTGTTTTTTCGTTGTGGCATTTGGCTTGCTGCCACACGGCAATTACTTTGCAAATATGTAGTCTAAATAGGCAAATGAATCTTTTTGTCTTTCTGCAGCTTATCTAAACTTGCATTAAACTTGCTGTGCATACCTCTCGTTGTTCTTCTTTTTAGTATGAGCTGCGTTTGGAGGCAACGCGCAATCGTAAAAACAACTATACCACCGTTGTCATCAATGTACGCGATGTTAACGATAATCCACCTGTCTTTGATCGTCAAACATATCGCACACAAATCACTGAAGAGGATGATCGCAACTTGCCCAAACGCATTTTACAGGTGAGTAACTGGGCAAGCAATACAAAGTGTTTTCTTCTGGGGCCATCTTTCACACAAGACAAACTCCTTCCCATGTCTCAAACTGTAGCCTACTTTTATGCGCACATTCGGTAAATTAGCTTTCGACTACAAACTAGACCCAAATACGTTGCAGTTAATTAATAAAGGTAAGCTGTGTGTTAATCGGCTGCACAATTTATGCAGTAAATCTTGTTGTACTCCTTGGGGCTTAAAACAATATTTTTATATATTGCTGCAATATGAGAACAGCTACTTTTGCCAGTTAAGGCTCCTATCATTATTTTCGCATTCCACATTTATTATCGCCCGCTTGCTTTTACGCAATTTAAATATTGACAACTGAAACAACAACAAAAGCCAAGCACAATACATGCAATTTGCATAAAAATCCAATGCTCGAAAAATTACAGGGGCGAAAAACAAGCAAACCAGAGCAGAGCAGTCCAGACCCGACCAGACCGGACCGGACCAGACCGGACCAGACCGGACCAACTGAAGCCTCAGATCAAGGCTCTGCTCTGAGTTGCTGGCATGTAAAGTGCCAGGCGATTCAGCGAGCCGCACAATTCGGCCGTAAATACAAAATAAATACTCATTCATTAATAATAACGTGATAGTTGGCCGAATGGCCTTACATGAAATATACATACATATATGCGTATGTATATGTATGTGTGTGTGCCAAGTGTGTAAGTCCGTGGCAGCGACTTTTATTTAAGCCATAATTTACAACAATCAACAACACGAGAGAGAAATAACAATCTGTCCGCATGGAAAAAGGTTAAATGCTCTATTTTTAACTTTTTAAAGCTCAACACGAATAAATGACGAATGAAAGAGGCTTAAAATGAGCAAAAGGTCTGTCCGTAAATGCATGTAAAGCAGGAATAAAGAAATTAAACTAAGATAAAGAACTAATTGAGTAAAGCCCAGACAATTCGACACATGAAAAAGTTATCAAAAGTATTTGTAAGACAAGCACGAATAGTCAATCAAACATTTCATAAAATATTTAACAGATTTATGTGGCTCTTGATAACCAGGCCATGCCCATCAATGTTGCCTTACATATTTGCAACAAGCAAATCCAAATCCAATTGTTGAACATCAATAATAATTGATATAAATCACAAGCAAAGAACAATTATATATGAGAAACCTAATACAAATAGCAATTTACGCACTGAAAACAGATACATAAAATGAAGTAAAAAAAACTATCAAATAGTTATAAAGTAATTTGGTAAATGGAAGCTAGATACCATTGATAATGATAATAAATTGAGTAAATGTTTTCAACATTCCTTCATTCATTTTATTGCCTTTTTATGTGCATTTCATTTTGGGGCAATCAGTAAATCTTCGTGCTCAATCTATGACTCAGCAGGTCCTTCAAAAGATTCTCATTTATACAAAGTCTCGCTTCTATTGTATTACCCTTTTAAAGGCTTTTAGCAAGCTAACCCAACTTTCTCTAATATTCATAAATGTTTATCTATATTAATCATAATATCATTATGAGCAGAAAAAGTTTAACACTTGGAACAAGTTTGTTCTATTTGAGGGCGATTCCCCAAATTGATTGCCGTTTTTAGCCCAATTAAAAGCCATTTCTTAAGAATTTCCTAACAATTATTCACAACATTTAATAAAATTTTATAATTGTCTACGCAAGGGTAACTAATAGGTAACTATTTGCTACTGAACGTCAAAAGGCTTGCTTATTCTTGCTTAGAGGCTTTTGTTTAAGTAAACTTAAATATCTCAAGATATTCATTCTTCATGTTGACTCTTAAGTGCCAGAAAGGGTATTGGAAATGCGTTCAATAGCAAATTGTTCTTGCTTGTAAACTATAAATTAAAAATGCACGGCCCGACGGCGACTGCAATGGCGTCAACACCAACAAAAACAACGACAACAGCAACAACAACGACAACAGCAACAACAACAACAGCAACAACTGCAACAACAACAGCAACAACAACAATGGCCACACGCATTTTTAATTACACATTTATGCTCAAGTAAAAAATTGAAGTGGCGCCAAGTAGATCCGTTGGCCATTGAATGCCCGCGATAATCGACATCGAAAATACATGTGAACGTGTATATTTATCTATATACATACATATATATACATTATATAATGTGCACATATAGACAAAAGCGAGCCAAAGGCGTTCTCTGCTGTCTTCGACACCTTTTGGACAAATTGATTTTTGTGGGTGGCCCGCGAAATGAAATGCAAATATTTTTTCTGCCTTTGCACGCGAATCATTGCCGCTGCCACGCCCCCAATGGAGAAAATGGCATTTTAAATTATGCATGCCAATGCTGGGCGTGTGTGTGTGTGTGTATGTGTCCTGTTGTAAGGACAATGGCATGCAGGGCTCTCAGCGCGTCACGCGAGCTATAATAATGGCACGTAGACAACTCTTTTGTCATATCAAATTGTGCGGAACATTTAACATAAATTGTCGCATTGTCAAGCAGGAAATGGGCGTGGCTGCCAACATATTGTACACGTGGCAGCAAGCGCTGTTTTTTTGCTTTTTTTTCTGCTAGCGCCCCATCAGGCTCCACTTAGCGCCTACTCCCCCACATAAATGGCAATAGAATATGAAGATATTCACATGCAAAGCCATTGTTTGGCCTAAATGGTTTTCCTTTGCATTGGTTGGATGTGATAGCTGCGTTGTTAACAACTTTACAATTGGCAGCTGTCGCTGCAGCACCAGGATTATAATTGCCCTAATTGGCTTACCAAGTGTTTGAGAGCTGGCAAATCCTTCAATGCAAGTGTGGTCTGATAGCCACAAGGACTTGCATGCTGCTCAGAGAGAGAGCCAGAGCTAAAACAATAGCTGTGACAGATTAAGCTCCAATATATATCTCAACCAGAAGTACAATGGGCATACTTTATTTGCATTTCCTGACAAGTGTAAATGTAACTTTGAGCTTGTATTTATGTATTAATGCAATCAGGCGGACTCTGCAACTGGGCATGGCTAGACAATGCAATGAAGATTGCAACTGCATGCAGGCTATTATAAAAGCTTAGTTGCATACCAAGACAATGCCATAATTTTAGTTCCAAATGTGTATTGCTTGTTAAATCTATATAAAATATGTAAATGTGTATTTACAATTGATTGCGACGCAAGCAAGTTAAATTAAGTTTAAGGCTCATGAGAGCAAGTGTTTTATTCAAAATGTCTGACAATGTTCATTCCTTTGGATATGGTAGCTGCTATCTATACATCGCTTACTGTGTTACTATCTTACTGACTGACTAAACGCACAGCTGATTCTAATAGAGAAGTTAAAGTAAGTTTAACAGTTACTTTATACTTGTACTGGAGTTGCCAAGAACTCCACTCACAAGTACAACAATAATTTGATATACAAGCAATTGTGCAGCGCAATTCCTTAACGCAATCCCATTAATGGGACTTCATTATCATTCGTAAACTATAACGAATAATACCTAAACAACCTAAACTTATTCAGCTATCAACTATTTGTTGTTGCTCTTCTCAACATTTCCGTTAGTTCAATTTGAAGTTAAGAAGTTGACAGAGTTAAGAAGTTGTCTTCTGATCGATAACAATTATCGAACACCCTTATAGGCTAACTTTCACTCTGTCTGCTCTGTGTCTGCTTCATCTCGTTCTCTCCAATTTTCTATTTATCAGTTTTATCTCCCAAAGGGAATACCAAACATTTAAGATACTTTTGCCTATGAGTTGACCCCTCCACAATTGCTTATCGTAGCAATAACTATATAGAAATGCCAAACAAAATTTGTTTACATGCAGTTTATGTATGAAAATCAGGATAATAATGAGCCGTAAAATATTCCAGGCGCACACAACAAAATAGCCCTAAACCCAGATTTCATTTAGTAACCGCAACAGAAATTGGTAAAAATAAAAAACAGAGCAAAAATACAAAATAGAAAATCAAGAAAAAAGCACGCAAAGCCGATTGAATAATTACATAAATCTCGGTAATATTAGCATTTTTCACTCTGACACAAACTGACAATATTTTGTAACCAAAGAAATGGAAAACCAATACAAAATCAAAGCATAAATTTACAAGCAATCTGGGCATCCAGAGAAACCACAAGCTGGCACGCCCCTTACAGTTTCCGCTCCAGCGCCCCTTTGGCAAGATTGTAAGCCCCATGCGAATAAGTAAGCGCGAGTTTTCCCTTTGCTTGCTCTTTATTGGACATTTAAAGGTTTTTTGCACATTTGCATATTTGATTTATAGACTGAATATTGTAAGTAAGGTCCAGAATGGACCACCGACGGCTTAAAAGTACACCCCCGGCCCCCGCTGCCAGCAACTCATTGTAATGCAGTTTTTTTTATACCACACTCACCCTCTCTCTCTCTCTTTCTCTCTGCTTCCCCTTCTATTTCTCTCACAGGTTACGGCTACCGATGGCGATGTAGATAGACCAATAAATATTGTATATTTCCTTACCGGCCAGGGCATCGACCCGGATAATACGGCAAATAGTAAATTTGATATAAATCGAACAACGGGCGATATTTTTGTACTCAAGGTAAGTGGCACTCACAATGTTTAAGCTGATTTTCCAGTAGCCATGCCCATCGACACCATAAAACTCAACCGTAATGAATGCCTGTAAAAATCCCCAACGGACGTTGAAAGCTACCACAGAGCCAGCCCCTCAGACAAACCCCCTCATCGCTCCCCTCGTTCGCATTGCTAAGCGTGCAAATGGCGCGCCATAACTTTTGTTTTTCCACCTGCAGTGGCTATGATTGCCAGGTGGGTAACGGCCCAGCCGGTAGGTGGGTGGGGGTATGGGCGGCAGCTGTTGGCAGCTTACAATTGGGCCAACAGTTTATATACACAATGCGCAGTTTATATTGTGTGTGACGAGCTAACAGTTAAAAATTTAAAAAAAAAACATATGAAAGGCATCAGTTCAGTGTGATAAAATACACTGTAAAAAAAATGGCATATAAAAAAACAAGGAAATACTGACTATGACATTTAGTATAAAGTTATAGAAAGTAAATAATTTGTAGATATTGAGTAGATCAAAGGTCGAAATCAACAACAATTTTATTAATGAATGCCAGAACTGCAAATCAACAATAAATATTTAATATATGCAAGTATGGACAGAGATTGGGCTAGATTTCTCGGGGTCTAAAGTCCTCGGTATAAAAGTTTTCCAAGTGATTTGGTTGCGCAGGCAACTGAAAGAGAAAGAAGCCATATTCAAGTGTCAGGTCTTATAAAATATACAAAATATTTTAAAGGCACCAATTAAGTTTATTGTAATACACTGTTCAAATTGTATGTGAAAAACAAGCTATCCAAGAGACTCAGTCTCTAAAGCGGTTAAAAGAGAATGAACTCGTATTCGAGGTAGAATTTGCAGAAAAACTTAGTTGCAGCTTACTTAGAAAGTTGATTAACAGTAGTTAGATCTGTAAATCTGAACTGTAAAAGTGGAAAGTGAGAACTAAAAAACATTGCAAGTAGGTTGCATTTTCATAGATCAATTCCTGAATTGACCGCAGTGCAATCGACCGACTGTGCGCACGGCTCTGCCTGAACAAAATAAATGATTAAAACAAGCATATTGACTTTGTACACACTACACAATTTGACAGCTGATGCAGCCCTTAAATATTTTCATACGCAGGCAAACATCTGCCTCACACACACACACACACACACACACACACTCACACACACACACACGGGTAAAACAACATTTTGGTAGTCGCTCGAAATATATTCAATACTTAAAATAGTTGGTTGGGTTCGATTGTTAACAACGGTCGCCTGTGAATTGTAAAGCCTTCCACGCGGCTCGCTGGCGTATGATTAATTTAAAACTGTGTCAAACCGCACAATCTCACACATACACAGACACGCACACACACACACACACAAAGAGATTCGCACACACCCAAAAAAAAAGTGACATTTGTGACTATAAAAACTGCAACCGTTTGATGCCAACTACATGAACTCCAATTAATTTCAGGCAAAGTCCATAAAAACAACCAGTCAAATGGCAGTGCCAACGAGCAGCATGGCCAAACCAAGCCCCCCCCCCCCTACACCCCTTACACCCCATCACCCTTCCCTTTACTGAGCCCGCCCATTTGCTGCATCAAATGTTCAAATGTTGCTGCTGCTGTTGCTGGCGGCATGCTTTATTTGTTTTATTGTTTTAGGAGCTGAGTGTGAGTGTGAGTGCGTGTGTGTGTGTGCGTGTGAGTGTGTGTGTTGGGGGGATAGCAAGTGGATTGGTGGTGTGGAGGGAGCTAAAGGGTTTTTGGAACGTTTGGTTGGCAGCGACAGCATGTGGCATTTGTGGTTTTGACGCTCTACAAGCAACCACATGTAAATGACATTCGTCGTTCGTTATTGGTGCGTGGTTGCCTCGCATAAAATTGTGTTTTAAATTGTGGGTGCCGTTTGGGCTGGGGTGCCAGGCGGGGCGATATCGTTGAGTTTAGCGAACACTATTCGACAGCTGCAACGCGGTATTTAATTTGTAATTGCTATTGCAATGCGTGTCACATGCCACTGGAAATGTTAAATGTGTTTCGCTAGCTTTAATCGAGCGAATGCCATTTACAGGAATTTAAATTCCTTATTCGTACATTTGATTTCAATTTAGAGAGCCATCGACAGATAAATAAAATACGTAAATGCGCTTATAACACTTCAGTTAACGGCGTGCTTTAATTTTTGTTGCTTACTTCCTTTCAATTGAAGCTCACGTACGCAGCACACAGACACGAACTTGACAAGCTGAGAGCCCAGCACAGGGCACAAATATAAATCTCAGTTAACTCTTCTGGCACACGCGCACCAATACATGTGCCATTACCCGTGGCCAACATAAAGTATAAGAATGATTCAAGCAGTATTTGTCGCTTATCGCAAATTTATCACTTTCTTATTTAAAGAGGATATTTCATGAATTAGGTGAAGATAAGACAGGATAACAATAGGAAATCGTGTAGCCCGAGTGATAAGAAAGGTTCGTCTACTGGAAGAGAAGTTAACATTGCTTCGCAGTTCCATTTGAATTAGTAGCAAACAAATAATTAGAAGGGAAAGTCGATTTTAATTTGCATTCGAACTCACAATCTATGGTAAAATGTAATTGAAACGAGCCCAAATCCACCTGGCCAAAACGAATTGCAATTGAGACGAGTAAGCAATATTTAAGTATAATTCAAATTGAAGCACAGCCCGAAAGAACACAGCAAAAGCTGGCACAATATCTATTGAAATTGAACACATTTCATTTGATTTGATGGCTTTTATTTAGCCCTCTCGCCAGGCCAAATGACAGCCGTTCGCTATGGGGGAGGCAGATATTGAGGCGACTTCTTGGGGATAACTCATTTAATGAGAGAAATCTAGTATGAGCCAGGGCAAATACACTGAGCTCTGGCTAAAGACAACCGCAAAGATGTACACAATACAACAACAACGCACACACACGTACAGACACGTACACACGCACAGCAGAGGGGTAGCGAGTCGGTGGGGCTTTCAAGGACCTGTAGCTGACAATGAGACTTCAGTTGTGTCAGTTGTGGGCCCCGGCGGCATGGTTGTCTCAGCTGCAGCTTCCTGCCGTTGGCATAAAATAATTTGCAAACAAACAAGCCAAACAGCTGGCAAATCAAACGATACTCAGTTCGGCTTATGTTCTATCTATATTTGACACAGCCCCTGGACCGAGATCAGCCCAATGGGCGGCCTCAATGGCGTTTCACCGTGTTTGCGCAGGATGAGGGCGGCGAGGGCCTGGTCGGCTATGCGGACATCCAAGTTAATCTGAAGGACATCAATGACAATGCGCCGCAGTTTCCGCAGGGCATCTACTTTGGCAATGTCACTGAGAACGGCACCGCCGGCAGCCCAGTGATGACAATGTCTGCCATTGACTATGACGATCCCAACGAGAGCACCAATGCCAAGCTAATCTACTCAATTGAGAAGAATGTCATCGAGGAGGAAACGGGCGCGCCCATATTTGAAATTGAGCCCGAAACGGGCCTCATCAAGACAGCCGTCTGTTGTCTCGACCGTGAACGCACACCGGACTATTCCATTCAGGTGGTGGCCATGGACGGTGGCGGTCTGAAGGGTGAGTATGCTACCAAACATGGCGACTGCCATTGACATAGCTCAACTCTAGCTATACTCTGTTCGTAAGGTCTTAAGAAGTATATTGCTTTTGAAATATGCTGCGCCTTTCTGTCTGTCTATCCGCCCGAGGAGGCTTTCAATTTTCCATACAAGAGAATTCTGCCTCGGCCGCTCTTAAAAAACTGGCTACATCCTTTTTCCACAAAGTAAACAGAGTATTGCGCAGTTGTTGCTTACAACCTCCCTTAAGCTGTTTCCACACTGTAAACAGAGTATTGCGCAGTCGTTAACACTCAATCATTTAATTCGTTCGTCCCGTTGAACAGGCACTGGTACCGCCTCCATTCGTGTCAAGGATCTAAACGATATGCCGCCGCAGTTTACGAAGGATGAGTGGTTCACGGAGGTGGACGAAACAAACGGCACCCATATACCCGAAACGCCCATACTGACAGTCACCGTACAGGACGAGGATGAGACGAACAGCTTCCAGTATAAGGTGGTGCCCAATAGTGGCTTTGGTGCGGACAAATTTGCGATGGTACGGAATGCGGATGGGACTGGCTCACTGAAGATTATACAGCCGCTGGACTATGAGGATCCGTTGCAGAGCAGCGGCTTTCGCTTTCGCATACAGGTGAATGATAAGGGCGAGGACGGCGCTGACAAATATCATGTGGCCTATTCCTGGGTGGTCGTCAAGCTGCGCGACATCAATGACAATGTGCCGCGATTTGAGCGCGATCACATCGAGGTCTCCATCTACGAGGACACCAAAGTGGGCACCGTACTCGAACAGTTCCGGGCCAGCGATGCGGACCAGGGCGGCCATTCACGCGTCAGCTACAAGATCGTTCGCGCCAGCAATCGCCAGCGACAGTTCGCCATCAGCGAGAAGGGCGCCGTCAGCATACAGAGGCCACTCGATCGCGAGACTGCGGATCGTCATCATATCCAGGTGCTGGCCAGCGATGATGGCAATCCCTCGCGCACGGCAACAGCCACGCTGACGGTGATTGTGAAGGATGTGAATGATAATGCGCCAACGCTGGCCCAGGACTACAGACCAACGCTGCCGGAGAATGTGTCGCCGCGCAAGATCATCGAGGTGGCTGCCAAGGACGCGGATGATCGACAGCGCGGCAATGGTGGTCCCTTCAGCTTTCGACTGGATCCGTTGGCCAGCGATGAGATACGCGCCGGCTTTAAAGTGGAATACGATCGCAGTAAGTGCTTACACATTTCTTTTCATATATTCGTATGGCAATTGCAAGGTTTTCGTTTAAAATTAATTAAAACGAGGGAAACGAAACAGAAAATGCATTAAGGTTTTTAAATCATTATATGAACAAAGTATAGAAATTGTTCATTTGGTATATTCAAAGACTTCATCTACCAGTTAAGATTATTGCTTAAATAATCTGCAATATAAGCTACAGCAAAGTCAGGACTCGAGTAACTCTTGAATGTATAAAATGCAAATTCAACTTTCAAGCTCTGCAGTTTATAGGAAAATCCTTGTTTAACCAAAAGTCAATTTGCCTTTATAATCAATCCCAATTCTTTGCTGGCTTGGAACTAATCTATGAAAGTGCAAGAGCACAAACTATCGAAAGGCAACTGGCAACAAGAAGTTGCAACCATTTGTAGCGAGCACTTCAGTTGCGCTCCGTTCAGTTGAGTTGAGTTGAGTTGAGTTAACTCCATTCACAATCAAAATCAAACGCTAAACCAAAGTGTGTTTGCATAGTAATGGTGATTGAATTATGCCACAGACAATCAGCATCATCAGCATTGTTTGTGCTCAGAGTTAGTTACCGAAAAGCCAAAGAGCCAGTAAAAAAACAAGTTAGAACGCAATAGACGATAGTGGCAAGAATAGGTAGTAAATACCCTGCAAGAAGTGAGTTAAAATTCAGCGAAAGTCTTCTTGCATAAATAAATGTATAAAATATATCAATATATAACAAAATCGAAGCTTTCACTCTATCAATTTGTAAATCAAAAGACTTTCGCTTTAGAAGAACATAGACAGAAAGATTGAAAGCCAAGACAAGACCTGAAGACATGAATATCTATGCACAACTTGAATATACCCCATTCGCGCAGTTTATAGGGTATTTAAATTGGGAGATGTCCGAGCCTTCGGGCCAGTTTCTGGTGCAGACACTCGAATGGTTGAACTGCCTTTGCGAATTCATTTGTGTACTCTTGGGCGAATTTCGAATTGGTCTTCACTTTTGTAGCCATTTCTGGGAGTTTATTCGGCTCGGTTGAAAACATTAAAAAAAAATCAAAGAACCTAGAAACAAAATGAATAGTCCCAAAAAAATGAAAAGGAAAATCGGACTATGGAAAGAAATAAAGAAATTTGAGGTGTCAGTTGAATGCGAACCTGATGTTGACAACTCGAACATTTGCAATTTTCGGTTTTGGGCCATTTGCCCTCGGCCGCACTTTGACTGTGTGTTTCACTTACAGAAGACAGTTTTTTACGGGGCGGCTAACGAAAGCGTTTTCCTTTGAATCTTAATTCTATTCAACTGTTGTTGCTTTTGTTTCTTGTTCCTTTTTATAGGTCGACGCGTGCTTGGATTTCAAGCGTTTGCGACCGAATAAATAATTGATTCACCAAGCCGATTAAATTCATTGCCATAAACAAATGAATACCAAAAAAATTGTAATGAAATCATTGCGGCTATCCCAAAACGATATTAATTTGCATGCCTAATTAACTAAACGAGCTGTGTAATTAGTATAAAAACAGCAGCAAACAGCAGGTAGCAGCTATCGTTGAGCCCATAAATTGTTAATCAAGCTAATGCATTTTATATCATAATTCGAAAATGTGCTCACATAAAATGCATCCAGTTTCCAACAATATGCGCCATTAATTATGCCCAAATATAAGAACATAAAATAGGCAGGCATAAACCAAATATAGCACATTTTCCTAAATGTATTTGTGTTTTAATGTCCGTATTGATTGCATTCCCATATTGATAGCCGCATGAAAATTGTATAAACAAAAGTAAAATATCATCAATATTGCAACAAATGTAGAAACATAATTTACAATTCAGCTGTGTTTTTTTTTTCGTTTCGTTGCATTTCATTCTATGGAAATGCATCTTTTCGCGTTTTATTATGCAAATAAATTGTAAATTTAATGTACATTTTTTGCAATTAAACTGAATATGCCAGAAAAGAAAAATTGTTCAACAGATATTCGAGTTAATCAAAGTATTTACGGTGATTCATGAGCTATTTCAAGTTAATTTATAAATATTCCAATTTACACAAATTCCATTCAAGCGAATATTTGGCGAATTTCAATTTCTTTTCATTGAAAGTCAAATTTGCTTTCAGCAACAAAGTAGGTTTCAAATATAATATTTAGGAAGAATCGCGGCTTATTTAAATTGAAAATGTCCTTCAATTTAAATTTCATTTGCTGGCTTTAATAAAGCTAAAACCCAGTCTTGAATTTCGCTTGCTTAGACAACATTTTTCTCTGCTCTCCTTCGTTCCATGCCTTCATGTGCCCAACCGTCATCAACATCATCAACGACAACAACAACAACAACAACAACAACAAATGAACATCAAATGAAATTCATCTGAATGCTTGGTCCACAATCGACTAAAATTTCAACACAAACCTATCGTCTTGACGCACACAATCAGGGGGCGACAATGGCAACGGGGTGGCCATCATCTCGTCGCTACGTCCCTTCGACCGCGAGCTGCAGAAATCCTATGACATACCCATCGAGATAAAGGACAACGGAGCGCCGGCAATGACGGGCACCAGCACTTTGACTGTGACCATTGGCGATGTGAACGACAACAAAATGCAGCCGGGCAGCAAATCGGTCCTGGTCTACAACTACCAGGGACAGTCGCATGACACGCCCATCGGTCGGGTGTACGTCAACGATCCCGACGACTGGGATGTGCCCGACAAGAAGTACTATTGGGAGGCGCAGGAGCATCAGCGCTTCAAGCTCGACACGGACACGGGCATATTGACCATGCGGGCGGGCACGCGACGTGGCCGCTATCAGCTGCGCTTTAAGGTAAGTGTTGAGTCTGAGTCTAATTATCACCCTTTTATCGCATTTTCCATTGCACATCTTATTCATATTGCCTATTTTTCGTTCGTTATTCTCGCCTATCGATTGCATACTTGTCGTCTATTTAATTATTGCCCAACAATATCTATATCTAAACATCGTATATTTATACATCACCTACTTGTCACCTTATTATCGCCCATTTAACGCTTATCTATCGCCCATTCATCCCTCATCCCACTTGCAGGTATACGATCGCGAGCATGGCCAGGAGGATATACCAGCAAATTTGAGCGTTACGGTTAGGGATATCACAGCGGAGGCAGTACAGCAGGCGGGCTCCATGCGATTGGCACACATAACCGACGAGGACTTTGTGCGCACCTGGAATCCGCTGAAGCAGCAGGTGGAGCCATCGAAGCTGGAACGCTTTCGCAACAAGCTGGCCGAGCTGCTCTACACGGATCGCGACAATGTCGACGTATTCAGCGTCCAGCTGCGCTCGCAGTCCCCACATCCGCTGACCGATGTGCACTTTGCTGCCAGATCTGCCACACAACAGCCGTACTTTAAGGCGGTTCGTCTCAATGGCGTCGTGCAGATGCATCGCGAGGAGATCGAACAGGAGGTGGGCCTCAATATAACCATGGTGCACATTGACGAGTGCCTGCACGAGGGTCGCGGGAAATGTCCGAGTGGCTCCTGCAGTTCCCGCACCGAGCTGGGCAAACGGCCCTACACGGTCAGCGTGAATCGCACGGCTCTGGTCGGTGTACGGCTGGAATTGAGTGCGCAGTGCGTGTGTCGTGCCAGGAACTTCACCGGCCAGGATCACAATTGTCGCTCGCATCATTGCTTCAATGGCGGACGCTGCGTGGAGACACGCAATGGTCCGCGCTGCGTTGCCTGCCCCGTCGGCTATGGTGGCCCCCGTTGCCAGCAGTCGACGCGCAGCTTTCGCGGCAATGGCTGGGCCTGGTATCCACCTTTGCAGCTTTGCGGCGAGTCCCATTTGAGTCTCGAGTTCATAACACGTGAGCCGGATGGCCTCATACTCTACAATGGGCCCATTGTGCCGCCCAAGCAGGCGGAGCCCGTAATCAGCGACTTCATAGCCATTGAACTGGAACAGGGCTATCCGCGACTGCTGATTGACTTTGGGTCTGGCACGCTCGAACTGCGCGTTAAGACCAAAAAAACGCTGGACGACGGCATATGGCATCGTCTGGACATCTTTTGGGATGCGGAGAATGTGCGCATGGTGGTCGACTTTTGTCGCACAGCTCTGATCTCCGAGCTGGAGGATGGCAGCGCGCCGGAGTTCGATGACAATGCGTGCCAGGCACGCGGACAAATACCACCATTTGCGGAGACATTGAATCTGAATCAGCCGCTGCAGCTGGGCGGCCTGTACAGGCAGCATTTCGATCAGACGCTCTACAATTGGCAGTATGCGTTCAGCTCGAAGGGATTCGATGGCTGCATACGCAACGTGATCCACAATTCGGAGCACTATGATCTCGCCTTTCCGGCGCTGGCGCGCAACAGTTTTCCCGCCTGCCCGCAAACGGACGAGGTTTGCCTGAAGACAGAGCACACAGCTCGCTGCTGGGAGCATGGCAACTGTGTGGCCAGCCTGGTGCAGGCCAAATGCCATTGCCAGCCCGGCTGGATGGGACCCGGCTGCAATGTGCCCACCGTGCCGACCACCTTCAAGCCGCAGAGCTATGTCAAGTTTGCGCTCAGCTTCGAACCGGATCGCTTTAGCACCCAGCTCCAGCTAAGATTTCGCACCCGCGAATTGGCCGGCGAGCTGTTTCGTGTCAGCGATCAGCATCAGCGTGAATATGCCATACTGGAGCTGCGCCGTGGCCAGCTGCAGTTTCGCTACAACCTCAACTCGCTGCGAAATGAGGAACAGCTGTTGGCCCTAACTGCAATTGCCGTGAACGATGGCCAGTGGCATGTGGTGCGCATCAGTCGGTATGGCTCGGCGGCCCTCATGGAGCTGGATGGCGGCGAGTCTCGGCGCTACAATGAGTCCTTTTACTATCAGGGCCATCAGTGGCTCAGCATAGACAAGCAGGAGGGCGTCTATGCGGGCGGCAAGGCGGAGTATACGGGCGTCAAAACGTTTGAGGTGCAGTCGGACTTTCAAAGAAGCTGCCTCGACGATATCAGGTAGCAATCAGTGCCAGCTTAGCACATGCAAAACTGTTTGCTAATTATGCGCATTTCCATTTCTTTTTTGTTCCATGCTCCACACAAAAGACTCGATGGCAAACATCTGCCACTGCCGCCGGCCATGAACGGCACACAGTGGGGCCAGGCGACAATGGCGCGTAATGTGGAACGTAACTGCCCCTCGAATCGGCCCTGCTCGAATGTTATCTGCCCGGATCCCTTTGACTGTGTTGATTTGTGGAATGAATACGAGTGCACGTAAGTACAGAGGCACACTCTCACCGACTCACACTCTTGTTAAGCCCCACCTGGCCACAACCATAAAGTGTGCTTGCCCGACATTTGTTGGTTTTAACAACACATTTTGCGTGTGCCCTCAAAAACTAGCTTCCTAGCTCCCTAGTTTGGCCAAATGTTCTCTACTTTAACTACACTAATTGCTCAGTCCAGTTACAGCTCTTTGGCAGCTCTCAATGCACGCAATCAAAGCATGAGCTCTATTTTCTTTGATCAACAAATGTTGCACATATCTTTGTTCTTAATTGGCAGGTGATATCAACCTACTGTATAGTTAGGACGTCAACGGGCAGTTTCTTTGTCTCTTTAAATAGTTTTCCATGCCTCTCTAAGAATCCTGCTTACGTTTTACCAGCGCCAGAACGTTTTTAATTAAGCCATTCAAGGGCCTTGTAAAATTTGAACGTGAACGTAACAGGAGAACTTAAAATTAGAAAGAAACATTTAGATTTCAACATATCTGAGCATTTTGACGTGAACATCAATAGCATGCTTTCGGCCAAGATAGTACTTAATCCGTACACTAGCCTGGGTTTCAAGCACGGATTGCATCTATCATATTAATATCAACTCCTGTCCCACTGCTCACTGCCTAAGCGGGGCATTACTTTTGATTGCTCCCTGAGCTACAGCCCAGTTAAATGGAAACTCAGCCAAGCGCAATGCATGTGAGACACATCATTTCTCCATTAACTGCGGCATAGAATTTGCGCCCAACCACAACCTGTAAGCAGGCACACCTGCAGCCTGATGGCTGGGCAAACATATCGAAAGGCGAACGCACAACAAATAATATCAATTGTCATCAGCATGTTCTGACACAAATTTACCCCCAAGCCCCGCCCAGCTGAAATGGCAGCCAACGACACCGCCGGAATATATACCGTAGAAAATGTATTTGCATGCGCTCAGATGACTTTCGATGGGGCTTCTGCTCTGTGCCGTTCCACAGCAGCTACTGGCAGCTGCCATTTGCAACACCTACTCCGGACGGAGAAGCGAGCACATTTTCCACATCATTAGTTTTGCCGAGTGACTCCATTTGAGACACACTGAGAACAAACAGACGTCAGACGACGCCCAACCCCCAGGCCCAGGCCCAACGCTTGGTCGCTGGCTCCCTATCTATGCAGCGCTGCATCATGATTTTTGCCACGACACCTTCCACCCAACCGTTAGCCCGCCCGCCCTCCAGGCAACTATCCCCAGCAGCTTCGTGCTCCATTTACTCTTGCCATTATATCAGTTGGGTGTGAGGCTTGGCGCGGGGATGTAGCGGGGGACAGCGACTGCTGTGAAAGCTGCTTTGCTCCCATTTGTAAGACGAATTGAAGAGTTGGCTCTTTAAGTAAATTTAAATAACACTCACCGAGCCGGGCCTTATGCGCCAGCACCAACCTGCCCAGGTGGTCCGGCGTTGTGCCATAAATTATGCCTGCTTTTTAGCCTCAATTCGAATTTCATTGTGCATTCGCTGCTGGCATCGTGTCAGCTGCTGAAATAATGTTGGGATTCCCAGCTCTCTCAACACTCACTTTGTTATATCTTGAATCGACCCAAATTGCGCGTGTGCGCGTGTATAAAAAGCGAAAGCAGTATTAAATATTAAAAGTTGAGATATTCAAAATTATTTAAGTACATTTAAGCTGGCCGGCTTGAGGTCCATGTTGGTCATGTAAATGGATTGTCTGCATAACTATTTCAAGAACTTCCGACTCAATGCCACCGAATCTAGATTTACAAGGTCTTGTTCCAAGTCTAAAGCTGTAACTACTCGGGAATTATAAACAATGAAAAGGCGAAACACCTTAAGTATAATCTTGAAATATTAGAATAGTTTAGTTTGTTAGCGAACCTCGAAGCGAGCGAGTTCCAGTTAATTTGGCATCAAATATTTTTCTATGTTTCTGAAGAAGAAATATATTCTTCAATATGAATTATAGTCTTATTTAAAATTTGTTCACTTGAAAATGGTGGATCCTTCCAAAACCACGCTCACGCGTTAAATAAGTGATACAGGAGAGTGGAAAAAGAAAGTGAAATGAGAAACGGGAATGCGCAGGTGAATTTAGCAAAGGGAATGAACAAGTGGAATGAACAAACAGAATTTAGGAATGAAATAAGCAAGGGAAGTGCAAGAGTGGAATGAAAGAGTGCAAAAGGAAGCAGAAAAATAAAGTAAAATGAGTTGGGGAACGTAAGGTGAACTGAACAAGTGAAATTGAAGAGCGGATTGAGACAGCCAAATGTGACAGCCGAAGAGGGTAGAAAAATGAGTCAGTGGATTGAGACATTAAAGGAAAACAGGGTATTTACCACAAGAAACATAACAATTGAGTTTCAATTTAAATCAAAAGCCAAGTCGTACCATTTTATAAATTTTGTGAGTGACTGAAAAGATTACATCTATTCCATTGGAAGCATGTTTCCTAAAACTACAGCTAATTGCAGCTGTCAGCTTCAAGGTTTGCGAATGCTTTAATGTTTTAACATTAGCTCGTGAAACACTGATTACCCTGAGAAACTATAAACTAATCCCTCAGAGTGCCAGCTAGCCTTACCCCAAACGGAACTAACACGCTTAATGCGCTGCAAAGCTGCACACAGAAGACACAAAGCGCGGTGCGTGCATTGGGGACTAGCATCCCCCTGCGCCCGTGCGCCCGTGCGCCCTCCCCCCGCCACTAGTCACCCGCAGCGGCCAAACAACTGACCAACTTTTTTTTTATTTTTGGTTTTGAAATAAAAAGTTGGGCGCTTTTAAAAAGTTATGCACAACATGAATTTAACAAGCGCCACTCTAAAACTCAACTCTGCCCCTCGCTCTCTCTTTCTCTCTCTCTTTCTCTTTCTCTACCTCTCGCTGTCTCTGTCTGTGTCTAACCATTTCGCTCTGTCATTACAGCTGCAGCGAGGGACGCATCATGTCAGCGGATACCAAGGGCTGTGTCGATCGCAACGAATGCCTGGACATGCCCTGCCTCAACGGGGGCACGTGCATCAATTTGGAGCCCCGTCTGCGATATCGTTGCATTTGCCCCGAGGGCTATTGGGGCGAGAACTGTGAGCTGGTGCAGGAGGGACAGCGTCTAAAGCTTAGCATGGGCGCCTTGGGCGCCATATTCGTTTGCCTGATTATCATATTGAGTAAGTACTGTAACGACAAAAGCTCGAACAGCCCTGGCAGTTGCCAGTTGGCAGTTGGAAGGACCCCGTTTGGGCTCCTCGCTAAGCTGCTGCAATTTGGCATGCATGTGTGTCATTTTAAGCGGCTTAAGCCGCATCCGCATTGTCCCGCACCCAACCGCCCCTTGTTTTCAGTTTTGCCTGTTTTTACATGTAAATGCAATTTTCAGTAGGTTGGACGCGCTGCACTCAAATCCCAGCGCGAAAAAAGAACCCATCCCACACACACATCCAAATCAACGACATTCGCATATGTTTGCATAGTGCTGTGGGGAGAGGGGAGTGTGGCAGGGGGGCTTCCACTCGTAAAGTGCCACATTTCTTGCTTACTTTTTAGCGCCATGCACAAGCACAATTTGTTGTTGTGTTAGCCAAATGGAAATGTCAGGCGGCTAATTAAGAAGTGCACTAAAAAAGTACGAAACAAAAAAAAACCAATTACATTTAATTTTCTCACAAAACATGTGGTCAGGATTGAAGTGGAAAAAACTTTGCTTAAATTTATTTGATCCATTTTTTTTAACACGTAATTGACGGCCATTTTTTTTATTTTTAAATAACAGCAGGCATTAACCAGCTTAGCTTAAACATTTAAATTCAGTTTCCGCTTCAGCGTGTGAATTTTTAAAAACAGTTGAATTTCAAAATAAGCTTAAAGCCCTTTAGACTTTGGCTTTGGCTTCCAGTTTTGGTCCATTTTGTTGCCGTTTTTTAAAAATCGAATGAAACAAAAACACTTTTTAGTCAGCTAACAAACGTTTTCAATGAATTTTGCACTTGGTAAAAAGCAGAGAAAGGCAAATGTTTTATGCATTCAATTTTCACCCATCTCTCAGCCTAGTCCGAGTCGTAACTTCATCCACCAAATTTTATCTGATACAGATTTAAACTTTTTGCTTTTTTCTATTGCTAAACAAATATTTTAATTCTTTTGACAAACCGATCGAAAATTTCTTATCCATATATCTTATACATCAAATGGAATATTCTTGTATTTAGATTTTCTCCATTGTTTTCTCAATAGTTTTCATTACGACTTAAACCGATCTAAGAATGGCTTTCTTCGCAGAATTCAACCAATTCAAGAAAACCTAGAAGATTTCAAGCCAGGCTTCAAATATTTTATACAAAATTCAGTTGGAAGTGCAAGCGTGTTTAAAAAAATGCCCGCACGACGGTCTAAAGTAGCTGCTGGCTTTGTTGCCGCTTTGCTGCCATTCTAAACGGCATTTCGCCATTTGGCCGGATTTTGATTTTACTTTTGCCAAGATTTCATTTGATTTCAATTTGACTCGTACTATGTGCTTTTGCCAACGGACTGGCACTTAATGGACTTTGCAGCGGGCGTAAAGTGGATTTGGTCATTTTCAAAAGCGAAAGAGACAGCTTGCTGGCGCGAAAGAGTGAGAGAGAAAGAGAAGACAGACAAATGCGAATGGTACGCACTGGCGTACGACAATTTATATTCGTTTGCAGGCAGTTCGACTCGTTTTGGGATTTCAAAAAGGCTTTTCAATTAGCCCAGCTTTTTTTCCCTCCGCAACCAGACGAGCTCTGTTTACAGCGCTTCCTCTCGCTCTCTTCACCATCAGTTGGGCCCCATGTAGGCAATTTATTGGGCAGCTTTATTTAAAAGTAAAGCTGAATCGGAGCTAGTTTTAATGAGCGAAAGGCGTGCGGTTTAAAGTTGCAACAGCAGCGGCAACAATAACTGCGTAAACCTTAAGCTAATTAGTCGCTTCGGGCCAGCTAATTACACAGTTGTCGTTTTGTGTGGCGGCTGGACGCACAACACGTATACGCCGCGTTTGCCATAAAACCGCTAAACCGCAAAATAGGCGCAATAAATAAACGCAAACGAATGTCCTGGCACAGCAGGAGCTGCCACACACACCCGCACACACACACAGAGAAACGAACACAGCTTTTGGCGTTTATGAAGTGAAAATTTCAAGAAACTGACAACAAGTTCGTTTACTAGCGCCCATTTTCCTATGTTGCGTGTTGCTGTTGTTGTTGTTGCTGCATTAAAGTGCCGTCAAGACAAAAACAAACTAAATAATTATCTAACATTATTTACAGTCAACGCTTTTTGTGCGCCCCCTCCCCTGCTCCTCCCGCAACCCTGCTCGTGTTCTGTCCTCTGTAATCTCTGAATCGCTGAACTGTATTTTGGCATAAAATTTCAAGTGGACCCGGGTCCAAGCATAAAAGAAACAACCAAAAAAAAGCTGCTCTAAAAAAGTGAAGAAAAAAAGTAAAACATAGCTGGGCTCGCCCTGATGAGCTTTTGTCCCACAGCGCAACTGACCCGACCTGGTCATGAAGTTTTGGCTGCCAGCAAAAAACAGTCGAATGGCCCACAAAAAAAAAAGCCCACGTTTTATGTGTGTGCAGTGTAGCTAAGTGTAAACAAAGAAGCCCAAAGAACAGGACACGCTTTGTTGTTTTACAAGTGTACTAGTTTTCCACTTTCTTTCATTCTTTTTCGTCTTTTTTTTTCTTGTCATACTTATTGTTGTTGCAATTATTGTTTATTTTTCGGATATAGCCACTAGCTCGATGGGCCCATTGTAGTTGCGGGCGAGTGTGTAAATTTCTGAACATTTCACCTGACATTGGCCTCAATGCAAATCTAGCTGAAACTGAACAAATGAGAAGACTAAAAAGTAGCTGAGTTTTTGGCTACATTTAACATAAATAGAAAACATTCATAAATTCTTGGAAGAAGCAAAGCTGAAGCCTCCGTAATGGCCAAAGAAAGCTACGAGTTCTGAGTATAGAGACGATTAACGAAAATAAACAACGTATTTCTACGGTACGCCGAATTTAGATACCCTTTCATTGCTCTACTGATACATTCTCACATATATTGTTAGGGAAAGTTCGTATTTGCTCAAAATATCTTGAAAAAAAATTATTAGTTTAGTTTTTTTTGTTTTGTTTATAAGGTTTCGCTCTTATCTGAGAAACAGGTTGAATGTCTAAAGTGGAAGATTTTGATCAAGATATCTCGAAACAATTCATTTTTATTCTCGGCATTAATATCTGACCGAACATTTCTCTGGCAACTATAACCTATTTATAACCTTCAACAGAAGTCTGGCCTATGCAAAGTTTCATGCCGATATTTTCAAGGAAAGTTTAAAATTGAATATAAATTTAGTATATTTATGGTATGTTTATTAGATATTCTGTAAGTTTTTATTCTATTTTCCAATAGATATATCCGAGAGTGTTTATTAGGCATCAAAAAGTGCCACAAGCTTGTAAGCATTTCAGATTTATATACTTGCTCAAGCTATTGCTGCTTCGTGTTACGAATAAGCATAGAAAAGTTCTTGCCTTAGCATTTATATTTCAATACAGGCACTCTTGACTTAAGCATCCTTCTTAGGTTATATTCTTGTGATTATTTAACATTGATTACCCTTCAGTCGAACCATTAACCATTTCCATGGGCAACTTGCCCCAAGTACCCAGCTCTGAATGGACTGCTGCAGAGCGGAGTTCCAAGTATTTTCGCGTGCCTGTCGCGCTGTCTGCCTTTGTCTTAACCCCAGTTGGGGCCAAAATGTGAAATAAATACCGAAAAGGTAAAAGGCGTCTGTCGGCGATGCCTTAACAACAACTCCATTTACGTTTAATTAGGCTAATTAAATCTAAAGAAAAATGCTCTTCTTTGGCGTTTGCATCACGACAGGAGGCCAATTGAAAAGGGACAAGAGGAGAAAGCGACTCAAAATTGAATAGTACCCTGCTAGAAAATACCCTGTCCCCTAGTTGGCCTAACGACTTGTCGAATGCACTTACCAAAGAACTCGCTTAAATTTCTTTCCAAATTTGCCTGTTATTCGATATTTATCGATGTTTTCTCAGAGCACAAAGATGCTACATACATACTAGGACCATCTATATTGATTATCTCTGCCTTTTATTGTGGCCGAGAACATTATGTTAAAAGTAATTTGAAAATTTGGCTAGAAATCGATAACTATCAATTTGGTAAATGTGATTTTTATCGATATGTTAAAGACAAAACTTATCGATATGTTAAAGACAAAACTTATCGATAAGGTATATGCGACACACTCTGAAAACCGACATGACTTTTTCTACCTATTAGCTGAACTCGATCAACTTTTCTACAAGTAATGCGTACAGGGTATGATTAACAGCTGAATGCCAAAGGCAGATACAATGCATAATAGTAATGAATGTTGAGAATATAATAGAGTATTCCTGTTTCTAATTGTATTCTGCAGATAATAAGTGTAATGATAAGAAACATTCGCAGCGCTGATGGCCGCTTGATTTTTAAGTGCTGAAAAGCTTAAACTCTTGGCTATTATTAATGAACTTTTGGCCAAGTGTCGGCTTGGCGCTGTCTTGTAGACCAGCTGCCAGTTATTGCAGCCCAACTAATGAATCTGCTTAACCAAAAACGAGAAAGTCGCCGAAGCAGCAGCTGGAGATGAGCGAGATGCCAGCCGCCTGCTGCCTGTCGCCTGCTGCCTGCTACTCATTTGAGAGCCAAGAGCTGAGTTTTAATTATTTTTACTTGACTGTCATGTTTGCTGAACCCCGGACTACCCAAGTTAATATTGCTGTCAACTGAAGCACAAATGATAAAATGCACTTGCAATGGCTGCCACACGCGCCACCCACCGCAGACCCTGCTCAATGCAGTTCGTTGTTTACACTCAAAGGCAAAAACAGAACATGTTGCTAGAGCATTCGAGGAGCATGAAACTTATTAATAACTTTATGCTACTTAAACAAACTGAACTTAAGCCAAAAAGCGGCAAATGGAAGCAACTTAACAAGTTTTTCTGCATTCGAAATGCTCTTGCCTTTCATCTGATAATCCGCTTAACTCACAGCACCAGAGCAGAGGCCCGCCCTAACAAATGTAGAGCACACAATGTCGCCGGCCACGGACTACATGCGAATTGTCGCATGTGTCTGGCTACTTTACTGCCCTCTCCCCCTCTCTCTCTCTCTCTCTACCTCTCTCTCTCTTTCTCTCTCTCTACTCTTTGGTTGCGCAAAAGTTTAGCCTCTCAATTATCAGGCACTCCGCGTTGCGCCACCAAAAATTGTTCATTATCTATTCTGGTAAACAGCAAAGTATCTAGATTCAGTCTTTAGAACATATTAAAACTTTTAATTTATTTAACCAGTAAGTTTAAGTATTAATGGGCAAAAGATTTTCCTTTTATAAAACTTTCACGGCTAACTAGTCGCAAAGAGTCGCGCGTGTTTCCAAGTTTAGTTTAATTTTGCTAGCTTTTTATCTTTGTGTAGAAAACGACACATTTAGTACATATCTAATAAATATATTTTCAATACATTCAAGGTTTTGGACATGTTATGGCTTATTGGCACAAGGAAACATTTGTTTTAGCACTCCATAATCATGCATCCTAATCATTGCCAAATGCGCAAGAAGTTCGATCGATAATACTGATCAAAACGACTCAAAATCGACCAAAAATATAAAAAAGAAGTCAACAAAACAGGTTGACTTGACAAACGAACTTAACAACTAACAACTAACACATCGATTTTAATGTGTACCTAGTTGACCTATATATCCTTGGTTATTCCATATCATGGATGAAGTCCTAGCGTACCTACAGAACCGAGTTCTGGCAAAATGCGCAAGAACATGGCTCAAAAACATGTATGATTTACTTTTACAGCCGTCCCCAGCAAGAGTCCCGCCCCTTGGATGGTTTCTAGTTGACTAGCATATCCTTGGTTATGCCATACCATCGATATAGTCCTTGGGAATCTAAAGGATCAGATCCCTGCAAAATGTGCATTGAAATGGTCCAAAAACATGTATGCTTTTTCTTTCAGGAGCCCTTTTACATGAGCTGCAGCTGCAGCTGTTGCTTAACAGCCGGCTTACAGCGCTAATTTAACATAAACTGCTAAGTAACAGCACTCATTTAATTGAGTTACATTTTTGCCCCTTAATGCTATGCAACGAAAATTTTTATTCAAAACACTCGGCGACCTTCTGGGCATTTCTGTTCGCCTGGTACTTGAGTGAAATTTTAGTGCAATTTTGGGCCCCGCGAGGCGGGTGCCCTTGCTGTGACGTCATTTTTCGGTCGCTAAAATATTGCACGTTCACCTTCTATGCGTTTCTGTTCGCCTGGTGTTTTTGGGAAATTTAAGCTAAAAATTCGGGACCCCGCCCGCGAAAAGGCGCCCCTTTTGGGTATGCAATGAAATTTTTTCTGCAGCTAAAAATAATTTTTGTCTACTTTCTGGGCATTTCTGTTCGCCTGGTATTTTGGCAGATTTTAAGAAAAATCTCGGCAGCCAGCGGCTGCCAACCGACGCCCCCGCGAGTATGCAATAGATTTCTAAAGACCGTTGATTTTTGAATTTTTAAATAAAAAAACAGGAATTTCGTTTTTAATTTTAAATAATTGATTTATTTTCGTTTAAATTTACAAAATTGTTGTTTTTAATGCTAATTTTCGTAATTATTTCTCTTAAAATTATACAAATCGAGCATAAATTATGAGTTTAGCTTATTGAAACTTAAAATAACTATATCTGGCTTAAATAAAGTCCGATCCTGGAAAAACTTGGTTTGTCAGTCGCGGAGGTCCTTAAAGCTCCTTGTAGTCCTTACTTTCGCAGTCTGTAAAGAGAAAAACACATTTAAATCAAACAAGTCAGAAAATGTATAAAGGTACTCTTTGCATGGAAAAAAGGACATAACTCGGTCATATCCTTGCAGATTTTCGAAGGACATGGTGCGTTAGGATCGCATAGACCCCCTGCATCGATCTGCATCAAAAATATATGGGGTCATCTAAGAACCCCGGGACTTGTATTTTTACTTGCAAAATTTCGGCCCCGGAGCGCACGAAAATGGCCCGAAAACACAAATCCTTGAATATCTCCAAAACTACAAGGACGATCGAAATGAATTTTGGCCAGTTGGTAGTCCTGGTTAATACAATTTATTTGCCGCAGGACTCGCCAGGATACGCCAGGATATGACCGCGCTATGGCCTATTTTCTCTTGCAAAAATCGTCCTTAAAACTTCGCCGTTTGAAGGACTTTCGTCCTTTTTGTTATATTTTCTTAAATGGGAGGGTGAGCACTATTTACTGTCCAAAGGACATCCCGATAGTCCTTCAAATGGCCAAGTTAGTCCCGATTTTTTCGGTTTTTGGCACTTTTGCGACTAACCCCCTATGAAAAATTTCGGTAAATTTTTTTGTCGAATCATGGAAGTTCTTGAATGCCAATCGATAGTCCTGCTCCCCACGAGTTCAACAAGGTATATCCTTCCGATATCCTTAAGGATTTGGCCAAGTTATGGCTAATTGAAAAATGTCCTTTTTGGTAAAATAGCCATATCTCTGAAACGGCAAGGACGATTTTGATGTCCTTTTGACAGTTGGAAGTCCTGGATAATACGTGATGTTTGACACAGGACTTGTCAGGATCTGCAAGGATACGACCGAGTTATGGCGTTCTTAATTAACGAAAGATTTGTCCTTATATCTATGCTGTCTAAAGGACTTTCGTCCTTTCAATTATATATACTGAATTGGGAGGATGAGGACTAACGGTTGGCAAAAGGACATCATGATCGGCAAGGATACGGCCGATCTGCAGCCTTTTATCTCTACAGACTAAAATCTCTTTTCCCCAGCTCCTTGATGGAGTTTCGTCCTTTTTATTACATATTCAAACTTTGCAGGACAAGGACAAGGGGATCCGTACCTTTTTTAAACATTTCAAAATCAGTATATCAATGAAGGTGTGTCTTAGACAAAAGTTACTGAAATTGCAAGCAAAGCTTTAAGTACACACTTGATATATTGATGAATAAATTGGAGCACATTTTTGATACGCTTCCTTTTCATTGCAGTTCTCGCATTGATATTCGTGCTGTACAATCGCAAGCGTAAGACCACCAAGAAGAAGAAACGCTCCGGAGCGGAAAAGGATGTGCGCGAAACGGTGATTAGCTATGAGGACGAGGGCGGCGGCGAGGACGATATGACGGCATTCGACATAACCCCACTGCAAATACCAATCAGCGCACAGAGCGGCACAATGCCACCGGACATAGCCGCCTGCAAGATGCCCATTATGTGTGAGTAAACACAGGCAGGGGCTGTGTGCGCCTGTCCGGAATCTGAAGTGACCTGCTGTCTTTTGTGTGTACTCCTCAGATCCTGTGATGACACTGCTGCCGCCCGGCCAGGAGCTGAATGTGGCCTATCTGATGGAGGAGCGCAAGCAGCGCATCGACAAGGATCCCAATGCGCCGCCCTTTGATGACCTGCGCAATTTCACCTTCGAGGGCAGCGGCAGCATTGCCGAATCGCTCAGCTCGTTGGCATCAGGTGAGGCGTTCAGCAGACGGCTAAAAACCATCCGCTCATCCACTACAATTGCAGGCACCGACGATGAGAATCAAGACTTTAACTATTTACAAAATTGGGGTCCACGTTTCAATGCCCTGGCCGCGATGTACGTGCATGATAAGGCGAAAACCAAGCAGACCCAACAGTCCCAACAGCAGCAGCAGCAGCAGCAGCCGCAGCCGCCTCCTCAAGTGGGCGTGGACAATGCACTGGCCGTGGTTGCAACGGGCAGCGGTGCTGGTCCAGGCGGCGGGGCGGGCGCCACGCCCACCACGACGGAAGCCGACAAAGTTGTATTATAAAAATAAATAGTTAAGTTGTAGTTAAAAATGATGTTTCAGCTGTAAGCGTAATGCCAGGATATGGAAAGGGATGTGGATGTGGATTGTGCAGCAATTTCAGCTCGACTACAAAACTTAAGTATTCAATATGTGTGCGTGTCTCTATGTGTGTGTGTGTGTTTCTCTATGTGTGTGTATCTGTACTACGACTGAGTGTAAGTGTGTGTGTGTTAGCTTAGGTTAGTTTGTAAGCAACAAATACGGATTAAACTAAAGCAGAGCCTTTACGTGTGCTGTTACTTCTCTATAGATATTGACAAATACCAAAAACTATATCTAACAGAATATAAAAAAACTTAGCATTTCCTTAAAGCTTTCTGAAGACTTAAAAGATTCTCTTCATTTAAAGAATAGAAATTGTTTTGCCCAACATTTTGTAGCTGAATTTCTTCAAAAGTCTTTCTCAGGCAACTGAACAGATCAAAAATCGAAAAGATGTTTATCTTGTCTCACGAATTTGAGTCCGTTTCTCAAATGAATACTGAATGTCATTTCCTTTGCGACTTTTCTTTCAATGTAAAGTGTTGGATTCTTTCTGTTTTGAGTTTTCACAATTTGTCTCCCAAATTTCTGTACGTTTTCTCAAACATTTTCAAGTGAACCAACTCAAAATCAAAAGGAAAAAACTTAAACCAAAATGCATCGGAACTTAAATTAAGCAAACTATGATACTATGTAAAAGAGTTTATGAAACTTGATACAGCCTAGTTAAACACCCTGTATAATAGACGGCATTAAATGTAGCACGTAAGCAGCAGACCCCCAAGCCAAAAACTTGACCCAAGTTGGAACCCGCTCCCCGCTCCCTGCTCCCCGGTCCCTGCTCCCTGCTCCCATAACAAGCGTTCGGATGGAACACAAAACTACAAGAGTGTGTTTTTTTTTCGTGGGGCTCTAGGACTCTGGCTGCGGCGGAGCTCCGAGTCCGGACAGCGGCGGCACGTGTCCAATTGCGAACCGATTTCGCACCTGAAACTGGCTGCTGTCGCCCTCCTCCCTCTACCCCCCCGTTGGCTGCTCACGTGGCCACAAAAGTTAAATGTTGGCAGCGAAACTTTTGGTGAAATTTAAAACTAACTAAAAAAGCAAAATAATACTAGAGCAAAACGAAGGAAATAGCGAAAAGCTGGCCAACCGAAAAGTACTGTAACATAATTTTGTAAATATTAAATTGTGTAATTTTAATATTAAATTATGAGCCAAATAAAATGGACGTTAAAGCAAACACAAGCGAATATGGCAGAAGAAAGCATAACACAAGCAACTACTAGACTAATTGACAACAATTAAATTGAAATTTAATAATAATAATAATAATAATAATAATTAACGCGAACCAGTTGATTGACAAACAAAAAACAATTTCATATTTCTGCATTTACTAGCAAATACACGTGGAAAAAAATATAGAAAAAAATATATTAATAAAAAAAAAAAACAGAAAACAAACAAAAAACAGACCGAAGAAAATATAATAATAAAAAATATTGTAACATGCATTAAATTAAATTACGATTATAAAAAAAAAACAAAAAAACAACTCAAAAAATAATTGCGTATACAAAATGTTAATTAAATTTACGTTAGTTAATGGACAATTTGTTAGTAGCTAGCATTTAAGCATACTTTTTTAAAAGTCAATAAACAACCTAAAAAAAAAACCAAAAAAATGAAAGAAAACAATAAAAAACTGAATATGCAAAGCGTTCACTTTCAATGCTCATCTTGGCTTATTATTGGACCAAAACTTTTCCCCTCGACCTCAGCCCATGTTCGTGCCTAACGATCCTTGAAGCAAGAGAATCTGGCTAACATTTCCGGCCCCATCTTTAAGAAGGCGTTCGAAGTTGAAGGTGTCAAAAGGGTTCGACATAAAGCACACTTAATGCCGGAAACTGAATGACTTGCAAATACCCTGTAAGTGTGATGGATTTAAGGACAGTCTCTGAAATCGAATGAACTTCAAATACCCTGTAAGTTTGCAAGAACTAGTTTCTAGGACTAGGAGACGTCTCCTTCTATGCATTACACATTTCACGTCCAAATAAGAAAACCTTCGGGATGATTATAAGAGATGGAAAAGGACATTAAAACCTGCTCATAGGAAACTGGTTGCCATAGACTCCTAAAGAAACGTTCTAAAGAAAACTTCTTTTTCTATCTGAAACTTAACTTCCTTTCCTATTAACGAAGACAAAGGGTTCAGCTTAATAATAAAGGATATAACAGACATTATCCTACGGCAGTTTTTAAGCTCAGACTTATCTAAAATAATGATTAATAATCAATACAAATCCCTATGATTTCCATTATGCCCCCAAAAGTTGTCATTGCTTTGGTTAACGATATTATTTATGATTCACAGCTGTATTTCTCAATTCAACTGCAACTGAACTGCAAACATAAGATTTTCTGGTTCAAATCGCGTCGGCTCAAATAGTTATTCAATTATTAATAAATAACGAGTTAAGCATTTCTTTTTCAATATGTACTCGAAGCTCACTTTTCGAGCAGAAACTCTCTTTAAGACTTTACAAACAATCTACCCCATTTACCTGCCGAAGCTGAGCATTGCAGAACAGAATAGAAAACTTTCAGCGTCTGCGAAGCTTGAAAAACTCAACGGAGCATGCGACAGGCGACAGGACAACATGCAATGCGTTTTATACCAGAGACACACACACACACACACACACACACACATAGAGAAAGAAATGGCACCAAAAGCGAGGGGGCCACAGCGGTTGGGGTGGGGAGGGGTAGCTTATAGCTTATAGCCATAAAAAAAGGCTAACCTGACCTTAAAGGTTTTGCGGCCGTCTGGTAATATTGCAGGCCCGTGTCCTTCGCTGTCCTCCTTGGCGCCATTGGCAAATCCGATTTGGTTCGATAACATTTTTTGGCGCATAATAAATGAGACAGCTTTATGCTATCGATATGAAGTACGTGAATTGAGTGGACGAAAATTTGTTGATCAAATTGATAGCCACAATTAGTTTACGAGATAAAGAGTGCGGGTGTGGTTGGATGTGTGTGTGTGTTTGGATGTGTGTGTTTTGGTGGATTACGTTTTACTGAAAACATCATTTTACAATTTGTTGGCCTGGCCTAAGCATATGTGTATCTATTAAGAGCTTACATATGAAATTGACAATTATTTATACTCTGTTCACAGCGTGAAGAAGACTATATAAGTTTTGGGCAATGCTCGTTAGCTATAGAGTATGAAACAGGAACAAAAGATGCACCCTAATCTAAATAAGTCTATAACTCCTACTTTGTTATGGAGGACAATATAATATTGTCTTGAAATATATAACGTATAGAGGGAGATCTCTCCAAGCCCATAAAGTATATATATATTCTGGCTCAGCTTCAACAGCAGAGTCGATAAATCAGCCAAACCTTGTCAATACCACGCTTTTATATTATAGAGCACAATAGGAAGAATCGGTCGAAACTAGGTTCTTGTATGGCTAAATATTCTCTGTTTCCAAGTTCTTTCATCATATTCGGCATTTGCGAGGTATACTCTTCACACATATTTGCATAAGACTAATGTTTAGCATGAATTAAACAGAGAATTGCGCAGTCGGCTACAATCTAGATTTCCTTTCATGTTTAAAAATATGCCCACTTTATTTGAGACCTAAGCGAGACCTAAAGCGTTTAGACGTTTACCTGGCCGCCTAAAACAATCCAAATAATTTATAGAGCATCAAACAATTCTATTGTTTTGGCAGAGCGTTGAAATTTCAATACATTCGATTCTGTGTAGCTTCCTTTAATTCTATTAAACACAGCCTCCATCAGCTTAGAGCAACTAAATACACACACAAACACACACACACACACACACACACACACACACACACACACACACACACACACACACACACACACACACACACACACACACACACACACACACAGACACACACACACACACACACACACACACACACACACACACACACACAGACACACACGCAAGCACACATCTTGTGCAT
The DNA here is from genome assembly GCA_037075305.1 of Drosophila kanekoi. NCBI lineage: Eukaryota > Metazoa > Arthropoda > Insecta > Diptera > Drosophilidae > Drosophila > Drosophila kanekoi. The sequence goes on from JBAMCE010000678.1 coordinate 3,404,707, forward strand.
ATTGGCATGTGTACACAATATGCATACTACAAATCATAACAACAAAACATATTCTTGAAGACTGCTCGAACATATATACCCCGTAAAAGATCTTGATATACTCAAGCAGCACTTGGCATATCCTATCCTACAGATGAAATATTCAGGCAAGGATTTGGAATATCTGTTCGTTAACATGGTACAAACTTCGCTAAGGGACACTGCTATGAGGCAGACAACCCTCTTGAGCGAACACTTTCTCTCTCTCTCTTACTCTTCTCTTACTGCTCCCGCTCTATTAGGCGGACACTCCCCTTAAACGAACAAACATTTCACGACGTTCGCATCAAGCGAGTTTCCACTGTAGTACAGATTCAAATTGCTTTCCTTTTTAAGATAAAATATGTTATGTTGGAGTTTGAACTAGGGACTTTTATCTGACAGTTCTAATTTAAGAGCGATCGTTTTCAAAAGTCCTTATATTAAGAATTGCCAAAAAATTCTAATTTAGTATATTTACAAGGATTATAATTTGCCCAATTATAAGATATATATAGATAAATAAAATATATTTTCTCAATTTCTTACTTATTAATATCCTGATCCTGAATCTCAAGCAGACTTTAAAAATATAAATTGAGCTTCTATTGCAATATGTTTATCATATTTGTGTATTTCACACGAATCTCCTTTTAATGTGTGTACACCCCTTTTAGTGCACCTGTTTAAGTACAGGGTATGCTTATATTTAACAATAGCTGCTTGCAATTCGTAGCGATAGCAACTGTAAGACTCGAGCAGGAAATTACACTAAAGTCGGATAATTCTAGGGTTCTGCTTGGAAAAGCTGCTAATTGATGTACGCCTGCAACGAGAGCTGCCAACAGCAGCTGAGCCCACAAAGGCAACAACAGCCACAGCAACAGCAACAATTGACAATAGGAAGAGGAACCACAATCAAGCCAAGCCACATGCCAAGTGGCTGGCAGTTCCTAAGCTATCGCTTCTAAACAGTGTGTACACACTTATTTTATAATTGTTGTTGCATTGGATGCTGTAGTAAGCTCCCAAGCACACAAGACCCATAAACAGGTAATAATTATGCACTTTACAAAGCAAAAGATTAATTAGCTGCAGTCTACAAAGTATAATTTTCGATAGCTTTCACCTGATTGCAATGCACAGTTACAAAAGTTATCGATAGTTATCGATATAGGTGTGTATACACTTATTATTTAGTTTCCTTCATCTTCTTATTGCACTTGATTTTGTACTTAACTTGATAACAAGCAGGAAATATATAAGCAATTTACAAAGTTATCGATAAGCTAACTGTTATATTCAATGTAAAACTTATCGTTTCGCCAGTTAGTTGGTACAGCAACCACTTGAGTTCTGCAAAGCCAGTTACATAAGTTATCGATAGGTTCTTTGCTAAAAAGATCAATTGTCTTTGCGCAAGATATCGATTGATTCTTTGAAATGTGCTTCAGAAAAGCTATCGATTCCTTATCATATTCTTATGTTAGTTTACATAATACCCTGTAAATGCGAGAAATGGGTTATGAAATGTGTGTAAGGGAAACTTTTTTCATTTGTAAAAGTTGTAAATAAAGTGCATTGCATAGAAAATAATGTGGCGAAAAACCAAACTTTCTTTTAGTTACATTTATAAACATAAAGGCATGTTATTATATTTACATTTTATGGCAATAACTTTTGAAGTCCTAGAATATCCAAAACTAAATGAATACGAAATATATTTTCAATACTAAATTTAAGATATTATTAAGCAACATTAGTTTCTCAACAGTTAACATTTGCTTTTGAAATCTTTTTTATAAAGTTTAATAAGTCTCTCACACGAAAAAGGGGCTCCAAGGACAGCAAAGTCCTTGCAAGTTGTTTGTTAAACAAAGCCAAATAAATTCACTTTAAACAAATATTTAAATATATGTTAAATTTCTTATTGCGGCCCAGCTAACACGCTCAATTAATTATTATTTTTTGTGCTAAACGAATTCCTAAACATATTTTGAAATATCATTGACTTAATTAAGGAAATGCGCCCCGTTGCGCAGATGCATGCAAATTATATAGATTTACGGCTGATTTGGCTGGGGCCATGACTTGCAATTTTGTGCCCCACGGCGGCTGCATTATTGAATATCATGCACTTTATTTAATTATAAATTTTCCCTACTTTTTACATATTTTTGTATTTTGCATTTTGCAGTATTTGGCCTCAAATATTTATGCATTAGTTTGAACAAATGGAAAACTGTGTGAAATGCAACTAACAAGCAAGGTCCCCTCCTCTCTGACCCCCCCCCCCCCTCTCCCTCTCTCTCTCGTTTCTCAATTTGCCATTTAAGCCCCAGTTATTATTTGCAGCTCAATGCGATGAACATTAGAGTTAGCTGAAATTGGAAACAACATTTGGCCGATGTTATTATTTCTAATTGCCTTTTGGCCGACTCGCCCGGCCAATTGGTAGGTGGAGGCAGGCAGGGGGCGGGACGGGGTCTAATATCGAACATTAGCCGGCTCGGATTATTAAATTTAAATGCATATAAATTCGCGCATTAGCATCAAATTTAATTGGTTACTTCAAGTGCCTCGATCTAATGTTGATTTTGTTATTGTTTCTCGATTTACCTTGCATCTGGGGCGTGCTGGCCAGGTATTCAGATTTTACGCCCAATTTCGATAAGATATTTAGTGCAGTTACAAGAAATTTATGTTATTCGAAATGTATTCGAATGATTGAATAAACGAAGTAATTTACTTTTCTTTTGTAGAACAAATAACTTACTTATTATGTTTGTTTGATTAAATGAAACAAATATTTGTCTAGTGCGTCTTATAAAATACCGCCCACATTCACACCTAAACTTATGGGAACAATTTTGTACCTGTTTTTCCCTGGCATTTAGACATATAACTAATACTTATAACTAATGCTTATACATATAAACAGTTCTTAGTAGGTACAACAACCCATGTGAGTCTCAATATTTACATACATATAACAATAGAATAATTTATTAATGTTCATACATACATACAGTTATTTATATTTACATTTCTAATAAATTATTTGCTAGACTTTGAGTAGCCAGTTTTTAGTTTAATCTAAATAAATACATAGAGGTGCCCCCACGGGTTGTTGTACATGCTAAGGCTATTTAAGCAACTTAGCTAAAGCACAATATAAGAATGCAGTGCATTTTAGTTTAGAAATGCACCAAGTATAACAGCAGCTAGGCCTTCGACGATTAAGTGAACTGCTTGGTTTGCAAGCCAAGCAGTTGGTTCGGAGCTAAGCAGTTCAGGTTTGTTAATAAAATGCTATGTTATACAGCACTGTTTTAGCGGACGTTATTATTCAAATTGCTTTAAAGCAGTTGTAACAGTGAGATAAGATAAAAGAAATGTACATATTTAGTTTATTAACAAATATGTTTAATAAATGAGAATATGTCTATGAATACTATTAAGTATACTTTCCAAGCTGTTAAGCATATGAAAATAAACGACTGTTTTACCATTTTGAAGCATAACGAAGCCAATAGAGGAAGAACAATAACCTAATTTTACGCATGTAAACTTAAGAAGAAAGAAACATATCGCTTCACACCTTGGAATTTCTACTTCAACGATAGAAATATTATTGTATTGACACCCACGGCAGCTGGTAATGAACCAACTAATCAGCGTAGATCATTCAAAAAGCGTTTACGCAAAATTTCTCACGCCGCGGACTTGGACTTGTTAGCATCCCGCAGAGCTGCCGCCGCAAACTGGCCAAGACGAGGAAGAGGGAGCAGAAGAGGGGAGACAAGAGTGGACCACACGTTGTGCACAACTATCAATCATTCAATTATTAATTATTAACAAACATCTGAGGTAGGAAAAATAGCCGAAAGAGCGTAGAGTATTCGGGCACTGTCAGAGCTACCAGAAAAGTTGCCAACATCAAATTAAATACATTTAATCAATAGAATATTAATTTTAATTAACAGGCAGCTTTTACAAATATTTCTTTTGCATGCATAAATCAATTTTAATTTGATGTGTAAGGGAAATCGCAGCGCTGACAGCAAAATGTTTTTTTTTTGCAGTTGTAAATGACAAGTGAATAAAAACATAAACAAAACACGAGATTAAACATAATTAAACATAATTTATTAATGATGCTTTCAATCAACACGCAATTTGTTGAACAACAAACTGTTCAAATTAAATAATTCGACTAAATATTTTTATACCCTTGCAGAGGGTATTATAATTTTGTCGTGAAATGTGTAACGCATAGAAGGAGACATCTCCGACCCCATAAAGTATATATATTCTTGATCAGCATCAACAGTCGAGTCGATATAGCCATGTCCGTCTGTCCGTCTGTCCGTCTGTCCGGCTGTCTGTTTCTATGCGAACTAGTCTCTCAGTTTTAAAGCTATCCTAATGAAACTTTGCAGAAGTCCCTTTTTCTGTTGCACGCAGCACATATGTCAAAACCAGCTTGATCGGACCACTATATCATATAGCTGCCATAGGAAAGATCGGTCGAAAATTAAGTTTTTGTAAAAAAAAACAATTTGTTTCTCAAGATATCTCGACCAAACTCGGCATTTATTAGTTTTACTAAGCTCCTCATATATATGCAAAATCCTATTAAGATCGGACCACTATGTCAAATAGCTGCCATAGGAACGATCGGTTCAAAACTAGGTTTTTGATTGAAAGCCTTTTTTGTTTATCAAGATACCTTCACCAAGCTCGGCATTAACCATTTTCTCGGCATTAAAAGGTTGCAAGGGTATTAGATCTTCGGCGTGCCGAAGATAGCCTTTCTTCCTCGTTTTGTTTCTCTTTCTATTATGTGAATTCTTGTTAACTGAAAATCAATATTGAGAGCCTGGCCAACAACTGGGAGGCTGTGCTTGTTGCGGCTTCTGCTGCGGCTTTGAGGCATCCAAGTTGACCTTTCGGAATGACCGCAGCTGCTATTCCATTTGCTTGTTGCTGCCTTTTGAAATATTTTAAGTGGATTCGCAACAGAGAAAAATACAAAACATAAAAACTCGTTAATGACTTTGCTGGGGCAGCAGTCGAAAGTTAATTGTCGTTGGGCGATATTTAAAAGATAGCAAACGCGAGTTTCAGTTAGCCAAACCTACAGTGAAAACTCACATAACGAACACTCGTATTTGGCTTGGACAAACATTTGCTCTGAAACTCAATTCTGAATCAGGCCATAGTCATGGCACCTCTTTTAGGCGGACAGCCAACTTGAGCGTACAAAAATTATCCGACGTGCCGTCCCAAAGGACGTTCACTGTATACGATTTTTTCAAATATACGGACAGAGATACATTCGAATAGGTCGGGTATTTGATTTAAAGGATTTGTGTACAAAATAATGAAAAACTATTTATACTTTTTCTTAATTTAATTCCATTTAGTTTAAATCAAAATCAAAGTCAATGCACAAAGCAGAGAAAGAAATCGCAGATAGAAACGAGGAATCTGACTTTTCTTTTAATTGATAAATACCCATTAATAGTTATTATTGCACAATTCCATAAACATTTTGTTTAAAGAAAGAATAAAAATTGCCCAGTTTTTGAAGAGAAAAATATTATATTTTTATATAATATATATTATATTATCTTTGATTATATTATCTTCGAATAGATTAATGCTCACAAAAAGTTTGCTTTATATATGGAAAATATTTACTAAAGATCGTTTCGTGCAGAAACTTTTTCTTTGAAAACGAATGAGAAGAAATATAAGTAATAAGAGAAATGTTATAATGTTTTCCAAAAGCAATGTAGTTCCTTTAAAAAGAAAACAGGAAAACTTCATAAACTTTATTAATATATCAAGCGGAATCTGTTAGATTGGATTAGATTAGCTTTGAATAGATCTCCCTTTGCAAGCCTAGTTTCATCCAGAAACATTTTATTTGAACAGGAAACATTTGTTATTTTACTTGAATAGATCAATGCAAAATGTTTGCTCTAGTTTGCAAAATATTTGAAAAATAAACTCTTTTAAATTTCATCAGCTCACACGAACTAAATATAACATACATAGAACCCTTCACATTTCTAAGCCCCAACTCTAGTCCCCTTACGACTGCCTCGCCTGGAGGAGCAGCCGCTAGCTAATAGGGCAAAACGAAAGTTAACTAGAAATTCGAAATACTCTTTAAACTGATTTGCAACCAGCCCAGTTAACAAATGTCCGCTTGCTGCCCCGAGTTATGTTCTATGCTCATTATCAGGTTTGCAAGTGAAACTTTCTGCAAACTGACACTTTTATCGCGCATTGTGGTCAGGAGTGCAGGCAAATTTGTTCAAAACTTTTGTTTTTTATTTATATTTATATTATCTTTCCCATTTTTTTTCATGACTGACAAACGGGCCAACTGAGCTGACAGATGCACGTGCGTCCAACGTAACGCACATCCCCGCCAGAAGTCGAGTCGCAGTCTTTGGAGGTGCCGCAGTGCAGGCAACTGTCCAAAACAAACCCAAACGCACGTCTTTCTGGCTAATTTCTGCGCAGCTCAAGTTGATAGAGCGATAGAAGGGGGGAGTGAGCGGGCGGGGAGACCGGGAGCAGATAGACAGGCAGTTGGTTTTGGCTGCTGCCAGAAGTTTATTACCAAGTGCCCGGCGAGGCGGGAAGGCCCCCGACAGCGCACCGCAGCGCAAGAAGCGTCAATTCTAAACGGCACTCATTCACGTCCATAGACAGGTGAGAGGGCGGCGGCGGGAGTCGGGAGGGGCGCACCTGAGCCGAGACTGTGCAGCAGTGGCAGCTTTTTCGAGAGAAGTCTCTCATGTAGAGCTGCGGTTCGTTTGGATTCTTTAGGAGTCTGAGCTAACTGTGTGTGTGTATCTCTGTGTGTGTGTGTGTGTGTGTGTGCGTGCGTGTGTCTGTGCGTTAATTCATCATTCGCTTAAATGGGTGTTACCTGTTAAGTGCGTTTATCACGTGCTGCTTCGGCATTTCGTTTCGTTTTCTTTTCTTTTTCTTATGAGCTTTTCTCTGCCTCTTGCGACTGTCGCTTTTTCTTCTTTTCCTTCTTCTTCTTTCTGGTGGGCATGCCCACTTTTGCTGGCGCTACTTAAACTGCGACTAAGCAAGCTGGGCCAGAGTCTGCACCTCAGCCTCAGAGTCAATAACTTTTAATGAATGCCATCGAAAACGTGACGTATTTTAATTAAAATTTCAGTTTTTTTGGGCCCACAAAAATGTACCATAATAATTGAAGATCTAAAAACATAAATGAGATCGACTTACCCATTTGGAAATTTTAATACAGGCAGCCAAAACAAAAGACTTTTGCTTCCTTGTGCTTCCTTATGCTTCCTTGTGCTCCCTTGTGCTTCCTATGTATACACAGTGCGTGCAAAAAGTGTGCGCACCCTGGCATCAATCGTGTCATGTAGAGCCAGGAATGAACGCGACAATTGGTTATAAGCTGGAAAGAATATATGAATACGTGAATGAGTATAGTATATAGAGTAATATCATAGAGCTACATCTTCGGAGAGACGTTTATAGATATTTGATAAGAGAATTTCCCAGAAATGCTTTATAGATAAGAGAGACATTTAATCAAATGCTGTACCAGATCAACTATAGACCAAGTCTAAGAAATGTGAGCCACAACTCTCTTCATACCCTTGCAGAGGGTATTATAACTTACTTCTCGAAATGTGTAAGGCATGGAAGAAGGCATCTCCGTCAGACGGACGGAAGGACTCAACTCAGCTGTTGATGCTAATCTAGAATATAAGTGCTTTATGATATCGGAGAAGTCTTCTTTTTCTACATACTCTATATATACTCTATATCAAGTTAAAAATACTAAATAATTGTTAAGCTTTCAAAGCAAACAAATTTTTCGCCAAGTGTAAAATAGTTATACTCGTTTAACAAGCATAATTTATAGGCTCTGGAATGAATTAACAAATTCCCGGTTTCTAAAATAGAAATAATTTTAAAATAAATTCATTGAATAATATTTAACAATTTTATAGCGGAGCAGGGTCGCGCCTATCTAAATAATTAGACATATTTATGTTGTTCATAAATTTGGAAGATATGATTGCGAGTCGAGTTTTGTGTGTGTTTTTTGTGTTTTTTTCTCATTAGGCGTAAAACAACAAAGCAACAAAGCTGAAACCGAATCAAAACTTCGGCAGCTTTTAATTAAAACCCGATAAAGGCTGAGAAATTCGTTGCGGTTTGTCTAAACGGCCCCAGAAAAGGTAATCAAAGCGAAGAAAATTCCACAAAATTCAGTAAAAAAAAAAATATCTAACAAAAAATCAAATGGTCAAATAGAAGCAAGAAGAAGAAGAGGGAAAACGAGAGCTGTTTGCATATATAAGACTTTGATGACGATTTCTTATCCCCATTTTTGGTGCGCACTTATTTATGTAAATCTCGAAAGCGTCCACAACGAACGCTGACAAACAACCAAAATGCATTTGTGGCTCCAAGTGCGCTCCAAGCCCGCCCCAATCCCAAATCAAGCCAAACCAAATCCAATCGACCACTCGACAAGACGCCAGAGCCGGAGCCAAAGCCAAAGCCTATTGAATAACTTTGATTTTATTTCTTTGCCTTCCTTTTGTATACCCTTCTAGAAGTTATTTTAATTTTGTCGTGCAATGTGTGACACATAGAAGGATATATCTCCGACTGAGCATTAACAGACGAGTTGATATGGCCATGATTGTCAGTTTGTCAGTTCATCCAACCGTCCTTCTGTCTGTTTCTCTGCGAACTGTTCTCTCAGCTTTCGTCTTGAAACCTTGCATAGGTCAGTCTTTCTTGTGCGCGGAGTATATACGTCGGAACAGGACAGATCGGATCCCTATATCATCAAGCTGTCGTGGGAACGACCGATGGAAGAGAAGGTTATAATTGTCTATGTTTACTTCATCAAGATATCTTAACCAAAGCCGTCATATAATAGCTTAGACATGCTGCCTATATAAGGGTCGAATCTTATTAAGATATTATGTATAGATACATTATATAGCTCGATGGGAAGAATGGGTCGAGCAATATGAATTTTTGTATGTCGGTTTTCCAAGAGATCTTTGTTAAACTCAGCATTTACCAGCTTCAATACTCTCACGAATCTTTTTACCTTCAAGCCAAATGTTTAAAGCGTATTAAAGCTTCGGCGTGCCGCAGATACCCAAACTTGCTCGTTTGTATTTTTTTTTTATTTTTCGATTATTTTTCTGTATTTTCTGCTTTAATCACTTAGTTACTTGATTTTCCACTTTATGACGGATTATGTGCAAATGTTTGTCGACCATTTCAAGAAGCAGAGCGAAGAGAAGTGAACGAAAAATAAGTCTATTGAACAATTGTAAAATTTATGCGGATTGGCAACTATTTCTTCGCACTGGCTCGGCACTCAGACTCAGACTCTAAGCCATTAATCATTCGCGTTTTCGGATTCGCCCATTGTTGCCGACCGCGCTAAGCCAGTCCACAATTTATGACTTTATTATGTGAGATTACCAACTGATTGAACAGCAAAAAAACGTCGTGTCTTGTGGATGTTAAAACTGTCGATCGTAAAAACTAAAAATTTAGTGCGGTTGGGAGGTAATATCTGGTGGATTTTGCTGTGGTCTTCAATATAATCTGCATGTCAATTTAACATGCAGGAAAGAAGAAACAAATCAAACCAATTTAACATGCATGTTAACGTGCATTGAAAAATAAAGTCAATTTCTTTGTAAAACTGAATCAAGTATCATATGGTTTAAGAAAACGACAACATAAATCACATTTCTTTCATTTCAAACAGAATCAAGTAGTAGTAATATGACTTAAAATAATCTGCATGTTAACTTAACATATCATATATCAAACATTAAGGTGCAATAAGATGTGGCTTTGCAGATATGTTAGCATAAGAAAAAAAGCTCGCAATTGTTCAGTTTGGTCAGGATAACTTGAATAAATATCAAAGTTTATCATAGGAAAGTTATTTTTCGACTGATTCTTCCTATAGAGATACAAAATATAGTCAACCGATGTTAATAAGACTTAGACTATATTTAAGGAGCATGTCAAAACTGGTAAATGCCGACTTCGCTAAAACGACTCGCCTTTGCAGATCGAGAATATAAACATGTACATATAAACATGTACATATATGTCTTCTTCACAGTCCATAAAAATCTATAACCTAAGTTATTCTGGACTTAAGCTAATACATTTGTTGGCTGACTTGATTAAATTACCATGAACTTACCAACATCTGCTTTGACACGGCATTTAGAATAGATCTTTTCATTTCTAAGCTTTTCTTTTTTTTTAAGTGTTAACAACCAGCTTTACATCCGGTGGGTAGCTGTTCCAGCTACCATTCGTCGTCAATCCCTCAATGCGTCAGTCCGTCAAACGGTTGGCCCGTTGACCATTTAGTGCTCAACGACTTCCGTTAAGCTTGAAAAGAATTTTTTGCGTTTATTTGTTTTGTCGACGCTTTTGTATTATTCAAAGCTTTCCGAGATGCCTATCTCCAAGAGCGCTCGCTTTGTGCCACTGCCTGCCTCCCCCCGTCACCCTCCCCTTGCCCCACCGCGCTGCCCGAGTCCACAGCGGCTTTTGTTATTGTCCCGCCAGCCATTAATATCGCGCCGCCGATCGCCTTTCATAATTGTCACACATTTCCAATAATGCAATGTACCCCCTTCCCCCCCTCTGTCGACGACCCGCACGGGATTCACTGAAAAACTGGTTCTGTGGCAGCCCATTTTCAGTGGGTCAAGTCGCTCGGTCTCTGTGTGACCAACGATTTTTCTATCATTAGCGCATTTTAGTGCAGCAGCGTCTTTTCCCACTCTTTTGCCGCCTTTTGTTAGGCTCCACACTTGCACATATCGCAGTGACATCTCTTTTGATTTATAATTATTTTGCTAATCGCAACATATTTGCTTTATCATGCGGCTAATGAGCGCAACTGGAATGCTTCAAGGTTGCTTAGAATAACGGTGCCAGAGCTGAGATTATGGGAAGTCGAGTGCGCAGAATTCACAATTTGAACTTTGCCGCCAGTTGATAATTCGCGTAATACGTAAATTATTATTTATATATACATATTTTGCAAACAATTTTAATCGCAAATAAATTGCATCACTTTTATTACCGTTGCATTTCACTATGTTTTCTTTCTAACCAACAATTTTAACACAACATTTCAGCCGCGTGCTGCGCGCGTTCACTCAAAACATAAACAAAACGCCGTTCATTTTACCGGCTTTTGAACGCCGCGAAATGAACGCACTCTCTCGCTCTCGCTCGGCTCCGCTCTTTCGGTCTGCAGATCATATGCTTAGCCAGCAGCACGTGCAACGGAATCGTTGAAAACAACATCAGCCGACAACTGTGTGGGGGTCAAAGTGAGTGCACGCTCTCTTTTCGCTCTCTCGCTGCTCTCGCTTGCTGAAGAAGACAGCTAGGCAGCTAGAAATGAGCGCGTCCCGTGACGATCGTCGCAGCACGAATGAGCGCCTGTGTAAATAACAACAATAACTCCACTTCGTGCCGATTCGTGCTCAGTACGGACTCACGCTCGCATCTCTGCACCGCGCAAAGCATCCAATTGGAAGAAGCGATCGTCACATTTGCCTTTCAGTTCGATTTGAACACACGAAGCGCGCGGGACACACGGAGCGGAGCGGAGCGAAAGATTTTCAATCGGATTTTATCGACGATTTCATATGGAATTTTATGCGGCTCTGCGCGTTTGCCATAAAAGTGAAAAAGTGTGTGTTTGTATGTGTGTGTGAAAAGAAGCAATTGCAATAGTCGTTTTCCAAAGCGTGGGAGGAGGTGTGCAAGAATAACGCATAAATTACAATTTATATGGAATACGCGCGCCCTTTTGCTTACATTAGTCGCTGTGTAAAGTTATTTTTGGAGCTCTCGTTTTCATTTTCGTTTTCTAATTCGTACGCCGTGCCGGAGTGTTAGCGTTAACGGTACATTTGCATTTGATGCTGCCGCAACCCGCCCTTGGCCCATGCGTCGCGCTCATTTACAATATTTTTTGCATCCATTTCCGCTCAAAGTGCAGCAATGATGCGCAACTAGCGAAAGTGAGAGGGAGATAGAAAGAGAGCGAGAGCGAGATACTTGCATATGCATGCGTATTTATTTCTGGCCGCAACCCTTTCGCGATGCCCGCCGCCGCCCCCTCCCAACATGTGTTTCTAATAATGAAGTGTTTATTTTAGGCGCTCAAGTGAATTGTTTTTTCTTGCGAGAATAAATGCTCGATTTTATTTTTTCGCCAAGTGCAACTGCGGATTATCTTTGCGCAGGCGGATGCGTGTGGCCACATTTTGGGGTAAGCATAACAGCACACCATAATTCGGCACAGTGGAAACTCTACTAACGGACAGCTGTCATTGCGCTCAAATAACCGCTAGACGGCCATTTTGTTAGCAAAAGATTTTAAAATTAAAATATAAGAAAAATATAAGTTAAATAGTGGAAAATCTGCGATTCATTCCAATCAAGTTCAAGTTTATATGTAAGAAAATGTTCCCCAAATCAAATTTTTGTAATATTTAACTAATCTCGAATATATGTATATTATATAGATAAGTTTCCTATTAGTTTTTCTCACACTTCCCTGACTTCCCCTTTTAAGTTAAGTTCCTTAGCTTGGATGTCTGCACATTAGAATATTTCACTGTATCTGCATAAACATTATCTGCACATATCTTATCCAATATTGAACTTTATCTGTATCCCACAATTGTGATTTATGCACTCGCATACTGCACATATTTCACACATATTCCGGCGTTTCCTTTCGGGCACTCGCATATTTTGCTCTTGCGGGCGTTGGTGTGAAAAATGGCCAATTTAATGGATGCTGTAAAACTACATGTACTATAATTTGTGCGATTCCCTCATTGAGATAAGGACTGCTTCCAGCAGTCCTCCGCAGCTGCGCCTTCTTTTATACAGTTTAAATAATCATTTTTTATGTTTTATGCTGCTAAATTAACAGTTCATTTGGGCGAATTAACTTAAGCTCTGTTTCTACATAACCTCAACGCACGATTAACAAAATATAAAGGAGGTTTAGAGATTTTGAGGTTAAGTATTTTTCATTTGTTGCTGGAAATCGGGAAATGAGATCGAACGAAAACATTTCTTCTAGTTTTTAAAGGCTTACAAAAGTTTTCCTAGACTTCTCCCATTAAGAATTTATTTCAGACTCGGACTTTTTAACTTTCGTAAGACCTAACAAATATTTTACCAAAAATTGTGCAACAAATAAAGATAAGTTATATCGGGAATATATAGAAATTGAAATGGAATAAATGTGGTTTACATTTGGCAACTTCCAGATTTCGAGAATTTGTCAGCATTTTGTTGTATTATTATAATTTGTTGTACTATTTGAAAAGTATGTATTATCAACAATAAATAATGTTGAATACAAAATTCAACTTTGAAAATCTATTTTTTCTTCAAAAGTAGTAAAATTTGTATATTTAATCGTTAAAACTTTGTCCTTGTTCAGAGTTCTTTCGTGAACAGCCTCATTTTTGGCTTCACAAGCAGATATTTACCTGAAAACTCATTTGTTTCTTTTCTGAAATAACCTGCTTGAGCTATTTTGTGTATTTTTCTGGCAATTTATCTTCTTGTTATTAGAGAATGTCAACCTCATGGCAGTTGGCGTTGCAGCAGGGCCAAAAGCCGCCTTCGGGCAAAACTTCTTAAACAACAACTCACAAATCACATGCCACAGCTTCCAAGCGGAGCAAAACAAGGCGTCAACCACGCCCACCACCCGCCCCCTGCAGCTATACAGAGCTCACAAACTATTTGCACGCATAAATCTGACTTATGACGCCCACTCAAGAGGCCGCTGATAGGCGGGCAGAGGGCAGAGGGCCGGGGGCAGGGTCAGCGTTGCCTGGTTCCTGGTTCCTGATTCCTGCTTCACATGTTGATGATGTGTTGTCTAAGTAGAAAGAGCGAGAGAGAGCGGAAGAGAGAGTGTGCCAAATGTCAAAAGGCTTTCGAAATGAAAAATGCTGATAACTGCAACAAATCACACACACACACACACGCACACACACTCTCACAACCTAGCCAATGGGCCACTTGTCGGCCAACGTAACCTTAACTGAAGAATGTAAACTCGTTCATAAAAATCATTTATGAGCCCCAAGACAAAAACAACACGACGACGAGAAAAAGCAAAGAAGTTCCCTAAGCAGCCACCAAAAGCAGCGCCTAATGATGAATGCAATTGCCGCAATTTGTTTTTACTATTATGACGCCAGGGAGGGGCGAAAGCTGAGGGGGTAGAGACGCTGCCAATGCAAAAGGCCAAATGATGCTACACTCCACGTGCGGCAGAGCGAGGGGCGGCCAAGTTGGGGGTGTTGCCAAGCTGAGCTCGTCAAATGAAAAACCTATTTTACACTGTCTTGTGTGTGTGTGTGGGTGTGTGTGTGTGTGTGTGTGTGTGTGTGTGTGTGTGTGTTTTAGGATTGCAAATTTCAGCCTTTCGACGTTACAAAATCGTGTTTTATTTGCATATACCCTAAGCATGAGAGTATACTACAATTTAATTGCCAAGTTGGAAAAGATTCCAGGCTTAAGCATATCCGAGATTTTCGTTTCTTTGAACTTATATTAATAATGTATGTATGCAATTGTATTTACATAAAATATATAAGATTATATATAATATGACACAAAATACTAAAAATATGAGACATGCGACAAAATGAAAAATAAATAAAAATACAAAACAATTATTTGAAACTTGTTTATGATACCAAGAAAAGTCTTTATAAAAAAGCATAATGCGCTAGTCATCGGCTGTTTGGCTTTGCATATTTGCAACTATGTGGATTATAACTATATATCTAAAGAAAATAAAGACAACAGTAATTATACAATAAAAGCTCTAACAACAGTACGATCTGTTCTTTAAGCCGGGCAATTTTTCTCACTACTTCTTCGAACAAAAAGCCGTCCTTAGCTTCGCTTCATGTATTTGTTTCAGGCATCAAAAAACTCTCAGTGTGCGGGTCCATTGAAAAGATCATTCACTGTACATTACATAACCGAGTTTTTACATTTGAATACCAATAAGTTAACAAAATACTTAATGGTATCCAAAAAATGCTTTAATCTTCTATATTATCTGTTTACGCGCTCGAAACCCAGAATTATTGTGGCTTTAGCTAATCTTAACTCTCAGCGAGTGTGGCCATAAAATAAGAGTTGTCACTGTATTAAGCTGAAGTGAAAATTATTCTTGCATTTTTACACCTTAAGACCAAAAATTGCATCAAATACCGAAAATGAGCCCAAATATGCTCAAGTCTTTTATAAATGATCTGTTTACGCGCTTGAAACCCAGAATTATTGTGGCTTTAACCAATCTTAACTCGCAGTTATCGAGCATTTGGCATTGGGGGCATCCCCACAATTCGACTCAACTCTCAATTGCAGTTCTCAACACTGGCGATGCCTTTGTTGTCGTTGTTGTTGTCGTTGTTGTTGTTGTCGTTGTTGTTGTTGTCGTTGTTGTTGTTGTTGTTGTTGTCGCTGGCTTAGCTGGAATTGACAGCAAAATAATACGAGAAAAAATTGCCAAAAAAAGAAAACAAATACAAAAACAAGAGCCAGCCGAAGAGTCAAGCGAGGCACGCTGCAGAGTGGGAGATTTGCCCGCTGATCCCCAACCCAACCTACCCCCCTCCGCCCCCCTGGGGTCTGGGTGAAAGATGATGATGAAGATGCGCGCGAAAAACGTGACGTACCCAGGGCCAGTTTGAAGGCATTTTGCGATTTGCTTTGTATTGTTTCCCCAGTTTTCGCATAAACTAAAAAAAGGAATAAAAACACAGAACAACTGCAACTGCAACATAAATGACAGTGAGAAATTTGCCTTCGATAAAAGCAACTGTTGGGAGCTCTGCTTCTTGCCTGCAAGTGGAATGCAATCCGAAATGTCAAACTGCAGCAAATTGAGGGCGACAGCGAAAATATTGTATTATCGATGGGTTTACAATATTGTCAGTTCGCTAGTTTTGACATTAATGATAGTCCCGTCAAGAGAAATTCCATGAAAACTTTGACAACATTCTGCGCCGCGACCCACAAGCTAGCGATGGGTGCGTGACATGATTGTAATTTCGTGTAAAACACGATATGCTCTTGGATTTGAACTAGATATAAAAACAAGCTAGTGATGACACGATTTCAAAGAAAATAAAAACCACGATTTAGCTTTATATTTGAATTAGAAAAAGATTTGCTCAACTTTATGAGCTAAGTATATTTACTGACTGATTTTGATCGATAGTTATCGATAATATGCATTTAAATAACAGAAATTTGGCATTTTTGTCTAACAATTTCTTATAATTTCGTCATCATATTTCTAACTGAGCAAGTTTATTATACTTTTAAAGGTTCTGTGATTTTGTTATGTTGCGAAGAGTTTTAATTTTAGAGTTTTCTTGTAAGAAACGATGTTTATTTGAATTATTCAAACAATTTCTATCTGCACTTTATGCTTCACTGTGAAAACGATACGAAGTCATAAAATGATAATCTTTTGTCGTCTCTCATCTTCACCTACAGTCTCTTATTACTTTTAAAAACTAGTTGAATACCCGAAATTCTTACTCTACTATCGAAGCGAATACATTAAATGACTATCGATTTATCGTGTCACGCGCTCATCTCTACTACAAGTGTCTAGCTACACATTTGTTGTGTCTTGTGTGCAGCTCTCCCACTCGCTGCCACGCTGCCTGCCCCCGTTTCCAAGCTGCCCCGCTGCCTTGCTGCCTTGCTGCCGCACCGCAGAGGCGCGCTGGCATTTTGCTAAATTTTTATTTGTTCCCACAGTTTGTCGCTTGGCATAAATACGTCGTTAGTCTCGGGCACTGGTACTGCTCCAGCTTCGGCTTCGGCTTCAGCTTCAGCTCTACTTGAACTGCGCGAGGAGACACAAAAAACTTGCAGGAAGCTGCCGCAAAAAGTTGCACTAGACAACAACTGCAGCAGCAACAACAACAACTACAACAACAACACCATATAGAAGTCGTCGTTGCCGTCGTCAATCCTAATAGTAATAGTAGTTACTGCCATACAAGCACGTTTAATGTTCTTGGAGGCGGCGCACAAATAGAAGAAGAGCATAAAAACGGGTGGAGGTTGCCCCACTCAAAGATACCCATTACTTCCTTTCTACATGCATATATAGAAAAACCAAGTATGTAGCTGCTGCTGCACTCGCACCTGTAACATACCTGCTCACATAACCGATATACCGCTTCGAACAATGGGTAAGGGTATAGCCGGTGTAACTTCTCGCTGAAGTGTCTTCTGTGAAAATGTTGCACAAGTGAAAACAGCAAATGGGTCGCCTTGTCAGTCTACTTACAACAGGCACTGTGTGCCACAAAAAACAGTTGACCCACACGTTCCACGTTCGCGAACTCCTCCCACTACACTACGCCCTGCATCAGGCAGTGCCTTTTCGTTGCTTTGGGTGCCCCCGTCGATTAGCTGCCAGTCGACGTCAATGTCTGTCGCCTGTTCCCTGGCTTAGCTGCCCGTCACCCGTCCTGCCTACATGCCCCTGCCCCTGCCCCTATCCAGGCCCCGTCATCTGCTGTCATGTAAAGTCTTGCACAATTGCTCATCACATTGAGCCACCTCTCGCTGCTGCTCGCTCTGATTCTCTTGCCACTCAAAAATGAGAAATTGTCGCCGATTGTCAGTTGTTGCAACTTCCCTAGCCCCCTCTAGCTGCACTCCTCTGGCCGCCACTAAGTACTTATAAATCAACTGAGGCTCATAACTTTGCCTTTTTTTTGCAAACGTTCCGCGTTTAATGAAGTTTCGCCCAAGGGTTGGCGCAGAATTCAAGTCCCGACAGTCGCCTCAGGCTAATCCCGAGGCCACATTCAGTGTTTCTCTCTGTGCTGCGGGGTTCGAGTTCATTAAGCAGCTTTCATTTGAATGTGCCGCAAAATTGTTTTCAGCCTGCCCACCAAAGGGGAGAGTACAAAAAATGAATCTTTCATGCGAATCTTCCAACTGCAGGAAAGTTAGATTGGAGTTTCCGTTTTACGATCATCGGGTTCTATTGGGGTACTATGATTATTTGTACTATAAAATCATCTGCTAAACTCCAGTCCTCGACAGAAATTCCCTCACATTTCTATAAATAATTTATAGAACCTGAGAAACTTTCGTTTATCTAGCTTCGCTGTGCTTGATGAGTCTTGAAATACTCCCACGATTAACAATGCTCGAAGCGCCGCAACTAATTGTTTCATTTAACGAACTGCACTTGGCCCAAGCCACGACTCACTCATTGACTCGGTCGACTCTCTCGCTCAATGAGCACCCATATCCGGGCTAAAACACATTTGGCTACCACTTAATTTGCAAATAGTGAAGCGAAAGCTGCAGGCGCTGCACGCTCTGAAGCTCCAAGAGCCGCAGCCGCAGCCGCAGCCAGACCCAGACCCAGACCCAAAATCGCGATTCCGATAAACATATTAGAAGAACTACGAAATACAATTACTTAACTCAAGCAGCGAACGCAGGGAGGATGGGATGAGGGGGAGGGCAGCGGGAGGTAGTAGGTGCTGATGCTGCTAGTTTGTCAACCAATTTGAAAGGCCTCTGGGCAAAGTCGCGTGAGAATCTTTTTGCCACAAAAGAGGAAACAGCCAAAATGAAAACGAAGAACGGATAAAATATCAAGTAAGAGTCATCCAGCTGAGAGTGCCCGACTAAGAGCTACCCTAAGCCGGCTTCTAGTTGCCTTTTGTGCTTCTTGCACGATTATATGGAAAAGGCTTGTAGATTGTTTTCGATTGTCAATTCAATTCAGCTCAATATCAGCAAGGATTTCATATAAGAATGGTAACTGGGAAAGCGGAAAATATGATTAAACATAACTTTGGCTTGTGCCAACATAGGCCAATCGATGCAGACAAAATATCGATGTTTATCTAATTGAGAATCTAAGAAAGCTATCGAAATGAAGATTAACTTGCCATGTGCACAGCAAATTTGGTTTTAATGCTCTTATATTGTTAGAGAACTCTCTCAAAAAGAGAAAATATCGAAATGCAAATATGCTTGCCTTGCGAACTGTACAAAATAATAAAGACCAAACATCAATATTTATCGATTAAAACCTACGAGGAGTTAACGGAAAGGTTATCGTTCACTCAGATAGCTCTCCCAATGCTCAAGATATTGAGACTAAACATCGATTTTTATCGATGTGAAGGGGTAAGAAAAGTTATCGATCAAAATATACTTCTCTAAGATATACCAGAACCTTACCATAGACCGACTTCAAGCCTGTAGAGCTTTTTGTTTTTGACATCGAAGCATTGCTTGAGACGGACAGCTGAATATATCTACCTTATGTGATAGATGTTGCCTTCTCCTAACTGTTACACACACTACTCTAGCCATTCTCACGGGTTTTTCATGCGTAGAGGGTATACTGACGAGGCCAAAAGAAATGCAAAGTCACGCGCAAGATTTTTGGCCCCGAAGCGCAGGTCGTACGTTCAGGTTCAGTTTCAGTTTTCAGTTTTCAGCTTTGCTGCAATTGCAGCGACTGTCGAACGCAGTTGTTGGCAACAAAATATGGTCAGAGCTGAGGCAACATTTTGGCCCTTTAAGCGCGGGCGTGCAAATAAATCTTGGCCACAACTGCGCCAAGGCAGCCGCCGCACAAGTGTCCCAAGGACCCCGCATGTCCTAGCCCATTCTTGGCCAATTTTCTGCATTGTCTCTGGGCTGGCCACAGATCACGGGCGCATTAAACGCAGCTAAACAGCTTCATGGAATGCGCTGTGATTGAAGGCACACCGAACTATGCACAGATTGTCGAAGGAATCGCGTTCCCAATGCCAAATCAGGTTGCACTTGTGCAATAATAATGAACATGATCATGACGTTGATCGTTTGATCAGTTGCATGTTCTATAGCTACATCAATTTATTTGTAGCCTTCTGCTTTTTCATTTTTTTTTTTTTGTTATTTACTTTTTATTCATGTTGTCCACATGTTGTGACTTTGTTTGGCATACATAATAACAACGACAAGGGGCAAGTCGATAGATCACTGACTGATCATCAATTCGCTGACTGTCTGACATTGTTGTTGTTGTTGTTGTTGTTGTTGTTGTTGTTGTTGCTTGCTGCTGTTGCTGCCTGGCTAATGATCGTCATGAGTTTTATTTTGTTTGGCATGTTTATCTGCATCTTTCATGTTCGCATGTAATTTACTTTTGCCCGTCGATCAGTGATCTGTGCTGATCTCTCCGCCTCTCTCTCTCTCTCTCTCTCTCTCTCTCTCTCTCATCGTGTCTCTGTTGCCTGTTCTTTAAACCTAATTAGCTTTTTGACTTCTTGTCGCTGTCGCTGTCGCTGTCTCTGATTTCATGTTGTCGATGTGAGTGATCTTCTTTGGCTTTGTCTACACGTCCAAGCGATCTTCGCGTCAATTGTTCATGAGAAATAAAACGTGCTTTTTCCTTAAGTGCTTAAATGGAAATTCAAGTGGAATTAGCCGTCTAACAAGCGGACAATTATAGACCAACAGACATTAGCGATCTTTCGTTTAGCGATCATTTGAGAATTGATCGAGAAACGTTCAAGCACTTTTATTGCCTGCAAATATTTTCTTTAGCTTTGTGCTGACTGACCATTTAATTGCAACTACAACCCACTTGGTAAAATAAGACGACGCTGTGCGGAATTCTTTCAACAAGGGTGGAAGATAGATGGAAAAAGTCAAGATACTTGATACCGAAATGAAGTATCCTTCTCAGAACTTTCTCCCTCCCTACGTGAAAAGCTTAAAGAAAATATGACAGGGCCGGACAAAGCCGGTGAAATTCAGCTAGCTTCATATAAAACGAGCTGCGTAGGGCACACTTTTTATATTATTCACGAGTTTCCACATATCATAATAGATGTGCTATCCGAAGATTCAATCGACAGACAAAGACAAATTGCCGCATTAAGCGATAGCCGATCTACGGGAAATAACAACAATTAATTCAATTTGCATTTGTTAAAAATACAACAACAAAAAAAGCCGAAATTTTTGCCAGGCAAACACAAAATTTACATATATATATCTATTATATCTATGTATGCAAATGGAGAGCCGAACAAGGCGGCACGGGGCACTATCAAAGCCAAATACAAAATAGTTGTCGGCATGCGATTTTATTGACCATTTCAGATTCAATTAGGGGTAATTTAATTTCAATAATAACTCGATATGTGGCCAGCACAAGCGACACACACACACACACACTCACACACACTCGCAAGCACACACAGCAGGCATCCAAAAGATACATAGATACAATTTTGTATCTCATCTTGTCGGCGACTGGCTGCGGTTTTATTTGCTGCTCTTGATGGCTCTGCGCCGCAAGCTTTTGGGCGCATTTCTGTTGCATGTTGGTTACAGTTAGAGCCAAATGTAGCTGTTGTTGTTGTTGTTGTTGTTGTTGTTGTTGTAGTAGAAATATAACTCGTTTTTTGGCCACAGCGACCATAGCCAAATGCTGATTTGAATTTTGCGTGCGGTAAATGCTTTCAAAATTAGTGCGCATTGCATTTTTTTCTGTCTCGTTTCTTTTCTCTTTATTAAGTCCGATTAAGTCGCAATGTGGTTCATGTCGACCTAATGAATCTGTGTGTGAATTGTGACTTGCATTCCCCATTGTAACTTTAAATGTAATCGCTTGATTGGGCAATACTTGTGCCTCACACTAAAGCATTTGGCTTGAGTTTGTAAGGTAACTTTTACATTAACAATCTAATAACGATTAACTCTGCTTCCTCTCATTCATATCTTATCCTTTCGTACGCTCTTCTTCTATCTTTCCTGCTGTTAAAGTTACAACGTACTTTAGCATCATGTTATATGTTGCGAGTATGTAAAGCAACTGTTATATAATCTATCAAATTAGTTGTTATTTGTTAACATTATAGCCCCGTCTCTCCCTCTCTCTCTCTCAATCTCTCCCTGTCTCTCTCTCTGAGTTGACACTTGCTTATTGTCAGTCTCTGTGTTCTCTAGATCTACCTGCCTTCTTAGCATATTTGTTGTGCACCTTAATGATTATGTTTAGGAACTGGCACATGAGCTTATTAGCTCAAATTCCAGCTGTCTGCCCCTCGTCAGGTATTTTTTAATTTCTATGCTCGATTTCAGCTAATTTGTTCGTCACTTGACCACAACAAAAAATGCCAAAATACAAAATTTTTTTATATTTTTGTTATGGGACTCGCTTACCTGTGTCTGTTGACTCTTGACCGCGCAGCGTGTGTGCTGTGTGTGCGCGTGTGTGTGTGTGTGTGTGTATTAACTCGTGTTGCTTTGTGTGTCGCGTGCAGCGAGCACCGACGTCTGCGTGTTGCCCCCGTTCGCGCAGTGTTGCCCCATTGTTGAGGGCTTCGCATTTTGATGTCGACCCCGGCACCTGCGAAAACAAAGAGCGACACGCAAATGCATTTTTAAATTTGTTGTTGTTGCGTTTTGTTTGCTTTGCGGTATTTGAAAAACGCAACAACAAAAGGAAAATAAAAATAAATAAATGGAAAAACTTAAAAATTGGCGCCGGTGCGTGCAGCCGTTTGCGGTTGAAAACCCAATTTCAAATCGAACAAAACGTACAAAATTATGTTACAATATTTATGGCGGCAACAAAAAGATACCAAAACCCAATAACAACGGCAGCGAGAAGAAGAAGAAGCACAACAAACGGCAGCCGTGAAAATGTTGTTGTTGCGGTCTTTTGGCCAGGCACACACACACACGCACACACACAGGCACGCATTGTATCTATGTTAATTAATTAACAATTAATTAAGCGAAACAGCAACAACAACAACAACAACGCCAGCTACTTCATCGATGACGTCGCTAATGGTTAATGATGAGTTTTGGATTTGGGTTTGGCCTCGTTTCAAAGCGGACAGCAGAGCTCTGGGGCCAGCTCTGGCTCTTTGTCTTTGCCTTTGCCTTTGCCTTTGTCTCTGGCCACGGTTAGCGTGCCTAAACAAAATTGTTTGGAGCCAAGCAGAGCAGCCGCTTTCAAGCTGCCGTCTGCAGCTTCGTGCGGGTGCATGCGTGCTCCAAACGCATAGCCAACAAAATGCCCAACCCCAAGAAAGAAACAAAAAACAGTCCACTTCAGTCTGGAGTCTGTCGTGTTGTTGTTGTTCTTGTTGCTGTTGTTGTTGTCGTTATCAGAGCGTATATCAAATGCGGGACAGCTTTTTATTAGCTTTTTTTTGTGCGTTGACTCCTTTGCTTGCCCCAGCAGCAGCAGCAGCAGCAGCAACAACAACAGCAACAGCAACAGCAACAGCAGCAACAACAACAACAACAACAACAACAACAACAATCATAAAAGCAACAACAACTGTAGCATATGAAATTGATTAATACAGCATGATAAATATTTTCGATTTCTTATTTTATCTATTTTTTTGGTTTTTTTTTTTTTTAAGATTTACGTTTTTTCTATTAGTTTTTTGTACAATTTGTGTTGTGCACGATATCGGTTAAGCCCTTGATGTATAGTTTTTCGATAAGTTAAACATTTACCTTTTTTTTGGTGTGAGAAATTTGTTTCGGACTATTTCGACCAGCCTCTGATGTTGTATGCAGGAAATTGAGGCGCGGCAGAAAAAGAATATTTACAAAAATCCATTTAACAAAAAATTTGATAAAGTATCTAATGAATTTTATCCGTATGCATGAAGAAAACAATTAAAAGATTTTTGAGAAGGCAGAAAATGCTGAAAATACCGAATATATAAATAAAAATATATAAATTTGTAAAAAATTGTAACAAATCTACAAAAAAAGAAACGTATTTTATCATATGCTGAAAAGCTTGGATTCAAATCTCAAAAAAAGAGCTACTTTCTTTCATTTAAAACGCGTTGCATGTAAAACTTAAATTCATAAAAAAATAGTACAATTGCAAGAGAATTTCAAACATTTGTTAATACAAATTGAAAGGTAAAGATTGGAGATCGGAGATCCTGCCGCTACGCCAGGAAACTGATGCGCCACCCGACCACGATTGACAGAGCCCTGGCTGACCCCATCAGAGGGAGGCGCCTGCAAAGGTCACACCCATGTCAGCTACCTGCTAGCCGAATCACATACATCACATAACTAAGCTTTGTCCACAATCATTGCATCATTGTAGGTACTTCAATGCAATGTACAATATAAGCTACCAAGTTTTAACTATAACCTTATCCTAGCTAGTTTTTCGCTTGGTAAGCATCATAAAAACAAATCTACAAAGTTCTTTAAGACAAAAGTGAACAAATTTTGAGAAAGCTGAAAAATACTTGAATTTGAATAAAAACTGATATCTAAAGATAGTTGAACCCCTTAAGTCTAGAGCCGAAAAGAAAGCAAGCGAGCAATTTAATTAGCTGTGTTTCTTCTGGCCAGCCAACAACTTTAAGCACTTGCATACCAATTGCTTAGCCACACACAAATTCAATTAAAAGCCCAAATTACACACAATCACAGAATCCCAGTTGTGAGTGCTTAACAAGCAGCTCGTATCTAACACACCTTCAGCTTTCGAGAGCTCAGCAACAGCAGCTCGCAGCTCGCGCGCCATTTAACAAGTGCAAAATCTGCGTATAAATCTTCTAATCTCTGGCCCAAATCGCGGACAACAAACACAAGCCAACGCCTTAGCACCTAGGCGCACAAAAAGCACAAGCAGAACAAGCTGGAAACCCAGTCAAAAAGGGTAGCTGACTGGCTGGGGGGCTGAGGGGGGGTGGTGTCTGTGGCAATTTGTAGGTTATGGCTTAGAATGGGGCGACGCGTCTGGTTCGTGTCGTCGCCAACAACTAAAAATGAATCAAATTAGAATGCTGGCCAAGCCCAGGCATGGCCAGCAGAACGACTTCCGGCCGAAAGTGAACTTTCGAAAAAGGGTTAAAAACAAGTCGCGTCCAGGCCATAAAATTATTTGGGTGAGGCATCTTTGCTCTTAGCTGGGTGGGTGTGTGTGTGTTTGCGGCTGGGTGTGTGTGTGTGGGTGTAACACAAATTGCTCGCATGTCTGCGCAGTTTTATGACACTGGCAATCGAAACTTGTGGCAGTTAATTAATATTATGTGCTGTGCGTGACTGTGTGTGTGTGCCTGTATATATATGTGTGTGTGTGTATTATGTGTTTGCACAAATCCTGGATATTTGCCAAGCCTTAAGCATTTGCACAATGATTAATTCGTCACTTGATACGAACTGAATTAATTATACTTAATGCAAATTTAGAAATAAAATAAACCAATTAATCATTGATAAAATCATCAACAATTCAATATGGCAAATGAAATACTAAACATTTAGATAATAGCTTGAAATTATTACGTAAGGAAGGATGTGTATTAAACAAATCTATGAATAATTAGTTATTTTAATATTGTTATGGATATAATGTAGATTAGAAATCAATACAAAGTTGTTATTCAGCTTTATAATGCCCAATAAACCTTGACTATTAACTTACGCCTCTCGCCAATAACATTCTGTTTACCTAACTTGCAATCATTTATCAAACGTAAGCACCTGAAAACACACAAATCCCTAACAACAAAAAACTTGCAAGCCAATTAAATTAAAAATTGTCAGTTGAGGCAGAGCAGGGAGGAGCTGCAGGTACAGCAGGGAGAACAACAGTTGTTGCCGTGTTAACAGCCACGCCCAAATTGAATTGATGCCAGCCAAAGAGGTCATGAAATTGCCGCGTAATGCTGCCAGATCGATGCCCCAAGTGGCGCGTTCACGTGGCGCGCAGCGACTTTCAACTTTTCATGTCAAATCTTTTAAACACTGCAAAAGTGCACATCATCATCATCATCATCATCATCATTATGGACTTCATTGGTTTGATAATAATCATGTTGCAAAAGTCGCCACACTCTAAACAAGGATAACTAAAGGAACTCAAAACTTTTGCTTGCTAAAGAAGAAATAAACCAAATTTATGATTTCATTTCTGGGAACAGCTTTGTGTGTGTGTGTGTGTGTGTGTGAATGTGGGGAAACTGTGAGAGGGCTTGTTGTTGTTGTTGTTGTTGTGGAAGTTATGAGTCTGCGTTGTCTCAATGGGAGCGCATGAATTAACCGCAACACTTATCACTAAGCGCAGCGGGACTTTAAGAATGCTCCAGTTCTTGGGAAAACGCACTTCGGTTGCCTAAACGTTTGCAGTTTGTTTCCGATACTCTGCTAAAGGGTCAAAGTGGGCATATACTGACTATGCGCAGGGTATAATAACCAAATCTATGAAATATGTATATACATTCGTGATACAATATTCTTGGCAAGGTTTTAAATCTTAATAATAATCATAAGATAAAAGTTTTTAAGCATATCTATACATACATATATATAATTTTAAATAATTTATAAGGAAAATAGGCAAACAGGGTATCTTCACGGTCGTGCGTTTTGTTTCCGTTTACGCAATATTGTTTATGGTATTCTCTGCCTAAATGGAGCACACAGTGGGCACAGCTGGAGCATATAGCTGCAAAGCGTCGACGTTTATGCGAGCATACAAATATGTATATATATATATGTATATATTCTCATATATATCGGATGATAAATGATGTTATATGCAAATTTGTTTATGAGTGCAGCTTTGTAATTGATGGCTGCACTTGCCAGCCAAAATGCTCGACTAGGCCGGCTTGTGAGCTTGCTTGTTAACTCTTGGCACGGCTTAAGCCTTGATTTGAAAGCATAGTTAGAGATTGCCTGCAGTTGCAGTCGTTAACTGTTTTAATGGGACGCTAAAATCAACGCTAATGACTCAATTTGGCTTGGCCGAAACGGGCACAAACTAGGCCCATAAACTTGCCCGCAAGGAGCTTACATAAAGCTGAGTCGCAACCCTATGCAAATAAATCAATATTTAAATTTTATTAGCCGTCAGCCCTAAGGGCGTGCAGCAGAGGGCACGGAGCACGGGGCACGGGGCACGGTGCACGGGGCGTATGCGCTCTATCAGCAAACGAACAAATGAATGTTTGCCGCCTTGTAAATAATTGTTAATGACCACATAAATAAAAACAAACACGCGCTGAGGTATAACTCGGCTGCTTGTTAAACAAATATTTGCATTTACCTCTGATTTAGACACACACACACACACACACACGAATACACACATATACAGATATACAGGCGCGCTTTACGTGTGAGTATTGTGTTCGCTACGAAACAAACTAAATTTGCAGCTTAATATAATATTGAAAAAAGAAACTATTGATTAACTCTCATTAAAAATCTCATTACGAAAGTTGTGTTATATAGAAAAGAAATCCCATTAAAACATTAGCATAAATCGTTGCCTATTTCTGTTATTATTAAAAGAATTTAGATAAAAGCTAACTTTTTGCAAAAGTTAATCCTGTCTAACTCAAGCGCTATTCTAAGCTAAATAAAAGTCAGCTCACAATCTTCTCACATAAATATGGCGATACTTTGCTTAACGCGCACAAAAACTACTTCGACTTAATATGTATTATATATAGAGATAGATGTTTATTTTTATTGACAAATTACTCTATCAAAAAGCGAGCATCTAACAGACCAAAACAATAAAAATAGTTTGTATTTCTCTTCTTTTTTTTTGCGCATGCTTTTGCTCATAATAATAAATGTGTGCGAATCGAGAGGGAGAGTGGGGGGGGGGGGGGGGGAATATGTATATATATGAGTGTCGGGTAATGATAAACATTTTGTTGTTCCTTGGCTTTTTACTTGGGTGGGTAATGGCACTCGTATGTAATGATTATGGGGCCACTTTTCTCATAAAAATTCAAGCGGCAGACTCAATGATGATGACCATGGTTGGGAGCGAGTGAGCTGATGATGTCAAAACAAGCAACAAATTAGACTGCCAACAACAACAACCACAACAACAACAACAGCAACAACAACAACAACACTGAGTTAAGCACACACTTGAATTGAATCATTGATAAACAAGCGACGGCTTCTATTGCCTTTGATTATGCGGCTCGTGGAGAGTTTTCGAGGGTTCTGTTCGGGCCCAATCTCGATTATGCAGAAAGTATTTTGCCAACACATCTGGGACCAGAGACCACATAATAATCATTATATTTTATTATATATATTAACACGAGAGCGAACCCCACACGAAATCAACTTTAGCAAATTTTCGTCTACCATCCGAATTTCCCCCAAACTTGGGGGTTACAAAAAGAAGAAAGAAGTTGCACGCCTCAATCGTCGTTTGTTTTATCAACCGAAAATGCTCCAATAACAAAACAGAATTTTGCCCACGGCCAGACGGTAGGAGGCTCCCAAGGGGGCAGGGGGTGTTAGAGGTGAAGAGCGTGGGTAGAAGAGGAGGAGGAGGAGGTAAGAGGGGCTTGGAAAAGTCGACGCTTTCGGCGTGTTTTCGCTTTGGTTACCCGTCGCTTCTTGATTTGCTAATTCCGTGGGTGTGTTTTCTCGGGCATTTAGACAAGCCAAAACGGGCGCCCCCTTTCATACATACATATATATTCTTCTTCTTTTTTTTGTTCGGGTTTTGTGTTTCCTTTTGAAATCGAATGCGCCTCTCGCACCCTTGCCGTTGTTGCTGTTCGGTGTCTTTCAAGTTGTCTGTCTGACTGACTGTCAATTGGTTTCTTCTGAAACTGAAATGAATAG
Source organism: Drosophila kanekoi (assembly GCA_037075305.1). Taxonomy (NCBI): domain Eukaryota; kingdom Metazoa; phylum Arthropoda; class Insecta; order Diptera; family Drosophilidae; genus Drosophila; species Drosophila kanekoi. Next base: position 3,433,540 of record JBAMCE010000678.1, read on the forward strand.
CACAAGCTCTTTTGGGCATTTCCTCTTACGTTTTACTTTTATTAAATTAATTAAATTTTTAGAGTGCTCTGTGTATTTGAATTGTGAGCAGAAGCCATGCTCAGCTAGTTTAAATTGGAGCTTGGCTAAGTTCTTGCTTAAGCTGGTTAAGAGTTATTGGATCGGTGAAATCTTTCACTTAACTAAGCCCCATACAAATTGTGTAGAGACTCTTAAGAGATATCCTCAGTTCGATCAGCGGACTTCTTAAACAAACTTTGACAGAAGCAAAGTTAATCCCATTCTTTACCGAATGTTCTTCAATTTGTTACACACGAGAATCGCGGAAATTATAAAAAATAAATAATGTAAACATTAACCAGAACATGTTCCACGCACTGAACTCAGTTATTAACGTGGCACGCCCCTCAATATCAACACCGCAGAGGCTGGTGAAAAGGAGGGAGCACATGTATCGATTATTGGAACAGACGCAGCTCTCGTCTTCCTTCAAATAAGTAAACTGGGCTTTCAGGCTTTCGTTGACGGCCGGATAATAATAGCAGACGATGAAGAAGCCATCAAACATGATCGCTGCGCTGCAGCCAATAAATTCTAAGCTCGGCCAGATTAGCTGGGTTAAGTTACCCATTTTGCCTTTAAGCTGCTCCGTGAGTAATTCTTGCGATTTGATTTTGATTTTGCCCAACTCCAAAAACCAATGCCGCACCGTTCGTCCCTCCCATTCCTTAAGCAGCACAAAGCCCTGGCGGGACACAAACAGCGTGTTTTGACCTACACGATAGCCGTTAAGGCCGATTATCAGGCAGGTGTCCCGGTAGGGCCGGCACAGATGCAAATACTGCTCGGCCATGTGCTGCAAGTGCACATTCCAATAGACCAGATTCATATTAGAGAGACTCTTGTCGTAGGCCACTTTATTGCGCAATCCGTTGTGCACATGCACCATTTTCGAGCGGGACTTTGAGGTAACCGGTACGAGCACGAACCGTTTGCAATTTGGTGACACTTTCATCGGATCCTTGGCGCACAGAAAATTCGTTTTGCCATCCAAGCAGTTGGCGTTTTGCGGACAAATTGTCGTCTTGCTACCAAAATTGAAATAATACGGATTATCCTTATCATCTAAATCTAAATCGTGAGGTGCTTGACCAAGTACCCGATCTATATAACTTAGCACTACCAGTACTCTTATAATTTCCATATTTTATATATACACAGATATCGATTTCCGAGTATTATTGGAAAGGTCACTGATCCCGAAAGTCTTTTTTGTGTGAGTGTTAAAACTTTTGGGATAGATTGATTGATGTCGAATAATTATTATAATATTTAATAATATACTAGACAATGGCTATGATAATGACAATGACAATGACAACGACAATGAAAATGACAATGACAATGAAAATGGCAATGACAATGACAATGACAATGACAATGACAATTGACAATGACAATGACAATGACAATGACAATGACAATGACAATGACAATGACAATGACAATGACAATTGACAATGACAATGACAATGACAATGACAATGACAATGACAATGACAATGACAATGACAATGACAATGACAATGACAGTGACAATGGCAATGGCAATGACAATGGCAATGACAGACATTGATAATGACAATGACAATGACAATGTTATTGACAATGATAATGGCAATAATAAGTATGCTAATAATAATTACTATAATACAATAACAATACAAAATAAATAAAGTAACAAAATAATATTAAATAATTTTAGAAAAGGGATATGTGTGGCGGACATTGATTTTCTATTGAATAAAAAATCCCACAAATAGGACACAATTTAGCTGCCAACCTGTCACATATTGGCCACGTCGCATGCACAAAACTTGGGCTATAAATTAAAAAAGTAAATTTTGTGTGGATTTTCTTGAGCCAGCGCCAAACGGAAAATAGAATTCAATTCCCTTGTAAGGAGCGTGGGGTGGCAATGCAATATGTTTATCAGTATATTGATTTTCAGCATTGAAAACAAACATGTTTGCCCCATGGATTTACTTGATTGCAACATGCTACACACACACACGCACGCACACACACCATCTGCCAAATGTATCCACATGCCGCACAATTCAGAATTCCCCTCTTTGAAAGCCCTTAAAGACTTATGTCAAATGGCAGCAGATCAAATATCCTGTGGTTAAAATGCGATTCAGTGATAAATGCGACACACATGCCACGAACAAGGCGGGCGGCGGGGAGTTTGGGGCAAACAAACAAACAAATACACAGAACAAACCGAGGGCTAACCCAGGGCACACCCAAGACTCTTGGCAAGGTTAGCAATGGGGTCATTTGTGCCCGTCACGCGCCCCACGCATAATGCATGCCGGGCCATCAATATGGCGGCCGCACGCCCTGTCCTGGCCCATATTCTAGACTCTAGTAAACCCATTCCGGTATCGGGGAAAACTTCTTGCACGTTCTCACTGCTAGGGTCGATGCCATTAGTTTTGCTCGGGTTCGGGTTAGGGTTCGGGTTTTGGTCCATGACTGTGTTTGCGGTCGAAATTAAATTGCAATTTCAAACTTGCTTTAGCCAGTTTCATTTTTATGGGATTTGCGTTGCGCCACGCTTTGTTGCAGCCATTTCCCCACCGATCCTAAGCCCTTACCCACTCCTCAAACACACACACACACACACACACACACACACACACAAAATCGACTGCGGCTACGTGCAAAGTGCAGTAAAAGTTTTGCCAGCCACCGTTAAATGGATAAATGGTTTGGGGCTTGGGCTTGTGCTTGGGGTTGGGCTTGGGGTTGGGGTATGGAATAGGTGGATAAGTGTATCCTGGTGTTCTCAGTTACCGTTACGCTTAATGCATTCGATTGCACTCGTTGTGTCATCAGCTCTCTGCTTCTTTTTCTATCTCTTCCTATGCGCTATCAGACTATAAAAACAATTCATTTCTGCGCTAGGATGTCGCTAGCGAGAGGGTATTATGGATATTATGCCATGAAAGAGACATTCATTAGTTATATGTTGTTTCGAGAAAGATATTTTCTTGCTCCCATTTTAATCTCAGAGTGTGTCTTGACTAGCCAATGCTTACTGCAATTAGCGTTGGTTTTATTGTTAATCAATAGTCATTAGATATTAATATTAGATAAACATACGTTATGGTAAAGTATTTCGAAGTATATGAAGAAGATAATGAAGAGAATCGATTGATTTCAATTAATCTGACTTGTATATGTATGAATATATTCAAATTTCTTCGTTTTTTAAAGCTAATCATGAACGTCAAAGAATGTTATTATTTGGAGAAGAATATAAAGGGACTTCTTCAATTCAAATTAAATAAATAAAGATAAATTTCTGATTTATTTCTGTTTAAGTTACCATAAGTAAAGGGAGCTTATCCGGCATCAAGTAAAGCTTCTTAATGAAATTTTGACAGTACGTTTACTATGTTTCGTAAATAATTGTCATTCATAATAAACAAATCAAATAATTAATAATTATAGCAAAGTTTGTTCGTGTTTTAAAAAGAAACCCAAAATGTATAGAATATAGTGATATAATTTCCATCATGATTATTTAATACATTGTTGACATCATTGACAATGATTACAAACTATCTTGTTGATATAAGTCTTTATATGATTATAGGAATATATGTACCACAGTAAGTGTATTCACAGTTCAGCTTTGAGTACATATCCATATAGTTAACCGCATTTCCTTCATTTTTATTTTCTTTTTGTTTGCTTTATCTGGAATTGAGTGTTTTGTTTTTGATATTTTGTAACTCAACTAAGGTTCATTCATTTAGCAATGTCAACAGTTGGCTGACCAAAGGCGCCTTTGTTCGCGCAGAATGTGCGAATGAATGAATGAATGAATGGAATGGCAGTAGGAGGGTAAGGGGGGGGGGGGGGTGAAGTGTTGCGAAGGGTATAGAATGGAAAGGCACTTGCGACTTGGCTCTCACGTAGCCGCAGTTAGTTGGGGTCGTGTCAAGTGTCGTTGTCAGTGGCGCGGAAATCCAAAACCTGGCAGCTTGACTGAGCGACTAACTGAATGACTGACTGACTGACTGACTGACTGACTATCTGACTAAGCGACTGACTAACTGACGCTGAGCGCTATTGAATGGGTGTGCAAAATCTGTGCTCTACCAACACAACAATGGCCGGCGACTTGACCAACTTCAGCTTTGAGTTTGTAAAATGTGGCAAGAAAAATGATATGACGCCAGATGCTTAACAGCATACTGGGCATTGCAAATGAATTTGATAAATGAAGCAAAAGTTTTCTAGGGCCCGGCGTTGGCATAGTTCTTTCTATTCAAGAGATACGAGCATAGAGAATACGCGAGACTGCCAGAGAAAGACCTGCCAGCACTCCATAGTTCCATAAATAATCCAATCATTAAATAACTTTTTGCAGGCAAACGAATGCGATTTACTCAACTTGGTCGCGTGTTTATTGCTGGCCTTTGCTGGCCTTGCAAAGTCAAAAACTTTGAATGCACTTGCAAAGAGTATTAAAAATTCAACACACACTGGATGCGGCATAAGAAGGCAGAAGCTCAAATTTGATTAAATTAAATATTAATAAATATAAAAATAGTCGGAAACTATCTTGATAAAACATGGCATGCATATATATATATATTCCATATATTTATTGCAGCCATCGAGAATCGGAAGAGCAAGTTTTCCAACTTAATTTTGATATTAAATTTATTTTGTGTTCAAATTATTTGCTTCTAGCTTCACTTTGCGATGGGAAAACTGTATTGAAAATATGATATGAAAATCATGTTTATGACATACTATGGCTATAGGCAAGGTCATTTAAGCTTCGGCATTCGAGAGATAACTTTGTCATCTTGTTTTTTTTCTTTCGCTATTCAACTTGAACTTAAGCATTAAGAAGAAGAAGAAGCAGCAGTTGCAGAGCAGCAATCAACAGTCAAGAAGCACCCACAAAGCTTCTGCAATTAATTTCACTTTCAATTTAGCGGCGGCCGCTTTTCATTTTTCTTTTTTTTTTCTAAAATGTGTGTGCGTGCGTGTGTGTGTGTCTGTGTGTGTGCGTGTGTGTGTGTGTGTGTGTGTATCTGTAGGCGTTTTTCTCGCCCTCTGCACTGCATTTAATGGCTGATGTGCTGTAAAAAGTCGCTCGCAGCCGGGCATGGAAATTAATTTTAATTGCTACAATTTAGATAATCAAATGAGTTCTGATGTTAAGTAAATTAACCAAAATGCCACGCCCACATTTTATGCTGCTGCATCAAAAGTTAACAATTAACACTTGCGCCCATTTGGAGCAACAATTTTAACACTTTTAAGCGCCAGAGTTCCCTTTCATTTTGGTTTCTTATAACTAGGGTATAGATCGTAGTATATAGATCGAAGCATGTGAACAATGAAAACTATAAGCAAAGAAGAGAGAAACTTAAAAGAAATTAGTTTTTGGTTTTAAAGTTCAATCAAAGATTAAACGTGAAAAATCCCAAAAAATTCTATAAATTGGCAAATCTATTTGTGATATTTATCTCTCTTTCCCATATTTTCCTTTTCTTTGACTTTTTCCCATATTTTCCTTTACTTTATTTCCAGCACATTTCCCCTAGCCACACCTTATTGTTTGTGACCCGTAATTATGTTGGCCCCTAGCCTGGTTAGAAAACTTGGCTTAATGTTGTAGCTCATTAGGTAACCGGATAGTTTGTTTGTTTATTATTTTTCCCCTGTTGAAATCAATTAAACCTTCCTCAATTATTAAATTTGCTGTTAACATCAAATTGCAATCAGCGACTTCCGTTCGAGCTTTGCCGCGGCGCCTCAATTATGCACAATTCATTTTTTATGTTTAGCTTCTATTTTCTTTACGCGCACGAACCCAACATTAGCCTAATTTCTGAGCTTAGATTCAGTTTTTCATTTCCACACTTTGGATCCGGCACCTATTCAGTCCAGACCACGCGGCAATTAGCCGGTCGCATTAGCATTAGCCATTGGCCTATCGAATTGATGCGCAGCCAAACAAAATCGACAAAGTGCAGCTCTGGCGACTTATTTTCAGAGCGCTTAAAACCACTCGAATGAAGCTTAAAAGGAAAAACAAAAATAAAACAAAATCGCGCCAAAGGGCCAGGAATTAAACTATATTCAGGTTAGGGCTGAGCGCGTGTCGATAGTTTTGCGAGAGTTGAATTCGACGAAACCTCATAAAAATATCCACTTATATATAAGATTATATTATGTTTGTCATATTCACGAGAACTTAAAATGTTCACTTATTACATTTTCGAGATGATTACGTTTTAATGCTAAAGAATCGCATCGATATCGATATAAATCGATTGGAAACATTCGATTGGAGAGCTTTTTTTATATAGATAATAGACGAGAAACTTAGAGGGCCAATTTTATGTCTCTATAATCTAACTTTCCCAATATAATTGTAAATCGATATTTATCGATATTGATTTGAAGAATACGTTGTTACGTATGTTATATTAACTATATATAGTTGGGTTATCCTCAATGCCCCAAAGTTTTGGAGGCAGGTTTTCAGACACGAGCTCAGCTCTCTTGCAGGATATACGAAAATAAAAACAACTTTTGGCTAATGCCCAAAGCTCGTTCTGGTCGAATAATGAGCAACTTTTTGACGTGGCACGCAAAGCGAGACAGGTTACGAGGCATAAAGAGGGCGAGAGTGAGACAGAGATTTAGGAAGAGAGAGTGAGTGAGCGGACAGAGAGAGAGAGAGAGGGAGGGAGAGGTCACGGCTTGCAAAGTAATAAACGCTTAAGTGTTCATGGCTATTGTTTGGCAGGACATTGCAGGACTTGGGCAGCTGGGCAGCTGGGCAGCTCGGTTGGAACTTCGACGCTGGCAGATCGCCAGCTGTAACCGTACAAAACTTGTTAATAATTAATTAAGTTTTATTTATATATCTCGTGTCTGGCTGACTGCATAAAAGCTTTCGCAATGCTTTAACTTTCGCTGTTGCACGTACCCAAGCCTCGGTTGGGCGTCCTCCTCCAACACTTTGGCCCAGGCTCTTTGGGTCCTGCGGTTCGCCTTTGGCTCGAGTGTGTGGTCATGGCAATAAGAGCTATTGCTTGCCATTGTTGTTGTTGTTGTTGTTGTTGTCGGTTGTTGTCGGTTGTTGTCGGTTGTTGTTGTTGTTGTCGGTTGTTGTTGTTGTTGTTGTTGTTGTTGTCGGTTGTTGCCGTTGTTGCACGCTCCAGTCAATTCGCGTTTATGTTTTTTATTGTTTCTCGGGCTCTTGTATTTTATTGTTGCCATTTGTTGTTGTTTCTTTTTTTCAAGTTTTGTGTGTGTATTGGCAAAAACTAAGGAAAATGGCTGTGAGAAGGCCAATTGACTTTTTTAAACTTTGACATTTTTACCGGTTTGGCTTTAGCCATATTTTGTTTCTCCTTTTCGCCATGCACTGCTCCTGTGGCCTAGCCATGTCCTTGGCATTTACAGTTTGCATAGTTTTCAGCTAGCAGCAAATGAGCAAAAATGTCTTAAATCTGACATTTATATCGTTTCGAATATGCAATATCATTAATTGAAGCACATAACACACATGAATGCTTTTAGTCTAATTAAATATGAATAAGGTTACGTGTCAAAAAGTTTGCGATATTTGGAGGCGAGAATAATTTTCATATTTTTACCATAAGTTCTCTTATGTGTCAAGTTGAGAGCTCGTCTGTAGCGGCGCATTGAAAGCTCAAAGAAGTTTTAAGTAAACTTAGATTATGATTTTGTGATGTTATGTCATATTATAAGAGACCGTGGTGTGAACACTTTGTAAGCACTGTAACGTTTTCGGCCAGCAGTTCATTGGAAGCTTTAATTGGGAACTTTAATGTGACTTGAAATTGATTGTATAAAAGCTTTTAATGGGCTTAAATGTGACTTCAAGCATCAAGAAAGCTTCTGTAGAGCTTTAACATAACTTCAAATACAGCTTTTATGACACTTTAAACAATCAATAAAAGCTTTAAGTGAGCTTTAATGTACCTTCAAATAGTCAAAAGAAACTTAATGCGGCATTTAATGATATTTAATGCTTTTGTAAGCCCTGAATGTGCCTTCTATTATCTAAAGAAGTTTAAGGTTTGAAAGCACCTGAAAGCTTCAATTTAGATTAAGTTGATGCATGTATATCTTGGGTCAATTTATGAGAATCAATAAAGGAAATCTTTTTACTGCAAGCCTAAACCTTTCTGCAATATTGTTCTTCGAAGATAATGAAATAGTTTATTACATTTAACATTTCTTTTTATTCTTCGCAATATTAACCAGATTTTGACTTAATCCTTACGCTTTTTTGCCTTTAATAGGTTTTCCTTATGGGCTGAAATTCTTCACATAACGCATTCCCAATAGCAATTGCAGCAACATCAATTGGATTTCACTTTAATGTTTATGATTGTATAATCACTTTTTTTTTTTTTTGTGCATATCTGCGCCATAAATTGCAATTGTTGTGCCATCTGCCATGCGAGGCATTCAATTTATAATCAATTTGCAGTTAAAATTTGCACAGCACAAAATACATGACTCCGGATGGCTGCGATTGAGTGGCAACAACAACCAACAACAACAACAACATTTTGTTTATGTCCCATGCAAATTTATTAAATGGTTTTTCCTCCTTTTTTGCTAATTGTTAAAAAAAGGGGGAGAAAATTTCGTTGCGCCAAAATAAAATGCAGACACATAAATTTGCAACAGACAACAAGCGGCGGCGGCGTCTGACATTGAAAACAGCTGAAAGTGGCACGAGTTGAGAGTTGAGGGAGGGGTGGGATTGGGAGTTGGGCATGTGAAAGGGCCAAGAGGCAGATGCCGACGTGTTCAAGTGTCGCAACTCTAATTTATTTTGGCACCGGACGCCACTGCAACTGCAACTGGCACAGAGCAAGTCTTAATTAGCCGCAGGCACTTGACAACTGGCATCAGCGACAACTTTTTGGTCAATTGTCTCGGGCGAAGAGACAACCAACTATTTGCCGGGTGGTCCTCGGCCTCGGCCATCAAGAACTCATTTCCCGTGAGGCATGAGACGCGAGGCATGAGGCGTGAGGCGTGTTGGTTGTTGCTGCAACCCTCGAAAGGGTTACACTGCCATTAAATTATTAAATGGAGCGCAAGAAAAAGCCGCTTCATTTGCACTTGAGCCTGCAGAAACATTGGCTAACATTTTGCATTTACAACTTTTGCTGCTGCCTAATCAAAAGTTGGCGGACTCGCATCTTTTTGTTTATTTCTTATCGTCTCGTTTCCGTTTTGCTAGCTTCCATTTTTTGGTTCCCATAGCTCTAATTATGAGTGTAGTTTTTTCGCTCTCACTGTTGTTGATTAACTCGGCCTGGATTAGCCTCATCCGTATCCTTTTGCACATGTGCCTGAGTGTCTGTTTGCATAGATGTGGGTGCATGTGGAGTAGTTGTAGTCAGTTCTTTGCCCTAGCTCGTTCGTTCTAATTGAGTTTCGTGCGAGTTGTGACAGACACCAAGCCAGGCAGCAGCAAAAACAAAAAAATAGTAGAAATAAAAATACAGATAGGAAAAACTGCAGCTAGAGCTACTCAGCTCTCAGTTCTCGGTTTGATGCATGGCATTTTAATAGGAAACCAACAGGAAAATGAAGATTAAGCTACTGCAAGATATGCTGAGGTGGCCGACAACATTGATGGAGTGTTGAAAATGAGAAAACAACACGGACTTAGCAATGGATTTAATTGCTTAACAATGAAAGGACATAGCTCAACGAAAGCTTATCTCGCTTTTACCGAACGTTTACTAACACTGGAGAGCTTAGGTTGTGGTTTTGTACTAATCCAGCACATTTACCAACACTCACGTTGAGTTTGATCGTGAATTAGATATTCATAAAAGCATATGTAGTTGATAACACTTGGATATAGTTTTAACAGTTTATCAATTGAGTAACTTACCAACACTGGCAGCCATTTTCCATTGGGATGATTAGCATGCAAGGAATGGCCCTGTAAAGAATCAATTTTAGCTTTTATATAGTAATTGCTTATTGAAAAACTTATTTATTTTCTTCTATAGTCAAAACTCTCTTTAGTGAACAGCGTTTGCTTTCTGATCAACAGGACTGAATCCCTAATAGAGGCAATATATATGCAGGCAGTTTTATTCAGTTCTTAGGTAATTCTATCCCTGATTTCCAACACTGGCTGTCAAAGTTACTTGGCATAGGACTAGGCATTTCTCAACTTTTAGACATGTCCATAGTTTCTAATACGATACGTCAACAATAACTGACGCTTATTCCCCATGCCAATTAAGGTTCTCTCTTTCTATTGTCCGTTTACAACACTCTACTCACACACACGCACACACAGACAGCATACACACATGCGTTAAGTAAACTTTGTCTAAGCATCTAAACCTCACACAGAGAGCGCAGAGTCAAGATGCTGCACAAATGAAAATCAATTTTTGTAACTTGGTCTGAAATTGCCAAGTATGCCGAGGCGAGGCCGAGACGCAAGAAAGTATGGGAAATGTACAATATGATTTTGAGTAGCAGTCGTTTGTGTGTTGCAATAATAGTTGTACACATAGAAAAAAAACTGAGAAGAAAAATGATAATAAAAGGAAAAAAACTTTATCGCTGGGCAAAAATCTATTAAGAAAGTTTTGCCACAACGCAGCAGTTTTAGTTGGGTTTTTGTTTCTTCGGGCTAGAACAAGTCGAAGAAGCTGCAAAAAGTTGCAGTTGGCTTCGTGTTTGGCTTTATGAGTTTGCTGTTGTCTCCTGTTGTTGTTGTTGTTGTTGTTGTTGTTGTTGTTGTTGTTGTTGTTGTTGTTGCTGGCAAGCTGCCTAGATAAGTGTTAGCGATAGGCTATTGAAACGAAGCCTCAAATAGCCGCCCTGCCCGCCACGACCCCCTGAAAAGCTTTGCCAAATAATAGGAATATACGCACTTGTGTTTTACCTTTTGCCGGCAACAGCATTTCACTTTACAGTTTTCGAGTTGCCAAAAATTTGCTTTTACATTGTGCGTTGACATTATATTGTAGTCAAGTCGAGTCAACTGCAGCAGCAGCAGAAGCTTTGCCTGGGGAAAATGTCAAGGAATTGTTGTCGACTTCAGCCGCGAGGCATTCACCAATTGAGTTTTAATTAAGAAAGTTATGAACGCAAAAGCGTTTGCAGTTCTAATTCAATTTCAATGCTCACATGAACAAAAGCCGCAACACCAGACAACTCACTCGCTGCCAGTTAGCCAAGTTTGCAGCAAGGGCTTAAATATTCCAGACCCGCTTTGCACACAAACCACATCAATGCCAGACGACATATCAATTGTCATTATTTGTTAGCTTTGCCATTATTTCCCGCGCGCACACACGCACACACACACACCCATACTCACTCGCATTTTGGCTCCCAAAAGTCTGCGGGAATTTTCTATATATATTTCTCTTAACTGTCGAACTTGAAACAGCTTCCGTTAAATTACTTCAACTTCAAAAATAGCTGGCACAAACTTTTATTATTGCATTATTCTTTTTATAAGTTTTTACAATTTCTTTTTTCCCACATTTTTTTGAAGTTGAGCAAAACGTTTTCGCATTGAGGCGTGTAAAGTTTGCCATTCGCAAAATTAAACAGACAATTTGCGGACTAGTTAAAAGCGACAGCTTACACTTCTTCAAAATGATTTCATAACATGATTTCCTGCGTTGGTTGCGAGAAAACAAAATCTGATTTTTGACCTAAGTAGTAAGAGGAGAATAAGAAAGAAAAAGAGAAGAGAAGTTTTTCCGTGCAAAACTCTAGTAGATTTCATTCTGCCACAAAGGCAAAGGGTAAGATTAGTTATTCCGTAGTATATAGAAAAATAAGCTAATATCTGTTAAACAACAAATTCTCAATGAACTTAAAAACAGGGCTAACAACTCACAAGAGGTTAATAACGACAAAAGTATTCAAAGACCTATAAAAATATGTGCTGCAAATATTTCTCAGAAGTACAAACAGTTATTGTCATGGACAAGCTTGAAAGAAAACAAAAATAATTAATAAAAAATGTTTTTGGCGAATGTTTTGCGTTTTGCAGAATCTTATATAGAATATAGCTTCTATATAGAATATAGATATGGAATAGAACATTTAGACTATAAATATGGAATACGAAATTCATAAAAAATCTCAGAAAAAGTACTTGGAAGTACACCTTGAAAGCTAATGATCATTGAGTTCTAGCTTAAGAGAGAGCACTTGACATAATATATAAATAAATAACAAATACGCATTAACAAAATGCGCCACTTGAGCGCGAACAAAAATAATGGAGCAGAGGCCAAAGCTGGCCACGGCAAGTCTCCGGAGCTGGGAATAGTACGACATGTACGTGACGCGAGTCGAGTGTGAAACCACAGGAACTGTCAGACAATGCGAGTGGGAGATGAAGAGACAGCAGCAAGCAGAAGGCAGCCAGCAGGATGCCAGGCAGGACACTCAACAACGCCCTCTAATGTGGCCAGCGTGTTTGTTTGCTCAGCTCGAGCTCGAGCTCGAGTTGGAGCTGTAGATGGAGCTGGCGTCGGAGCAGGAGCTGCCTGATGATGATTGTGTAGATGATGAAGTTGATGATGACGTTGCTGCTGCTGTTGCCAGTTGCCAGTTGCCAGTTGGCAGTATTAGCCACAGCCCAAGTGTCAGCATTGAGCATGTCCTTAGCAATGAGATACACACGCTGCCGTTGGGTCAAACCCGCTCGGCTGCCAGGAGCATGTGTCTGAGCTGGTAACAGCCAGGTCCCAGACATGACCATTGCTTGGCCAATTGTTGTTGTTGTGTGTGTTGCTTGTGAAATGAAGATAAATGTTTTAATGTAAAGTTGAAAGGCAGACAACGGAAGCACACACACACTCAGCCACAATAGAGGACGAGTGCCTGACGTGTGCCTGAATTGGTCTACGAAAGTTTTTGTAATGGAATTATGGCATTATATTAGTGCAGATATGCATATCATAAGCCCGGGCTAAGTACGTGGATAATGCATAATGTAACCAAATGGTTTTACACGGCTTACTGTCACGTTCAACACATTCGTTAAATTAGCCAAAATGGCTAAGCATTCTACTAAACAAAACGTGTGCCAAGGCACACTTTGACCCTTAGCCCTTAGATTGAGTACCTTGGATGCCATGACATATATTGTACGTGTTATACAGATCTTTAAACTTAGATCGAATTTATTCGACTTTATTTAAGTTTGTTATGCGAATTTAACTATTGACTAACATTATTTTATTTCCTTTTTTGCAGATAATAGTTATGTGTATATATCTTGTATATAACAAATCGAAATATGTTCGCATATCTTTCAAATATATTCTCGAGCGTAGATTCCAAACATAAGGTAAGCAGGCGGGAAAATATTTATTTATTTTAAGTAATTATATGTTTAAATAATAAAACTAACTTTTTGTATACATTAAATAACTATAAGTATAATGATTAAAACCATATTTTACTTCTTCTTCTTTCCAGCTAAATTGCTGTCCAAAGTATTTTCATGTTTTCTAGTTGCAGCAACAAGAAATATTAAAAGGAAATTTCAAATTTTATGTTTGTTTAAGCTTGCAACTGTTTTTTATTGTTTTCTTATGTTTTTCGCAATATTTCGGCATTAAGTTTTCATGCCCAATCGCCACGACTTGCTTCGGTTTCGTAGCATTCCGGAGAATGTATTTTCCACATTTTGTATTCATGGCGCGTTTTGTTTTTTTTTTTATTAGAAGATGCAACCAAGCAAACCGCAACAACAACAACAGCAACAAAATAGAAACAAAAACAACAGAATAACAAAAAAAAAGTGTTTATTTACATTGGCGCGAATGGAATTTCATTTCTTTGCTCAACTTGACTTTTGCCTCTTCTCGTCAACTTCTGTTTACTTTTATTTTGTGGGTTATTTTTTGCGCCTTTTGTTTGATGAAAATTATTTCAGCATAATTTGGCTCATTAAAATTCCATAAATGGCGCGGCGAACGAAAATTGTTAACATTTAATTGCTTTTTTCTGGCACCAAAACCCGGCTCGATGCGATGTTTGTGTCGATAAGAATTGATTGCGTTGTCTCAACACCTCGCAGAACTTCAGATTCGCGACGCCTCAGCTTGGCTGTCTCTTCTCATAATTAAACGAGCAAGTGAGCAGATCTTCGGCACGCCGAACATTTAATACCCTTGCAGACATTTGGATTACAGCATGGGAATTTATGTGAATATAAGGAAGCTTGCCAAGGCTGAGTTTGGTGTAAATCTCTTGGAAACAGTATATTTTGGCAAAGGAAAACTAATTCTTCGATCGACTCTTTCCATACAGATATAAGAATAACCTCTGCTAGTGCGATCAAGAAAAAGGTTTCCAACAAGAATCTGCGTTTTCACCGATCGCTCCTACACATATGTACTGCCTGCAGCAGAAAGACGAACCTATCCCAAGTTTCCAGATGTTAGCTGGGAGATAATTGAGAGACAAGTTCGCACAGAAACAGACAAACGGACGAATGGACAGACGAACTTGGTTATATCTACTCGACTTTTGATGCTGATCTAGAATATATATAAAGTATATATAGTTTCGAAGATGTCGCCTTTTATGCGTTACACATTTAATGACAAAATGACAATACCCTCTACAAGGGCTTACAAGTTGTGTCGGGCCCTGTCTGTTTATGGGACATCCTGCTGATCCCCTATCTGACTGATGCTGCAGGGCAGTTGCTTCTTTTCGCTTCTCTCTTAAAAGTTCCGCTTCTCTCGCTTCAACATTTGTGCACACATTGCACGCACATGTTTTGTTTACACCCTGAAAATATTTTAAAACAATGCACATGGCATATGGGCGGCTGCCCTCATGAAAGGTTCAAATTCGTTGGATTTATTAAATAGTTGACCTTTTCGCTCACTCTCTCACTCTGCCCCTCACCGGATCTTTATGACTCTCTCTCTCTCCCTCTCTCTCTCTATCTCTCTCTCTTACACTCTCTCTCACTGTATGTCGACATTCACGCACGCGCACACACTCACATTATTTTTTATTATTTTGACTTTATCTGAAATGCTTATCCCTCACTTAATGCAACTCCCCCTCTGCAACTGACGCATGCCCCTTGCTGCTGTCACGATGATCTTTGGCTGCGTCCACAATGTGGGAACATGCCTGGGTCGGTCATTCGTCTGATTATGATGACATTATTGGATGAGCCGAGCGCCTCGCACCAGCATCATTTGCGGTTGTGGGTTGCGGCTTTGCCTTTGGCTTTGCCTCTGACTCTGACTCTGACTCTGCCTTTGGCGTGTGATCTGCTGCTGACTGCGGACTGCGCCCTTGATCGCATAATTATAGAGGGGCATCAACGGTTTTCGACTGAGTAGGTATCCGTATTTGCCATACGCTTCCTTATTTCCTCTTCTGTACCTAACACGCTGCCTATCTCTGGCCCCTTCCTTTCCTCTGTCCAGTTTTCTGTCTCGACTTTCGCCTTCGTGCAACATCTGCTGCAAGTAGCTCCTCCGAGGGCGTGCTGTCTGCCACATTTTGCTGCTGTTGTCGCTTCTTTGTCTTTTTAATTTTATAATACCCTGTACTTTTGTACAACAACATATGGTATATTAAATGTTATATGATCCTGTGAAGTTTCTTTGTATTGATTTCATTTGTTATTTTTGCTTGGATAAATCATGCTAACTTCTTTTGAATATTTTATAGTGCGTATATATTGCATTTTATTTCTTTAACCTTTTACAGGGTATTTGCTAGTCCCCACCTAAGTTAGTTGTTGCTTGTTTCTTTGTGTCTTAGTGCTTGATTTTTTTAGTGCATTTCGATGTCACAATAATTTGAGCGCAACATTTCCATTTAATACGCTTCATTTGTCGCTCTGTTGTGACATTTTCATTTGTCAGCAGTTCATTAGTCAACGCATGCGCTTCCATTTGTCGCAGGACCTGCGAGCTGTGCGCGATACTTCTATAGCCGATGATATCTGATAGCCAAGGCACAGGAATTGACATTAATTAATGTGCACATATCGACACCTTATGTCACCTATGGGAAATTATTGTGCCAAGCGTGGGATCGGCACTTCAAAGTGCCGAAATGTTGAAAAGTTTTTCCCAAATATGGGCAATGCTTGGGGGTAGGAGGTTTGTGCTTAAGCGAATAGAAATAATATTAAGCCCTTATTCTAGCTTGGAGCTCGAACCTAATTCCTACTTTCCTTTGGGATATCGACTGCATGTATGTATATGAAGAAGTATATCATTTGCTGTATAAAATATTATTAATTATACTTTAACTATATCCAATGTTCATTATATAAACATTAGTTATTGTAACTTAACTATGATTTGCTTGATAAATACATTATTAATTGAAATTGAATTGTATTTTGTGAAAATCGAATGAGATTTGACCGAGTTATGAACGTGGGAAATTTTGACCTATGTCCATATACGAAACTTGAGGTAAGATTTGGACATGAATTTCGGCCAAAAAATATGTGTTCAGGTTTAAATGCCAGATTATTTTAGAGGGAAAACCATTAAGAAAACTCCAAACTTCGTCGAAATCGGATGAGAATTAACCGAGTTATGGGAATGACAAATTTTGGCCTATGTCTATTTACGAATCTTGCGGTAAGATTTGGACATGAATTTCGACCAAAAAAATATGTTGTCAGATTTTAATGCCAGATTATTCTAGAGGGAAAACCATGAAGAAAAAGCCAAACTTCGTGGAAATCGGATGAGATTTGACCGAGTTATGGGAATGGGAAATTTTGGCCTATGTCCATATACGAATCTTGGGGTAAGATTTGGACATGAATTTCGGCCAAAAAATATGTGTTCAGGTTTAAATGCCAGATTATTTTAGAGGGAAAACCATGAAGAAAAAGCCAAACTTCGTGGAAATCGGATGAGATTTGACCGAGTTATCGGAATGGGAAATTTTGACCTATGCCCATATACGAATCTTGGGGTAAGAATTGGACATGAATTTCGACTAAAAAATATGTGTTCAGGTTTAAATGCCAGATTATTTTAGAGGGAAAACCATGAAGAAAAAGCCAAACTTCGTGAAAATCGGATGAGATTTCACCGAGTTATCGGAATGGGAAATTTTGACCTATGTCCATATACGAATCTTGGGGTAAGATTTGGACATGAATTTCGTCCAAAAAATATGTGTTCAGGTTTAAATGCCAGATTAATTTAGAGGGAAAACCATTAAGAAAACTCCAAACTTCGTGGAAATCGGATAAGATTTGACCGAGTTATGGGAATGGGAAATTTTGACCTATGTCCATATACGAATCTTGGGTTAAGATTTGGACATGAAATTCGACTAAAAAATATGTGTTCAGGTTAAAATGCCAGATTATTTTAGAGGGAAAACCATTAAGAAAACTCCAAACTTCGTGGAAATCGGATGAGATTTGACCGAGTTATGGGAATGGGAAATTTTGACCTATGTCCATATACGAATCTTGGGTTAAGATTTGGACATGAAATTCGACTAAAAAATATGTGTTCAGGTTTAAATGTCAGATTATTTTAGAAGGAAAACCATTAAGAAAAAGCCAAACTTCGTGGAAATCGGATGAGATTTGACCGAGTTATGGGAATGGGAAATTTTGACCTATGTCCATATACGAATCTTGGGTTAAGATTTGGACATGAATTTCGACTAAAAAATATGTGTTCGGGTTTAAATGCCAGATTATTTTAGAGGAAAAACCATGAAGAAAAAGCCAAACTTCGTGGAAATCGGATGAGATTTGACCGAGTTATCGGAATGGGAAATTTTGACCTATGTCCATATACGAATCTTGGGTTAAGATTTGGACATGAATTTCGACCAAAAAATATGTGTTCAGGTTTGAGTGCCAGATTATTTTAGAGGGAAAACCATGAAGAAAAAGCCAAACTTCGTGGAAATCGGATGAGATTTGACCGAGTTATCGGAATGGGAAATTTTGACCTATGTCCATATACGAATCTTGGGTTAAGATTTGGACATGAATTTCGACTAAAAAATATGTGTTCAGGTTTAAATGCCAGATTATTTTAGAGGAAAAACCATGAAGAAAAAGCCAAACTTCGTGGAAATCGGATGAGATTTGACCGAGTTATCGGAATGGGAAATTTTGACCTATGTCCATATACGAATCTTGGGTTAAGATTTGGACATGAATTTCGACCAAAAAATATGTGTTCAGGTTTGAGTGCCAGATTATTTTAGAGGGAAAACCATGAAGAAAAAGCCAAACTTCGTGGAAATCGGATGAGATTTGACCGAGTTATCGGAATGGGAAATTTTGACCTATGTCCATATACGAATCTTGGGTTAAGATTTGGACATGAATTTCGACTAAAAAATATGTGTTCAGGTTTAAATGCCAGATTATTTTAGAGGGAAAACCATGAAGAAAAAGCCAAACTTCGTGGAAATCGGATGAGATTTGACCGAGTTATCGGAATGGGAAATTTTGACCTATGTCCATATACGAATCTTGGGTTAAGATTTGGACATGAAATTCGACTAAAAAATATGTGTTCAGGTTAAAATGCCAGATTATTTTAGAGGGAAAACCATTAAGAAAACTCCAAACTTCGTGGAAATCGGATGAGATTTGACCGAGTTATCGGAATGGGAAATTTTGACCTATGTCCATATACGAATCTTGGGGTAAGATTTGGACATGAATTTCGACTAAAAAATATGTGTTCAGGTTAAAATGCCAGATTATTTTAGAGGGAAAACCATTAAGAAAACTCCAAACTTCGTGGAAATCGGATGAGATTTGACCGAGTTATGGGCGTGGGAAATTTTGACCTATGTCCATATACGAAACTTGAGGTAAGATTTGGACATGAATTTCGACTAAAAAATATGTGTTCAGGTTTAAATGTCAGATTATTTTAGAAGGAAAACCATTAAGAAAAAGCCAAACTTCGTGGAAATCGGATGAGATTTGACCGAGTTATGGGAATGGGAAATTTTGACCTATGTCTGTATAGGATACTATTTTCACATGAATTCTGACCAGAAATAATGTTGCCAGATTTACAAGTAAACTTGATCTAGAGGTCAAACCATGAACAAAAAGCCAAACCTTATGAAAATCGGCTGAGTTTTGACCGATTTATGGGAGTGGGAAATTTTGACCTATATCTATATAGGATAATAGTATAACCCGGCCTTGCCCGTGGCAAATTTACCACTGTTGCAGGCAAAGTTTCCCAAATCGATGAAACAAGTTTTCGCCAAGTTCTTGCAATGCCTAAAGGAAAATAGGCTCGGGATTGAGCTAAGTAAGACTTTAATTTTCCTTTTCATATATTTAAAATTGTTTCTATTAAGAGACTGTTTTCAAGTTTAACTTGAACTTTTTCTACTAAATGCTTGACAGCAAATCTTTTGGCCAAATTTATTGCTAAATATTTGATTAAAATGACCTTTTCCTGTGCCGCTTCGTGCAACATTTATTTGCATTTAAGCTAATTGCAATTCTGTGAAGCCTGCTAAATTTAACTCACATTTCGTGTACCTGTCCGCTTGCCACTAAACTTTTTCCAGCTCAACTGTCAACATTTACCCCTCCGCCCCTCAAGCAACACACATTTTCCATTTCCACTCTGCTTCATCTTTGGCTCTTTAGCTGCACATTTTAATTCCACAGCTTTGGGTTAATTAATTGCGTTCCTTTTAAATTTGAAATTAAAACAACCTTAACCCGAGACTCGTAGTCTAAACCAACACCAAGCACCTAACCCCATCCAATTTTTTGCCCTGCCCTGCCCTGGCCCTACAAGTATTGCCAAAACTTACGCATTGCTGGCGCTTAATTACAGTCATTCGTGGGGTACCTACACACACACACTCGCATAGACACCCTGTGCTATTGCGGCCTGCCAGTTTGCAGAGCGTGTCTCTCTTGAATGTGTGTGTTCCATTTGCCAAAACGTTCCGCCTGCGCTCCTTGCCAGCCGCTAACGCCAAGTTCCACTCAGAATTCCGTTTGCTGGCGTCGCGTGCGGTGCGTTGCGTGTATTTTTTCTGATTGGAAAACGTGCGACGGTTTTCTTTGACGGTAACGGTACTTCGGTACTTCGTACTGTGTGTGTGTGTGTGTGTGTGGCGGCTGCAGACTCCGGGACGTCTGTGCACAACTCTGCCTACGTGTGTGTGTGTGCGAGTTTTGTTTGCTTGTGTCTGTGTGCATTTCCCACTTGGCGTGTTCCCATTTCGCTGCCTGCACTTTTTTCGCCCTTTTTTTGCCGTTTCTTTGGCTAACTTCGTGCCGCGCTGCATGTGTGTGAGTGCGTGCGTGTGTGTGTGTCTGTGTGTGTTTACTTCATCATATGGCGCGCATTTTGCGTGATTCCATTCCCCAACCCTTTTGCCTTTGCCTTTACCATTGCCTTGTAGCCGGGCCAACTTCCTGACGCGTCCTTTTTATTATTTTATTTATTTTCATTTTTTATTTGTGTTTTTTTTCTCGTTTTTTTTTCTTGTTGCCAACACGTTGATTTCATGGTAAATTTAGCAACTTTATGCGAGCGTTTATTGTGTGCATAACTGTCGCTTCTGGGCGCTCCTTTAAACAGCTGCACATGCATCTTTCTATATGCTTGATATCATATTGCGGCGAATTATAATTTTTAGCTGCGCTGCGCCTCGCTGCACCCACACATCTCCAACGGCCAGGCGACTCGGTGTGCAGTCAAATGCAAATTTCATTTTATGTTTTTGCATTCATGCAAATCAGTATTTACGAGCATTACTTGGACTGCGCTTTTGCCTGATGCTGTCTAACACCAAACAGGGTGTGGTTTAATGTGTGTGCGTGCGCCTCTCCGTGTGTGTGTGTGTGCGTGTGTGCCTTGTCAAAGCAGTTAGCATTTCTAGTTAGCAAAGGATATATGCACAGGATAATCGTGTAAGAATTATAACCAAGTTAGCTGGAGAAAACTAACATTACATTTCATATATTTCTTATGAAGCTTTGATATGCTTCCAAGAACGAAACTTAATAGTCAATAACAATTTTAGAATTGCAATTAATTTGAAAACATGTTTGAAATTATGATTTATACAAAAGAAGAAGAAAAGGGAAAACCTTAAAAATAAGATAAAAATATAAAGTATATAAGCAATATAAACATAATGAAAGCATTGAAATAATTGAAGCATTGCATTACAATAAATATAAATAAAATATATAAAACGATTAAATATAATAAATAAAATTAATTAGACAAAAAAAGCATTGCATGATATACTAAATATATTAAATTAATCTATATGTAATAAAAAGAAATTTAAAAATGAATTTAATTTATTTACTTTTTTTATATATATTCTTGAGATCTTTCTAATGCAATTAGTTTCTCATTTATGCCTATTTTATATAGTTTTCATAATAAATCTCGATAGTTTTTCTGAGCCGTTTGTTTGCACAAAAAACGTAATCAAAGAATTTGTTAGACTTGTTTTATGGTTCAACAACTATTAAGCAAAACATGTGCTCAGCAGAAATTTGTTTTATTTGGCATAACTTTGAGCTCACAGCTCGTTAGGAAAGTCGAAAAGTTGAGATATTTTAACACCATTCAATTTACTTTTAACAAGTTTGTTTACTTTTCGAACTGCCCTAGCCAAAGCCAAAGCAACACTTACTAATTGACGAAGTTGGAGAATGTTAACGCCCGGGCATTTAACTGGCAGACCCTTCAAAGTTATCAAATGCAGCTGGCCAAACAAATTTTAATAAAAGTAACTAAAAAAATAAATAGAATCTGCAACGTGAGTCTAGCGGAAACTCATGAAAACGCAGGATATTACACAAATACAGATAAGCGACAATACGAAGAAGAAGAAGAAGGAGAAGGACATTGCATAGGCTAAAGCTGGGAGGCTGGGAATCCAAGTCTAAGTGGTATAAACGAAATGTAGGAAGTTTCATCTGCGGTTGGCATGAGACCCAACTGTGAATAACAGCAGGATGTGCGCCTCTAAGGATGTCCAAAGACCAGCAAACAGATGATGGGCGCTCTCTCTCTCTCTCTTCCTCTCTCGCTCTCTTACCGTCTCTCTCTCTTGTCGTCTTGCTTACCCGGTCTCTCGCTCTCTGCTCGGCTCGCTCATTTCGAATGTATATTCCAATACGCTCTCGCTGCACATTTTGGTGGTGGGAAATTTTGCGTTTGGCCTAGGCAGTTGTGAGATTTTCACAATTTTCATCGGCTCTGAGGACTTTTCCAGACTGCTGGCCGCTCATTGTGTCGATTGAGTTGCTCGTGACAGGACAACGGTGTCGGATAGTCAAAAGTTTGGCTTCTAGAGCTCAGCATTAGCGCGCACCGACTGAATGCAAAGGATATACAGGATATACAGACACACGCCGTTCCCCGCTGCTCTCTGCCCGCCGTCGCCCCACATGCATAGTACATAGGCGCAAAGCGAAACTTATGTGTGTGTGCCAGTGTGTGTGCGTACGTCGCGTCGCGTATGCGCGAGTGTGTGCATGTGTGTGCCTGTGCTTGTGTGTGCCAGCAAATGGGCACAGTGAAAAATTGTTAAACAAAATGCAAAAATAATTCAAGCTTCTGAATGTGCCGCAAAAATAATACCAATCAAATATTTTAACTGCAAATGCAAATATCGAAAATCGAATCCCAAATATAAATTATTATATTTATATGTGTTTGTATTTGTAGCAAGTGTCGTTTGTTGTGCAAAATGTGCCAGCTAGAGTGTGATTTCCAGTGATTGCAAGCTAAACAAAGCAATCGGAAAAGCGACAGAAAAACTCGCCGCGTAGAAAGCTGCACAGAGCTGAGAAGCAGAAGAAGAAGCAGCAGCAAAAAAAGCAACAACAAAAAGAAATCCCAAGCACCACATGAAAATCAATAATTTTTGGATTAGTAGCTGTTGTTGGTATTTCGGCAAAAAGGATTCAAAACAAAGTAAGCAATAAAAACAAAGTACAAATATCTTTTTTCTTCTTCTTGTTTTCTTTTCAATATTGCCATCAAGTGAAAGTGAAGCAAAAGGCAAAATCTCAGCGCAATTCCAACTGCAAAGCAAAGCTGCAAAATTATTACTTAAAATAATTTTCAACTATTCAAAAGCAGTTTCAATTTACAGTTAGCTCGTTTTTTAAGTGTCGCTTAAGTTAAGTTAATTTATTTGAATTTAAATTGTTTTTTTTTTTGTTACCTGTAGCAAGCGTGCCAAAAAAATGCTATCAAATTTGTTAATGCTCTGTTTTATTTAGTGTGTGTGTGTGTGTGTGTGTGTGTGTGTGTGTGTGTGTGTGAGTGTGTGTGTTTGTGTGTAGTTGAGGTTAACACACCTTAGACATATACACACACGTCGCACACACACACACGTCGTACACACACACAGACACAGAGAGCGCGCATTGGGGCTCTCGACTCGCTTCGCTCGCTCTCACTCTCTCTCTCTCACTCTCTCTCTCTCTCTGTTTGGCAGCCCCACACAGCTCTGGGCTCTGCTCCTGTGCGTATGCAGCAGTTTTTTGTGTGCTCCCCCCTTGGCGGCAGGCATGAAAAATCGATCGATTCCGCTCGCCTGTCCCCCCCTAAGCGGCCCACCGCGTCTGTCGCTACAATTGTGAGGGGCCGAGGGGCAACCTCCCCAACCAGCCCAGCCGAAGGGCCCTCCCTCCCCACGACCCGGCTGCCGCGCTTATCAGCAAGTCGAAATACTCCATTTGTAGTATTCGTACTATGCAAAGGAATTGGCAGCACTGTCTGCAAAATTTCTACGACTACTACGCACATGCACATGTGTGTGTGTGTGTGTGTGTGGGTGTGTGTGTGAGTGTGAGTGTGTATTTTTTTGTTGGGGTGCTTTTTGCGCATTTCTCATTCCAGAGAGTTGCGAATGCTTTGCAGACTTGACGTCCTGCGCTCTCTGCCTTCCACTCTCTGTCGCTTTCGCCCTGCTTCCGCCCTGCTTCCCCTGCTGCTGCTGCCTCGTGCTGCCCCGGTTGCTGCCATGTGCTCTGCACTTGTTCTTGGCATTTTGCTTTTGCTTGGCTTTTCTTGCCGGTTTTTTGTTATTTGCTTTCTTGTTTGCTTTTGTCGCTGTCTTTAAAAGTGGCTTCAAAGAGAGAGGCAGAGAGCGGGCGCTCCTGAACTGTCAGAGTAAATGGCGAAATTATAGAAATCAAACGGATTTTTGTGTCTGGAATGTTTTGGAAACTTCGAATTTTCGAAATTTCGAACATTGTAAAACTGCTTGAACTTAAATAGAGCCCATAAGTCGCTGCGCAATTTGTTTGTCAAAAGTTTCAGTTGATTGAAAAACTTATCAAAAAAGAAGAAACTAATAACTATAATTCAAGAGTCAATAATAACAGCAACAGCAACAACAACAACAACTTTAATCTAGCAATTTGCCAGCAATAATGTAATCAGTAAATTGCGTCTACACTTTGGGGCGAAAATAAGAAAATAAATAAACCATAAAAAAAGGAAAAGACAAAGCCTCAAAGCGTTACGAAGATGCTTCACGAAAAGGAAAAAAAGCACAAAAATAATATATACATAAATCTACGTGCCAGTCAGAAAATAATAAAGCCGCGTCTGAGCCGCAGACAGTGGAGCACGAGCAAAGTGTGGCACAAGACTCTCGATGCACAGTGGTGCGAGATTGTCTGTAAAGGTTCAAGGAAAATTATTCACTTCACAAATGAATAAAGTGCTAGACGAGAGTCTAAGGGAAGGAGAAGGAACTCGTTGGGTTGCGGTCTCTTATAGAAGACGGGGCTTTGAGTTTCTTGTAATATTTATGTACCAATATGCCTGTCATAGTTAAAAAAAGAAATTTATGCATTTATTACTAATCTTTTTAGAAATTGCAAATAAAAACACTTTGATTTTAAGATCAGTTCCAGTTAGAGAAAAATTTGTTATAAGAGGAAATTATATGTATTTGAATAAAAAGTTAGATTTTCAACTTTGGGAAAAGTTTTATAAGTGAATATTATATTTTTTTCTTCAAATAAATTTTCAATTTTGGAAAAAACTTATATTTCTTTCAATAAAAGGTTATATTTTCACCTTGGAAAAAGTCTTAAACGATAAGACTTTAACAAAATTAAACTGAACTTTTTTCATAAATGTTGAATAAACATCATAAAAGAGAAGACTTTCAGAGATTTTCTAGAAGAGAAGGGCCTTCGATTTGAAGCGACGTTTGGCATAAATAATTCCCTAGCAAGTTGATTGCTTTTTGGTCACACTTAACTAACAACCCTTTTCATGGATGCTTGCTCCACTGTGCAACGCTTTGGACCATTGACAGCCATTGGCAGTTGTGTTGATGTTATCGCCTTGGTCCACATCCACCAACCGACTGGCAATGCGTCGCTGAGGGCTTTCAACGGTGTGGGAATATTTCAGACAGCAAAAGCAAAAGCAAAGGCAACAAAAACAAGCTTAAAACTTCTTGCCACCTCAGAGCTTTGATATTTCCACTCGTTGCTCTGTTGTTGTTCTTGGCCAAGTCAATATAATTGACTTATCTGCTGCATTGCCACGGTCTGAGCCAAGTTTGCCGCCGCCGTCGCCGTCGCCGATCGCAGTTGTTGTTGTTGCCGCTCTTTGGAAGAGGGCTCTTCGTGAAGAGGCCTCCTCTTCGCTGCGGTTGGCAACCTGGCATAATAAAGCTCGCTGGCCTCGTATTTGACTTATTGCGGTCGGAACTGGACGTTACACAAAAAGAATTTCATTGATCGGGTCGACAAACAAAAAAAAACAACGAAGAAAGAAGAGAAACACGTGAAATATTGGGTCATAACTATTGATTGGGTTTGCCTGCGCCATTGCGGTCAAATTGAAAGCAAAAAAAGTCTATAGAGAAGAAGCAGCAGAAGAAAAATTATGTTTATGCAAAATACGCGCATCTGCATAGATTGCCGGCTTCCTTCTGGCTGCCGCAGCCTCCGCCGTAAAACAATTATCATTAATGCCGCAGTTAATTCTTTCATTTTCTGCTGCTCCTCAGCCCGCCTCAGCTTGCCTCAGCCCCCCTCGGCGTGCCTCTAATTGTCTATATCAAATTCGGTTATTTGATACGCAATTTTCCACTCACAGCGACAAGTCAAGCCGCGAATGCAATTTGTTTGAACCCTAACCCAAGGCTTAGCTCTGCGTTGCATCTTCTTCTGTGGCGCTCTACGCACGTCTCAGGCATTCGTTATGCTAGCTAACTTTATATAGAAAATGTAATTTTCTTTTTAGTATTGTTTACATTTTGCAAAGTATATAATTTATTTGTTTGACCTCCAAACGCATTTCGAGATGCACGCACAAAATTTGCATGCGACGAGTTCGTGTGTGCAAAATGTTTAAACTCTTTCTAGACTTTTTAAGACATTATCAAATCTGGCGCGGTATAATTGGCTATGGATAGAGATGGGAAACTTTATGAAATTTGTAAGTTAATGACAAGAGTTGAAGAGAGATTTGAAGTTAATTTGACTTCTTTTGACCTCGTGTTGAAATAGGTGTCAATATAATGTGTTATAATAAGATAAGTATAATAAGTAAGATTTGCTTAAGCATACTTTTGCATTCATAACATGCCCTTTAACAGCTGCATTCTACATATACATTTATTTATTTGTCTGAAGTTTCGATTTTATGTGCTGTTTGACAGACGGCCGTCTCGGTTTCGGTATTTCGCTTGGATATTCCCAGGGCTGGCCATATTTAATGCCAATAAATCTTTGTTTGCCCGTCTTTTGCCTTTGGCCTGCACGCCTTCTGTGCGCCTTGTGGTCGAGGCCTTTGAGGCTGGCGAAATAAAATTGAATCTTTATGAATGAAAATTCCGCTTAATGCATTCGTCTCGGCCGCTGCGTTGTCCACACATGTGAGCCGCATGTTTTTAGTGCCCAGCTCTCGATTCCCATTTCTCACTTCGACTGGGTAAAACTTAAGATCGGCATCTCGAAAATGTGTCTCATATATATTTCAATTGTTCGAGTTTCGTTTGGTTTTCTAATGGAATTTCATAATATTTGCATTTGCAACTTCCGCTCTGGACGCGCTTTAAATGCTAACGAAGGCCTCACAAAGAGTCGAATACACCCCCAATTCGCATTGCCATCCATTCTTCTTTTTTTTTGTAAATACATTTTCTGCTGCATTCCGCTGCTAATTGACGACAATTAAAATTTATTAGCTGGCAACAGCAATTAAACGCAAGACCCGCACGCAATTCGCAACGCGCCGAGCAGAAGAAGACTTTATAATTTCCAAACAAAAAACTTTTGAGTTTGTAAATTGACGAACTTTTTTTATGCACTCCAATGGAAATTGATAAAAGTTGGGCAAACTATTGTCAGTTTACAAAGCCTGCAAACCAGAAGAAGATTCGATTGGAAGAGAATCGGAGCTTTGCATTTTTGAAGATTTCAAACCTGAAATACTTTTACTTAAAAGTAGTTCGTAACATTCTTTAACTGGTTCCCGAACACAATGTTCTCTCTATCCATACACCAGAGAATTGTTCATATGAAATACTTGAAACATTTATAAAATAGTGAAGAAATTCAACATATCTGAAATCTTCATTTTGAGAGCACCTTTAAATGGATCGTTGGCAAATTCTTTGACCGCTTCCCAAACATTTGCCTGGGCATTGCGGAATAAACTTGTTCAAATCCCAAAGTGCCATAGTGCTTGCAGGCGAACCATTAAAAAGCTTAGCTTGAAGGATTAGAAACATACTTAAAATTCAATATATATATATTTTGTTTAGCTAAACCCGGCTACGGCTCCAGTTGAAGAACTTCGTCAAAATGGAGTACAAGTAAATACCACATTATTATATAAACTATCTAAAAGCTATAACCGAGTGTGCATCTACATAACATATACCTACAAGTCATTAAACAGTAATACAACCCATTGAAATAAATAGATTTGTGATTATAAACTTAAACTAATCCAAGTACTTCGTTAGTTTTCTTAAGCTTCATGCTCGCTAAACAATCTTTTGATATGTTGTTCAATGAACAAGCTCAGAACTAGCTCAACATTGCATCAGAGCTGAAGCTCAGCAAATATTTAAACTTTGCTCTTAAAGCTCATATTGTAATTAATTATTGCTTCCTTTATGCATTTCAAACTAAACTCAGTTCGCATATTTTTGGTAGCATTTCTCTGCGGCTCTTTGTTTGCCCCGATTGGCGAGTTGAGGAGTCGCGGAGTGGGGAGTGTGGAGTGGAGGAGTGTGGAGCTTGGGCTGGCCAGGGCGCATCCACTCGACAATCAATCACACTTAAGTGGCTGCAGCAGCGGCAGCTTGAGATGGCAGCCGGCATTAGCAGCTAATCTGCATATTGTGTCAAATGGAAAATACGCAGCAGCAGCCGCAGTCCGACTCGGAGTTTATTTATTCGCCAAGTGGCACTTGCAACAAATTGCCAGCAGCTGCAGCTGCAGCTGAGGCAAATGAAAGCTGCGGGTCGCTAAAGTTTTGCCTCAAAGACAAAGACAAGAGCGTAGATGGGCACAAAATTAACACAGCGCTACACGAAAGGAAAGAAACTGCAAAAATCATAGCAAACAAATGAAAATCAATAGAAATTGCAACCCCAAGCAAAAATCATAGTGTGACCAGAGCCAAAGGCAAAGGCAAAGGCAAAGTCTCTGTGCCGGGTGATTGCCCTCTTTGCCGGCTCTGCGGTTGTATTAGAGCAAATGCTGCCTATACACATATATATTTTAGTATGTGTGTGTGTGTGTGTGTGTGTGTGTGTCTAGCCCAGCATCCTTTTGCCAGGCAGGCACAATTCACATGTGATATTTATGTGCGCTCGCGCGTCGCATCCTTTTTATTGTACTCTACAGCAGGGTGGCAATAACGAAGAGTGAGAGAGAGAGAGGGCGACTGTGAGAGCGGGGGAGAGGGTCTAGCACCAGCCCAGGGGCAGGCCGGCGACGACAAATGGCAACCTGAGTGCGGCAATACTTGTGATAAATGTGTACAAAGAAATTAAAAAAAAAAAAAATTATGAGTGGTTGCGACACACACACACACAAAATCAGGCACTATTCAGGTGCCCCCTTCAGGCACCCCTCAGATGAAACAATACAAAAAAAGAATAAACTGAACTCGGGTGCTATAAAAATGTAAAATTCATTCAGAACAGCCGCAACAACAACAAAGGTGGAAGAATAAAGAAGAAATGACAGCAACAGCGTGACTGCGCATAAATACGTGGCCAAATAACAACGCTGTGAGAGAAAGGGACCAGGCGAGAGAAAGGTAAAAGGAGAGAGAGAGAGAGAGAGAGAGAGAGAGTGAAAAAAAGCTATAAGAGTGCGGAAGAACTGCAGATAATCATTGGAATTGCCAGGGGACAGCGGAAAAATGTTAGTTCTTAGTGTGTGATAAGCCTGGGATAAGTGAACTATCTAAAACAAGCTGTGATTTACAAGAGGAAGAAGCTTTAGAAAGGATATGCAGTATTAGTAGAAATTTGAGTAAATCAACAACTAACATAGACTAAAGCTTGGGATATAAACAAACAAGTGGGAGTGCGCCCGACTAGGGGTTACCCTGAACCTTTTTCCCCATGATCTGATCTTAAGCAGAAGCTAGATGTCAAATTTGCTGACTTAAGCTCTTATAATCTGAGAGATTCGATCAATTCGAGATTCGACTGCTTGAAAAGGGGCTAGTTATCGTTTATCGGCAACAAACTTGTACTCCTCGAGCACCCGAAGCACCTACGTTCTCAAGACTTAAGTCCTTATATGGTGTGATATCGAAGAGTTCATACTTACGGAAGATAGACGGACAGAAGGACGGACAGACAGACAGACATGGCTAGATCGACTCGGCTATTGATACTGATCAAGAATCCTTCCTTCCTGATCCTTCCTCCATTTTCAATGGATACAACAAGCAAGAAACATGCCAAAAATATGCATATAAGAACAAGTATTCCTTTGCCATTAAAGATAAGACTTTGCTTTAAGAATTCCTTAAAATATGTTACAATTCTTTAACTATGTTCTCCACCAAACAACTCGTAATAAATAATTTACAAAAGGCGCATAAAAATTATGAAAGTTCTTAAATATTAAACATATAAAAAGTGGGGCTTTCTTAAGCGGCTTACCCGAAAACAATCCGAATTGATGACAGTTCGGTAATTTCCTGGATTTAAATGAATTCAGCTTTATGCAACAACATTTCGCAACAGCTGTAAAACATGAATATATTTATTTAGGTAACATATTAATTCCCATTGGTGTATTTCGCTTGATGTGACATCGTTTATTTTTATATGTTGCTGCAATGCCGGGCAATTAATTGCTGCCGTATTGCCACAGGATTCGATTTTCAATTAAATTAGTGTTCGGGGCTTTTGGGGCTTTAAGAGTGCGCGGCATGCTGAGAGTGCAGCAGCTAGAGCAGGGCAAGAATATACACAAATAAAAACACCCTGCTAAATGGAATGCAAACAAAATGCTCTATAAAAATGCAAATATTTAACCTTGATGCTAGTTACACAATGCGACCCGAGCCGAATGCAACCCCCGCACACACACACACTCACACACACACGTGAATGTGCTGTTGCAAGTTGAATGGCCTTTTTAGCTTGGGCATGGAAACAGTCGCCCCTTCGTTGCGTGGCAAATGCATTCGCATTCGCATTCGTATTGATTCGAGGCGAGGCAAGTCTCTTTTTCAATTCGCAAACGCCTCCCAGCTCTCACCCCGCCGCATCGATAGAGCGTTCTACTTTTGCTTGCTTTGTGCATTTTCTTTTTGTTTAAATTCAATTTTAGTGCATTGCACTTTTTGCGACGCGACGCGACGCAGCGTCAACGACGACGGCCACGCCGGAAGTGCGGCCTGCCAGCGGCGGAAGGTGGCAACGTGCAACGGGGGCAATGTGAAAGGGCGCCACAGACGGGCAGACAGACAAACAGAAAAACGGGCAGACAGATAGACAGACAGACAGACAGGCAGACAGTTGCAGTCAAAGCTGTTGCTCTTGTTGTTGTTGTTGTTTTTGCTCTTGTTGTTGTTATTGTTTTTGCTTTTGTTATTGTTATTGTTTGGGCACATTGCCAGCAGCTCTTCCAATTTGTTGCTGCACTTGGGATAGCCCCAAGTTCTCTATTTTCTTTTTACCCTGCACCCATGAATGATATCTAGAAAGGGTATTTTGTGTGCAACAGCAAGAATGCAACAGTCGATAATCTATAAAGATGAGCATCAAAAGCCTTCTCTTTGATCGTCTTTATGATCTCAGAAAATTTGGTATGTACTTGCCGGTATATTTTAGTCAGAAGAAACTTATATCAGATATTAGTTAGCTTCAGCGTTAAATAAATCCAATTGGGAACATTTTGGGCTCTCCTTTAAAATGTCATGAGTTTTTCATAAATTGTTCTATACATATTTGTTTTACAGGGAATCTTTTAGTCGAGCTTTCATGTACATGCTTGTTCTGTTTCTTACTTTTGGGCACATTTCATGCTTGATTCAACAACATTTAACAACAAAGAGACCACGAAAACAAAACAAAACAACAAACATTTCTCATTGGCGAAAATTTGTAATTTCTATAGCTTCTGCCGAAACCCTTCAAATCGATGCATGTAGTTTGTGGTTCCTTAAGCGTTGCATGTTGAACGCAACACAAATGTAACACACGAAAAATTACTTAATTCGATTGCTGAAACAATGTAATCAGCAATTGGCCAAGTTCTTTTGAAGCTCTCTTGGCCCTAATGGCACTCGAAGGAATTTGCCAGACACACGCAAAATATGTTTGCCCTTTTTCTTTCTTTCTTTTGCCTTGCCCATTGCGAGCTGTCTGCAAATTTAATTAAGGTGTTATTACCTCTAGTCAACACCTTGCAGGCGTTCGCATCGGCCACTACAACATAAGAAAAAAAGTTAATTTCCAGAAAACAGCTTCCAGGAAGGCAGTTACGAGGCGGAAAGGCAGGCACAAGACCATAAGCTAAACGGAGGCGGAGCTAACGAGCTGCTGTTCCTTAGTTTTCATTCCAATTTAATTGCTCTGTTCGGATATGGTAGCTGAAGTTTCGTTTTGATCAAACAAATTGTGATTACAGCACACGCAAAGAGAGTGAGCAGGTGAGAGGGAGACTGAGACTGAGACTGGGAGCAGGGAACACACATTCATTGCCTCGAGGGGCGTCAGTTAATGAGCTTATAATGAAAATCGGCTTGGTATGCTGGCAAATACACATATTCTCAAATTATAAATAATGTTATTAGTAATGAGCTTTGTTTTGGCTGTAATTACAAATATTATGCTAAATAGATTACAATGCTTGACTGGAAAATAATACAAGCTCGTTTGAATATCATTCATCAATCATAAAGCATTTGCCTTTCGATTGCAAATCATCAAATTCATTCGATATTGTTGCAATGTATATTGTTCAGCAATTATTACTCTAATACAAAATGCAATTCAACTTTCTTTCAAAATTGATTGCTTAACAGAAACTCAAGAACAGTTCATCTTAATATGTTTGTATCAATTGTTTGGCACATCTAATTCTTTTATCTATTCACACCCAATAAACTAACTAATAATAACTAATAACCACTTCTTAGATTCAGTCTTAGCACCAAATCTATAGTTTATGTCGAATTTCTGTTAACAATTTCTTCATTTCGAGCACTTCATATTCAAATCTGCGACCAAATCGCTGAGTTATGAATAGGCCGGCTCCGCTATATCAGCATTAGGAGGTGTAAACGAGCACAAACAAGACAGGTAGTCCAAGTAGGCGCTTACCTTAGGCTGTCATTATCAACAGTCAAGCGAGGCTCTTGAGGGCCAATCTTAAGCGGCTTACAGCTCGTCGAGCTCGGTTATCATTATCGCTGAATTCCCAATTAGCTGGTCTCACTCCTCGAGCTGAGCTGAGCTGCATATGCGGGCTGTGGGCGTGTCACCAAATGTTGTTAACACATAATTTGTAGGCTACCTGGCAACGACGACTCGAGGAGCCGACAAACGAGTCAAACGTATCGCGTTACCTGTGCGTGCCCCAAGACGAGGCAGCAAGAAGAACGGACTCTTGTCCGTCTTTGCTACTGTGTTTACCCTTTTGACGGCAATTGCTTTCCTTTTTTTTCAGCTGAGGCCCTTCGCACATGATATGCAAATATTTGCGTCTACATTGTCCGGCCAGGCCTTTTCGGGCCGAGGCAGAAAAGTGCGTAATGACTTTATTTATGAATACGATTCCCGGCCAGAGACAATAGCTCCCGAGGCGTAATTCAGCCAATATTTGCATGACAGCATAAAGGCAGATCCGCTGGCAGACCTCTTGGCCTATTTGTTTAAGTCTCCAGCGTATATTGCAAGTGTTGACAGGCCTTGCAGCAGCCAATAAATAAGCGCTGCATTAACGAGTTTTCTCTGAAATTTACAGATTTAAAAGTATGTCGGCTCGTATATCATCTTGGAATTTAAATAGTTAAACAACAGCTCAATTAATCATTGTCTGCTTGACATTTTCCCTGCACAAACCACAATTGGGCTAGTTGAATACAGGCAACGCGAGGAGCTGGGTTCCTGCACGTTCCTGTTTTCTGTTCCTGTGTCCAATTCATCTTTGATGAAGCACCTCGGGGCGGAAATAATAGGCGACCCTCAGTCGCAGTTCCCCCCGTTCTAGTCACCCCTAGCTGAAATAGGCGCCGTTCCCGAATCGAGGCCCTCAGCTCAATCTAAATATTCCCCGCCGCTGTCTGCTTTCTATTTATTTTCAAATGTCCGCTGTGGTTGACTACCTGAATGTATGTGTGTGCGTGTGTTTGTGTGTGTTGTGCTTTGGGATTTGTGAGCAGATTTGCGCGTGTTTTTGCCCGCCCCTGTAGGGGCTTACACTCACGTATTGTGCGTCGGCTTGTGAGTGCCACGCGCTACGGAAAACAACAAAATAGAAATCCTTCCTTTTGACAGGACCTCGTATGCGCGTCGTCGCCTTTGATAAAGTGCTCTTGAATATTTTATGGCAACCAGAACAGACACTCTCTGTGTATGTGTGTGTGTGTGTGTGTGTGTGTGTGTGCTCTATTGTATGCTTTAAATTGCCTGCTAAATGCTTAGTTTCAATTTACATAATATATTCTCGCAGGGGTTGCGCCCGCAGTTTCTGCTAAAGCATAAAAAAATAGATTGAATTTTGTATAATTTAATAATCATTTTTTTTTTGTTAATGGCTTTCACGGAAAAGGATATGCACGCTGTGGCATGCAGTTTGTTGAACTCTGTCTAGCTCAAAGGGTTGTGCTTATTTTTTTACTATTTAAGAGTTGAGTCTCGAATGCGCTTCAAATTCATGTTGCGTGCTCGAATCTAAGTATGGTTTTTTGGTGCAGGCCACATTTGGTTTTTCTTTTTGGTATTTGTTATGAAAGAGTCTGAGTTATAGTTATAGTTATTTATTTTGGCTATTTGGGACGAAGAGCTTTGTTTGAAATTTCTTACAAGTATTGTAAAATTCTCATTTATAGCCTAGATTCGGATAGATAGATAGTTTTAGATTCGGATTTGCATGTAATCAGACGGAAATGGAGAGAGCATGTGTCTAACTTATTCATGCTGAGAATGTAGACAGGTTTTGGTCTCTTATTGAATGTAAAAGAGTTAGCTGAGGAATGTAGAGACAAAGCCATGCATAACTAACACTCGCAGGCATGCTTTGTGTGCTTCATAGACAAGATTTCAATTGAAAGAAAGTTGCTTCATATATTAGCTCAGCAATTTGCCATATACAAAAAAACTAGTCAAAATATTATATGTAAATGTAAAGCACTTAGGCCCACTTTTCTTATTGTGGCAGCCAATATTCTCCAGTAGCAATTTGGCATCGGGAAATTTGACACCCAAGAAACACATAAAATGCCCAACTCTATGCCGCATTCCTATAGATTATTTACGAGCTGTGCTTTCGACGCCCACCCAAAAGGGCGTCGCGTCGCGTCGCGTTGTTGCCATTCACTTTCGACGCCTTTGAGCTTGAGTTTGGCCTAACGACTTTGGGTTTTGTGAACATCTATTTATTTCTCACCTCCTTTGTTTATCTATGGGGCTACATCTTAATTGCAATTAGCTATGAAAATGTAACCATAAAACGGTACCAGACTCTTCGGCAAACCAATCTGTAACGGGCTCTATCTATGCGATCTGCTAATCAGTTGCCTACTTACTAGGCAGCTACTACTACTACAAATTATCGAGTGTCTGTCATTTGCATAACTGGCTGCTGCTTACCACTAATAAACCCGTTGTGTCTTGTAACAAGCTATCGCGATCTATGTTTATAAATCATTAACGATTTGTTTGGCCTCTTTGTAAAACTCTTTTGGTTTCAGTTTCGGTTTGAATTGCCGAAAAACCTAAATAATTTCATTGTTTTCACTAATTTGATTGGCGTCAAGAATTCATTTGAAATTCGCAGCGCAGCTGATTAATCAAAAAGTCGTTTTTCTATACCCTGTAAACGTTTAATCAGGGCTATGCAAAGGCATGTAAGTGGTTTGAGACGGGTTTGGTCAGTCAAGAGCCGAGTCATCGCACAGTACAGCTGTATATAGTTTTTCTATACCCTGTAAGCTTTAAATGAAGGATATGCTAAGGTGTGTAAGTGGTATGAGACGGATTGAGACTGTCAAGGAGTGACTTCAGCTGTAAGAGCTAGATATAATACATTTCATACTGTGTTTAATACTCTGTAAACGTTCAGTACTGTATATATATGTAGGTATGAGTCGGTTGGAGTCTGTTAAGAGCTGAGAGATCTCAGTTCACCTGTAAACCCTTTGAATGGTCAACAAATGTTCCATGAGACGAGTTGCATCTATCAAGAGATGACTTATCTTAATTCAGAGCTAGATTTACTAAATTTGGTATGTAAGTCGCAAGGTATTTCCAGTTTTTAACATTAATTTATAAGTTCTAAGTTTGTGCATTGCTCAAAACGAATGTTATTGTAATCCATTGTCCCTTTCCCTTGTAGCTGCAGTCTTTTGTTGCAAACATTTCTTGCGAGTACCTTTGAGTCACCAACATTTATTTTCTTTTCTTTTTTGTACCAGATAAACGCAAAGTTTTAGTGGCACTTAATTAAAAGCAAAGATAAACCGAATAAAAAACAAGTATCGAGTCGTTTTTCAAAAAGTCTGACGAAAAAACGCGGCACGCTCAAATGCGTTTGCACAGCGCTTTACTTTGGCATAGCTGCATAAATTATATATATACATATATATATATTGGAATTTGATTTGCTTTACATATGCATTTATGCAGCCATTCAAATGATTGATGCGTAATGCCAGCCAAAAGCCATACGGAGAATAACAAAAGCGAGCAAAAATGACGTTCGCTTTGCATAGAAGCTGAAATACGTTGCGAGATTTATTGGGCTAGGTTAAATAAATGCAGAAATTGTATTTTATATGCCATAAATAAATAGTGAATGTTTTTTTTTATGATTTATACAAAATTATATGAATATGATTTACAACATGCAATCTCTAGATAGCTTAATCATTTTCTTGATGAATAATCAAACGGTCCACAATTCAATTTCATATTTCTTTTTAGTTTAGTTTTTGGTTAACATTTTGATATAGTTAAATCGCAGCTTTAGGACAAAGGCAAAGCTCTGTTGTTGCCACGCCCGAAGGGCAACCGAGCTGAGCAACTGCCTGGGGATATTTTGGCAGCCACACCCCCTACTCCGCCCCCTTCAGAGCCACACGTTGGCCGCAATTTAAAATCGATTAAATATCGACGCCTGGGACCACCTGCTGTGCATCTGTTTTGGAGCTGGATTTGGCCGCGTTTTGTGTTCCACTTTTCGTGGTTATGGCAATAATTTAGTTTTTTATCTTCGTCTGAACTAAAGCCCAAGGCGTTGGCCGTCGTTTGTTTACTAGAATATTAAATTTAGGCAGCATTTTAACAAGTTTCAGTAGCTGAGCACAAACATAAGCGCAGCAAAGTCTAATGCAGGGCACATGTTATTGTATTCAAAAAAGGTTGTGTTGTGCCTGGCAGCTCTTTTGGGTTCTGCCATAAATATTTAAGAATGTGCTTCAATATTTCGTTGATTAACTGCAAGCGCTCAATGTCAAAAAGCAAAGGAAAAAACAATAATTAAGAAGTAGGAGGTTCTAGTAGGGAGCTCCCGACTAGGGGATACCCTGAACCCTCTTCCAAACAACACCAAATGCATATAGATATACTATTCTAGAAGCAAGATATCACGTTTAATGACTGTAGCTTTTTATCGATTACTTGGAAACGGGGCAAGTTATCGAATATCGGAGACAAGCTCGATCTGCGCGGGCACTAGGAGGACCTACAGCTAAAGTCTTTCAAGTCTCTAGCTCTTATAAGTTCTCAGATCCTTACGATCATACATACAGACAGACGGACAGATGGACGGACACCCGGACAGACGGACGCCCAGACAGACGGGTATGGCTAGATCGACTCGTCTATAGATGCTGATCAAGAATATATATACTTTTTGGTTCCGGAGATGCTTCCCTCTGCCTGTTACATGCATTTGCACGAATACATTATACCCTTTTTACCAATTTTTAATGGGTTCAGGGTATATATAGAAGAAAAGAAAACTTGCCTAATGAAGCTTTAATTGTCGCTTTTTGATAGACAATATTACCAATATTTATTTCTCTTGCCAAGTTTTATTGATTTTCTTTTATTATTGTTGTTGTTGTCGCATTGTTGTCTGTGTCGTGTTGGCCAATGGCATGCAATTAAAATTCATGGCATTTTATTTACTATACACAGCTCTTCAGCCCCACCCGCACAACACGAATAGAAAAAAAGAAGAAAATCGTTGTGCCCATTTAATATGATGGCACTCGACATGCCTGCTAACAACATTCACATCATAAATATATACATATATACAAAAGTATTTCCAATATGCTTTGACCACTTTGATTGCCACATAGCCAATTTATGGGCCCTAATAACAAATCCGTAATATTAAATAAAACATTTGCAGCAACAAAATCTATTTGGTGCCCGCTTTTACAGCTCGCTACAAAGTTATGAAATGTTGGGCTTGTGCTGATAAATGTTTGCCGTGTTTAATTAAAACTAGATTGATGCAACTTTTAGGCGAAAGCTATTTGCGAAAGCTATTTGCGAAAGGTATTTGCATGCCCAACGCCGACGGGTGCCATGGCAAAGCGAACTTTTTAAAATAATTATAATTATATACAGAATTCCAACTTTGTCTGTAAAAGTGTGGGAAAATGTGTGCTATTATAAACTAAATCAGATTTGTGCATAATGTATACGATAGCTAACATGCCCATTGGATATCTCATGCAGACTTTATGGTTAAAATTTTACTTTAAATGAAAATGTTAAATATTATTCAAAATCTAATTCAGTTCAAATTCAGTTCAATTAAGTCCATTTAGTGTTTTCATAGCTCAAATTGTAATAGTTTTATAGGCTTAAAATTTATAGAAATTTTAAGCTCAATTAGTTATCCAAAAACTTAAAACACAAATGATTTGTTTTTCTCTTTTCTTGCATTAAGAACATCTTATGAAAATGCAATTTATTTTTAGAGCTGATTTTCATGACAGCATACAAAATGTTGCATATTCCCTTAGTTGATGCTTGGGGAGTTTTGCTCTCTTCTATCGCATATATCATCCCATTAAGGAACAACTCTCGCAATCAACTGCACAATTTGTCAATGTTTCAGTTTCCGGCAGAGTCAATAATTAACATAGCCTTGTTATAGGATCGTTAGATTAATGACAAGCATGTGCAGTCAGCTGTCCTCTCTCTCTCTCTCTCTCTCTCTCTCTCACTCTCTTATAGACAACCCGAACTCTAGACCTTAATTTTTCGTTGGCTGCGTAAAGTGCATTTGCTGAACCCGAAATCCGCCCGATAATTACGCGTAAAAAGCAAATAAAACTATTGTCAACACATTGCAGCTCATAAAACTGGAAACGTGAAACGGCCAATATCGAAAACAAAAAACAAAACAGAAAATATTTTTGACGTCTGTGGCGGCGCCTGCGCAGCTGCTGTGAATTCCGTATGTGCCTTCCTGCCCGGCGCCGGGTAACGTGTACCTTTGTGTTAGGGCTTAAATGACAGGGTGCGTGCCGGGTCTGATCCCGGGTTGGGTAATTAAAATAATGTTCACACACAGAGCAAATTTTCAAGGGCGGCCATGTGTGGCACACATTTGTACAAGCATGGGGTGGAAATAGTACAAAAACAAAAAAAAACCAGAACTCGTAATACAAAAGCCATGAGTCGAGTGTCGGGACCTGTGTAGAGCATGTCAGAGCGCTGCATCAAAGGATAGCCGACACCTCGAAAACAAAAATTACAAATTCAGCGGAAAAGCCTTGACTGCGACATCTTGTCAGGGAAAAGGCAAAAAACGCAGACTTCACTAAAGCTCTCCCTCACTCAGCTCTCCCTTTCTCTCTCTCTCTCTCTCTCTCTCTCCTCTTCTCTCTCCCTCTCTCTGTCTTGCCCTGAGCACGTGTGCCAAATATCTTGAATATTTAATATTTTGCTGCTAATGTCATTAAAAAGTTTTCGCTTTGTGCAACATTTTGTGCTTCGTGTTGCACTGACAACCAATTTAAAAAGTAAAAAGTTCACAGTTTTTGCACAGCAAACCCAATTTCCCAAATGCCGACTGGTGGATACTTTTTGGCCTTAATTTGTATGTTTCTTTGTTCTCATAATTAAGTCAACGTCAAACAAACATTTGACTTTAAAAGCAGATATGGTTGTTATCAAAGAAGATTGTTAATTGAGTAGAGGCTAAAACTATTGGAGAACTAAATGAACTAATTGCTTGAATTCTAGGCTCCTCTATTCTCTTCGTTCTTCTCTTGAGAGTTTATATATTTGAAGCTCATGTTCTTATAGATTTATGATCAGCAGGACAAACTGAAAAGTTTGTGATCGGTTTGATATAACGCTTCAATTTGGGTCACTTTAAGAGAGAAAACCCTCAACATTGGCTATCTTTCACTTTTGTTTTCCTTTACGTAGAACTTCAGCAATTTGATTAACTTAAAATATGTTTTACATTAACTCTTTTGTTGAAACTTTAATATAGAAAAAGCGCACAAGAATTTAACATTATCTCCCTCTCACGTTCCTCTCATTGCAGCCTGTCGCAGCTACAGCAACAACAATGTATTGAATAGCCGAACGATAAACATTAAGGGTATTCCCATATAAAAACCCAAAACGAATGCGAGTAAGAGAAAAAACAAGCTCAATGAATAATTCAGGCGCAACGTGTAAAACCAGCAATTAAAACGACAAAAACCGAAAGAGGCCACGCGGCGTTCAATTTAATAATTAACTCCAAACAAACAACAACAAAAACAGCAGCAACAACAACAACAACAACAACAGGAACAACAAGAACTCAACGCGTGCCCCCAACCAAAATGGCGGCACGACGTTGCCCGTTGGCGCCCCCAATGCGAGGACTCCAACCGCAAAGGCAACGTATGACCAGCATCCCGTTACCTGCCACCAGGCGAATAACTCACATGCTGCTGCTGCCCATGTTGCTGTTGCACCTGAGCAACATTGGCTTGGCGACAGCAACTGGCGAACAGCAGGCGGCCAGCTATGCCGGACTGAGTGCCGAAAATGCAGCCAGAATGCTGGCGGGCAGTCCCGGCGAGGCGGAGGTCAATGCTCAACATGGTGGCAACGGGCACAGCGAGATGTCGCTGGTGCTGCCCCATGATACCTATCCGGGCTTTAGCATCAAGAAATTCAAGACGCGTCCGCTGCAACAGCCCAACGGCACGGCAGCTCATCATAGAGGAGCAGGAGGAGCTGGAGCTGCCGCCTATCACATGCTGGACAGCGACTATTCCAAGTACTTCACAGTGCTGGACGATGGCGTTGTGATGACCACAGCGGACATATCGCCGCTGGTGAATCGACCTGTACAGCTGGTGGTCGTCGAGCAGACACCGAATGCGACCAATACGCATAATCTGCAGCTATTTGTCATGCATCGCAAGGATATGTTGCGCTTCTCTGGCTCCCTGCTGGACGCTAGCGGCGAGGTGCGCGAGAATCATCCGGCGGGCACACGTGTGCGTGGCGTGCCCCTCATGCAGGCATTCAGCGGCTCCATATTGGATGAGGAGCTGGCACAGCCGAAGAAGGTACGCTACACCATCATCGATGGCAATGTGGATGATGCCTTTGCGCTCCAGGAACGACGCGCCAATCAGAATGTCCAGCTGAATGCCAAATCGCTGGTCATCGAGGGCGACGATGAGTCGGGCGTGTGGCTGGTCACGAATCGTCCATTGGATCGCGAAGAGCGCTCACACTATGATCTCTCCGTGGAGGCCTCCGATGTGGATGGCCTGGACAAGACGGTGTCCAAGATACAAATCACAGTGCTCGATGAGAACGACAACAGGCCCGTGTTCAAGTCGCAGGACTACAAGTTTGCCATTGCCGGCAAGAAGTCGCTAAGTAGTGACAGCAACAACAGCGTCAGCTGGCAGCGCTTCGCCATATTGGGCCGTGTCGAGGCCACCGATGCCGATGGCGACAAGATTGCCTATCGCCTGAAATCGCCCAGCAATGTGGTCATCATTGTGCCACAGACGGGCGAGCTAATGCTTGCCGGCGAGCCGACCACCAACGAGCTGCTGCTCGAGGTAATTGCCCATGATCTACGCTATCCCAGTCTGTTGAGCGCCCAGCCGGCCAAGGTGCTGTTGGAGTTTCTGGCACCCGAGCCGGTGTCTTTTATAATGCAGCACCTGGAACACGATGCGGTCAACGAGCATTCGCATCATCGGGAGAAGCGACGCGTTACGCGCGCTGTGCGACCCACCAAACGTATCGAGTTTACAGAAGCCGATGGCGACACCGAAGGCAAGTCCGTGTTTCAGCTGGAGAAGGAAACGGATAAGGAAACGTTCAAAATACGCGACGATAATCCCTGGGTGACGGTGGAAACAAATGGAGCCGTGCGCGTCAAGAAGAAGTGGGACTTTGAGGAGCTTGGACCGGATAAGACTATCGATTTCTGGGTCATCATCACGAACATGGGACACAATGGTGAGTGGAAAACTTGAAACAAAACAACGCCAGTGTTGCACAATTAACAAAAACCGTTTGTTGCAATAGTCGATAGGCAGCTTATATGATAAGCAGCCTTTTCGAACTTGTCCCACAAAACTATCGATATTGAGGATATTCGATAGATTCCCTAATAGACAGAATAGATTGGTAAAGTCGACAGCTCAAAATAGTATAGACAGTTTTATCGATAGTTCAATTTAATAATCAAAGAATTGGTGTGGAATATCTCTCTCTACTTCTCTAAAGTGCTTTTAAAATTGCGCTGCCAGTTTTTGTCGCTGGGCTCTTACTTTACTCGCATAATTAGGAGCTGACATATACAAATAGCTCGATGTGAAGACTTTATGAAAATTGAACGAACAGCCATCCATTAATAGACGCAACAGACGAAGCTAAACTTAGGTTGGGCAATTAATGGAACTAAATGAGTTAGGCAATGAAATGGGAGCTCATTTGTAGCTAATGAAATAGGGGTTATGGGCGCAGGGAATAGTCTAAAACCATTTGAAGTTGTGCGGGAAAAACTATTGAATAACATTTTCAAATGCCAAAAATAATGAAGCATCAAAATGGAAAATGTTCAATGCTCAAGCGAATTGTAAGAAACTTTCTTCTTTTTTTTTTTTTGGTAAGCAACTTTTATTGGTTTTCCACATGAAGCTTTCGCCTGACCACATCAATTAAATGGCACATAGCACATAAAATACAAAATTTTCAATGCTCGACAAATTTGACTGTCAACAGCAATTTGTGTGCTTTGAGGGGAAAAGCGTTTGGTGTGCGCCCTCGGGAGACCAGAGATTTTGCAACACTTGATGAAAACTCAAATGGCAAATGGGTATATACAAATATTTGGTTGTCATGACAAGTAATTACGCATGAAGCGAGCGGTACAAAGGAAATCAGTGCAGAGACGAAGACACAGACAGCTGGTGGGGGAGTTGCCTGGTCAACACATTTGGCCATTGTTGCTGTTGGCCAGTCATT
Source organism: Drosophila kanekoi (assembly GCA_037075305.1). Taxonomy (NCBI): domain Eukaryota; kingdom Metazoa; phylum Arthropoda; class Insecta; order Diptera; family Drosophilidae; genus Drosophila; species Drosophila kanekoi. Next base: position 3,476,849 of record JBAMCE010000678.1, read on the forward strand.
TCAAGCGTAGCTCAATAAGCAAATATTGAAGCCTTTCAAACATGGCCAAAGACTCAAACTGCGCAGCCAATCAAATGTCTGCCTACCTGACTGACTGACTGACTGTCTCGCTGGCTGACTGTCAGTTGAACTCTCCTCTCTGTCTCTTGCTCTTGCTCTGATTCGTTAATGGCACAAAATGACCAAACAGTGGCACATTCCATGTCCATTGCAATTCTTCATGCCTCCCATCGATGCCACTTTGACATGACTCGCAAAAAAGTTCAACTAACAGACAGACAAGCTCATGAATTGTAGAAACATATGCGCTCGCTCCACAGCCCAGCACAATCTACAATGTTACAGTTTAAAACAACGTTTGTTGTAGTTTTAGTTTTTTTTTTAAACACCCTGTAAAACAAATCAAAAAGGGGCGCACTCACTTGGAATGGACTATGTAACAGGTGAAAAAATTGCATCTACTTGAGATTTGAACGTAACTTTTTGCTTCCTATAATCGATAGCTTGTTCCGTTTTTAAGCAATCGATAAGAATTGATATCGAAATGCCTTTTTACTCATCTCGCTTAACAGATAAAGTATCTTTGGTTTTATAGAGTATAAAGCACTCCCGACTAGATCCCTTTTGTTTTAAATTGCTTTGTCTAACTTTCGCGTAAATGTATAATAAATCGATCTCTGTTACTTGGCCACTCGAGGCCTGGGTATATCCTAGTTAAGCACTTTCAACTGAAGCAAATTGACTTGTTTTTGTTTTTCATTTGCTGAATTTTTTCCGCGTTGCACTCGCTAATTGTAACAGGCAGCAGAGCTGGGTCTGGCTCCGGCTCTGGCTCTGGGTCTGGGATTGCGCCGCCTTTGGGGTTAGGCTGGGGCTGTGCGTTGTTCGGCCTGCTGTTCAGTTGATTAACAATTTTTCATAAATGCATTTATGTTGCAACTGCATCAACTGTCGCACTTCATCTGTTTCATTTGCTCGCATTATATGCTTTTCTGTTGATGATTTTCATTAAAATTTTATTGATTTCCTCAACGCATTCGAGAGGAGAATGAACCTATTAATTATGCATGCGACTCTTAAGTGCAGGCAGTTAAAAGTTGATGAAAACTGTTGAGCTGCAGGTGGAATATGAATCACAACTACTTTAATCGAAGTATTATGTAACTTTCGTTTACCAACACTTTCAAGAGGTAGAAATAGTGGAATGTTCTAGATTTTTTATGGAACAAAAGGTTAACTACAAAATAAACTAACCTCATTCATTTGAGTTGAGTTAAGTCAAAGTGATACATTTTTTAACACTGCTTGCATTGTCCATCATTTACCAGCACTACTGAGTTCTGAGAACTTGGAAGCATCTTATTACATGCTTTCCTTGTGAACATTCACCAACACTGCCCGCTTCCTAAGTGGCTCAATTTTGTAAAACTCAGCAAGCCACTTGAGAGCATACCCGAAAATCATTATCCTTATCCCAAGCACTCGCATACTAAACCCAATCAATAGTCCTAAGCTACAAGTATATCTTGTTTCTCAAAGAGGGATGGGTTGCCACACAATCTCGTATGCGTTGCACATAGAACTGATTGTTACGGTTGCTGCCTCTTGCAACGCGAGTACGTGTGTGTCACGCACAGGCAACCAGAAAAAAAGTAAAAGAAATACAAACATATACATGTATGTAGGGGCTGGCAGTGCCTGTGAGGCCACTTGTGTGCGCCAGGACATAAATGCCAGATAAACATAATTCATTTAGCAGAAGAGGAACCCAACTAAAAACACTTGACAATGCGTTGCACTTGGCGTAGGCGTCGGCATAGTTTGAGGTTAGATTCTGTTTTTTTTTTCTGCGAAGGCAAGTACAAGAAATTTACGACAATATTTTTCATTCATTTAAAATGCTACGCCAATACACACCAGAGAGATAGGGAGGGAGAGGTTGAGAGAGAGAGAAAAGGGAAGAGCGAGGGTGGACTGAGAAAGAGCAAGAGCACAAGAAAGGCGGTAAATGAAACGAAATGAAAATGAAACGAAATCAAATGCTGAGCATGCGCAGAGTGAAATGAGTTCTGAGAGAGTTTCAAGAGAGAGAGAGAGAGAGTAGGTGGGGGTTGGGTGACAGACGGCGAACGCGTGCCAAGTCCAACAGGAAAATGCTCGTAACAATTAGAATAACCGCCGCACCAGCCTCTCAATAGAAAAAAATATATATGTATATAAACACATAGAAAAAAAAACAAAAAGCAAACACATGAAATGGGGTTTTGTTAAGTATGAATGCCTGATTGGATGCAGTATTGCAAATTGGGGAGGCATACTCGGGGGGTGCTGCGGGGGGTGCTGGAGTTAGCTGACTGATTGAGTCGCCCACTTGAATGGCGCGTGTTTGTTTTAGAAATTTGCCAGCGCATTGTTTTGCCCAAAAATTTATGCACTGCACACACGCATACACACACACGCACACATAGTGCCTGCCCCAAAGGTTGCTTGTATTTTTTTTGTATGCTCTGGCATTCCGTCACTAATGCTAAAACATAGCGCACATGACGAAAGAAAAGGGAAAAGCGCCCAAAGAAAAGGGGTAGCTAGAAGCGGGTTTGAATACCCTTCGGACTCTATTCCAATTTGGTCATGGAGAGTGCAATAGCCCGTAGAGCATGTATATTTGTAGTATTTGGTAAGAAAAACAAAATTGGTCGAATTTGTCATCAATTCAAATAAACAGGCGATGATAATATTGCCAATATACTCATTTCATAATATGCGCATATATCAAATGCAACCCTGCAATGAGGAAATAGCTCGCGATATATCAATATAACACAAGATGGAAAAATCCGTCGTGTTTTAGCTGGAAATTCAATTTGTAATAACTGTGCATCCGTTGTTGCTTCTTGGAAAACGTTAAATCATTTAATTAGATTAAAATTGTAAGATCCAGGATAAATTATTGAACTTAACTTATACAAACATTGGTAATGGATTTGTTAGTTGAATGTCGTAAAGCTTACAAAGAGTCGCATGGATATTGTTATTTGTCTAAGTATTATCTTTATCTTTATCTCGTGCATTGGCTGCTCAGCTCCCCACTCTAGTGATTCTTCCTGCAATACTTATTCGCATAATTATCGATTTGTCGCGAATTGCCATCGGACGAGGTTGTCAGACGCTTACAAAATAATAATAATAATAAGTTTATGTTGTTCATACACTTATTTCTTTAAAAAATATATGACTTTAAAGAACTCAAATGCTTGTAAAATTCATCGTAAGGACATGCCTACATATCCTTGGTCAGTAACGATGCGATTTGTGAATTCAATTTTCAGTCTTTAGGCTATCGTCATGAAATTTGGTAAGAGTAAGGAGAAAGTCCACATATCTGAATCGGCAGGCTTTAGCATATGGCTAGAAATAAGTTTAGGCAATTTTTTAACTTTTAAGAAATGTTTACAAAAGTTGGCAATTGAAAGTTTCAAACTCATTAAATCTTGTCCACATATGATTATATTTTATTATACAATCATTAAATACCTTTTATATCCAAAGCTCCCATTGAAAATGGTCAGAAATCTCTCACATGTGCGCAAGGGTATTAAATGTGCGATGCTCAAAAAACTGGCAGCTCTGCTTTCTTGTGCTCCTTTGTTTGCATGCCTTGTGAAAAGGGAAAAGGCATGCAATTTATGCAGTGCATGAAAAATGAAAACCTGCACGCATGCAAAGCACAAACAGGAGCACAACACACGGCCCACAGTTGCATAAGTTCCAGGTGGGTGGGTGTGGGAGAGGGTGTGAGAGGCAACGCCGTTGATAATGCAAAGTTATGCAGCTTTATATGGTGCATACAATAGCTCGGACCAGCCACCCTCTGCCCGTTTGTGGCAGCTGACGGCTGCTGTTTTACCTAGACAAAGCTTAAAGATTGGAAAATCCGAAAAACTTTTACGGCATGTCCTTGCGTATTATTGAGCTCGGCTCTTACAGGACACAGCTGCAGTTTTTATTTCGGGATATTGCGATAAAAAACTTTACCAACTTGCAACACCCACAATACAAGCCAGCACAAAAAGCTCGGCAAAACTAATGGCGAGCTAATATCAGAGACACGGGACTCGTAAAAGTTCAGCTAAAAGCCATCAGGGACCCGGCCAGAGGAAGAGCGAGGGAATCGGGACATCTACCAGATAAAACGTCATAAACTGCAGCTGTGGAACATGCAACTGTGCAAAAGCATTGCTAATTTTTATTGCTGCCACACGGAATGTAGCATAACTTAGGGTTGCGCATACACCAAGTCGAAGAAGAAGAAGAAGCAGCAGCAGCACAGTGTCATAAATTATGAAAATGCAAATTTAAGTTTCGTGTAAAGGCAAAGTCGTGAAATCGAGTCACAAATTTGCCTTGGCACTTAACAAGCTTTGTTCATTGCCTGCTGTTCGCACAGTTTCTGAGCTGACAAACTTCTAATTACATAACAGGAACACACATACACACACACTCGCACACACACTCGCACACACACACTCACACACACACTCGCACACACACACATGCATACACACATGCACGTAAACGTGCACACATGTGCAAAGGAGGCTGGGTAAATTATCCGTTGTCGCTTTGCAGACAAAGCAACCCACTTAATTAAGCATTAATTTCGTGTTTTATATGCAAGAACGAACACTCTGCAAATTTCGTGAAGACAACCTTCTTCCTCAGCTCTTGCAACTATTTGCCCTGCACAAGATCTCAGCCCTATGCCCACATTTGTTGCAATTTGAATTGTCTAAACTATTATTTTTGAGAGCAAATGCTCAAGGCGAATTTGATTCCGATAATCGATAACTTGTCCCGTTGCCAAGCAATCGATAAGTATCGATATCGGAAGCTTGTTTTTTGAGAAAATCACTTTGAATTTCAATGGATGGAGTCAGCGAAGTTGACCTGTAGCTTCTAGATTAGTATATCCAGATCAAGTATCTTATCATTTCTCATTTCTCGGCTCATTTCTGAGCTCTTTCGCGTTTGGCATAGCTTAATTAAGTTCTTTTTGATGACCTTTTCAGGCACATTTAATTAAAGAGCAAAGCCAGTTTCGTCCATATATATGGAAATTAAACTTGTTTCTAGCAAAATGTTATTTTTCTCCAAAGCTAGCTTTTCGTATATGTTTTATGTTTTATTTTCCGCCCGTTTTTGCATTTAATACTCTGCTGAATTTCCAAAGTTGCCTTTTGCTATTTTCAAGCGCATGTTTGTCCTGAGCGGAGACTCAACAAAAACATCCAGTAAATATCGTTTATGGCATATTTCATTTTGATGTTTTGCTCGACTCTGCAGCAGTTGCCATCCATCCAGCCAGCCATCCATCTATCCAGTCGTCCATTCGTCCAACCCGACCTCGCTGCTGCCGCCGCATCGTGATGCTCTTCTGGCTCCAAAGTGTTTTGGCCTAAATTTTGAAGAGCTGCTCGCCCCGCGCGAGAAAACGCTGTGGAAATCGCGTAGCAAAGTTTCGCGGCACAAATTTTCTATATGCTAAAACACGCTAGGGGCGGTTGAGGGGGAGCTATGGGGCAGGGATAGAGAGAGAAAGGGCGTTAGGGCAAGGGCAGGCGGGGAGTAGTACATCTGCGAGTTTTTCAATGTGACAGTTGAGCATGGTGAATATTTAGCAAGTTTTAGTTTACGCTACATAAAATATATTGTGCGCTTATAAATTTGTGTGTGTGTGAGTGTGTGTGTGTGTGTGGTTTGTTGTTGTTGTTGCTGAGCAACCTTCGAAGGCAGCCAAATGCGAACAAAAACAATACACAACGCACAAGAACAACAAGTGTGTCACATAGCTGGGTGTATATGTGTGTGTGTGTGTGTGTATGTGTGGGGGGGAAGGGCTGGGTGGGCTAGGGACTTCGTGCTGGGTCTCAGGCTAACCTGTGTCACACACACACACACACTCAGCGCACAACCTGCCTTACATGCGTATTGCGCGCAATCTTAACCCAAATTAAAAATGCAAATCGCATTTTTTTGGCCAACAGTTTTGACAGTCAATTTGATGGCTACCAATTACGTCGTTGTTGTTGTTGTTGGCTTTAGAGCCAGATGTCAAAAATCTAATTGGGATTGCATTTAAATTGCATTTGTCATGCGGTTTGGCTAACAGCACGTCCTTGAGTTCTCTGTGGACATAGTTTAGAAACTGATAAATTCAAACTGAATATAATGATAATAAAGACATTTACGTGCTTTAAACAAATTGAACTAATAAAAGACCACAACTGACAAAATTGTTTTCGAACAAAAAATCAAAAAAATAAATTTTTTATTAAAAGCCCTAATTGGAGCCTTGATAAAAGACCTAATTGAAGGCTTGTTAATATGCTTTATTATTATTTTCTTTATGATTATATAGGCTTTCCAAAGACTTCATTAAGACTGAAGAGTTTTATATTTTTATGCTTATAAACAGCAAATATCCCACTTAAATTTTAATAAATAAAAGTTTGTAATATTAACCAAAATAAACGAAAGTAATAAAGTTCTGTTTTAGCAAATCCCTCCCTGCATTTAATTATAAGATTCCCCAAAGAGAACTTTGATCTACAATTTGCCAACTTCTAGCTTTCAGAGAGAAGCGAAATGCTTGCAACTCTTGGACAAGTAATTCTGTTGCAATTATTTATGCTTTGATTATTTTGCAATTCAAGTAATTTGTTTGGTCAAATTAAACAAGAATCCAATTCACAAGAAATGCAGCAGCAAATATCTCGCAACTGGCAATATTTGCTTAAAGCCAATCAAAGTAATGGGCAAATACATGAAAAATGCATCAAGTTTTGACGAAAACAGTTTAACAACAATTATTCCAAACATGCGCACGTACAAGGCTTTAGACTTTGATTTCGATTTCGATTTGGATTTGAATTCGAATTTTGTGATTTACCAGGGCAAACAACACTCGAGAGCCAATAACATGATTCACGAGCTTGTAAAGTGCGTTCAACAATATATTTCTGTTTTTGCACTTAATGATTATTCTGTGTAACAGGCGTAGCGAATAGGGAGGGGAGCGGGGGGACGTAACAGAAAGAAAGCTCACATTATTATTTGATGGCAAAACAAACATATCGACAAATTTGTCGGATGTTGTTGTTCTTTGTTCGAGCGCAAATAATAGCTTTTGCTTTAGCTGTCGCTTATGTTGCAAAGGCTCCTCAAAGTATGCTATAGAAAATTACAATTTCCTTTGGGTCAAGCCATAGAATTACATTTCATAACGTGGCGCGGCAAGTTTGCTTTGGCTGTGTTTATGATACGGGTTTTTATTATTTTATTTTCTGTTTTGCAGTGCGCAATGCTTCAAAGTGCCTGTAAAAAACATGCCACAAACAACTTTTGCAGCTATTCATACACTACTTTCGCAGTTTGAGCATATTGAATACGTGCTCTAGAGATGCGATAACTATTTTAGTTGCAATTAAATCCATCTATTGTATATTGCGGCTTATAAACGCATTTGCTTACGTTTTTCTTATGATAATTCTCTCTTTTGATCAGTCTTTAGACAAGCAGAGCATCTAGCAGTCGGTTTCATTCGATGAAAAACCTTCTATTTTCTCACTCTCAACCAATGCGAGCCGAAACCCTGTGCTCAGCCATCAAAATTCAATTTGTTTTGGGTGAACATTTTTCGCATTCATTTCGCGCACTCGATAAAGAATCCACCATTACACGATTTGCAGTCCAAGTGCGTTGAAAAAGATAAAGCAAAATAAATCGAAAACAAAATAAATAAATAGATAACAAAAAAACCCGCAGACAAAAGCTGCCAATTTCGCCGTAGTTGAAATTTAGCTGACATTTGCCGAGGGTTTTCGAAGTGCTTGCAGCGAGTTTTTGTTGTTTTCGAGAATTCGTTGATGTGCACACAGATTTTATTTTGTGCATAAAATGGAATTCAATTGCATTTGAAATAGTTTAAAGAACTAGTTAAGCATGAAGGGAGGGTTGAAATAACTATCTAAGCACGAAGGGAGGGTTGAAATAACTATTTGAGCATGAAACAGGAGCTCATACGCTCAGTTAAACAAATTGTTTTGCATAAAAATCAATTAAGGGATTAAGTGTGAAAAAAAATGGAAAGTATATTCACTTTTTAGCGATAAAATTGTGTTTTAAAAAAGTAGACAATTCAATTAGTTGGATTAAACAATTATGATTCCCCAAAGAGAACTTTGATCTGCAATTTGCCAACTTCTAGCTTTTAGAGAAAAGCGAAATGCTTTCAACTCTTGGAAAAGTAATTCTACTGCAATTATTTATGTTTTGATTATTTTGCAATTTAAGTAAATTGTTTGCTCAAATTAAACAAGAATCCAATTCAGAAAGCCAAAACAAGAAATGCAGCAATGTCGTAACATTTAGAAGCAACTTATGGTATGAAATGGTGAAAGGGGCGATTTATATTCATATACATTATATTAACAATATGTTTGTACTAACCCTTGACGTTGGTCTTTTTGATAAGTTTTTTGAATCAAGAGATATTTTTCGCCACATCACGCATATAACTAACTTATAGAGCGTTTATAATATGCTTTATAAAGCTCAACCGCGTCGACTTCAAATCGCCTCGAGTTTTATAAAGTTTAACAGACTCTCGGCTTTTATGAATTTTAATAAGCTGATACACGGCTTTTGGCAACAGCAGTGTCAACAACAACGAACAGGAGTATAATAAAAATAACAACAACAACAACAACAACCAACAACAACAACAACAAGAACAACAAGCAACAACAAGCAAAAACAACAACAAGCAACAACAACGGGCAACAACGAGCTACAACAACTTTATTGACAGCCAAAAAGTCAAAGCTCAGCTAAAATTTTACGCTGTGTCGCATAACGTCTAGCGCCGGCAAAACTGAGCAAAGTTTTTGCCCCAATCAAGTATTTAGCTATACATAACTTTTTTCGCAATTCACATTTTGCTTGGCCCGGACGGAGTTTTCCTCTTGGCCAAGGGTTGCGCGCTGCTTGGCTTGTTGCCGTACAGCTGCGAGCTGCGAGCTGCGAGCTAAGCTTCTTTCTGTGTTTACTCGTTTTGGTATTTTGGCAGCTTGTCTGTGTGTTCGCCTTTCTGTTTGTCTGTCTGTCTGCGTTGCTGTTGACTTCGTGTTATTATTCCATTTGTCGTTTAGTTTTGTACGAGCGCTTCCTGTTTTGACTGCACAAATGTGCGCCATTATTTATCATTGGACGCCATTATGTTTTATGCTATATAGCCGTTGCATTCGCACGGCCCGCCATTTTGGCAGCGGCAACAAAACAAGAATCGCATTCCCACAGATTTCTCTGTGGCCGAGGCAGCGCAGCTGCTTCATCCGGTGGCGGCAACGGCTGCTGTCATGGCAACAAAACGTGGCTACTCAAATCTAAAGGGCGCCATTTTGTTGCCATTTTAACTGTGTGTGTGTGTGTGCACTTCTCTATGTGTATGTGTCTGTGTGTGTGTGCCTTTTGTATAGCCTGCCCTTTAGGCATTTAGCTTGTCTGCAACTCTGTCTCTCTGCTTGGCTTTTAGCCATTTATTTCGTTTCCCTGTCGCTTGTCTCTTCCGATTATTTTGCGGCTGCCGCCACGCTTTGCGGCATTTCAGCATCAAAACTGCCGCTGACAGTCTTTTTGAGGCAAAACCTCAGCTGGTTTTCTGCAACTGATTGTTGCTCTTTGTTCTTGCCTTAGTTGACTGCAACATTTGTCGCTGTGTTTTGTTGCTTTAAACTTTAATTTGCAATACTTTTTGCTGTTACATAATGAATTATATGTAGCATGTGCTGTGTGTTTATTAATCGGGATTCCAGTCGTGATTCATTAGCACAAATCGTTTTTATCGGAATTCATCGAACGATAACTTATCGATAATCAGCTGCAGTTGCAGCAATTGATAGCTTTTTAATATGTTTACAAGAATTCAAATCTTCCTTCAAATCTGATTGAACAAATTGCTTTTTTCCGCATGCTTCAATGAACTATCAATTACTTATCGATACATGCAATTATATTGCTTTTACTCAAAGCACGCCAATTAAATAAACATTAAATATTTCATGAGTTATCAGTTTAACTATCAAACATTCAATTATTAACATCTCAAGCATAAGCAATATTTTCAGTTTGGCTTGTGAAAATTGTTATTGCCAATCTGGCTGAATCAATCAATCAATCAATCAGTCAATCTATAATTCCGCTCTATTTCCAATTGCTTTGCCTTTTGATAAATTGCATTTTGTATGACCACAAAACCTCGGTCGCACATATCTATTTCGATCAAATAATAAAAAGAGCTAAAATACGCGAATTTATTGTGGGAGGAAAATATTTGGCAAGTTCTCCTGGCTAATATGAACTGGAATTGTTATTGTTGTTGCTTAGATGAAAAAAATATGAAAGGAAACAAAGCCGGGCCACGCCATTTCGCCTGCTGCAGTCGCAAGGAGTGAGAGCAAAATCCTTGAGCGTTTGCATTGCGCCGTGTTTCCATTTGTATTGCCTGCGTTCGCACATCCGTTTTGGCAAACGCCGCAGTAATAATTCATGGCGCAAATTGCGTTTATTACAATATAACGTAACGGCCAGTGAAACAAACAGAAACAGACGGCCGGACGGACGGATAGGCGGACGGATAGACGGACGGATAGCCGGACGGGCGCGGCGAACAGGCCAAGCCGGAGGCAGCAACGCGCAAAGCCCAGAGGCTCGGCTCGGTTGCCCTGTGCACCCTGTGGCGGCATGTTGATTTGCAATGCAAAAAGGGTTGTGCATGTGCGTGTGTGTGTGTGTGTGTGTGTAACTGGCAGGGGGGCGGGTTATGTGATTTGTGTGGGCGACGCGTCGTTTGTTTGGCCAACGGCAGCAGCAGCACCAACAACAACAACAACAACAACAACAGCAATTGGAACAACAAGGGAACAAGCCACATAACAGCACACAACACGTCATGGTCTAATTAGCAGGGCACGCCGAAACGAGCCCGATGAAGTTATATGACCACAGTCCAGCACAGTGCTGGCCAAAAGTGTACGCACAGCAGCGTCTTTACACGTGATTGGCGCTGCAGCAGACGCAAACAAATCACGAGCAGCATAACGAACGACAGGCCACGCCCACACAACGCCCAATGAGATTGGTGCGTGACATTTGCGCCTCGTGATCCATGAAATTGTTACATGTCAATGAGTTTGATTTTGATTTTGATTTTGATTTTGATTTCGATGTCGATTTTGCCACATGCCGCACGCTAATCAAATTAGTGGCATGCAAAAATCGTTAGCGGACGCGCTTGCCCCTAATTTGGGGTCTATTTTCGATTTTTCAATTTGTTGACCTATCATAGATATATAAAGATATTTATAACTATTTTGAACTCACGTTTGACTAGTTTTCCCATTGGCCACAAAATGCACGTGCAAAGGCTGCAAAGAATTCGATTTAAATCCATAATTAAGTTTTATGATGTGTCAATAACATTTCATGTGCGATTAATGGCCGTAAATAAATACTTAAACAACATTAAATTTAATTAACGACAGCGCATTTAAATTGAGCATATAATTATTTGAATGCCAGAGCTTAATGTCGAATAGCCCCAAAGTATTATAATCTGGCCACGAACTAGCTAAAGGACGACGGCATAATGTCTGCATATTGTAGATATACTATATGACGCGCGGGTACATCCCGGCCATGTTCTCAAAGATCATTGCAAATCGAACCAAAAACAGCAAAAGTGTTGTCAGATAAAGCTGCCAAGTTGATCTGGAGGCTAAGCCATGAACAAAGTAAGGGCAAGCTTTATAAAAATCGGTTGAGTTTTGAGCAAGTTATGAGGCTGGGAAATGTTGACCTATGTCCTATATAGGATAATAGCGGGTATACCCGCTTTTTTTAGTTCCTAGCTGTTACGGCTTGTGCCTTGATCACCAATCAGTCAGTCAGTCAGTCAGGACAAACAGTTTATTATAAAGAGATAATAATGATATAATAAGGTAATTAATATTATAATAAAAGAAATATTTATATTCATATATGGAATATATCCTTACATGCCCACAGAGCGAATAAAACTTATTTTGAATACCTTTTTTTCTCTTCACAAACATTTTTGATATTGATTTATCTCCGCATATCTCTCTGTGGTATTTTAATTATAAACATATCGGGTTTAAATGCAAATAAATGTATGCCAAGGGCCCTCAGAATTACAGCGAATTTTCAAAATCTCTGGCGTGCCTAATATTGAATTTTATTTGCGCTCTGCAACTATTTGCAAAATAAAAAAGAGAGAGTGAGAGAGAGAGAAAGCGAGAGAGAGAGAGAGGGAGAGGGAGAGAGAGAGAGAGAGAGTGAGAGAAAGAGAGGGGTGAAAAACGGGAAAGATAATATTTAGCACACTTTTTTAATGGCTTTGTCTATTGGGGGGAGGGGGGCGCAGTGATATTTATCGTCGAAGCGTGAATGCAGAATGGACAATTCCAATTCGTTTTTTTTCTATCTTTTCGTTTTTTGTGCGCTTTCGAACACTGAGCACACAGGACACAAATCAAACAGCAGGTGGACTTTGAGCAGCGCGGCTCGCCGGTTGCCATTTTGTGTTCACATTGCAAATACAAATTGTTCGAGGGGTTTCGAGCCAAACAGAAAAAAAATTGGGGTGAAAAACTTTCACATTGTTGGAATCTTCAAAATAAAAAACTGAATGCATGCTGCGGACTTTGAGCTAAAATTTGTTTTTGCCAACCTGCAATTGTGCTGCGCTCCCGCAAGCTGATGCCTCTCAGCCCCATATACCCCGCCCCGCACTACACTCTATATGCTGTGCTCACACTATGAGCACACAGTGGCTACCAAAAGCAGACAGCCAGCGACCCCCCTTGAACGTTTACTCATTAAAATGCAAAATGCTCGCGCGCTGTGCCACTGCGGGGACTGGTGGGGGCTGCTGCTGCTGCTGCCGGCTGCTGTGCATTTGGTGGTTACAACAACAACAACAACAACTGCAGCAGCAGCAGCAGCAATAAAAACAGCGGCAAAAATCGGATAGTGTTTGGGTCGCAGGGACTCTGGGCTCTTTAATGACAACATACCAACTGGGCATTGCGTGTAAATTGCTGCGCGATTGTGCGGTTTGAGCTTTATTGAATGGAAAGTGCGTGTCAGATGGTCCAAACAGCAGCAGCGGCAACAACAGGCATCGTTTTACAGCGCTGCCAATTGCTGTTGTTGTCCAGCATGAAAACATTTAAATTTGGGATATTTACTTTTAATTTAAGCAATTTTCCCACACTCATTTAAACATTTAGTTAATGGCAGCATAGCTTAGCTAAATGGGCGTGGCACTCTGATAATGCCATCTCTTTAGTATGCAGCACATGCGAAACACAAATCAGCAACGGCATCCGCATCAGCATCAAATGGCATCAACTGGCAGCCACTTGAAATACTTGCGGCAACACGTTCAACAATTTTCATAGCATACTTTGCAGCGCCTTGCTTTTGCTCCCTTTGCTTTGGGGGGTGGCTTGGCTCATATAGCTTATGAGCACTTATTACGGATATTATTGGATCTCATTATAAGCTGCTGTTTGGCATCGAAATGCATTATTAAATGCGCACTAAAACCATAATAAGTTTTCTGCTGCCTGGGGGAAGGATTTCATGGGGTGTTGCTCAAGGAGCAGCTTACAAAGTGCAAAGATTGATAGTTGATGTATATACATTCTGTGAAGCTTAAGCTGGGGAAGGCCTAGACAGGATTGCAGCAATTGACGAGTAAGTCAGATTGAGAGCTGAGTTGCTCGACGTGGCTGTCTTAAGAAATAATAAGACATGCAAGAAGGCAGCATTTAATAAGGACTCGCATTACGGCAATCTTAGACCTATGTGTACTATTAAAAGAACTGACAACATATCAATTATTGAAAAAGGGAAGTTTCACTAATCAATTTTCTGAGACTACAACAGTTTTTGGATTTCTCCAGAACATTTTAGCAATCTGGAGTTTAACAATAGACTAACAAATAATTAATATAGCTAGCTACAAAAATCATTTTGTTAGCTGTGACACTTAAATTACAGTTGGCAAACAGTTGAATACGCTTGACTAGCTGCTGGCCATTAATTAAATGCAATTCAACTTGGCCCAAAAAACACAATTCACAACAACAATTGCAAATGCTGAAAATGCTGGAAATCGTTATCTGAGACTTTTACAGCTGAATGCACTTTCTATGACAATTGTCTTGGCAACGCGAAGGGAAAGTTATGAACAGGAATCCAACTTAAAGCAGTTTCAAGCACAGCCTCTTCAAACGTAATTTTTGCTAGCTTTAGCTCAGCTCACTCATCAATCTGGGCGAGGAGAACAGGAAAAAAGGTAGAGAAACTAATGTGAGCACGGCAATATGCCGTGCCGGAGGCCTTAATGACTGACGAGGCCAGAGACTCACCTGCTGCTGCTGCTGCTGCTGCCATTGGTCTGATTGGTATGCAGGTGGCCGCCGGCTGTGCCTGTCTGCTGCTGCTGCTGCTGCTTGTGCCTGCTGCTGCTGGCTCTGAAAATTGCAATCAAGTCAGAGTCAGAGCGCACACAATCGCCATCAAACTCAATCAGGCTTCGTGCCTGATGGCAGGATAACAGCCGCAGCCGCAGCCCCAGCCTCAGTCCCAAACGCAGCCCCAGCTAGATAAAGCATTGTAGCTGGGAGTCAGGGCTAAGCCACCTTTCCGCTAGCGTAAAGAAAATTTCATTAATTTTCGCTTAATGTCTGCCATGTGCGCAATTTCACTTCACGTGGTGGCGGCAGGCGGGGGCAGAGCAGGCCCGACAGCTATTGCCGTTGCATGCAAACTTGGCCTGAGGTGTAGCAACAGCCAAACATTGAATTGAAGAGTATATTAAGCAGATTTTCAAAGAGCAAAATAAATTAGCTTTTTCTGGCTCTAATCGACTTGTAGTGCGAAAAATGGTTCAAGAATCAGATACATTATTTGAACATGCATATTTAATGCTGTTTATATAACTTATATCCTTGATTGATCGTGGTTTTCTTTGCCTTAATAAAAGCACAATTGATCTGTATTTTCCAATATATTCATATTTATGTCGAATATGAATATGAATACAATGAATATCCTTTGTTGATCTTGTGATCTTTGTTGTGCCTTAAAGCACATTTGATCTTTATACTCGAACACATTGCGCTTCTTCTCTAGAAGTTCTTCTCGGAAGCTATGTTCCCCCTACCTTAAATGTCTCTTAACACGTCAAATATTTAATATTAATTGACTGTGGATTTGTTGTGCCTAAATTAAAACCAAATTTATCTATGCTCTCCAATATATTTCACTTCTTTTCGAAAGCAAGCGCTGTGCGATGTGAGAACCCTGAAAAGGGGTTCTACTTTAAAAATTTCTTTTAAAACGTCAAATAGTAAATAATTTCCCCCTAGTTCTTATAGCTCACTTTTCTAGCGCATTTTTCCGACCTTTTTTTTTTGTAGATTCTGCTGCAATTAAATTTGCTTTCGTGCTGGCCTCTGCAGCTGCTTGCCAGCATAAATGGGCGCCCAGCTCGACCCCATTTGGGTGTCTTCCGAGTTGTCTGCGTAAATTTTAATTGACTCTTCGCTCGGCTGGGCTGCTAAGAGTTCTTCCAACTTCTTTACGCGCGCTGCGCTAATTAATTTATTAATGTTGGTTATTTTTTTATTATTATTTGTTTTTATTTTTACTTTTCTTTTCGCGCTGCTTCGCTGAAATTGCCAATTAAATAGACCGTCGTTAGCCGGCAAAATAGTCTACGAGTCGGGGGCCAAAATGATGGCCAGCTTATGCTTTATGGCTGCCCATCAATGTGGCCAAAAGAGCTGCAAAGCTGGCCAAAGCGAACGAATGCTGCTGCTGCTGCGTTTTAAATTGCGAGCTTTATTTGTCAGAAGCATCGCAGAAGACAGAGAGAGAAATGTGACACCTACTAAAGTAAAAGTCTTAATGGCAGGCAGCAACAGCAGCAGCATCCGCAACAGCCACAGAAGCCATAACATTATCTTTATCTGAAACTGCCAATTTGCTGCCGTCATAGGTGGCGAGGCGTGGCAGCTCACAAACCGGGGCAAAACGACGACAACTCTATGCCCACAATCTCGGCTGTCTGGTGTCGAGATGCACACAGTTTTTGCGCCTCGGCTGTCACATAATTTTGCATTCAAAAGCAGCGCCAGACAACCAACTCCCCAACTCGCCAACCCTCTCCCGGCTACCAACGCTGCCCAACAAAACACGTTGCTACCTTTGCCAGGTGTTAACTCATTTGCGTAGCTCTTAAGTGACTCAATAAACGGCAACTCAAATTGAGGACTGCACGCTGTGAGCAAGTTAGTACGGATACTCCAACAAAATACACTTGGCGAAAAACAATGTACTCAATTTAAGTTGGAGTTTAAGTGCATTTCATTCTTGAATGCTTATCATGAAAGAAGGTAACTTCGATTTGGTACTAAATGTCTTAAATGCATTCTACAAATAAAACTTGGAGCTCATAGATTAGCTCATAGATTCGTACCCAAATCAAGCACAACATGCTTGATGTTTTCTCTCAGTGTATGAACATTCCTAGCTTACACATATTTGCACAGAGATATGTCATATATCCAGCTATAAATGTGCATGGGTATTAATCTCATACGTGAGCCTGAGTTGGGTTACGGCAAATTCCCGGATATGTGTGTTCGGTTTGAGTGTGGAATGTGTGGCCGAATGAGGGGAAAGGTATGGGGAGGGGAAGCTGCTGATTTGCAATGACAAATTTTTAATGCTGTCCAATGTTTTCATTAGCTCGACAGCTGCACAGCAAACCAGTTTTGCCGGCGTTTAAGCCAATAAGCGTTGTGGCTAGACAAAAGCTATTTAACTGGTTGCAAAACTTACGAGCTAAACGTATTTACATAAAATTGGCGTAAATTAGTTGTAAATTATAGTGCTATTATGTTGACTACTGAAAATAGTTAAGCAATATTTTAACTAAGCATTAGAGATGGACATACAAGGGGGTATGACGCTTTGGTGTCTACGTAGTTATGTATCGGGCAGATCTTGACAAATATCAAACTGGGGAGTATTTAGTTAAGATTTTTGTAGATGAATGTCTTATATGATGAGATTCAATCTAGGCTAGCTTTGACTCTATATCTAATAAAGAACTGGAGAGTGATGTGTTAAGCTCTCAGACTGCCTTATATATGTGTATGGACTTCCCCCTATTCAATACGCATACCCTCTCGTTCTAAGAAACTTATTCATAGAGTCGCAAATCTTTTTCTTTCAGTATTTTTCCTACATTTACCACTTACTTGTTATTTTGCTTTAGCCGCTGCTCTGGCAATTGCTTTCACAAAGTAGCTTTAGCAATTTCCCTCCCATTACTCCCACCCGGTCCTTACTTCATCAATAGGTCCAATATTTGACTTTCGCTTTGGCTACTTCTTGGCACACACACAATGCCTTTTGTTGGCAGCTTCATTAAATGCACGCCCACAAAAAATATATATACATATATATACCATAAAGGGGAATATGCCATCAACCCCATAACGCAAATATTACGCGAGTCATAAAAGCCAAAGCCAGCTACCTATATAGTATTATCTGCTTCTTCCTGCTCTTCTTTTTGTTCCTGGTCTCCAGTTTCCTGCACGTATTTATCGAGGGCATAAAACGTAGCCGCAAGCAAGCATGGAAAAAAAAATGAAAGGAAAATGAAGCACAAATTCATTTGTGGCTCTGACCAAAAACGCAATCGGAATGCCAAAGTCAAGAAAATTTCAACTTGACTGCATTTTAATCAAGCTGAGAGCAAAAAAGCGAACCGCATTTATGTTATCCCCCATATTCTGACTTGCCACCTTCCGATGAAGTCATATTGTACCCGGGGTGTGGTGGCGTCAGGCTCGAATTGAGTTGCAGCCATAAAGCATCACCTGCAGCCCACACTCAGCCTGGCCAAAAGTTAAGTTGCGTAAAAGTGACAATCAAATGATTTTGTCTAAAATGCTGTTGCTCGAGCAGCTTTTTACGTCTCTGCAATTTGTTGCAGGGCATTACAGAAAATGTGGTGCAATGAATTGGAAGTTGCGTAAAATATGGCTGATTACAATTAAAGAAACTCAAATGGCCAGAAGCTACTTAAGCTCTTCTTAATGCTTGTGAAGCTCGTAAAGGAGCTTTAAGCAAAGCTTATTGCGTTGGGTCAAACTTCACAAAAAGTTTGTGCAAACTTCTTTGCATCTAGTTGAAGCAACTGATCTGAACTGAAATAGGAAAATATATAAGAAAAATATCTGAAAGCTTAAAGCTTTCTTAATGCTTATGAAACTGTTGGAAGAGCTTTAAGCATAACTTATTAAACCTTATCAAACCTTATTGCATCAAGTAGAAGCAACTGATCTGAACTGAAACAGGAAAATATATAAGAAAAATATCTGAAAGCTTAAAGCTTTCTTAAAGCTTATGAAACTGTTGGAAGAGCTTTAAGCAAAACTCATCAAATTGGGGTAAACTTGTGATGCTGCTTGAAAATACACACCTTAAGTATCTTAATGAAAAGCTTCAAAAGCACATTAACCTATCTCTCACAATACGACTCAATAGTAAAAGAGCTTCAAGAGCACACGAGAGCTTTAAGTGAAATTAATTTGAATGTGATTTGCAGCTTAATACTCAGCTAATTGCCTACAGCTTTGCACTGCATTTTCCACGCTCAATACGCTCGCACTCTACGAGCTCACATTTATTGTTTCAGCTAGTGTCATTGGCACATTCAACTGATGTCACAGCACTTGCACACAATAACTAGAGCTCATTTCTTATCAAAATTACCACATGCATTAAGTGAGAATTGCACGCGAGGCGCTGCTGGAGACTCTTAAGAAGTCAAAACCGGTGGCAGTGGCAGCAATTTTAATGCTCTGCTTATCACTGCCAGGGGATGGCTTTCAGAGCCATTCAGCCATTGTCATCATAAGCCATAAGCCGAAAAGGTTGGGGGATGCTGCTGTTGCAGTGGCTGCTGCTTAGGGGTTAGCAACACGAACTCGCAGCGGCGACGGCAGCGGCAGTCACCAAAATGCAACCCGGAAAGGCGCCAGTCATTGTCTGGCATTTGCTTTGCACTTCAGCGACGTTTGAGACAACAATGAGAAAAAAACAAAAAAAAAAAAAACACTGAAAGCCCTGATAGAGCCAGAAAGAGTCGTGGCACGAGGCTAAAAGTTGCCAGTGTTGAAAACAACGGAAATTTGCCTTTGGTCCTGTTAGTGTTTTCTTTTTTATGTCATACCCTGTAGCTATCAAATGTAGGAAAGGGGTACACAAAGACCTAGAAGTCCTCAATCGATAAGAAATCTACTAAGGCATTAAGTGTTCATGCGTTGCTCCAATCGATAGATATCGATCGCTTTTTCGTAATCGATTATTATCATTTCTAATTTGATGCATTTGCTCAGAATTATAAACTTTTCGATAACTCGTCGCTTTCTGAATCGATACGCATCAATTTCAAATCATATTTTAGCCTCGGTAGATGACGACTCTGCACACCAAAGATGATATGCGAGCACTTCATAAATTGTTATGAGGTATCTGCCAGTCGTGCACGCTCGGCATAGGCATTCTAACTTGTTTTTTGTCGATCTCCGCATTGGGTTACACACGGTTGCCAAACAAAAGAAAGCCCAAAGCCACGGCGACAAGCTCGAGAGTGGGAGCAGCACAAAGCTGCTTATTGTTTCAATGGATTAAGCTGAAACCAGCGACAGCGGACTCTGGACTTTTTCTGCTTCAACTTGTGCTGCTGCTGCTGCTGCTTCTGCTGCCTCTGAGCGTGGCAAAGTGCTGAAGCATAAGATGATGCAGAGCAGTCGCTGCTAAAGTCCTCCACAGACTGTGTCCGTGCTGTCGTTTAGGGTGGCTGCACGGACGACAACTCACACTTGCCGCAACACTTGCCTCACATGCGTCTGCCAAGCTTCAAGTGGATGGCGCAGCTTCAAGTTTTTTACTTTCCGTATACGCACACACACACACATCTACAGACTGTCGCCTTTGCCGGCACGGACACAAACGCACACACACACACACACAACTCTCCATCTAAGTATCTTGAGCTCGGCTGGGTGGTCTTTGGTCCTTGGAATCTGTGTGCCTTCAAATTGATGCGCATAAAAATTGAATTTGTTAGCAAAATTGACAACTGAAAGTTGTGTGTTACGTGTTACGCGTGCAGCGTAAGCAAAATTTATTTATGCTCTACGTTTTACAAATTTATTTTAATGCTCTCGTAATGTGATGTCGTCTGACGCCAAAGCGAGTATAGACTGTACGGCAGCCAACTGACGATAGTTGCGCGTGCTACAGCAATTTACAAGAGATATACAAAAAGGCAGCTAATAGACCTTCATAAATCAGCTGGGATCTCTGCATAAAACAACTCTATTTGACAAGGAATAAGGAGAGCAGCAGAAGCTAGTTCAAGTTGGATGTAAAGAACTTCGTATTACTACTAAAATTAACCAAATTGGGCAGATATTATATATAAATATCCATATATATATATATCTAACTATTGAGGTAGTTAAGCACATTACGCTTTATTGGCCATGTCGAAAGTCGAGTCCACATTTCGCAGGCTTTACTTGTGTTGTATATAAAATGAAATAAATAAGAAAATGAGATTTTCGTGAACATAATTCGCAACCTTTGAGCAGCTGTTGCCAAATCGAGTTTATTGTTTATTGTCCCCGTTTCCCTTAAGCCGGAAACTGGCCGATTTCAATTTCTGTTGCTTATTTCAGGGAACTCAACTAAATCAAATGATAAATGCGGATTGTTGTAAAGTTGTTGCCAAGTCGGTTTGGAACAATTTCTGGCTGAGGCCGGCATAAAAGCCATGTCGAAAATCTTTATTTGCGCCAGCCATTTTTCAAAAGTACAATGGCAAATATAACCAAGCCCCTTCCCCCCAAACACACACCCCCTATAAGCTACCCCCCTTGCCATTTCTCGTTACATCTCTGCTGCCTGCTTTCATCGTGTGCATTGTCGCCACGGATATCCGCCATGTTGGCTGCTGCTTTGTGGCACGTTCCAGTGCACAGCAGCAACAACAGCGAGCACAACTTTCATTTATGTATTTGGTGTTATTTAAATTCTCAACTCTACCTGCCGCGCTGAATAAGCCATAGAAAAGCGTTGCCAACAATGCCAAAGCAATGGCAAATAGCAAAACTTGGCTGAAATGCAAAAGTGGCAGTTGCCAAGATGCCGCAAGGCTCCACAACCCTCCCCCCCCCCCATCTGCAGGCACACACTTTGTTGCATTTTTGTGCAATCTGTTGAGCATATATCTGCATACATATATTCATACACATATTATCCATATGCATACATATATCTTTTTTGGCAATCGAATTTCCTTTGCTTCTTAACGTGTCTTTATTTGACGCGTTTTTGGTCGCATTCTTTTTGTGTTTGCACAGTATTTGCCTGTCCAAAAACAGGGGTATCCTGTTCTTCGTTGAAGGGCGCACTTTGTGCCTGTTTACAATTCACTTTGCTGCACTTGAGAAATTACACATGCCACGCCCCTTTCTCTGACGCCCTTGTACATATTTCTTTTGCTTTCATTGCGCTCGAATTTCATTCTGGGGGCCCGCTAGGCAAAGGGCAAGTAAATCGTCTGTCTTATTTGTCTACCACTACACTCTACACACCCATACAAACACACATAGACACACACACACACGGCATACACACACATACACACGCACACACTCCACCCACACACACAAACAGCAACACACGCTTTTAATAAGCGCTAGCGTCAGCATTGGGGTTCCTTTTGGATCCCTTTGCAGGGCTGCCTTCTTGATGTTCTTGTTGTTGTTGTTGTTGTTGCCATTGTTGCTGTTTGCGCTAACCAACAACAACAACAACAACGACAACAACAATAACAACAACATGATTGGTATTTTCCGCTGCAGACATTTTGCAAAGGTAGCTAAGCCGACCCCCGCTTCATTTTCCCTTTTTTATTTTATTTTATTTTTTTATGCCGACAGGCGGCTGTTTTATTGATTTTATTTTTTCAAGCTTTCATTTTTGTGTACTTCCAATTTTTTTTTAAAGCATTTTTGCAGCTGAGGTCGGGTCCGAAAAATGAAATTAGCAAGTTTTGTGGAATTTTAAGCGTAATTTGCTTTTAAATTGAAACCTGTTTCAGACATATTCCACGAATTCAAGACTAGAGGAAAGTTCTCAAGGAATATTTCATAGGAAATTAGCTGTAAAAAGAATAATTCGATTTTCAAAAGCGATTCCGGGCTCAATTTATAGGTTTATATTAGCTTAAGTCTAACAACCTAGAACTATTTGTATCTATATGGATATAAATCTATTTGTATCTATATGGATATAATAGATACGAAGATGTATAGATAGATATACAAATATATGGACAAATATCTCGCCAAGCATTCGACAACTTCTGATACTCCTGAAGCTCATGAGACTTTCGCACTTGTGCAAAGCTTCGAGTAATTAGCTTTGGGGAATGCTTGCTGCAGCAACTTGCAACATGCTGCCTTGGACTTATTTTGCAGCTCATTGCATTTGCATTTGGCTTAAGTGAAATTCGAGCGCTTTAAATTTCCACCACCCGACGACAGTGGCTGGCCGCCTTTTTTCCTTTTGATTATAGCATAGCATAGACTGTCGCCGTGCTCTGTTCCGTTTTCCGTAGCCTAAACCAACTATCCATTAGTTGTAATAACAATGGCTGCAACCGAAAGCAAACTTTTCGCTAGCCACAATACAGTGTGCCCGAAAAGTGTGCATATGCATATGCAAAGTGCTCGCAACAAGACAAACAAAATGCTGAGCACCAAAATTGCGACTCTTTTGTTTTCATATGAAATTTGTTCTTTGCACTTGCAGCTGGCATCAAGTACACGGACAACCAGCGCGTGATTATCCTGGTGAAGGATGTGAATGACGAGCCGCCCTACTTCATCAATCGACCGCTGCCGATGCAGGCGGTGGTTCAGCTAAATGCACCGCCCAATACGCCAGTATTTACGCTGCAGGCACGCGATCCGGATACGGATCATAATATACATTATTTCATAGTGCGCGATCGCACGGGCGGACGATTCGAAGTGGACGAACGTTCGGGCGTGGTGCGCACCCGGGGCACAGATCTCTTCCAGCTGGACATGGAATATGTGCTGTATGTGAAGGCGGAGGATCAAAATGGCAAGGTGGATGATCGCAGGTTCCAAAGCACGCCCGAGGAACGTCTATCGATTGTGGGCGGCAAACGGGCGCCACAATTCTATATGCCCGGCTACGAGGCTGAGATACCCGAGAATCAGAAAAAGGACTCCGAGTAAGTGTGGGGGTGGGATGGAATATAAATAAAGATATATGTATGCAAATCCATATGTACGGACTGCCAATAAAAGTTATGCGAATTAGAGCATGACAATGTCTGGGTTGGCTCATTGAAATTCCCATTGCAAGCAAACAACTGTCAAAAGGCAGTCGAGCGAGTGACAGACGGACGGCAACCCTGGCACCCCTGGCAACTCTGGCAACCCGTCGCAGCCTCGCCTCTATAATATATGCATGCATTTTACATATGACAGCCACAAACTCCATTCGCTAACTGTCACACATCCACACGCTCCTCTGTGGCCTGTCTCTTCTTCGTTTTTTTACAGCATCATTTCGGTTAAGGCCAAATCCTTTGCGGACCGGGAGATACGTTATACGCTGAAGGCACAGGGACAGGGCGCCGGCACCTTTAACATTGGACCCTCATCCGGCATTGTCAAGCTGGCCAAGGAGCTGGACTTTGAGGACCTGCGACAGCCGCATGTCTATACGCTGATTGTGACAGCCACCGAGGATTCCGGCGGCTTCTCCACATCCGTTGAGGTAATGTTACAAAGATAAAGTGAACAAACAAGTAAGCGTAGTAGTCGGCAGTATCCGGCTAGGAGATACCCTGAACCCTGCTCCATCTGAGCCTTCTTTACAAGCATTTTGGCTATCTTTTGTAATGTATTGCTGAATCGGTGCTTAGAGTCCGACCATTATGAAATTTGTAGAACATTATTGTCAGGCAGAAGTTATCCGATAAGTAAAGTACTTAAAACTTGTACATGATATATTTTCAAAAAGTCGAGAGCGTACATTGCAAGTTCTGTTTATCTAGCTCTTATCATTCTCGAGTTATGCTTAAAAATCAATATCTATTTTTATAGAAATTTCCGAAGTAGAACAACGGACAGACGAACTATGCTGAGAATATAACAAGAATATTTATATTTTGTGCAGTGAGAGATGCTTCCTTCTGCCTGTTACATAAATTATCCACAAAAGAAAAATGCCATTTTTACCCACAAAAATATTAAAATAAATATCCTTCAACTGCAGCTCACCATACGCGTCACGGATGTCAATGACAATGCGCCCAAGTTTGAGCTGCCCGATTATCAGGCGCACAATGTGGACGAGGATATACCGCTGGGCACCAGCATATTGCGCGTTAAGGCCATGGACGCCGATTCGGGCGCCAATGCTGAGATTGAGTATCTTGTCTCGGATGATCATTTCGCAGTCGACTCCAATGGCATCATTGTGAACAACAAGCAGCTCGATGCGGACAACAACAATGCCTACTATGAGTTTATTGTCACCGCCAAGGATAAGGGTGAACCGGCCAAGTCGGGCACCGCAACCGTGCGTGTCTACACCAAGAACAAGAACGACGAGGAGCCCAAGTTCTCACAGCAGGTCTACACGCCCAATGTGGATGAGAATGCCGGTCCGAATACATTGGTCACCACTGTGGTCGCCTCCGACAAGGATGGCGATAATGTGCGCTTTGGTTTCGTTGGCGGCGGCACCTCCTCCGGCCAGTTTGTCATAGAGGACATAACGGGCGTCATACGGCTGCATAACAAGGCCATCTCACTGGATCGCGACAAGTACGAGCTGAATGTGACCGCCATGGACGATGGTTCCTGTTGTGTTAACGGCGATCAGACCATACACACCTCCACGGCTGTCGTTGTCGTCTTTATCACCGATGTCAATGATAATAAGCCGGTGTTTAAGGATTGCGGCACCTACTATCCCAAGGTCGAGGAGGGTGCGCCCAATGGCAGTCCAGTCATTAAGGTTGTGGCCACCGATGAGGACAAGGGCGTCAATGGACAGGTAAGCGCGCGGCTTAAAACTCAATAATTATAAAACATTTATGCCCAAAATAGATATTATTGCTGCGATAGCTTATAATAGAGAATTCGCAATAAATCGGTCTTATCGATAGTTTAGCAATCCTCAATTTTTCGATAACACAGTGAAAAAGTCGATAATTTTAATAGTCGAACTAATAGATTTTCATCACACTCGATTGTGTTCATAGGCACCCTGAGATTTCTATAATATAGTTGACAATTTTCACATTCTCTAGTTCGCCCCATTAATAGCCCAATCGATAGTTTCTCTTCGTATTCAATTGTCTAATCAATAGTTTAGCTTAACTAACGAATGTTGCTTGCTTTTAAAGTGAAACATCGACAGCACTGACAATATCCATTGCATTGCAACAATCGAGCATAAACGATAGTCACGATAATACTACAAATACTAAGGCAAAAGCTATCGATAGTTTTACAGCACAAGTCGATAATAGCCTTTAAGAGCTGGAAAACTTAATAGCTTAAATATCGTTAGTTCTATTTGGAAACTTGCCAAATTCTATCACATTCATCACATTCATTAACAAATGTTATTGAAATATTTTTAAATAATTTTGTCCTTAAGCAGTCTATCGTGCTTGAATACCCCCAATAGTTTTTGTTTGGCCAAAACTGGTGCATTTTTTTAAAGCTGCAATTATGTGTGCCTGCTTTTAATTAAGGGTTTGTGGCTTTTGGGCCATTCAACAGCACGTTAATGCCAAATAGTAGTAGTCGCGCGAGTGCGAGAGATTTCGTGTCGAGATTTTGCATAGAGTTGCCACGCTCAAGTTCAATGCACTGAAAAAAGGCAGGCGAACGGTGTTGCATGTCGTGTGCCGGTGTGGCAACGCCTCGCAGAGGCTATAATCACAATTGTGTCAATCATTAAGTAATTTTGCATGTTCTTTGTCGCCCGTCAGGTTAAATACTCGATTGTACAGCAACCGAATCAGAAGGGCACCAAATTCACAGTGGACGAGGAAACTGGCGAAGTGTCCACCAACAAAGTGTTCGATCGTGAGGGCGACGATGGCAAATTCGTCTCCGTGACGGTAAAGGCAACTGATCAGGGTGATCCCAGCTTAGAGGGCGTCTGCTCTTTTACTGTGGAGATAACCGATGTGAATGACAATCCGCCACTATTCGATCGTCAGGTGAGTAACCCCAGCTGAAAGCTCAAATGAAGGGTGGAGTTTTAATGTTCGTTTCTCTTTCTTGCAGAAATATGTGGAGAATGTCAAACAGGATGCCAGCATTGGCACCAACATACTGCGCGTCTCGGCCTCCGACGAGGATGCGGACAATAATGGCGCCATTGTTTATAGCCTGAGCGCGCCCTTCAATCCCAACGATCTGGAATACTTCGATATACAAGCCGAATCTGGTTGGATAGTGCTCAAGAAGCCGCTTGACGTAAGTGTTTGTTTTCCCATTCTATCAGATTCTTGCATTTGTTACCATTTCTTAAGTTTGCGAACCCAATTAACCAAGTTTTATGTTTGTAGTTACAAAAGAGAAAACAAAAAAAAAAAACAGTTGCAAAGAAAATTGAAATTACTTTCATTTCCTTTACTAACTAACAATCCAAAGCTGAAGCGCTTAGCGCTGCCAGAGTTTCATAAAGTCAGAGTTAACGCGGCAGAAATTTAAGCATTCAGTTCTAATTATGATTTCAACTGCACCTTTCTTTTGTTTAAGAGACTTTGTGCAAAGCCCTTCCGCAAAACTTTTAGGCTATCGGCTATCAATTGAGTTTTTCCTTTTTTTAATTGATAGCCCAAAACGAATTCGATGTGAAAAGCAGTGCAAGTTTTTTTGTCACAATCGAAAAGAAGAGAAATATTAAAAGAACACTCAAACTACATATAAGAAATGCCATATATATGCCATATATGCCATACATATATATGCGCTTTTGTCTACTATTTTTAGTTAGTTTTCCATTATTTGTACTTTATATTTTGTTTAGTTTATAGTGCGTAATTGGCCCAAAAATGAAAACTTTCCAATAAGTACAAATGCCAAGCGAATTGATTTTTAACATTTTTTGAAACAAATCAAAACTAAAACACAAAGAAAGTACAAAAGGGGTATTATAATGGGTACGCCGGGTAAACTTAGTTGGACAAAATGGAGCATTATGTAAAAAAGAAAAAAGCTTTCAACTGCCAGCTGCTGCTTATATTTTTGTGGTGTCAGGTTCCTAGGCTTAAGCAAATGTAAAACAAAAAAACAACTAATACACAGGTTTTATAAACTCGACCCTTAACAAAAAAACGATCACGCCTATTTTTGAGCATCGTTGTGCAATTTTTGATGGCTAAAGAAAGAAAATCTTTTAAAAAACAAATCATAAAACTACAAAACAATTTTTTCAAATGTAGCTTGATTTTGTATGCCAACTTTTTTTTGTTACACTTAATTTTTGCTAACCCTACAAAATCCCAACAACAAACCCTTATCAAAAATAAAAAAAGCAAATCGTTTTTTGTCGAGACTATGCGAATTTTTGAAGGTCTCTTGCTGACAGCTGCAAATATATATATATTTTTGATTTTAGCTAATCATTTTTCATAATCATATTCAAGAAGAATGTAAACATTTTGTTGCGCGCATTTTCGCATGCCCATGGAAAATGCGTGTCCAACGTTCATACCTTCTTTTTTTTTTGTGATATAATCAAACATCAAAACATCTCTATGATAGAAGTCGACGTTAATTTAATATATAATTTAACTGCACCTTTTACAATGTTTAATTTGTATAATTTACGTTAAATTATGTGCGAGTTCAGCTAATTGAGGCGAGTTAATCTTTCTGTTTCTTTTTAATTTCCTATTTACATATGAAATGGTGGTATCGAAACTGTTAACGATACTGTTATCGATGCTGTTAACGATACTGTTAACGATACTGTTATCGATACTGTTGTCTACAATTTAGGGTTGTTATCCTGTAAGTAATCGAATCTTTCTAAAATACATAAATCTAAATGAAGTGTCTGTTATAATTTGCTGTTACACTGTGCTAACCCGGCAACAAATCGATTTGCTCACCAATTTGTAAGCTAACGTCAATATGAAACTAACTTTCTATGCTCGCACAGATACTGTATACTTCATGTTGTACATAATCATAATATATCTGGTTTTAGCTGGCATCTGTCAAGGGAACTCCAAACAAGTACTAAAATAAAAATCAGCCTAGTCCTTTAAGTGAGCATATCTTCAACGTAAATTTCCCAACACACTTCATCAGATTGTTCTCAGTTTCTCTTAACCAAAGCAAGAGATAGTCTCGTCAAAATATGCAAAATACAAATTTAAATCAAATCCCATACCAAGTAAACTCTTTAAAATATGTTTAAATCTACCAAATAAAGCCCGCCTATACGTTACATATCCTTGCTTATCCCTAGTAAAAGCTTTATTCTAATTCCTCCCAACCTTTTATTACTTGATTTCTAAGTATTGATTTTTCATTTTCATTTCACTTATATTTTGAAAATATATTTAATATAAAATACTAAATTTCAAACACAAACTGTTAACCTGTAACGACAACGATGCCATTCAAATACGTAATCGTAACGTAATACGCACACAACGTAACCCCGATACACAAACCAAATACGACTTAAACTAACATACAACGCGTTTAACATATCGGCTAACATTTGGCTGTTAACTCTATACCACTGCTACATTTCACACATTCAATCAATGAATCAATCAAAACTCAATCGATCAATCAACAGCGCGATCGTTATCGCCTGCGCGTGCGCGCCTCAGATCGTGGCGAGCCGCCCTCATATGCCGATGTCGATGTTGAGTTAGATGTCGTCGATCGCAATAATAAGCCGCCCATTTGGGATAAGAGCATTTATGGGCCGATCCATATTCGCGAGAATGTAACTGTGGGTACGGTTGTAACATCGGTTAAGGCAAGGTTTGTATAGCCAATACACTACACTACACTAAACAACAAACAAAAACTAAGAACTACTACAATTAACTCATACATACTAAGTAATTGAAGCAAGTTGAAGTTCCTAACAACAACAAAGCCTAACAGCTGTGAGCTTAACATAGTTAGACATTCTTCTTTCTTTAATTTTTTTTCAAATGTAAAAGCATTTTGGCTAACATAGGATTAAGCTTCCGAGTTTGAATTCGTTTCACCGAGTTGCATTCGTTTGAGTAAGATTTTAACATACATAACATTAACATTGCTATGTTATAGCTAACAGTTGCAAACTGTGTCTTGGCTAAATGTGCTCAACGAACGAAATGTACTCGCTTAACGAAACTTCGCTCACTTAACGAACATAGCTTTAAGCTTGCCAGTACAAGTATTTTTAACATACGGTCTCTTTCTGTTGCTGTCTCTCGTATAACATAACGTTTACATTTTTAACTCAAATTTTACGATACAATATTTTTGTGGTCTATCGTAAAAGCTCAACATTTTTTTCATCCAACCATCAACAATGTCAAAAAATAAAATCAAATTATTTGACACATTCGAAAAATGTCTTTAAATTGTGATAAACAAATTTCTAATGCTGTTGTTGGTGTTTGTTTTGAGCAGACTTTTTGTACGCCAGTCTAATAAAGACGGCTGTCGGGAACTTTTGCATTTTGCTGCAACTCTCACCCACCCCACTACACATTACCCATTGGAATTGCTTACCCAATACTCTGACTTCTCTCCCACCTCTCAGTCAACCAGAACCCAACAAAAACACACGGTAAAATGCTTGAAATAACTGTGAAGTCTCGTTGCCAAAACAAAATTCGGTGTTGGTTTTAATTGGGAAAATGAGAATCTAATTAAAAATCTATTTTATATACGGTTGCAGTTTTAGTTTAAGTTTAACTAGGAAACAACAAGGTAAATACGCAATCTAATTGAAAATATATATTTATATATACATTCACAAAGTGTTCAAAAATGTTAAAAAGCAATACTCGAAAAAAAAAACAACAAAACAATTAAAAATATATTCAAAAAAAAAGTATGCTATAAAAATTGTACTACTCGAAATGCACAAAGCCCTTTTTAAGTTTCATTTGTTATGCATTCAGTTTCTATCATATCTGAAATACTATATAAATAACAATTATTTGTATTTGTATTTATGCTCAACTCAATTATTTATAATACGTATGCGATTTTCAGTTAATGTCCAGAAGAGCGACAACATCTTTTGTTTGTTGACATTTTGAAGGCTAGGGTCGAGACTTAATTTGATCAAAGTAAAGGCGAAAAGTTTGGAACAAATAATTTGCACTGCGAGAAAAAACCTTTTGAAAAAAGGCAGAGAAATCTACAAAGGAAACCTTTCAAGTTTCTGAAATTTTGATTTTTAAGTTTTAATGCTGGCTGCGTACTTCCACATTAAAAAAAAAGGTGTTGGTTACGTGTATTCAAACTTTTGATTTTTCGATGAAAAAAAAGATAACCTATTGCTTCATTTTGTTTTCCAACAACTAAAAACTGAGTTTTTTATTAAAATTTTTTTGTATTTTGCATTTTTTTCCTAAACTTTAACGACGCGCGTCTGTGTGTTTTTGCCAACGCTCGCTTGATTTTGAAACGTGCTTGTCTTTTTTGAAATGTAAACAAAACGAAAATCAAAATGAAAATGTATTCAAAATACAGCGCGAAACATACAAATTAGAGGCGATGGCCCAAGACAAGGGCTATCCGCCATTATCGCGCACGGTCGAAGTACAGATCGATGTGGTCGATCGTGCCAACAATCCGCCCGTTTGGGACCATCCCGTTTATGGGCCGATCTATGTCAAGGAAAATATGCCCGTTGGCGGCAAAGTCGTCTCGATCAAAGCCAGGTCTGTTAGTGCAATGTTTTACAAAACAAACAAAATAAAAAACATCAAAAAAATAAAATAAAAGTTCACTATAAGAAAATTTGCCATACCATTTTGCTTAGTTACTTTTGATAAGCTACATTAATATTTACATTTTTTTCCTAGGTGTTCAGTTTTAGTTCTTGCAAAGAAATCAAATTCAAAATATATTCAAACATTTTCATTGTCATTTTTCGGTTTTTGGTGTTGTTTCACGTAGTTCTCAATATTTTATTTTATGCGTGTTCTGAATGTTGTTCTAGCTGCTGTTTAGTCTACTCTCCTAGCCTTAAGAGTGCTCTTGCGAGTGTGCGAATCAATTGAATTGAATATTCATTTATTTCAATTGAATTTCATTTTCACACTCTCAACGAGTCATAGTTCCCTTTGCTCCCTATCATCCATCCCATCACGCTATATGCTGCACTCAAACCACAAGCACCAGTAAACACATTCCCTAAACTTAGAAATCCGCACAAATCAATCACACGAAATGCACAATTTTCTTTTTTTTGTATAGATCGAGTACAAAACCAATTTCTTATCCCTCAAAAGCTGTATATTTATCGATATAAACGTATGAATAATCACATTATTATAACCATAATAAGCTTGGGGGTTAATGATTAAAATGTAGCGAGAATTCCATGTAAATAAACTGTTGGCGCTCAACGTGTGCCGAGTTAAGTTTAGTTTAATGAAATGCAATTCCCACTGCTTGATGACCTTTGCTGATAAGCTGATGATTCCAATTTAAATTGAGGTCAAATGTTGCAGTGACTAGCAAGTATTTTATGTTAATACAGTTGCTGGCGCCCAACGTGGGTGGCCACAATTGCCACAACTTGATGACCTTCACTGTTGATGAGCCGCCAGCTGCATTTTAAATTACCTGGCCAAAACCACTTTGACCCGTGCCCAGTCCGTATACAAGTACTTTTCATATTCTGCAATGATCATAGACCTGAGAGATGGCGAGGGCTTCCGAATGTAAAGTTTATTTAAATAAAGTTTTGTTTTTCATAATTGCAATTAAGAACTTGAAGTAGCGCACTTAAATGACTTTTGGCTTGCAGTACACTTCTTCGCCTGTTCTCTCTCCCTCTCCCTCTCTCGCTCCTTTTAGCTCTCTCTCTCTCTCTATCTCTCTCTCACACACTTTCTGTCTCTCTCAGGGCAGCATTAACATAACGAATAGAGTTTTATCTTCGTGGCAAGCCAACCACATGGCTCTGACGTTTTAATTATGCGTCAGTTTGTGGCCAGTGGCAGTCAGTACTTTTTTCCCCAGTCTCCATTTTCTTTTCTTTTATTTTATTTTTTATTATTTGTTTAATGTTTTTTTTTGTTATTGTTAGCACTAAAAGCAATGCACTTAAAGCGTTCGTAACCCAAACGCGCTGCTGGCGCATATTGCACATACGCACCGTGGCGCGACGGCCACAAATTATTGCACCAACTGCATCCACCTTGCTACAGTTAGTTTAGTGCTCTATAAGTAAATTTCATTTATATGCTAAGTATTTAGGAAATTGCCAACTATTAAACGTGCTTGGGCTTACGTTACGACGTTTCGGTTTTCTTACGTTACGTTGAGCTTGTGTAAAATACGTTCTTTGTTTTAACTTTCTTCTCTGTTTGTTATTACTTTACTTGTTTTACTTGTGTTTCGTTTTATTCCTTTTTGCAATTATCTTGTCCCAGCACAAAATTGTCAACTTTTTATATTACTCTATATATATATATGAAATAGATATATATTTGTGTGTGCGTGTGCGAGTGTTTGTATAGCCAAGATGCTATTAAGCACGGCGTCTGCCAAAGGAAGCTGCGTGCAGGCGGAACAACATGGGCTGCGTTTTCAAGCGCGCGTATCTCATAATAAATGTGTTTGTTGTCGCTGTTTGTCATTGTTGTTGTTGTTGCTGTTGTCTCAGTGCGCTTAATGCGCGCACTGTCAAGTGTTTGCCGAGTGTAACATGCATTTAAGCAGCCAACAAGAACAACAACAGCCACACAACAACAGCGATGCGAGTTAGCGTAAAAAACTAGGGTCACACTTAACAGCAGAACTTAACGATAAATGTTAGCCGCATAGAAGCTGTGGTATAAAGTGTTATACTGCTTATTGAGTGTATAAATATACTCTGTTCAGCAGGTGAAAAAGAGTATATTGGCTTTGTGACATATTCGATCAGTCCGCTTCTTTGACCTAGATAACATTTCAGGGTTTCTTTGCCACTTTATCTCTGTACACTTTATCTTTAACAGTTTGAGATCTACTAGATAGATACAACATTTCACAAATCTTTTGTTCCCAGTGACAAAGTTTAAAAGTCATTGTCTTGGGCTTAGTTTGGCCCTCAAGAAGCCTATATTCAATACTGCAATATTTCTTTAAACTATTTGAAGCTTTTATCACACTGTGAACAGAGTATTGCGCTGTCGGACTGATTCGACTGCATGGTTTTCACTTATTTTTGCCTTAAGTTTACTTTCCATTTGACGTTATATTCTGTATGTTAGCAACTAGCCCCGAATTAGTATATAATCGATAGTCATAGCATTTAGGCGTTAACTGCAAACCAGGCGTATTATTCTCTTTAAATTGAAAACCCAAGTGCTCAGAAAACCAATTCAATAAGTACACAGAATACACTGAAAATGTTTCCACAAAATTAGTTTTGATTTTGCAATACAAACGAATCCCATATATATATATATATATTTAAATATATATGTATATATCATACACAAAAGAACACTCGCAGCCAAAACGAAGGAAAACATTTCATGCAATTCACAAATTCTACCCAACCGAAAGCAAATCCCCAACCGAACCAAAAACACCTCACACCATTTTTTTGCCCCATAGATGTATGTATATATCCGCCTTGTCCTTGTCCTTTCCCTATCATATTCATTTTGGCGCTCGTCCTTGGCAGCAACAATTTTGCGCAGTCTGACAGATTTCTTGCAATTTTTTCTGAGGCAGCTTCCAAAGTTTTACTTTGCTTTTTTTCCCCCTCCCCCCATTTTTGGCGCTTTTCTGTCAGCTGCAAGTGTTGTCCAAGTGCAAATAAAATTTATTTTTTGTTTGTTTGCTTCTTTAGCCTAATTTGTTTTTCATTATCTGCGCCTCGCCCACTGTACACAAAAAGCAAACAATCATCTGCCGGCCGTGTATACTTCCCGCTTAATCCATACCTCGACACACACTCCCCCCACCCCCTCACTCCTCTCGCCCAAGCTAACCAGCCTAGAGTTCAGTCCAACAACTTTTTGACACTCGAATGGCAATTAAATGTTTTGAAGCCATTTTTTTTTATTCTGCGCCATCTTTTCTTTTTCCTCTGTTGCGTTTCCGTTTCGAGCTGAGAGTTTTTCTTGGCTTTTCCTGTTATTTCTTTTGGGTTTTTCTTTGCACGAAAGACGCTCACAAAGAGGAAATTCTCCAATTTGAGGCGCAATACTTTGCTTCTTCTTTTTTTTTGTGGAGCAATCGAAACTGTTGAAAATACATTTTTGTTTTTCTTTTGTGTCATAAATCAAATTTTTGTATTTTGATATGTCGCATGCGTGTGTGCGAGTGACTGAGTGTGAGTGTGTGCGTGTGTGTGTGTGAGTGTGTGTGAGAGTGTGTGAGAGTGTGCGAGTGTGTGTGCGTGTGTGCGTGTGTGTGTGTGTGTGTGCGTGTCACTCACATATCTTGTAAACTTCATTTAGCTCTTACAACTTACTGTTAATTTTTGCAAGAGCATTCGAAGAATTCTACAAATTCTTGATGCTTCTCAATACGTTTTTAATGATCATCTAACTAAATACTTTATAGTTTGTTTTTTGAAAATGTTTAAAGTATTTCAACATTTGTAGCATAAACTCATTTGATTTCTATAAATAACCCATGTCATGTAGTTAAACTCTTTCTACACTAACAACTATCTCTATAAACGAATCGCAGCCAAAGCCCAGCCATTACTCATATATACTATATATTTTTTCCACCTGCCGCCAACGTCTGCAGTTCGGGCATTGAGGGCAATCCGACGGTTTTCTATAGATTAATGCCTGGGTCAACGGCACAGACGAACAAGTTTCATACGTTCTATCTGCAACAGAGACCGGACAACGGCGATACCTGGGCCGATATAAAGGTCAATCATCCGTTGGACTATGAGAGCATCAAGGAATACAATTTAACCATACGTGTGGAGGTAAGTGTGAACAGTTTTCAATTTAAACTTGCAAATGGTTTGCTTAAAGAAACCCCAGTAAAAATTAAAATAACTAGCTAGAAAAGCCAAAAAATCCACAAAGCTGTTCAAGTTTTCAAGTTCTGCTGCGCTCAATTAAGCGCTCAGCTAGAGCTGTGTTTGACTTTTGCATTTGAAAATGACTTCGAAATACGTTTGTAATTATTTTATTTGAAAAGTTTTAATTACTTGCGCGACTTTGAGGCCACCCCGCGCCCGCGCCCAGCCCCTCGCTTCACAGCACGCCAAGCAATTTGACTGTGAACAGAGTTCAGCTTGATTTAGTTCTGGCACGTGGCAATCGAGCAGCTGATTGACTGATTGACTGCCTGACTGACTGGCTGTCAGTACGCTGCGCTTCTCAATTGAATTTCAATCAGTGCCCAAGTTTTAGCTGGATCTCTCTATCTCCAGTCAGTGCACAGCTCATTAGTGCGACCATTCAGCTATGCTAAAATTATTGACAAATTGTTGCAGCTGCTCAATAAATTAAACATGGCCAGAGCCGGCGAGGCGCTGCAGCAACAAATGCCACAAATGATGTGCCCGTTGCCCCCAAAGGCCAAGCCGAACACACACACATACGTTTATATTTGTTGAGTGTGTGTGTGTGTGCTATTAAAATGCAATTGCATTCACATTTAATGCAGCTAATTAAATATCCCTCGACATTTCATTAGTATATTCTTTTCTGCACACTACAAATCTAATGCACAACACAGCGCTGATTGTTGTTGTTTTGCAGTTGTTGTTTGCGCAACACAAATGTCAACGAAATATTCATATTAATTTTTAAAAGAGTTTGCGGTCGCTGCCCATGTAAATAGTATAAATAAATTCTAAATGGTATAAAATATTAATTAAAAAATTTACAACATTTTTTTAAAATGTTTTGCGGTCAACTTCAAATGTTTGTCGTGGTTTCGAAAAGCATGTCAAATATTTATTAAATATTTAAAGTTGAAAGTGTAGACGACATGCGCTTATTGAATGTTTAAAATTAACTGTTCTAAGTTGAGCGAGTTTACATAAATTTGTATACGCATCAGCCTGTATTCGTCATGTTAACAGGCGTCATGCTAGCAAGCGTCATGTTAACAGGCGTCATGCTAGCAAGCGTCATGTTAACAGGCGTCATGTTTACAGGCGTCATGTTAACAGGCGTCATGTTTACAGGCGCCCAGCCGATGCTTTTAGGCGGAAGTGAACCAGTTTCTGGGCTCGAATGGTTGCTTTAAAGAATCGTTCAGTAAAATATATTAAGCTGCAAATCTATGCAATATCTAATAAGCTGTTAAGATAACAGCTGTTATCTGTATCATCTGTATCGAATGAAATTGACGTCTTGTTAACACTCAACCTTCGTAAATCGTTTCATGTTAGCCAACACATTTACACTCACGCCTAAGCTTACAATTTATGATGCGAAAACCACTCGAGTTGCATATGTAGTTAAATTCGGTATATAGTTTCTAACAGACCCTTTTATATTATATATCATTGCCCACACATGTACTTGTTTGTGTGGCAAGTTTGAAGCAGCACGCTCAATTGATATTTGAGATTTGTGTATTTATGCAAATCCCTCCGCAAATAGTTCGATTGCCTAATCAAACTTTGTCAAATTTTGCTACTGCCTGCAGACTCTAATTAACTAGCAAACTAGCAAACACATATTTACCCAATAACAAGATGGCAAAAATAAATAATTCATTTTGGAATTGGCTCAGCTCTCACTTTCTGCCCCGTCTCTCTTTGACTCTCGCAACACCCTGTGATTGGGTTTTATGTGCTGTCATTCACTGTAAACAAATGTTTCATATATGGACATATCTTTGCATTGATTAATATACAAAATACAAGCAAATAAACATAAGTATGACTACAGGCATCGAGGGCTTGGTATTTCCCCTGGGCCGTCTGTGGTTCATTGGCAAACACAATGAAAATCGTGGATAACACAGCAATTGGATTCATTGCGAGAAAAGGCTAATCAATTGCATAATAAAGCAGCCAATGTGTTGATTGATAGCTCTTCCTCAATCAATCAATCAATCAATCAATATCGTGCTCTGTTTTACATGCTCATAAGGTTGCCTCATTAAATACAACTTTAAGAGCTCGCCAAAAAAATGATTAAAAGAACATCAAATAAAATTAATGAAAAAAATATTTTACTGCTCTGTTGACAGAATTCCGGCATCAGAATTTCCTTTTTATTACTTGCATATGCAATATGCCGGGCATATTTAAATAAAAATGTGTTCAATTATTTCATTTGCGAATTAAGAATAAAAATATTTGTACACATTACGTACGTACTTATATTATGTACTAATTAAAAGCGGGTGGACATGTTAAAATTTAAATTACATTTTTAAATATTTGAAGTGGCTGAATTTACAATTTTCACATTCTTGCATTTTTTCCATCGTTTTTTGCAACATTACAGAACAACGGCGCCCAGCAATTGGCATCGGAAGCGACCGTTTACATAATGCTCGAGGATGTTAATGACGAAATACCGTTATTCACCGAACGCGAACAGGAAACGGTGCTGGAGGGCGAACCGATTGGCACCAAAGTGACACAAGTGAATGCCATTGACAAGGATGGCACATTCCCAAATAATCAGGTGAGCAATGCGGAGCGCGAATAAATTGAGTGAAGGTAGCGCATCCTTTTAGCCTGCCAGATACGATGATAAGAGGGCTGCGGCATGTCGCGGGTTGAGCAACGCCAGCTGCGGAAATGCCAGGCGATTGTTGGCAAATGAATGACTGTGTGAAGCACGAAGCAACTGACACAAAAAAGAGTCACCAAGAAGGGATGCCATTTTGGGGGTGGACGGGGCCAAAGTTTAAAGCGTCATTTGCCTAATGTGCTGTAAAGCGCTTAAATTTCTAGTGCCTTAACAGTTTAGCATTTTAAGTGCATGTTAACATTACGTTACTTTGAGAGTTTTTAAATAGCTCTGTTGGATTAACACAGATCCTTAGCTGTTGTGCGACGTTCTTAAGGAGCCATGTTAGAGCTAACATAGTCCCTTAACAGTTGACTATGTTAAGTACATGTTAACATAACATAATTTAATGAAATTGCTCTACAGTTAAGAATGTTAGGTGCATGTTAACATTTCTTAGTGTTAAATGTTAACAGTGTCTTAAATGGGCATGTTAAACTTAACAGAAAATGGACTTGCCACTGAGTTTTAACAGCATTACAAGTTCAGCTTTAAATCAGAATAGTCCGCATTGCAGTTAAACTGCATGAATTTAATAATGCTTCGCTCCTTTGGAGCGCTACGCCTTTTTTTAATTGTATTTGGTTTTTTAAAAACATTTTTTTTGTCGCTGCCGTCGCCTTTGGCTCATCTGGCAGCTGAGCTTATAAATGTCAAAGAGTTGCCACTCTTTTTTTGTGCTGCAGTATTTTCACACGCTCTTAAGTACACTAAGCCCTTAGTGAAAGTTCAAAGCGTGGAGCATAAGGCAAAAAAAAAAAAATGTCAAGAAAAAAAAACAAAGAACTAAGAAGATAAAAAAAGAGGAAGACAAAAAGCGACCCACAGTCTGTGCCGTCCTTTTGTGCGTCTGACAGCAGACCTTGAGGGCAGGACGTGAAAGGGACGCCAAGGCCTGAAGCTATGCTCGCGATTATAATAATATGGTACTTGGCTGACTGGTAAATGGTAAATGGCAATGGGTAACTGGTAAATAGTAACTGGTAACTGGTAACTGCTAACTGCTAACTGGCCATGGCGATGTTGGCCATTTCCATTCTCTTGGCCACATTTCGTGTCCTGCAGCCAAGTAATTTGCATGTGCGCGCAAAATGTCCGCACTAATTAGCGTTTTTCATTTATAGCCGCAGCTACGCAGACACGACAAATTTGTTGCAAGACGGGGCGTCTGATTATCATTAACATCATCGGCATCATCATTAGCAGCAGCAGCATCATCATCATCATCATCATGATTCTAGCGCCCCTTTAATATGGCTGAGAGTATTTAAAAGCTGCGCAGTTTTCGCTTGATTTAAATTCTTGGCAATTTCCTCTTTGAACTCGACATGTTTTAATTAACTTCCTGACAATTTTTGATTTGTCAACAAAATTTTTATATTTTTTATATTCTTTTTTGTCTAACGCTTATGTGTTGCATGTACTTGCAGGTCTACTACTACATCGTCGACTCGCCACGTAACGAGGGCAAAGAATTTTTTGAAATTAATTTGCAAAGCGGCGAAATCTTTACCAAAACCGTGTTCGACAGGGAGAAGAAGGGCGCCTACGCCCTCGAGGTAGAGGCACGCGATGGCGCGCCCTCCGCGCGACCCAACAGCAATGGACCCAATTCAGGTAAGTGCCCCCCAACGATTCCCTCGCCATTCTTCCACCAAATGCCGAACCTGTCGATTGGCGCTCTATCGTTAAAATTTTCATTAAAGCTTTTATGTAAATTTTCGGTTGAAACTTTGACGCTGGGCGCCAGAGAACACGAAATACTTGTGTGTTAGCATTGAAACCGTTTTTGTCAGCTGTGTTTATAGCGAATGTAAAGATATCTAGGAATCTGTTAAATATGCACGAGATGGCGATATAACTCGTTAAGCAATGAACTGTGGCAGCTAAAGTAAGTACGAAAGACGGACCGACTAGGATATTCATTCATATTCTGGTACTGTCCATATATGAATTATATACCCTTTCAAATATTGAATACGCAGAAAAGCTGTTGAAACCAAGAGCAGCTTTTAGCCAGCTGCTGTTGTTGCTAAACATTCTGCTTGTCAACCGAAATTGGCAATAGGTTTTCTTCTCATTTATTTTCTTCTCTTTTTTTTTGTTGTTGTTGTTTCTGTTGCTGACATTTTGGCTATTTGCATTGGAGCGCAGCGTGTTTGCAGCATCCCAAATCGAATATCTACGACAAATATTGACCACGTGGGCAACCCAAATAGGTCACAGGCTGTGGCTAGTGTGTGCCTGTGCCTGTGTTTGTGTGTGTGCTTGTGTGTGTGTGCTAGTGTGTGTGCTTATGTGTGTGCTAGTGTGTGTATTTAGGCGAGTGCATTTTGGCTTTTATTGGACACGCTGTTGCCCACATTCGCGGGCTGCTGTTGGCAAATAAATTTGCATTTAACGAAAAACACTTGCAAGCCAATATCATCAGCAGCAGCAGCCACAAAATGCGTTTTATTTGAAAATTTTTCAGTTAATGGATATTGGGCGGTTCAGTGTTGAAAAACGAGCGAAACAGTTGCATTCGTTTATGAGCACTGCAAATATGCCCACATTCTCTTTTCTTATCAACAAACAACAACAAAATCTTTTTAATATATTATTATTGATTTTTAAATAAATACATTTTAAAAATGGTGTAAAAAACTAAAGTTTTTCTGCGAGTATCTGCGCGAAGGAAACCCACAAAATAGTTTATTTTCAAAAATGTTTTAGCATTCACGAAAGTGCAATATTAATAACTTATAATTTTACGCAAACTTAGCTGCAAAAACAATTTTCTGTTAGTTAATTACATTTCAATTTGAGTTTTTAGCTGAAAGCAACAACAAAAAGAAACTATTTTGCGTTAAATTACGAAATTGAATTCAGTTTTTACAAGAAAATATTTGCTTTTATCATAGAATTGAAATTGCAACCAAAATATATTTATATTTTTACTGCGTGTTTTCGTATAGTTGTATTTTATATTTTGATTCAATTTATATAATATATTTCAGTTTATTAAACCAGTTTATTGAAACCCGATACACAGCTTTTTGTTTATAAAAGCATAAAACTCTCCTTATTTTTCTCTTAAACATTCCACTTTGAGCCTGGTTATTGTCTATCTGTTAGTTTCCTAATCTCGGAATCGAACGAAACTTAAAACAACTTGAGAATATATAAAAATTTATATAAATATATATATATAAAAAAAACAGTTCTATATAACATCCATTGTGCGCCTGTGACAAGTGTTTGGCTATAAAATTGTGCGCTAAAAATAAACAATTAGGCGCTGGTATAAATGGGATAACACTCACACACACACACACCCTCACGCACACACACACACACACACCCTCACGCACACACACACACACACACACACACACACACACACACACACACACACACACACACACACACGCACAGACAAACAGCAGTTTTCTCGTGTTTCATTTAGCTTTAGTGAGATTTGGGTTCGTATTGTTGCTGGCGGTATTTGCTGTTCATTAAAAATTGCCCCTGAAATGGCAATCAATTTTCTGTGTGCTTTTCCTATACATTTTCCTCATTTTTATTTTTGTATTTTCTATACATTGAGTATTTTGCTCGTTTTTGTGTTGTGTTGTATTCCTCCGCGTTTTTTATGTCCTTGCCAAGTGCTTTTCGATTGTTTAATATGTCGCTGAGCCGCACATAAGCGCTGCTAAATGGAAAGCGAAAGCGAAAACGAGTGGGGAGAAAAGCGTAGCATACTTTTCCGCGCGCAACATTGAAAATGATGTGCAATCAACACGCGCCAAAGCCGGCAACGACGAGTCCGCAGTCACAGGCTTTTGGCCATGAAAAGCGAGCACGAAAATTAAAAAGTTTTTCTGTTTTACTGTTTTTCTGTTTGTTTGCCGCACTTTGTCGGCGAAGGGGCTCGCCGGTTGAGTGGGTGGCTGCATGTAAATTACAACAGTTGTCGGACTAACCGGAGCTTACAAATATTGATACAAATATTCGCTCAAAAGCAACAAAAAAGTTGTGCATTGTGTGTGTTCTGACTCTGAGGGGCTAGCAGCTGGAGGCGGAGGCGTGGCAACAGCTTGCGGTCGGCCAATTTTGTAGCAGCCGGAACGAAAGGCACGTAAGCTCTTGGCTTATAGCTCTTTCTCATAAGCAAGTTATAAACAGTCGTTAAATGCTCAGGCCAAGAATTATGATAGCATTTTATCTTTGCAAATTAGCTGAAATTCGATAAGGAAACGATCTGAGGAAGCAGCTATAAATATAAAAGTCTTACGAGTGCATATCAGCTTATGTTCGACAAGGTATTGAGAGTCTTCCGATGAAAAGGATTTTATTCCTAATTCCAAAGTTGACTTGATTGAATTCAATTAATTGATCTGATAATTAAGTTTATTTATTAGTTAATTTATTTCATTTCATTTATATTGTTGCATGTTTTCTCTGATTTTGTTATGTGATTGATTTGGGAGAAAAGTTTGCACTTTAAACAGATTTGTATTTGTTCGCTTTCGTTTTTGTACTATTTTTAGCTATTTTCTCAGTTCTCGCTTTCACCCTATGCCCCACTCTTTCGCTCGGTCCCTCTTTATTTGATTGCGTTCCGATTGTGTCCTTGCTGTGGGTCTTCCCTACGCTTGCATTTGCTCACAATGCGACTTTGTTTGCCTTTGCAATTGTCTGGCTTTGAGTTGGCCGGCCAAGTATTTTAGAACGCGTATCAAATACGGTTTCATTGCAATGTCGAAAGGTTCGATCAGACCTGGACACAACAGAGTTGAATCATTTCTCTCTTTTGTTTGCCAAAGTTCCATTTAAATCACAAGTCAAAACGTGGGCTAGCCAAAATGATTTGGCTAAATAACAAGAAGACGTTTTGTATCTGTTTATCTGCAACTTTCAGCCACAAATACAGCTATCATTGGCTTGTTTTGACTTTGTTATCTGCCCTACGTGCTCTTTTTTTATTTATGCATACTTTTAGGCTTAACGCCGCCTGCACGTTCCACAGCAGACTTCACCCATGCGGCCTCTGTCTGGCCTCGGGCATAACAACAACAAAAACAACAACAATGAACATGAGTGGGCGGTGAGTGGGTGGTGGGGGGAGAGAGGTAGAAACAAACATGACAAATGGTAGAAATTTGAAATTTTTAAGTTGTGGCGATTGAGCGATTGTGTCTGCGTCTGGATCTGGCAACCCTGCGGCGGTCGGGCAGGCAATTCTTCAGCTCTGATTCACCTGTCAGCAAGCGCAGGGTAAACGACAATAAATAAACATAAATTATAGCTAGAAGCATATATGTATGCAATGTTTGTTTGCTTTTTGCTGTCAGAGAAATATGAGCTACACAATATTCAATGTAAGAGTTATTTAAAAGGAATATTTGCTAGAGTTCCAAACGCTTTTCTATTGCGTGAATTTAGAAAAATTCAGAATGAGGTTAAACAAGTAAGGTTCTAGTCGGGAGCTCCCGTCTAGGGAATACCCTGTACCCTCTTCTTCCAACACCCAATGCTTATATATCATCTTTTCTCGAAGCTAAATGTCAAGTTTTGTGACTCTAGCTTTTATTTACCAAAATTGCTCAAAAAACAGGAAGTAGATGAAGATTTTTATCGATTGCTTGGAAACGGGGCAAGTTATCGAATATCGGAAACAAACTCGATCTGCGCGGGCACTAGGAGGACTTGCAGCTATAATTTCAAGTCTCTAGCTCTTATAGGTTGTGGACCCTTCATACATAAGGACGGACGGACAGACGGACATGGCTAGTTCGACTCGGCTACTGATGCTGTTCAAGAATATATATACTTTTAGGGCCTGATATGCTTCCTTCTGCCTGTTACATACATTTACTTAAGTATATTTCAATTGAATCGAATCTGAAAATGGGAATAATATAAATATAACTTGCAACTAGCTGTAGCACAGTGTTGGGCAACTAGGTATATATTCCAATAAGGGAGAATTTATCGAGAAATTGAGCCACTGCTAAATGCAAATGAAAGCTCTTTAGCTCAGCGTGGGGGCTGGCCATCAAAATTGGTACTCGTAAAAATCGCATTATATAAAATAAGCAAAATTTGCATGAGACACTTGACTGAAAATGCCTAACAACAACAATAACAACAACAACAACAACAACAACAACAATGGTAAACAATGCCCAATTGTTGTTACACACATCATAAATTTCAAGCAGAATATCTAGACCCTTAACGAGGCCCAGCCAATGCCAAAGGGCAAACCAAAACTGAACTCTTTCGCATTTGGCCAAGAAGTTGTTATTAGGCATTGTTGTTGTGTTGCCTGTTGGCTGTTGGCCTTTTCGGGGCATCAAATGTTTCGCATAGAAGTTTCTCTAATTTCTGGGGTGGAAATAAGTGCTCGTAAAAAATGTTGGGGCTCGTAAAAATTGCCGGGCTGGCCATACTCATAGATATATATATACAATAACGCATACGCCGCGTTGTACGGCAACAAACAAAAGCCATAACCAATTTCAGCCATGCTCTAAACGCTCTCTCCTCTCCTTCTCCCTCCCTCTCTCTCTCTCTCTAATATCACATTTCGATATCCGATAATGTTTTCATGTGCCTCAAGCACATTTCGTTTATTGCCACGCCCCCCCTCGACACTTGCCCTTTTTGGGCAC
This sequence comes from Drosophila kanekoi, assembly GCA_037075305.1. NCBI lineage: Eukaryota > Metazoa > Arthropoda > Insecta > Diptera > Drosophilidae > Drosophila > Drosophila kanekoi. The sequence continues at coordinate 3,521,747 of JBAMCE010000678.1, forward strand.
TTTTGGCATTTGCAAATAGTTTCTGGTTTTGGCTTTAAACTCAGCCATTCTCAGGTCTTAAATGTTTTTCCGATTGCATTCGGCCTTGCGTTTTAGAGGTCGTAAATTTCGTGCCATCAGTCATTGGACTCTTTGGGGTCATTTGTCTGGCTAGAAAGGACGATGCAGGCCACACGCAGTTCATCATTTATGATCGATGCGGCGTTGGAGTTGTGTGCGTGTGTGCGCCGATAAGCACACACACAAACAAACACACACAGACATTGTTGAATATTTTGCGATTTAATTTTAATCTAATTTAACTAATTTAAAAACTTCCTTTTCTATTTGCAGGTACGTTAAAAACAAAATTTACAATGTTAAGACATGAAAGAACGATTCTTTTTGGGTATGTTAGATAAATATTATATGTTCTATATAGATAAATATAATATACTCTTTATTATATATATTATGAAATTAACTTTTAACTTTTGAATGCATCTAAATACGATGTAGCTTCAGCTACGAAATATCTGACCGAAAGTGAAGCTAGTTCCTTTAAAAGATATCTCAACAGATATATTCCGAAATATATTCTCATCTTATACTTCTTATTGTATCATATTTATATTCCGATATGTCAGCAAGGCGTATTATTTCAACTACGATCCCGTACCTAAATGTTCCTGATAAAAATCCTAAATGCAGCAGTTAAGCTCGAGACTCAGCTGCTTTGGCATGAAAAACAACATTTACAAATTTAATGAGCTAGAGGAGAGATTTTATTTGTGCCACAAAATTTGTTAGAAAAATTTGCCTTGAAGACAAGTTAACGCAAACAAAGCTGAAGCGGAAAATAAAAGTTTGCCAAGCTAAAAGCAAATGAAATTAAGGCAAATGCTCAAAATGCACTTGTCACACGCATTCTCTTTCTCTTTCTCGCTCTCTCTCTCTGTCTCTCTAGCATTCTCTTTCTCACTCTGGCTGTAATGAAAAACGGCATTTCCGCATTGGCAACTTCATTTGCTTTCGTTTCCCTTTCGCCAGCGGGAAACAAGTCAACAAGTTGCGCCCCAAAGTGGCAGCTGCAGCTGCATTTGCAACTGCAACAGAAGCAGCAGCAGCAGCAGCAGCAACTGCATCAACTGTGGACATTGTCTTGAGAACTGTCAATGCCCCGAGGCGTGTGCCTGCAGCCAAAGAGAAAGGACTCGAACGGGGGGGCTTTGCTTAAAAGTAGATGCAAATATGTACATTTGACCATTAAACAAAAGCTACAAGCACTTGAGCCAATTTGCTCCACTTCTTCTCTCGTTCTATCTCTCTCTCTCTCTCTCTCTCCATCTGTCTCTATCTTTCTTTTGTTCCTTTCGCTAGTCAGTTGATAAAAATCCCTTTGCACTTCGTTTCGAGTCCGTATTGCCAAAACTATTTTCAATATGCATTCACGTCTTTTCGCCCAAGTTTTCAACAAAATCTTAAGTCTCTTGTCTCGACGCGTCGATGGGCGCGTGTCTAGTGCAATAAATCTTACAGATTATTTTAATTTCATGCAAACTATACGAGGCTCTAAGACAGCGCGAAGCGTTGAGATGCCTGTCAACAACTTTTGCCGACTCGAGTGCGTAGCGCCAACAACAGCAGCAACAACAATAACAGCAACAACAGCGCCAGATAACAAAAAGTTGCCCAAGAACAAAAAGAGTAACTCGTTGCTAGCTGCTTTACGCCTCAGACTTTGTCTCTGTCTCCATGCTCGACTTTGTCTCAGCCAGACAATGGTAATATGCATCCCAAAATAGTCACCGAAATGAGGTTAAAATCCACAACCGAGGCGAAACGAAGCAAAAGGATCCAAACACGAAGTCAGAAACACACTCTCAGAGCGCAAATTGTCTGTTCGAGAGAGAGAGGGAGAGTGAGGGCTAGTCTTTTCGAACTCAGGACTTGATGTGGTCTCTATGTTAAGTTCAAGCATATGCGAGGAGAAACATTTCAAGTTCCCAAGCATATCCCGAAGCAAAGTTAACAGAAAGCCCACAAACTACCTTTCGGACTTGTCAGGCAACAATTTGTTACTTGTCTATGCATTTTGTTAAACCGTTGCTTGGGCTTCAAAACTTATTATTTTGCACAACAAAGCGGAAGCCCCGAACTGTTAAAAAGTCACAACTGTGTCAATGGAAGCGTTAACAGAAAAAGCATGTACAAATGTTGTTTATTTTACAACCAATTCCAAGTCAGCTTCATAGTTTAACAGATTGATGTGATTGATCTGAATGATATGTTAACATACGTAAGCCAAGCAATCTTTCACAAAAGTTCACAGTTTCATAAGGTAAAGTTTTGGCTGCTATTAAATTTAAATTTGCCTAGTGCGAAAAACTTTAACATTATGTTTACCCATTCGAAATTCTCCTCCGTCGTAGAATTTTCAACATTTGTGGATGCTTTACATTGCGTTCAGTATTCGTGTCAGCAGTCGTATTTCTCCTCTCTCAAACATGTTCGAAAAAATGTTAAGGTCATGCTAAATCCAACACCCTTTGTTAACATTTATTCATCTGCTGTGTTTGTTTGTGGATGCTAAGCAGAAACATACTGGGGAAATGTTAGCATTACGAAAGCGTTAAGCGCTCCTCACACACGATTGAGAAGGGTGTATGCTATGTTAAGTGCATTCCCGCCTGTTAGCGGAACGATGTTAACTTTATGCCCCTCTAATGCATGTTATACGTTAGCTCTAGGTTTACGCTTTCGTTGCCCCTATGTTTTAGGTTCCACACGAAACAAATGTTTGCTCTTCATTTTGTTGCACTGTGCGCAATGTTAACAGCGCGTGTTAACGGAGTGTCTTAACAGAGCCGGCTTTCGCGAGGTCTTTGAACTCTTCGGGCGTGTGTGAATGATTCGTTTATTCGCATAACCCTAACAACAACCAAACCGCCGCCCCCTCCCCCTTGGCTTCTTTGTGCTGTGCATTTTTGAGTGCTCTGCAGAACACGTGAATGCGAATGCGAATGTGAATGCGATTGTAAATAAAGCGCTGAGCGAGACATGCGACTTACTTGTTGTGACCTTGACAAGTTGACAATTGACTTTCGCTTCTGACAGCTATTTAAAGCTGCTCGAGTTGCGTCTTTTGTCCCGTATGACGAATCGCATGTGTTTGCAGACCCTACTTAAAGGACCTTTTGCCAATAGGGCCCAGCGGGTCCTTGACAACGGTCACACGCGCACTTGCGCTATGGCTGCAAAACTAATGTGCCCCAGCAGGGGGCACGCCCACAAGCCAGACAAAAAGCGCTGGCAAGTACACTTACCCCCCAAACGAATACTTAATGCCTCTTGCAAGTCATTGTGGGCGCGTCTATTGAAAGCGAAGCCTGCTGCCACTTGACCATATTTATGGCCTGAGCCCTAGCTTCAGCTCCAGTAACAAAAACAACTCCACTTCTGGTCGCGCACTTTTCAATAAACTGCTTAGTCGCTTGCAACAACAACAACCACAACACCAACCACAACAACAATCTCTGGACGATATCTCTCCGCAGTGCCGTCGGTGATTTATAAGTGGGTCGAGCGGCACTCAGGGAGTTGCTGCTGCTGCCTCTGCTGCGGCCTCTGCTGCTTGTGCTTTGCATCTTGTTGCTATCAAAGTGCATATAAATTACCGTTGCAGTCTGACCCCAGCCCCTGCAATTCTGCAACCTCGTGCCCTGTGGCCATGTCTTTTATAGGAGCTGCTCATTTTGGCATAAATCGCACATTTCAAATGCGCTGCCTAAGCGTTTTCTGATTAACTGCTGGCACACACACATACAGACGCAACCACGCACACAACCACACACACCTGTGGCGCCATCTAGCTGCAAATTGAAAAAGCTTTAAAATTGTTGCTTAAACCGACATTGGCAAACATGTGTCATATATTGTCATACATCGTATGCTTCTCATGTGTATAACACATATTTCACGATCTGTATGACACACCAATGTCGTAAGATATTTCATGATCAGTCTTTGATCTGTTATACATGAATGTCGTAAGTCCTTGAACGATCTGTACATTCACATGTTTTGTACAGGTATATCGTAAGCAGTCTTGAGATTTGTCTATTCACAATCAATCTTATGTCTACTTTTTTTTACATCTCAGTTTTAGAAACTTTTATCGGATTTCTGTTCACAGACAACAATCGTAACATTTTCTTTGATCACAAGTGTTATGCTCATGTATCGTAAGCTTCACAGTTCATTTTCTGCGGACGACACAATCATTAAAAGACCATCAAATTGTGTTATGTTAAATATTTGCGGCCAGCCACTCAACTGCCAAATTGCAAAAGTGAGGGAATTTTAATTAGACCTCGGGCCACACAAAACCCACACACACACATACATACATACACACAGGGAAAGAATGCAGCAGTGTAATTGTCGCAGCTGCTCCGCCCGCAATTATGTCAATTATTTGTGCGGCTTTTGTTGTGGTTGTTGTTGTTGTTGTTGTTGTTGTTGTGGTTGTTGTTGTTGTTGTTCTTGTTTTTGTTGGCTATCATTAAGAGTATGTCATTCACACTTTCTCTCACCTTAACTTTCACTTATGCTTCTGCCAGCGCATTAAAGCGCAAGTGACACGTGTCAAAAGTCAAAACCAACAACAACTGGCAATTGTCACGCCCACTTGCCGCTTTTAATTGTTTCTGCGTCGTACCTTTGGCTATTGCTGTCGAAACTGTTATACGCAACAGGAAAGATAGCGAAAAGTGTAGGCAAAAACAGTGTTGGTAAACGTGTGCAGAATGTTTGCTATTCTGTGAGTTTACCAACTTTGAGCTAAGAATTTCTTGAGATGAAAACTTAAAATGAAATAAAAAAATAGCAATGCAAATATATCTGAACAGAAAAGTTTACAAAAAAAAGTTAAATAAGCTACAAAGTTGCCTAAAATAAGAAAAAAAATTCGCATAATTTAGCAAGTATTTTATGAATAATTTCATAAATTGAAAAAGGCAACAATATTTTTATATAACCAATATTTTTTGTCTCTTATATGCCAGCAACACGATAAAATAACATTTGGTAGTGTATAAAAAGTTTGGCCTTAGCTCCTGTTCTACTTTCACTTTGCGTGTCTGTTGCTGTTTTTCTTTTTTTTTTTGCTTATTTCCTTGTGCCCTGGTTAAGATTAACGTCACCCACGCTTGCCACCTTTTGGGCAAATGATTAATGACAGCGATTTTGTGTTGATGCCCGCCCACTTCAAGCTAAAGCTGCTCTGGCCCAACTACGGTCAATGAGTACGCGGAACTTTTGGCATATCCTTTGCCATTTGATGGAAATCTACTTGTTGGCGCCAGTTGTTGACGAGCGTCATGATGATGCTGTTAATGATAATGATTATAATAATGAAGATTACTTTGTTGGCCACTCGAGTGAGGTATTCTTTTTCTTTTTCTTAATTTGGTTCTGCGCAGCATTTACATAAATTAATCAGCGCGAAGGTTGCGCCAGAGATATGGCAACTAGAACCGAACTGAACTGAACAAAACTGAACTAAAAAGAACTTAAAGAAACTCAGCTGAGCTAAACTGAGCATGGAATTTAAAGTGTGGTTAGGGGAAATAAAGTCATCATAAATCCACAAAGCAAACAGACATGCATAGAGAGCGTGCAGTTTCCTTTGGCTGTCTGCATGTCTAATCATTTCGCTCCTTTGAGAGTGGGCCTTGTGGGGGAGGGATAGACAAAAAGCGCTAAAAATGAAGCAAAGCGAAGCGAAAGCGGCTCATCAATTGTCAGGGTTGCCAGAGCGTAGAGGAAACGTCTGGCAAATTAGTGGCAAGTGAGTGGCAAAGGCTGCCTGAATAGTCAGGTGAATGAACAGAATGAACGGGTGAGAGAAAGAGGAAGAGTGAGTGGGAGAGAGAGAGAGTGATAAAGAGGGGGACGGTTGAGCGAAAGGCAAATTGAATGGTTAGCCGTGGATAGCGGCTGGAGGGTATGCAGCCGCGCTGTAGAATCAATGTCGATTGTCGGCATTTGTCACGTGCAGCGACATCTGGCGTGCTGCATAGGAACTGCAGCGACCAAAGTCTGCCTGTCGGTTTGTTTGGGAATTCGCGTTAGTGTTCAGCGTTTGATTGAAAGGCGTTGCCACCCCACAGGAATGCCAAAAAGACGCCAACAAACGCCCCCAAAAACCGTTGCTATTTTGATTGTGAATTGTTTTGATGACTATTTTGCGTTCTTCTAGCATGCGCAATTCAAGTTGCAGCAACACAATCCACAATCAGTAAGTCAGTCAGTCAGTCAGTCAGTCAGTCAGTCAGTCAGTCAGTTCATCAGTCAGTCAGTCAGTCAATCAGTCCGTTGCTCAGTCAATTCGCCATGCAATTCATTTGTATTCGCTGTTCAGCATAATATACTCGAGCTTACTGCATTAGAAGAGTGCAAACAACAAATGCAAAATATACACGCAACAAAATGAGTCATATTTTAAGTTTTTTGTTAATGCCAAGACTTGATTAGAACTAATTTTTCGTCTATTTCAAGATTTCAAGTAAAAAACCAAAGTTGAACAATTATGTAATCAAATTAACATTTAGATACTCTTCAACAATATTCAAGATCGTAATTCTTTGCAAGCCGTTTTTTCGCTGAGTGCACACACAAATGCCTCTCGCGTTTGTGTGAGTAAAATTGATTGCCATTGGCATTTTGGCCAACGCGTACATCGTGCCAAGTGGCCAACACAATTGACTGGAATGCGTGTGAAAATATTCACTTGTTAATTTACTGCAAATTTGGGAGTTTTTTATATTTTATTTTATTTAATTTCTGTTTGGTTTTTGCAGCCCTTTGAGCTGCGTTGCAAATATTTCACTGACTCAGTCAGTCAAACAGAAATGAGCACAGAAACATACAACAAATTGCAGCTTTGCTGCAAACTCTGGCAACATTTCAAAGTTAATTTTTGACTTTTTTTCAACTGCTTGGCAACTCTAGAGTATTTACGTTATGCATGGCGCTTGTTCGATCTGAAAACATGCTGCATTCCGTTTGAAATGATCTGAAAGGCACTTTAAACTCTCTTTCTTTTGGCCGTTGCGCATTAAAAACTGTTCCCAATTTATGCACAAGAGTTCACCTTTATGTGCGTCTCCTGAGGCGCACGCATCAAACGAAAAAAAAGTCTGGCAACGCTGCCCGCCAGAAATGTGCTTTCGGTGCGCTCAACCAATGCACGATTTATCGTGCCAGCTGCACGGCACGGCTTTTGCCAGAGTCGAGATTCTGGCCAAGACCAGGACACGTCCCCTGGACACGCAGCGCAGCGAGCTGCAGCCTTGCGATAAAATTGACACTTTATGCGCTTTGAAGCAGCAACAGCCGCCGCAGCAGCAGCAACTGCCCAAAGAGACATGCGGCGATTGTGCGAAATACGAGCAAGTTGTAGAAGTATATGCCATAAACACAGTTCGGGGTTTCTTTTTTGATACCACAAAAAATGTGTCTCTTAAAACGTGCCCGAAAAAAGTTGTATAAAAAAGTGCCATGCCAGCTACATATATGATATAGTATTCCGATCCAAAGCGAGACGCATTTGCATAGCAGCTGGCACACGTTATTGTGCCTTTAAAGATGATGAAGAAGAAGATGTCTTCTTTGATGCTCTACCAATATCGTAGCGAGATTTAAATATCCTTTGTCGAAACGAAAAGGATTCCAATTGTATGTATATCCAGTCAAGTGTGCCAAGTCTTTAAGTCTCAGACAAAGGCTGCCTTGCATATATTATTGATGCACATTTTTGTCAGCCACTCACGTTTCGGCACATGCATAACTTAATTGTTATTCTACTCGAATGTTAAATTGATATTTACCTAAAAATTCGTATTAATTTGTAAGGCTTTGCTTGCCTGCTGTTGGCTTTTTTCCCTTTATTTGTGCAAGAAATTGTTTCAACAAATCAATTGAAATTTACCCAGGGCTTAGGCTATTTTATATTTATTTTAAATTTAGCTGTACATATTTTATTTGCCACAATCAAATTTGGCAAGCATTGATTTTGTTTTTTTTTTTTTTATTTGGGTTTCGTCACGAATATCAATTAAAATAGCTTAGCACAACGGCGCGTATACGCAATGCATGTATATCTATGTGTCTATGTATCTATAGATATATATATACATAGATATATGATATATAGATATATATATATATAGAAAGCTGACCTGATTTTTACCAAGTACACACACGGCTGTTTTCGTTTCCGTGCGTGCAACCATAAACTGCGCTTTCCAACAACAACAACAACAACAACTAAGCGACTTACTTAGCTTTGCGTAATTTGAATTGGCAACACGTGTGCTGCTCATTACTCCTTGAGCCACCCTCGTGCCGCGCTTGCCCCTTGTCGGAGCACACGAATTTGTCGCCGGTTTATTTATTTTATGACTTTGCGACCAATTCTAATTAGTTCCATTATAGTCGTGCCACGCCCACATCCTACATACCACATTTAATGGCAAAAACTGTCATTTAAATAATAATTAGTTGTTGTGCCATTTTGTTGCATTACATTTATTTGCTGCATATAATTGTGTGTGCAAAATATATATTTAGCTGGGAATTTGAGAGCTTACGAAGTTGTCGTAGACGAAAAGGTTTGAGTTTCGGCTTTTGGCTAATGTTTATATGTTAATTACTGCCCACGATCGTTGTCTGGCAACGCCAGCTTCTGTTAAGCTAAGCATAAACTGTTAAGCGATTAACATTTGACTAACTAAGCATAGGAATGTTAGAAATCTTGGGAAACTTTAGGAATTCCGGGAACTTGTTTTGTTCGACAGTTGGAGTATAAGACTTCATTTAATGTAAATTTACTGCAGTAATGTCTGACAAGGCCAGCGGCTGTTAAGCTAAGCATAAACTGTTAAGCGATTAACATTTGACCAGCTAAGCATAGAAATGTTAGACATCTTTGGAATCTTAAGGAATTCCGGGAACTTGTTTTGTTCGACAGTTGGAGTATTAGCCTTCATTAATGTCTGGCAAGGCCAGCGGCTGTTAAGCTGAGCACAAAACTGTTCAGCATTTAACATTTTAACAGCTATGTTAAAGTCCACCGCAAATAATACAATTTCTACTTAAGTGTATGATTTTTCATTGCATTTGTATTCATAACTAACTCAATTTGCTTGTTTCGAATAATTCTATATTAGATATTTTACACCCTGGCGACATTCCCATGTAAACGCAACAATTTAATTAAAAACTTTATGACAAGATGCCGCTTCTGTTGAAAAAAAATGAAATAAAAGAATTGCCAAAGGAAAACAATTTATTTTTTTATGTTTGGCAAAGAGCAAAAATGCGCGCAGCATCGAAAAACTTCTGTGGCAGACAATTGTGGCTGCAACACGCAAAAAACTTTTCTCATGTTACCAATAATAGCAGAATGAAAAGTTGTTGCTGCTATGATATATTGTCATAAGCGCTGACGAAATGCAAATATTAAAATAAAAATCACAAGCTACAATATCATAGCCAAAAGCCAAAAGAGACAACGAAAACACACGGACAAAATGGCCCACCAGACACAGCTGCGGCTGACAGTCGAGAATCACATGAAAACAACATGTCGCTGACATGTTTAGAGATATGGAAAGCAGGGAGGGGGGTTGGGTGGAGACGCGGACTGGGACTGGCTGGAAATAAAACTCGCTTTAGACGCTTGAAAAGTTTTGTGGAATGCCGGCAAAATGAGCGACCGGGCTGAAAAACTTTTCACATATTTTACTTACAATTAAACGCAATTGTTCGGCGACAGGCGCAATAACACGGAAGCGGAGAAGGCCGCATCACATGTACGGGCATAAATATATACATATATATTCATGTGCTGATACGCCTGAATCGTCCTGTTTCGCTCGAAATGAAGTTAACTTTGAGCTACCTGACGATGCAGCAGGAGAAGTATGCGCGTTTTTGTAATAATTTATGTTTGTTGCCAGCGCACAGCGCGTAAATTATGAAAATCTACTTAAACTTGAGCCAAAACTCCCGCAAACCGCACGCACCGGGCGCAGAGTATGGCATGGGCTAACGCGAATGGAAATAAAATGGGATCGCAGCTAACGAAGCAAAACAAAAGTCGTAGACTTTTAGCTATTGTTGTTGTTGTTGCTGTTATGGCTGCTGTGTACGCATTTTTGTCTTATCTCTTGTCATATTTTATACCCTATTGCCAGGGTTTAGAGAAATGTGCACACAATTATGATTTGTTTAAAGTCCACAACAATTCGGGGCAGATAATGCTAATTTATATATAGATTAGCTCCAGTGGATCAGGCTTAACATGAATTACAGCCTACATAATGTTGGTTAACATAGTGCTTACATAGGCTGTTATAGAGAGACTTCTAACATGTTCGGTTAACAGCAGAAATTTATTTGGATTGCTTTCTACTGAGCATCTCCGAGTCGAGTTGGCCAGACAATCCTTTACTTTTAGTCAAATTCCCATTTGTCGCATTTGTTGCGGACGCTTCATTATTCTCATATCAAGACAGGATTCTCAAGTCTCACTGCTCGGCTTGGTATGCAAATTTTCTTGTCCGAATTGTTTTTGTTTTGCTTTCTTTTTACACTTTTTGGTTGGTTTATTAAAAACATAAAATCCACACTGAGCAAACATAATTACAATTGCCAAACTTTGTCTCTTTAACTCGTGTTGTTGTTGTTTCTTTTTTTTTTGCCAATTAGTTATGAAAATGTGCTTTTAATTGCGCGTAATTAACTCTAATGAATTTTAATTGTACTTTGGCCAACATAAACAGAATTTAATCAAAAACAATTGCCGAATGTGCATGAAATTGTTTACTTTGTGCTGTTGTTGCTTCTGTCATGTTTGTCAGCAGCTGTCAACTGTGCGGTTTTTAAGCAAGCTGCATTGATGTGTGTAATTATTAATTTATGCACAATATTATCGACTTTTAATGGGGGGGCGGAGGCGCGGCTGTCAAATTAATTGCGCACAACAACAACAACAACAATTACAATTATCTAATTAAATGCAACAATCAAGCAATTTTCGACTGTAATTGAGACATAATTAATTTAACAACTATACAAAGGGGGTTACATGGTTGTATTCAATGTAAATGGCTTCAAGTTTTACGACCCGCTGCTAAACATGCATTTCAAATTAGCTCACTGTTAACGATAACAGCTCACAACTGTTATAAAAGTTATTACAGCTACGATAAAAGTTAATTTAACATAATGTTAAGTAAAGCAATTATCGAATAAAATTCTAGCAAGCGTGTATATCGATAATGAGTATGGCGATTGGTATTTACATAAAATAAGCTTGCAATCATAACACATAATAAACAAAAATAAGCTTCGCAATGAAAATAAGAGATTCATATTAAGTTATAAATATATTCGTAATAAGTAGCGACATGCACCAATCTTCATCCCCTGCTTATGCAGCACTCGAGCGAATGGAAAACCGTGCACTCTAATGTACAATCTCTTTACTTCAATTTTCTTGCTAGTTACCTCGTAAACGAACACACAACAATTCAGGTCAAAAGATGCATAAAACTGTCGGCATAATTCACAAGTTTTCAAACTAGCTGGCTACGATTTTTGGCGACTCCTGCCCAGGCAGATATTAGAGTGTAGAAAAGGGGCGAAAAGGTTGCGCAGGGATAAAGTACAAGTGCAATTACCAATTAGAAGTTTCAAGTTTTCTGTGTGCTGCGGAAACATTTTCATTACAATTTCTGATTTATGCCAAGCGCAAGTCGGCAAGTCGGGGGGCAGCGTTCAGCCTTGGGCGGGCGGGGGTAACTTCCTATCTCAAATAAATCAAAAAAGCAAAAGCTTTACAAGTTCTTCTGCTTGTTTCGTGTCTGTTATAAATTTCAAGTGTGCAATAATAAAGCCAAAAAGTGAATGAACACACAAGAAAACAATTAAACGTGGGAGCAAAAAGTACATAGAATAAAAATGTACCCTAAGCCTTGGAAACCTAAAAAAAAAAGTATATAGATACATATAAATATATATTTTTATATTCAATACTTTTTTCTCAATAACTTCCACGATTAGTTTAGGCTAATAAAAAATGTATTTGGATACATTTTTACATAAATCCCAATTATTTCCCATTATTTATTTACATTAGAAAATAATTTAAATTGATTGATTTTTCATATTCCCCATTCGTTTTCTATTGTTTAGCTACGTTCATAAAAATTGTTAAATGAACATATTTTTCCATAAATTTCCCGATTTTCCATTATTTATTCAAGCTAATAACAAGCTTGTATCAATACGCTTTTGCCCATAATTCCATTAGTTCCCATTATTTATTTTAAATATTCAAAAATGTATTCAGACAACTTAACATAACATTTTTTTTGCCCTCAGCAAATAGAAAACATTTTTCACCACAATGAGCAATTAAATAAATATGAATCCGTAAAATATGTTAAATAATCAAGCTAATTCTGTATATCTATAAATGATATTCCATTAGTTCCCATTATTTGTTTATATAAGCCTAACAGTTGGTTAAAGTATTCAATGCAAAAGTATAATTAACTTATTTTGACAACTTCTGCTTAACATTTTTCGATTTCTTATCGATCGATTTGCTGTCATTCCTTATTAACATTTTAATAACATTTGCATGTAAATGAGTTTAAAACACAAATGAATTTAATTTAAATTTCAAACTTTGCTCTCAACTTGAAGTGTGCAATTATTTTGCCCCTTGTAGATTATTAAACATTTAATATGCAAGCACACACAAACACACACTCACACACACACACACACCTTCACAGCTACTGCCCCCACATGTCGCAGCCACAAGCATGCAAACATTGTTATTATTAAGTAATTTTTTAAGAGTTACACACTCCCTCCCCCTCTATCTCTCTCTCGCTCGCCCTCTGTCCCTCTTTAACCCATTGCATTTTGCTACTTTGCGGTTTTAGACGACATGTCGCATTGTTGTCAACGCAAATTTCCGTGCAGCATGCAACAAGGCGCAGATGCAACAGCAACAGCAACAGCAGCAGCAGCAAAGGAAATCTGCTGCACCCCCCTTTTCGCCTTGCCCTCGCCTGCTTTAACAGCAGCTCAACGCTTTTGACTTTTAATATGCTGCCAACCCAAAGCCATCGTTACCTTAAGCCCCACCCCCTACCGGGAACTCCACCCTCCCGCTGCTTGTTGCATTAAAATTACATATTTTGTTGGGGCAGCTCTGACGTTGAGTGTTGCTTTGTTTGAAGTGCTGCTTGTCCCCTTATACAACACTACCCAATGCACCCTGCACCCTGCACCCACTAGCCAGCACTGCAAATTTATGACTCTCTCTCTGCCTCGCTTTCTCTTTATCCTTTTTTACGTCGCCTCCTTTGCACAGTCTTTTATTAAAGTTTGCACATTTCGTTCTTCACATGCTACGCTCGCTTATGATTTTGTTGCCCTTTTTTTTGTTGTTGCTACTCCTGTTTTTATTTTATTTTCCTTTTTCTCCTTCTACTCTGACAATTTTTCATATGCAGCGAATTTGCATAAAAAGAAATAAAAATAAAACAAGAACAAGAGCAAAACAGAAGCCACCACGCCGAAAAATTGTTGCGTTGCTGTTTTTCTTTATCTGCCCCGCTAGGGGGGCAAGCTGTGGGTGCGGGTGTGGGTGTGCTTTGAGCAGTGTTGTACAACGGATCTGTTGTTGTTTTACAGCTACGCGTTTGCCTCATAAAGATATGCATGCAAATTTTGTGCTAGTTTTTCTATATCTTTCCTATATACGTATGTACACACATATTTTTGGCGGCGCGTGCTGCTTAACACATGTGAGTGGCCATAATCATCAACAGCCCCATTTAATCCTCTCGGCTCGCTCCCTGCCGCTGCCCGTTTTTCCGTCAGAGGCTTGTTAATCGTTAGACTTTTTGATTGAAATTCGCTTGGAAAGTATATTGAACACGTTTTTTGTGTTTACATGTGTTTTTTAGGTTATCTGATCGAATGGGATCGAATTTGAGGGCTGCTTTCATTTAAAAAATATATGTGCATTGTGCAACACTTGCGGAAAACCTTTGAGAGTCAGCTTATGTGGGTAGTTTTTGTCTAGTGCTGTAAAATGCTCCAATCAGTGCTCCAAACGGAATTAAATGCAGAAATATTTGTCAATTTGTCATTGACCAGCACTGCAGCATTTGGGACTCTTATTTTGCCGCTGTTAACACTAAAGGGCCAACTGCTTTTTTTGCGCACTGGTATGAAAACTAATTTGAATGAACACAAGCCGCTTATATGACTGGAGCTGAGACCTTCTGTGCTGACCTTTCTGACCCCGTTTTTCGATCAGTTTTCGTTCCTCCAGCTAATACCTGCCTATACTTAAAATATTAAAGGATAACATTCCTGTTCGTCACAAATTTAAATATCAAACAATTCCAGCTAGCGTCCAAAGGACTCTTGAATACTCTTTAAGCGGAGTCTCCTTGAAATTAAAATACAATTTTTTCCTATTTACCCGCTTCAGCAAACAGTTATGAGCTCAGCTTTTGCGGCTCCAACAACCCTCAAACGTTAACATTAAACAGCGGAAAATTAACAACAACAAAAACGAAGAAGAAGCTCAGAAAACAAAAAAATAGAATGCAAATTGCAAGCGCTCAAAGCCGAAGTTGCGAATGCATTTCAATTTTGCAGCAAAATCGCTGAGCAGCAGCAACAACAACAAAAGAAATATTGGCCAAAAAAACAAAATTGTTAACAAAGGCCGCGAAAATATGCAGTCGAACTGTGCCACGCCCATTGCCCAAATACACACACACACACACGCATTTGAGAGAGCCAATAAAAAACGCTTTGTTGGCATAAAAATTGAACATGTGTGAGCTGTGCGCTCAGTCGAGCACTTTGTGTGCCGCCTTGTTTGACTTTATACTCGGAGCTGGGAACGCAGAGAACGCGGGCAGAGCGGGGGGTGCAGGGGAGTGGGGAGTACGGATGCAGGCATGTAGATTATCCCTAGGATTATCCTGTGCAGCATGACTGCGTTTTAGTTGCACTTTCTTGAGCACAAAGAGCATCTGCAACCATCATGCAGGTCCCTGGAACCAGGTCCTGTGCCCAACATATGATATTTACATAAAGTTGGGCACACTGTAAGCTTGCCCTCCCTGTCCGTGTGTGTGTGTGTGTGTGTAGGCGTGGCTGTGGGTGTGCATTTGACGTATGTCAGCCATGCGCCTGGCAACTCTATTGCCCGCTCCACTAAACTACGCCCAAAACTTGAGCTGGCATTTCTTTTCGAACTCTACAAGACTCTCCAAAGTCAGAGCAACTGCAACAGCAACAACAACAACAACAACAACAACAACAACAACAGAAACTGCTAGCGAACTTTCCATTGCCTAATTGCAAATGTGCTTGGCAAGAAACGTCAAAAAAGAAAATCAGAGCATGTGCAAGTTGTGAGGGGTCGGCTGGAAGATACCCTGCACACGCACTCTCACTCTCTCGTTCTCTCTCTGTCTCTCTCTGTCTCTCTCTGTCTCTCTCTGTCTCTCTCAGTCTCTCTCTGTCTCTCTCTGTCTCTCTCTGTCTCTCTCTGTCTCTCTCTCTCTGTCTCTCTCTCACCCTCTCTTTTTCTTCTCACAAACACATACAATAGTTCATATACCCTACTTGAAATCTACAGACTGCCAGGCAGATAAACTCATCGATAATTATGGTAAATTTACCTATCGGCAATATACCCCTTCTTTTGCAACCCATTTCGTAGGGCATCAGCAAATAAGTATAATTTCCATAATTTGATTTAACGCAAAAGTTTACAACAGTTTTACAGCAGAGGGCGTGCCTGGGTCATGTTTACGCTGCGCACATTTCGAATAACGTAAATTTAATTAAAAAACGGTATACCCAAGATATGCCCAGGCTAACGAAAACAAAAAATCAAGCCCAACGCATGCCACAGTTCGCTGCGTCTTTCCCTTCAGTTGTTGTTGCTGTTGTTGTTGTTGTTTTTATTGTTGTCTTTGCTGCTGTTATTGTTGTTGTGGCTGTTGTTGTTGTTGTGGCTGTTGTTGTTGTTTTAATTGAGTTCATCAGCAAATTGTTTTCACAGAACTTCGAATCTGTGGCCCTTTCTTTATCATTGTTTTTTTTTTTTTGCCAGAAGTGTGTGTAATGCGCTTAGTACGCTGCGCGCGTAAAAGCTTAGAAAGAGCATAAATTGCCATTGTTTGGTGTGTGAGTGTGTGTGTGTGTGTGTCTGTGTGTAGCTGCGCGTGTGTCTGTTCTTTGTTTTCGCTTGTTTCTGTAATCCGAGGCGCTTAGTAATTTTTAGCGGTTTGACGCTTGGTCACGGATAAAAGATCACATAAAAAAAACCTAATATGCTTCCAGCTTTAAAAGTTCCCTTTTCCCATTAATGAAAATTTGGTTGGTTTAAAATTTCGTTGGGGTTTCACTTACCTAAAAAGTGGAGCTTCCGCTCGCTTCTGCCATTTGTTATTAACTTTGTGCTCCATTTTATAGTAATTAAATTGTAAATATTTAGTCAAGCAATTTATTTGGCATATTTAAATGCCAGGAATATGCTCGTCAATATTTCTGTAAAGAAATAAATATACATATTAAATGCATATAATTTGAATACAATTCATAATACGATATGAAGGTTCATATATGTACATATAAAAATAATTTTAAATAGTCGTTCTTAGATATTTCTGATTTAAATACCTTTGATAAAGCTTTTATAGGACTATCGATAACTTATCGATAGTGATTTCTAAGCTTTGTGCTCTTTGTGCCGCAGACAAAAAATTCACAACGATAGCACCTTCGATATCTAAAGTGCATCTCGTTTATCTACCTCAAGTCAATTCTGCGATGGCAGCTATTTAACTTCGCGCAAATATGCAATAGCTTTTAGCTAAACAAAGGGCCACACCCATGCCCCCTCCTCCCATTCACACACACAACTCCAAATAGTTGAAAAAGGTGGGATAACAAAAGGCTAACATATTTTAGGCCAGCCAGGTGCTAGTTTTGCAAAAAAAGTAGTGTTGAGCAACGCCGAACTATTTCATAACGTGGCAACTTCTCTTCGGACTATTTATTTTTTTTGGCAAAGGCTGTCTGTTTTTTTGGGCAAGTGGCTAACAATTAGTTTTAGGCTTTGCTGCGAAACGTTTTTAAGTGCCGCTTCAAAGCTGTTGCCCCTCACACCTGTGCCTCACGCCCCCCCCCCCCCCTTCCCCCCTCACACCCCTTGAGCACTGGCCGTAAATGGTCCATTGTTGTGACTTTTGACCGGCGTTGTGTCTAGAAATTGCGCTCTGAAACGAAATGCAATAACAGAGGCTTTTGTTTAGGCTCCGAAAAATGGTTGAATTCCGCCCGCGGCATGCCACGCCCCACATCCCCAAGCTGTTCGCCATTGTTGAACGTGCCAAAACCGGCAGTGTGTATGTGTGTGTGTGTCTGTTTGTATTGGCATTTGTATTTGCCCTTTGTCTGGCGGCTGGGCGGGACGGTTCGGGGCGTGGCGCATTAAAAAACAATTTGTTGTTTTGACACCAAACTGGCCAACGGCTTGGACTCGCAACCCTCGCAGCTGACCGCAACTGACCCGCACAACACACACACAGACACACACACAGAGACACATAATCATGCAAGCATTGTTTGTTTATTGCTGGACAGGATTTCCATTTGCCTTCGTTTGCTCGTGACTGCCATTTGTATTTATATTTGTGTTTGTGTTTGTATTTGTATTTGCCAGGGGTTTACTTTTTATTTGCCCAGATCCCAAAGCCAGCACTCGAGTGCCGTTTGTTTATGTGTAGCTTATTGAGTTCACACCTATGTGCGCTAGCTTAAAGGTTAAACTCTCTCTCTCTCTCTCTTTCTCTCTCTCTCTCTCTATCTCTTGATTGCTCTGGCTTGTATTTGTAGATTTGATTAGGCGCTAGATATATTCTATATATATCTGAAGGAGAATACTTAAATAACGTTTGTATTAATATATCTCGTTAGATTTCTACATGCTTTTAGACAAATACTTTTTCGATAAATCGTTCCTTTGGCAGCTATATGATATAGGGGTCCGATCCGACCAGTTCCGACCTACGTACTGCCTGGAAGAGCAAGGCGGACCTATGCAAAGTTTCAAGACGATAACTGAAAGACTAGTTCGCAACGAAACAGACAGACGAACATGGCTATATTAGCTCGGCTGTTGATGCTGATCTACAATAACCATACTCTATAGGGTAGGAGATGTCTCCTTCCATGCATTATACATCTCATGACAAAGATATAATAACCTCTTAAGGGGTATGAATGTATTACAAGCCAAGGTTACAGCCCTAGCCCTTAACTGGATTCATGGCTAGGGAAAACTGGCACTCGAACCAAACACACTTTGTTGGGGTTGCCACTCCGATTGGTATACACACTATCAAAGAAGCACAATTGAATATCGACAAAGAATTACTCACCTTACTGTGAGAAGTTGTTAAGAAACAATAGCTAAAACTCTTTACGATATATCTTTAGCTAGTAAGACCTTAAATGTCAATGCGAGCAGCACGCCTCGCTTAGCTTTAACATGATTATATTTATTGAGCTCACACCTCGTCAGCTGCAAATTGGGTTGACTAATGCAATTGGGACTGACTGGCTGAAAAATGTTTGGCTCCATTTGGCTACGTTTGGCTTAACGTAGCAGCTCGTAAATTGGCTTTAATTTGCATTACCGTCAAAGTTATTTGCACATGTGTGCACTTTGCCCGGCCGCACGCTCCAACAAATTGCAGCTACTAAAGCGCTAAAACGTGACGACAGCTGAGGGCGAGCAAAGGGACGAGCAGAGCGGCGGGTGGAACCCAAAGAAAAATCTTCTAGTAAATTCGTGTGCAACAAGCTGACTGGCGAACAAGGTAAATGCGCCAGTTAGACCTACTCTTTGCAAGATAAAGACACAGAACGAGCAGATGGGGAAAGAGACGTTGCATTTACCCAAGAGCCACGCCCATTTGGTAGATTTTTTATTTTACTTGCACTCGGCTGCGCCTTTTACTTAAACGCTTATTGGCTTAGTCAAAATGCAGCTGCAGTTGCCATCGACTCAATAAATGTCATATCCTTGCTGCTTCCGAGTCCTTTCAGGCGCTCTGCCTGCACCCCCTCCTCTTCTACGCCCCTTTCAGCTCAGCTGCCTATAAGCAGCTTTACACAGCCTTTGCCCGGGAAATGCGTTGGATGGACCAGCCAAGTGCTGGAATCACATAGCTTGTAGTATGTGTGGCTTATTAAACTGAGAGTCCTTACGATATACGATATAATATATACGAACCTAATATAAACTAAATATATAATTGATTAACTTCGATTAACTTTTGAACGTCATGTTTATATAGTTAAAATACATTTTCGCCTTGCAGTATTTCGTTTCGTGTTCCACATCAATGAAACCCAGGCTCGAACTTTGTCTTGTGTTATGTTTCCCCATTTAAAATGAAACTCTGTTAATTTCCAGCTGATTTAAGATCGATTAAATACATTTTAACATATCGCTCAGCAAGGCAATGCATTAATTTACGTCTTTACTGGGCTTTTCCTTTCGAATTACATTTTACATTTTTAAACTACAACATTCAGCAAATATTTATTAACCATTCCGTCTCATTCTTCTAATTACAGGTATGTTAACTGATGTCAAATGTTAGAAGTTAACAGCAAACGCTCATGTTAAATCTTGTATGTAAGCCATAAAAGTTAGCTGTAAGTGTAACATTTAAATTTAAGACTTCAAATAACGAAAGACTTTGCCATTTGATTAGCTCTTCCACACAAACAGCCCAATAGATGGCAATTTCGGATTAGCACGCTTTGCGTTTAAAACGCCATAAAAAATCTTCCGTTTGAATAATTTGGGCAACGTTGCGTGCAAATTGAAATTCACATTAGGTGCGAAATCAAAAAGCGCATCGACACATAATGCATGCATAAAAGTACCATTAAAATGAGGTTTAAAAATCAATCGAGCAAATATTTATGAATGCACTTTGCATCAAATGCCAGCGACAACAAAATTAAACGCATACACAACAACAAGGTGGCAACGCCAGACGCCGTGTTAAGCAGCTACCTGACAATGGCGGCGACGCCATTTACGAGCCACAGCTAAAAATAAACACAAAATGACAGGCGACAGCAACAACCAGATCGCAACTTGCGGCCCCAAAGTGCGAGCGCGTAGTTAAAGTGTCAGAACCAGACGCACACACAACACACGCACCTAGCCACGCCCACAAGCACACAGTACAACATGCCCCTGCCCAGACACAGTTCACGTGAAAGCGTGTGCGTCATTTTTATAGAAATTCCTCTGCTGGCTTTTACACTTGTGAAGGGTATTTCGATTTTGTTATCTGAATTCTATTTTTTCGACTTAGCATGGAATGAAAGCATTTTATAACACACAGAGCGACCCTCGCTGCACTGCCGTCAGCGGCATGTTTGTCATAAATATCGAACAAGCAACCGTTCACCCTCTCCAACAAACAACCAACCTACCCCCTCCCTCTCGCACTTAGCAGCTGACTGATTTAGCGGTGTGGCCCGTTTGGGCGTGTCAAATGCAAAAAACTTAACCGACTGATTTAAACGCCACTTGAAATTACCCAAGCGATATTCGTATATGTCGAGTTATAGTTGCCTGATTTCCGACATGTTTCATGGAAATATAATTAAAATTAAATAAAAAAATGTTCGCTGCTGCTGCAGGTGTCTGACAGCTATGGCCAACGTGGGGCGTGTGAGTGTGCTTTAAACTTATGAAGACAACAGGCGCATTGTAATTTATGTGCTTCAAGTGCGGCGACGGGCGGGGGCCCGTCCGTCCGACCGTCCATCCGTCTGTCTGTTGGTTTCTGTTTTTAGGGGTCAGCTCTTTTGGCCATTGTTTATGGCCACACACACACACGCACACATGCCCATTACATGTAACATACAGCTACAAATTGCACTACGTAATTTATGCGACATGTCAAAAAGTGTGACCAGCTCACAATTGAATTTTATGCACAAGGCACATACTTGTACTGCAGGTATTACCCGGCTATGCCCGCGTTTTAAATAATTCAATTGATTTTGAGCTTCACAAATACTAATTCTTAATACTTTTGCTGGTAAGCTCATAGAAGAATCATATAATTGGAGAAAATCTGTTCAGTTCTTGAGCATTCAAAGGATACAAATAATATCCTATTTTTGATACCGATCTGTTCCATTCACTTTAAAGAAGCAGATCTTTAAAGAATTGGTGTGTCGATATCTTTGAAAATGAGTTTATTTGATATACCAATCAAGGAGCACAAAGATTCTAGCTGAGATTTTCGAAAAAGAAGAATTATTATGCAGTGATTATTGACAACGAGTTTAAAGCTGTTCTGTTAAATAGTTTCATATAACAGTTTATCGCCAAACGCGTAAAAAATGTTGTAAAATATGTTTGGGTAGTTCGCAACTTTCGATGCATCAAAAGTTCTTGACTTTTCTAGCTTAATATCTGCATTTAATAAGCAGCATATTTGTGGCTGGCTGTGTGTATCACACACTCACACACACACACACACACACACACACAAGCACGCACACCCTCTCATGGACAAGTATGTTATTAACATTTCACAGCTCAAGTGTTTATGGGAAGTTCTTAAGCTGAAACTGAAACTAAACCTTAACCAAACTTGGCAATTTCATCATCATCAATATCAGAAGCTCTTGCTCCTCCTCTGCATTTGAGTGCTGTATCATGGCTATAAAATTTTGAAAAAAAAGAAAGACGAAAGCGAAAAATGAAAATAGCTGCGCATAAAAAGCAACAGATTTTTGCATTTAACATTGTAAAGGCGAAGGCGAAAAACTCGCGTGGCTAAGGCTGTCAAAAGTGTTGCGTGCTGCTTTCGCCAGCAGTTGCAAATTTTGAAGTATCCTGGTTTAGGTTTCCTTCAGCCAGCCAGCGAGAAAGTGACAGAGAACGAGCGAGGGGGAGCAGAGAAGGAGCAGGTTTGCGGGCTTAATGAGCTACTCTGGCCAGCCAACTGCCAGCTGCCAGCCGCGTGCTAATAAACTTTTTAAGTCCCTAGCCCTCCACCCCTTCCTCAGCATAAACTAGACAAAGTTCTTGGCTAAAGGCTTCTTGAGTGAGGCTTAAGAATTTCGTGGCAATCTCTCAGGTAGTTAGCATGGAAATTATACTACTAGCTGAAGTACTTGCAAGAACTGGCACTAAAGTTTAACAAGAATATTCTTTAAAAATGTTATATATTTATTAATTTCTAAGGCTAGATTCTCAAACAGGACATATTCATAGCTGCATTCAACAATATACAACAATTTTGTCTTATACTCTCAACAATTTCAACAACCGCAACTCTACACAATAATTTACTCAACTTTCCTTTTTACAGCTCTTCAAAAGCTTAAATATTTCTAGCTATAAAATCTAGCCGAGCATCATTTATATTCACACTTTTATAAAAAAGTTTATAGCAATGCCTTTTATGCACTTATTGCATAGGTTTATACAGTTGCTCTTATACAGTGGCTCTTATACATTTTCCATTTATAAGATACCAAGCTTTTAGTTCAACTTTTAAAAAGTCCAAAAGCATTTGTGTATAAGCAAGGCATTCACATTCGAGCTTTTGAAATAGCCCTTATAAATATATTTCATTGTATAAGTGCATATTTCCTTAGAAAGCTTCAGTGTCTTCTATTTTTATACTGCAAAAGCATTTTTGTATAAGCTACGCCATCTTGCTTATAAAAAAGTATTTATAAGTATATTACATTGTATACGTGCAACATGACACTGAAAGCTTCAATTTTAATGCAAAAAAGCTTTTCCAAGCAAGCAGATGCCTGTGAAAATCAATTCGAAAAGAACTTATAAGTCCTCCTCGACTACGAATCGACTGTATAAGAGTTAAGCTTTGCTTTTCCCAGAGTCTTATATGTAAAAGCTATACGAAATTTTAGAAGTGTGTTTTAAGCTGATTGTATAAGAATTTAAAAGTCATTCTACTCTTATAAAAATATACTTTCGACACGTATAAGTTAGGTATTACTCCATTCAAAGGGAATTTAGAAGTCCTGCGACACTAAGAAAAACTATATGAGCGTATAAGTATAAGTTATAAGCATATGCTATGCTTATACAGTTCTTTAATTTTTTTATTACTTTAACTTATACTTTCATATAGTTGTTCTACGTGCCACAGGACTTAGAAATTCCCCTGTTAACTGCTCTCGTAGTTTAATTAGAGCTTTTCGGAAACATAATGGGTTAAACTTTCCAAAAGCACAATTGCCATAAACTTAATATCCCAATGTCCATCGAATTCGTAATTTAAAATCACCTGTATTTTGTCCGAGCTTTTGAGCTATAAATTCTCAAATTTTGTATAACAGTTGGCGACCTAACTTAAGAGCATATCTTGTCCTAGCTGCTCTGCCAAACTAAGAGAATCGAGTGCGTGTCTTTGCCTCAGCCCGCTTAAGACTTGTGCACTTTGTTATCTTGGCCCGCTTAGCCTCGTGGTTTCTTGAAGGTCGTCGCAGCGGAACTCATTAGGGTAAATTATGAACAGTTTAAAAAGTCATTAGGAGCAGGGCGCGGGGGAAATAAAAAGTGTATAACAAGCGGAACAGGCAATTGCCAGCTAACAAACATAACAGCGACAACAAGAAGTGTAAAAAACAATAATTAAAGTGTTAACAGCTTATGTTTAGTCGAGCCGTGTGTTGTTGTCGTCTGTTATTTGTGCATAAACTGTTAACAGCTTAAGCTGTGCTGTTTGTTGCCTGTTACGCGTATGTTAGCTGTCGTCCGTTGGGTAAACTCCATTGATACGTGCTTATATCCCACTGTAAATAAGCAAACAATAACAACAATGGAATTCCCAAACACATTTGTCAGTCAATTTTCAATCAAGATTTGAGCCTTTGAGCTGCACGTAAATTTGTTTGCACTGCGATTGAAAGAAGGACAACGTTAAATGGAATTACTAACACAATTCAAATCCCAAACAGAATCAGCAGGTGATACCAGATATTGCAAAACACCTGCAGAGCACGCACTGGCTAAACCCGACTGTACATAATACATACATATCGCTGGCATATAATGCACTCAATTGAGTTGCCATTCGCTTCACGTGGATTACATAGTTGCATCATCGTGCACAGCCAAAGCAACAAATCAACGGCAGCTACTGGGCAATTTGTTATGCGCAAATCGAAATTTGAAAACAAGGCGTGTGAAATTCTCGCAGGTGTTGCCTACTTTTCAAAATGGCCCACAAACTATGTGTATACATGTGTGTGCATATATTTATATATATATATGTAGTTAGACTAACATTATCGCAAACGTTCAGGCAGGCAGTCAACTGTCAACTGTGAACAGCAAAAATAATTCTAATCCAGTGGACTGTAAAGTTTTAATTAAGCCAGCGATGCATAATTTGTAAGCTGCCAGATTTTAGTTGCAAATTTTCTAATTTTTAAATTACGCAAGCACGTGAACATATTAATTTCTAATGCATTTTGTACCTATTTAAATTATGCACTATTTAGACTGCTTTCACGCTTGGCATAGATTTATGGGCAGCCCTCAAACTGCCTGCGTGTGGCTTAAGTAATTGGCCGCTGTCCTCTTTGAGAAGCGGCGCGCATTTCCTTTATGCTCATAAATAGGAAATTACAATAATTAATTACATTTTATACATTTGATACATTTTATTGTGCGCATTATGAAAGGATGTGATTTATGTGTCGGCCTCCAAAGCAGGCGATGCGAGAGAAGGGGAAATGGAATCCATTGTCTGACAGGCCCTTCAACTCTTTTTGCGCAGCAAATAAATCAAACATTTGTCCACATTCACATAACTTTTTCTAAGATTGAGAAATGCCTCAAAATGTCTCAAACTGCCTCGAAATGCCTCGCAAATTATTCACTTTAATTCTTCAATTAATTTGATAAACAAAAAAAAAGCTGTCGCCAAGCGTTTTTTGAAATCATTTTCTAATTTTCAATTAAGCAACAATCAACACGGCACAAAGCAAACAGCGCAATAATTTAGATGCCAGCTGAAAAGAAAAATAAGTAAATGGAAAAAAAAGCTGTTTTCTGCATGTAGCCGGAGTTTAAATACCCTTCGCGTGCTGCGCAATGTTATGTAACTGTTATTAATCTGAATGTCCAGCTAAACGACTAACTCCTTATAAGCTGCAGTAAAAAGTTAAAGACCTTTAAGCAAAGAGGTTAGTTTTCCTAAGTGAAAGGATGTTGTTACTTAACATGTTTTTACTGTCAATATAGTATGCATCTGTTGTTATCTGCACGGTTATTAGGCTCTTATTGGTCTTTAACAGACTGTCGCCCTTTACTTAAGGCTTAACATAATGCCTAACATAATGCTTAACATAATGCTTACCATAATGCTTAACATAATGCTTAATAAAAATAAGATCTGCTGTTAAAGTGACCGTGTAAACGCATGAGCATGCAAGTCCTTGTAAGCATGTAAGTAAGAAGACAGCGGACTCTTCTGTTCACATGGAACAAAAATATCTATATACATATACCTAAAAGACTCTCGTAAGTCTCCCGTAACTAAATTAACATACCCCGTTTTTTCAGGGTATACAAAAAAGCAGAGCACAAAATATGTCCCGCTGTCCGCTTGGCTGTTTGCAAGCAGCTTGCGCCAAAGATTCGTTCTTTTTAGTTACAGTCGCAGTCGCAGTTGCAGTTGCAGTTAGCAGTAAGCAGTAAGCAGTTGCCCGTTGCTTGTCTGCTCCGCCTGTCTGCGCAATTAATTTGCACCAAAGGCGGACACAAATCAGCTGAGTAACACGAACTGAAAGCAATTCCACTTTTTTCGTCTCCCTTCTTCTTTTTTTTTTGCTGCTGTTTCTTCTGCTGCTTCTTCAAGCTGAATACGCATAAATTCACATCCGGCGACAAGATGCCGTTTACTGGCGGGGTTTCAGAAGGGAGCGGGGCGGGTGGCAGTCTCTGCACTTTACCTCGCAAAGGCGAAAAGAAATTGTCAACGTTGCAGTTTCTCAGTTTGGCAACATTCGCAACTTCCGCTGTGCGAAACGACACCAAAAACGAAACGAAACGAAACGAACGGAACGGAAATGTGCAAATGAGCACACACCATGCATATCTTAAGCAGTCAGCGAGGGGCGTATGCAGGGTGTGCAGGGGTGCAATGATACCCTTTACCTAAACCCCCTCCCCGACAAACCCAACACCAACATCTTCCAAAGAAGGCAACAAACGACCAGTTCAGGTCCAGTTGTATTTGCAGTTTTCAGTCTTTATACCCTGTACTTCGGGTAAATAAATGAAAAGAAAAGGGTACATCAAATTCGACTCTATAAAATATATAAATATATATAATGATGGCCAGGATAACAAGCAGAGTCTGTTTGTTTACAAGATTATAAGATCTAGATAGATTTTGATATATTGAGAAATTCGTAGGCAAAATAAGTTTTTCTTTGTGTATGTCTTGCACAGCCTAAAAAATTCGATAAAAATCGATAATTATCGATATCAGGCATACTTTTTTATTGGAATATACGCATATTAAAAACTTCTCCGAAAGCCAATAAAATTATCATTATTTCTTATATACATTTTTAATCGCATTTAAATGTGTGTAAAGGAAGAAGCACAGCTCTTCTTCATACATGTATCTGCATATATGTATATTCGTATGTATGTGTGTATGAATGTGTATATGCATGTTGATTTCGCATAGCAAATGTGTGTGTTTTACAGGATAACTGCGAAATGTGCGCTCTAGATTAGAGCAATCTTCGCTTGTTTCTGTTTGCCGTTTGCAGTTGCCAGTTTTGAGTTTTTCTAGTGCCCAATTTTATTTCAACTGCTTGTCACTGCAATTTTATACTTATTGCTACTGCTGCTGCTGCTGCTGTTGTTTTTGTTGTTGTTGTTGTTGCGCCATTTGTGGCAGCCATAAACGAAGATGACAGC
Organism: Drosophila kanekoi; assembly: GCA_037075305.1. Lineage (NCBI taxonomy): Eukaryota > Metazoa > Arthropoda > Insecta > Diptera > Drosophilidae > Drosophila > Drosophila kanekoi. The sequence continues at coordinate 3,548,877 of JBAMCE010000678.1, forward strand.
AGCAACGGCAACAGCAGCAGCAACAGCACCGTTCAAGCTTTGCTTTCTCTCTCGCTGCCCGCGTTTTGTTTTTTCGCCTAATTGGAAAACTATACACAGAGAAATTGCCACAGTGCAACATGCGGCGGTAGCACACACACACACACACACAGATGCATATACTGTTACAGCATTAATATGCAACGAAATAGGAGCAGTCACAAAGGATGAGCGAGCAGGCAACAGCGGGCTGCTGAGCTTATGGAATGGGCATGAATTCGGCGAATGCATGCTTAAATGATTGGCATTGCAAATTAGAATTTGAATTTCCGTTTGCCTTCGCTTCGGATTGCAAACAATGAACGAAATTAAATTTGAGTACGCATTTCAATTATCCGCAATGTAAGGCAGCTGATAACAGAGCCTTAGGACATGAATCGTATTTTCAATATTTAAGAATTATGTTAACATGCTAATGCTACCTTTAACATGGCACAGAGTGCTGTTATGTGTAACAGCACGATCAACCACTTAACATAAGATGTTAATCCTTTTTCATTTCCCAATTGTTCTTGTTATAATACTTGTTGTGTTATGTTATCAACGTTGGCACAGAGCTATGTTAGCACGAGCTGCTGTAAAGTTAAACATGAACGGCCTTGCATTGCATTGTTATCGAGCGAACTTTTAAAGTCCGCAGTCAATTTAAACATAAAATGTTATTATTTGTTTTAAATTAACATAATTATAACTGTGTTAACATAGCACAGCTGAGAGTTATGTTAGATTAAGAGCATTTAGAACACATTAATGCTAAGGGATTATCTAACACTTTATTTAAACGAACTTTTGTCTAGCGCGCTTTAAAAGTCCGTTTGTAACAATCAATTTTCCAACAATTACAAGACCTTCACCTACATACATGAAATACAGTGCAGTACAGAAACCAAAATGAAATTTGTTGCTTAGCTATTTCAATTTGTAGGTTATTTGCACGTCACAAACAGATAACGTCCATGGCAGCGCACAGGCTACCAAACCCTCTTGCCGCGCGAACCACTGACAAATCTGCCAATTGGCGTCGAATTGAGCAAACTATTTGCAGTCAAATACGTATGTATTCGTGTGCTTGTATGTTTGTGTGCGTGTGAGCCTTAATTAGATTGCATTTGCACTTAAAATAGGAAAAACAATGCATCAAAACAACAACAATAACAGCCAGAATAACAGCACGCTAGGTGGCGCTCAAGTAATTGAATTTCTCTATTGGCAAGGTTAGGCAACCAAAATGTCGACGGATCAACTGGCATAAAGGCAAACCGAGACCAATATTGGCTGTGTGTACAGATAATGAGTAAAAAAGAGAGAGAGAACGGTAAAGAGGTAGGGGGAGTGTGTGTGTATAGAGGTGACAAACTCCCCACAGTGAACCTTAGGAAATTGAAACTTCCACAAATTAGCATTATTTAAAAATTCCCAACTACATTTAAAATCAATTAGATGAATACGTTTTTATGTGATTTTGTTTTTAAACGTCAAGTGAATTGTTTTTAAGCTGCTTTTAAAGCTTGAATTGATTAAATCTGAAATATTATGAACAGTTTCTAGCATCTAAAACCTTTGAGCCCAAACAGACAGACTGACAAACAGTTGTCATGTTATGAGCATAATTCCTTCTATCCGTTTAATTATTTAAATCTTACAATTTAGGCATAATTGCAGCTTAAATTCTGAAGTAGGTTAAGTGAGAGGCACAGATGAAAATGTAACAAATTAATACATTTCCTTTCAAAGGATCAAGGCAGCAATTATGTTCTCTAGGCCTTCTCTAAAAGCCCTCGAGCTCTCAAGTACATAAGCACAATGCTGATATACGGGAAGCTTAATTTATGCTCGTAGACCGCATTTTCTCCATCTCTATCACTCTCTCTCGCTCTTTCTATGTTTCCCCTTCCTTTTCCTTCTCTTACTGCCTTAATTTTTCATCAAATGCCATTGAAGTCAACCGCAAATGCGAACGCGCACGCAGCTCTGCTGCACTCACACTCACACGCACACACACACACAGACAGCATAAAGCGTGTGTCTAACTTTGACCGCAAAAAGCGCGTGTCAGCGTTGCAGCTGGCTGCGCTGTCAGCGTCAGCATCAACATCAGCGCCAGCTCCAGCGTCAGCTCCAGCGACAGCGCCTGCTGTGATGAATGACAGCGACGAGTGTGTGGCATCATTCATCAGGCTTGGCCACGGCAAACACCCCTCCTCCATTGGCCCCTACCACTTTACCACGGCGTGACGCAAAAATTGAAAAATTCATTACAATTAGTCGACACCACTGACCAGGCTCCTCCATCGCTTTGTCTGCCTTGACAACGTAGCTCCGCCCCCTTAGCTTCCATCCGACCACGGGCTGTCTTAGTTGAAAGCACAGTCTCCATTTCAAGCAATAACTTGGCAATTATCACATGCTGCCAAGACAGCAGCATGCATACATACAAGACAGCCAACGAGGGTTCATTTAAAATTCAAATATTTCAAAGGATTTTAAGGGGTATATAGATATGTGAGCTGTTAAGATGACAGTTACATTAATATGTGTTAAACATTCAAGTGCATGTTACGTTTCAATGTTAATGCTGCACTGCTGTTAACTACCAATGCTTGCACTGCAAATGTTAAAAGACTGTTCAGCAAATATTAACATAGCAAATGTTACGAGACTGTTAACGTTGAAATGCCTGTTACTTTCACATTGACAGAATCCCTTATCCTTCTCATTTACATAACATATAAGTGTGATTATGATTAACATTTACAACATTTCTCACATTTGGTACAATTGCAACTATTAACACTACTTTAAGTCTTTGGCACAAGTAAATGTTATTAAGGCTCTAAGCTGGACGAATGTTAAGTTAACAGTGTTATTGGTATTTTTTCTTAAAAAGAGTTGGTCTGCTTTAAATTCATTGATAAATAGTAGTTTATAGGGTATTTTATCGGGCAACCATTCGCTTTAATTTAATTGCCTCGCTTGCCCCAACCGTTTATTGTTATTGCAATCTGTGCGCTTCTTTATTAGCACGGGGCAGCTGTCACCAACGCGACCTTTATCACCAGCACAAAGATAAAAATGTTCATTATTATGTCAACTAGGGCGACAGCAGTCGCACCCAGACAGCCCAACACCTTCGACAGAGCTATAGAAATATATATATATATATATATATATGTATGTGTATAGAGAGTTTTTTGCCTGCCCTCTAATTGATCAAAGAAATTGAAAAGACTTGATAAAATAAAATAAAATAAAATGAAATGAAAAATAAAAAGTTATCTCAACTTTTGCCTGAACAATTTTCACGGCAACTTAAAGCCGCTTAAGAGCTACTTAGGCGTGCTTTTGGGGTGTGTGTCGACGTGGTGGGTGGGGGGTGGGCGGAAGGTGTTAGAACTTATGCCTGAGTGGGTTCTCGGGCGGCCTCTGCAAAGGGCAAACCCCTTTGCTTCTTTGCACCTGCAGTCGCCCGCCGCCCGCCGCCGTCCGGCTGGCCCAACTTTTGCCGCTCATTAAGATGCATTGCATAGCAGGTAGCAGAAGTCAAGGGGCGACTAGTGCACTGTATAAGGGGGCGTGGCAGTATGCATTATGTTTCCCGTTATGCGGCAGCTGATAATAACGCAAAAGTTTTTCCCCGGCTCGACTTGATTATTAAGCATGCGCCATTCCAGCACCCTGTCCCGACCGCCAGACAACCTGGCAAAAACTTGGAATTGTTAGTGCGTGTTAAGGATTTTGCATTAATTATCTGCATACAGTGCGAACAACTTTAATTAAGTCATTATGCAATTGCATACGACAAACTAATTAAAAATGCAATTAAAGATCCAACTCATGCGTGCGCAAGTGTGCGTGTGTGCGTGTCTGTGAGTGTGTATGTGTATGTGTGTGTGTGTCTAGTTCAATGCCACAAAAAAGATGACAAGGCAAAAGAAAACTCTAAATGCAAACTAATAAATGCAAAATCAATAAACTGTAAAATCAAAAGCCAAGCGATAAGAAAAACAAACACACACACAAGCTACAACTAAACCGACTGCGCAATACTCTGTTCACATTAACATTAAAGCAGTAGAAAAATTACTGCTTCGACGGACGAGTCTAAAACTGTTAAACAATTACTTTCAAACTGTGATGTAAGAAAAGAACACATACACTCCCTCCAATTCGATTATCATGTTCTTACCGCCCAGAGTGGGCGTGGTCAGACTTTGCTGAAGCATCTTTTTCACGTCGAAATAAGAGCAAAAATAATTTCGTCCATGCGTACGCTCAAAATCAATATACTCTTTTTGGCTTTGTCAACAGAGTGTAAAGGTATAAAACTTTTCTTTTTTTGTTGTTTGCAGCCATAAAATGCTAAAATACATGTGCCAAAAACTTTTGCCAGCATTTTATGGGTACGCGAAGTTTACCCGTTTGTTCAATAATCAAGTTTAACCTTTCGTCAAAAAAAAAAAAAAAAAAAAACCCAAAAAAACAACAGCAAAAATATCAAAATAAAACTTTTCGACCCGTGCGAATAGTTTTTATTGCATGCATTTTTTTATCTCTAGTTTTTAAGGACTTTCGTAAAAAGAAGAACTTATCGATCAGCGTTTGTGACGTCAGCTGCCCAATTTGGATTTTAAATGTGGCGCGTCGTTCAGTGCGAACGTCAGTTTCGTCAAGTTCGTTAAGTTTCCCGCCTAAATTGTTTGTCCATTGTGGCCATAGCTAAAACGAGCTATATCTTTTGCTTGTCGTTGTTGTTGCTTCTGTTTTTGTTGTTGTTGCTTCTGTCGTTGTTGTTGCTGCTGTTGTTGTTGTTGTTGTTGTTGTTGTTGCTGCTGCTGTGGTTGTTGTCCTCTGTGTTTGTAATTCGCATTGTCAACGCTTGCACAATTGAGCTGAAGTGCTCGCCCCTTGGCGAAGTTGCCAACCTCTCCTCCATCAAAACACCCTCCCCTATCCAGCCCGGAGCTTGAGCTCATAACAAGTTTAAATGTCTTGAAAGCGAGCGGCGCAATTGTTTGGCCAGCTGAGGGTGTTGGGAGCGCGGGGGGTGCGCACAATAAAAGGAATAAGCTTAAACTAAGTTTGCTCATGAAGCTCATGGAGTAGCATTTCTTTGTGGCTATATCAAATTAAGCACGTACATATATATTTCGTACGCACTGTGGTTTATTTTATATCAAATTAAATGCGTCTACAGTGCGTTTGAGCACTGTGGTCAGAGCATTTATTTAATATAAAACTAAATACGTATACATTTCATAAGCACTGTGGTACGAGCAGTTATTTTATATAAAACTTAATACGTATACATTTCATACGCACTGTGGTATGGGCACATATTTTATATTCAATTAAATACATATATACTTCATACGCACTGTTGTCTGTAGCTTGCTTCCTTTGGTCGTTAATTAGTTGTTATATTTTCAGTACGTTTTTGCAGAATATAATTCTTACTATTTTGAACGCTATTTTTATTATAAAAGCCAACGGACGTTTATTGTCCTCGCTCGAACAGCTGCTAGACAATGCCGGAGAGTGCAATTGTATGGAACTCCCAGCTGACAACCCTCAGCGGCTATTACCATTATTTTATCTGACGCTCACAGTTTAGCTTTTGCTTTCCTTCGACTTTATCTTCCGGCTCATTTTTTACTTTCGCCTTCCTTTTTTCTTATTCTTGTGACCACATTGAGTCGCATAATTCACAAAAAGTTTATAATCAAAAAAGAGAGAGAAAATGAGAGGGGGGGGAGACGGGCAAGAGACTGGACAAGGACAGCAGGGCAGCTCTGTTTGGGCCAAGTTAACAGCTAATTTAATTTTCCGCACAGCCTGAATGGCTGCTGTTGCGAATTGGAGCATGCTTCATACCAAACTAAACATTGGCCCACACAAATTAAGAAAAGCCCTGTCTAAGCAGTTGGAAGAGAGAACTGTGTAACTAGTTGTATATTTTATTGAATCCAGTTTGAATGTTTGGCCTGGCCTTGCCTGGCCAGGCACTGATTGTCGGGCCTTCATTTTGAAAGGACTGCACACTGATTGCCATTGGGGAACAGGTGCAGCTCGTGGAGGATTGTTGGCCAGGGATATAGCTGAAACGAGGTCAGGCCCAGACACGGCAACAGCAAACAAAGAACAGAAGCCAAGAGTCAACTCAACTTGACTCAAGCTCAAGTCGAATCGAGTCGAGTCGAGTGCTGCAGCCTCAGCACAAAGAAAAAAACAACTATTAAGAGTGCTCTGGGAAAGAGTTCTCAACTTGAAAATGCCCTGTAATAAGCACTCGGCTTCAGTTCTTTAATTTGTGTGTACTAAATGAGAACTTACGTGACAAACTTTTCGTCTCTAGCTCATTATCATAATCCTTGGCTGTAAATCGACATTTATCGATGTTAAGTACAGCAAGTCCCAGTCTCAATCGCCTTCTTCTGTTAGTTGCAGCCCTTTTCCCACGCACTTACCATGGCTACAGGGTATTAAAATATATGACAGTGACTGGGAACAGTTTCTTTGGCATTGTACAAAGAAATAGGACAGAATAACAAGCCCAAAAAAAAATAACCAAGAAGAAGAAGAAGTACAAATGAACTAAAACTGTACACGTAAGATAAACACAAGTAGTTACAGCTGGCCGACCACAGGGGGCGCCAGCGTGTGCAGCGGGTACTTCTCTTTTATGCAATTGAATACCGCTTGCTAAACATTTAACAGCTCAACTTTTGTGGCAGCCAAGCGGGCAACTGCAATTAATCAGTGGCACGTGGCAAGCGGCACGCCCAAGCGAATGGGCTTCCATATCGTTTGCACGCGCACAAATTATGGGCCAACATGGACAGCGGCCAACAAAGACAGCAACAATGTAACAACAAGAATGGCGGCGATAAAAACGCGCGTTGCCACTTGCAACGTGTTGCCAGATTGTTGACGTGACTTTTTCGCCTCTCGGCCACCGTGAGTGTGTCTCTGTGTGTCCCTGTGTGTGCCTGTGTGTGCGCTTTTTTGCAGTTGTGTTTTTTTTTGTTGTCTGTAAATGCAACAATGCGGCAACTATTTTGATATTTTCCCTTAAATGTGCACAGTTTTTTGTCCAAATTACTTGAACAAATACATGAACCGATGAGAATGCCGCTGCTGCTGCGGATGATGATGATGATGATGTTGTTCTTGTTGTTGTTGTTGTTGTTGTTGTTGTTGTTGTTGTTGTTGTTGGCATGTCAGAAGAGGCCACTACGACTGGCAGGAAATTGCGTGCAACACTTGTGACACTTTACGAAAGTAATTAAGTGTGAGCGAGAGAAAGCGTGTAAAAAAAATATTATGATTTAAATTTGATTATAATTGCACTCATGCAATTATTGAAATATAAAAGAATAGCAAAGTGTCCTTATTTGTTTGAACTGAATAAAAAGAATAGCACTTCACAGCACTTATTAAAACAAACTGTGTTACACAACACTTTAGCTCGCCCAGCTTTCATTCACAGCGATCATTTTATCGCATCAGCAAAATTCGCACATGTCACACAATTTCCTTTCATGACAATTTCCCCATACCCTTCGTTCAGTTTGCGGCTGTTTGTCTTAACCGCACGAGACGCTCGCATGTTGCGGCGCCCAACCCCTTAAATGGGAAAGCGTAGATAGATCAATTAGTAGACAACCATTTTAATTAAAATCGGTTGTATTTATATTTCTATACATAACATATTTATCTGCCAGCTGTTGTCTGAGCAACAGTTCATGCATATAACGAATATAACACTTAAGAGCTGTCAAAATTCTGTCATAACTGTCAAATTGCGGTTAACATTTCGTTTAATTTAACCTTTAAAGTTGAGGGTCACACTCCATATAACAATTTACGTATAGTCCATAGCAGACCTTTTCACTAAATGAAATGTGAATTAAATCAAATTAAATTAAATCAACAGTACAACAATAAACATTAATTAAATGTTGTGTTGATTTAATTTGAACATTGTTAAGACGAAAGAAGAATAAAATGTGGTCAAATGTCTGCACTTGACATACGCACAGTTTTTGAAATACATTTTTTTTTTCCTTATTTAATTTCATTTTAATACACAAAACGCTTTTCGCTTGCTTAAAGAAAATGAAGAATAGCAAAAATGTAGAGAATTTTCCCCGTGCCTAATTAAAAAAATAAAGAAGAAAAAACATGCTACGCATTTTTTTTAGCAGACGGAGAAATGCCTGAAATGTTGACAAAAGAACGAAATTTGCGCTGACTCTTAAACAAGCCATTGAGGTTAGGGTCGTCGTGCACAGGGTGAACAGGATGAAAATAATCACAACAAAGGTGCCAAATATGACAATGGACGGCGCCCAATGGGAGGGGCAAAAGGGCGACTGTGCAGCTACAAAAAATGCTTTGTAATCAGCTTAGGCTTGAGTTTGAATGATTTGTTGGGCTTCGTTTTAGGTTAACTGTTATGTATAACAGACCTTTTAGGGTTGCCAATGTCGTTTATGGGCCGCCGCTGGGGTTATGTGCTGGCTAATCTGTGGCTCCTACATAAGCGAGCTTTGCACGTGTGACCATTTTTTTTTCCCCCCTTCCAAATTAAGTCATTTGTCAGAGGCAGTGAGGAGCGCAGGCTCTGCCGGTGTGGCCAGCTGTGCTTTGGCTTGTTAGGTTATGTACGTAAATAGCATTAAATGCGAGCAATTTCACGGCTGGACACGCTGGTCGACTGTTGATGTCTGAAAATGCATTTAATTAACTTTAATTTGTTTTAATTAAAACTTGCAAATGCTTTGCGACGCTGCTCATTAAGAGTGTGCTGCCCAAAAGGCCAACGTTAACGAGCTGCCCTTTGAAACAAACACAATATATATATAAATATATAATATACAGACATGTGCACTTGTGTGCTAAGTCCGCCTAATCCTAAGCAACAACAGCACCAACAGCAACAGCCGAGCGCAAAGAGAGATAACATTAAATATTGTTGAATGGCGCCCGGCTGCATTTTAATTACATTTGCATAAGATGCAGCTTATCTAAGCAGAGGCAGCGACAGCAACAGCATCTGCAGCAGCCAGTTAGCAGTTTACGTTTACATATATTGCAGCTTACAGTGCCCGTTAACAGTTAACGGTTAACAGCATGCAATAATTTGTTTTTATTTGGCATGCATATTCAAACAATGTTGCCAGATTGGTGTTGACTGCAGCCAGGCAAGCGAATGCAAGTGAATTACTTTTGTTATGAAATGCCTTTTAACAATAGAAATGAACCATGGCTGAGGCGAACTAAGAACTACAAATGTTTAACATCAGACTTAACAGCACGAAGGGAACTTACTTTTGATCATAGTCTGGTAAAGTTTTAAGTTAAGCGAGTTAAGCTAATTCCAAAAACAAAATATATAATATTTGTAACTTAGCTCAGCTCATTATAATGTTAATTTATACATCTTCAATTTTGCAATCTGACTTAAGTCTGTTCCCATTTTCAAATTTCTTTGCAGGTAAATAAATCAACTTTGCACCCAACAACAGCTGCTTGCGGCTTTGCGTCGAGTCGGTTTGGTACTTTGACTGCAATTTCTGCGACCCTCCCATTTGCCAGGTAAAACTTTAATTACTTTGGCGCTAAAGTTCAGCGCACTTAACTTTGTGCAATCCACAAAAACTTTAAGCCGCTTACCAAATACGATTACCAAAAACAAAAAAAAAATAATAGCAAAAGAAACCTTTGGAAAATTGCAGCAAACAAGCGAAACGAACTTTTTGTTCCTATTTCGTTTTCCTTTTTTTTTCGGCTCAATAAACAAAAACTGAAAAGCGAGAGAGAGAGAGAGAGAGAGAGAGATAGTCAACTGTTCAAAAAATGACTACAAAATGTTCGTAAAAATATTCAGGACTAAAATGTGCACACACAGATAGTAAGAAGATTTGTAGACCAAAACAACAAAAAAGGGCTACAAATCAAAAATTTCTACAGAAATGTATAACAGAAAGTCAAACACATACCTGCATAAAACTGGGCAGCACTTTAAACTCTATTACAATATACTCAAATGGCACTGCAAAGGTTTAATTTGGCTCTTTTGCCTAACAGAAAAACTGGCTATAATCGGATTGTGCTAATGTATGCTAAAGGCAGCATACAGTTAATACCGCAGCAACACACAAAATCCTGCCAAATATCACTTCGTTTCATATCCGAAACAGAAAAAAAATGTATATTACAAATAATTTTGTAGCTCAGATTTTGTGCTCGGTTTGTTTCATTTGCACAAATAATTTCGCATTGAAATGTAAAAATGAAATAGCGAATCGAATCACATCCTATGCGTTCGAATGGCCAATGTGACCAGATAAGCTGCAATTCCGTTTTCACATTTGAATTGACTGTGTGGAAGCGGTGAAAGAAAATAAAAACAAAATAAATACAAATTCTAATAGTTGTTTTCATATGCATAAAATATTTGCTGTTTATATACGTATTTAGATTGAATCTGGTTTTTATTGACCAAATGCAGAAATTGAGCGCACATTTTGTGCATGCTGTTGCGACTTCTTCATGTGGAATCAACTAACTGAGCAACAAAATCAATATTTTCGAATTTCCATTGTGTTGCCGCCAGTGAATGAAATTCCAGGCAGGAGCAACAAAAATCTCTCATATTTTAGCTTATGTTTGAGCCAATTCATTCGTAAAAGGTTTGAAATACGAAATTCCCTTTATGCTTGCCATAAGCTGAGCCATATGCTTCGCAACCTAAGCTCAAAACAGACCATGTTTCAAATTAAAATCGTTTATAATTGAGGTCGAGTAAACTGTTAACTAGTTTTTGAAAGTACAAACTTATGCTTGACATATGTTCAGTCGATGGCCAAATCAGGACCAAAACTTATACATATTTGAGAATTTCCCTGTAGATATCGAATTTCCGAATCAATTCACAATATTTCCCTTCAAGACAGTACAGACTCAAACCTAAACCTAGCTTCATTGATGAAAGAAACTGATCTTTGAACCGGAATTCATTGATTCAAAACATGAACCTGTTTTCTCCTCTACACTTTGCAATTCCCATTTCAAAAATGGGGTCCGGTTACACTTTAGTTTTATTCTATCAGACTTGGCCACACTTTTGAAACCTCATATAACTCGGCCCTATGAACAGCAGCCGTAAGAAGCCAATCACTATTCATTAAATCAATATAATAGAGTGTAAAAATACGGTCACATAAAATACAATTTAATGCTTAGCCAGCTCTGACTAACCGGGCCACGGAGAAACCCAGACCTAAAGGTCGGACGAGTACATATTGTAAAATACGGGCCACAACAGGAGCATAAACAATATTTATAGTTGCTTGACGAGTGGGCGTGGCAACTATACAGCCCAACATAACGACTATGAATTTGCGGCCATAAAAGACAAACATTGTGGCGCATCTGTGTACCCACACTCACGCTCCATCCCCTACTCTTTCTTTCACTCACTTCTTCTACTCAGACTCTCGCTCTGTGTCTTGTTTACAGTGGACACTGCTGTTAGTCGAGACAGTCTGCAGCATTTTATTAACATTGCGAAGGATTCGATCAACATTTGAAGCACATTTCAATGGTTTTTATAGCAAAACAAAGAACATCAATCAAATGGCCAAATATTATTGACAAAACATGCGGCACGCCCGTCGGACTGTACCGGATGCGAATTCTACATCATCTTCTCCTTTTATTTATACAAAGCATAAAATGGGCCATGAAATTTAGTGACAAAGCACAAAAACTTGCAATAAATACGTGTAACATGCATACACTCAGAGAAATAAGGAAGAGTTTTGCACTCAGATAAGATATAACTCAGGAAACTTTTTACGAATTATTTTCGAAATGCCGAATACTTGACTTCAGTCCAGAGCATACTTTCTCGATATGAGAACTGAAATCCTTTGTTTTTTTTAGGTTTCTATCCCACATCAGAAGAATGCTTCGTTTTCTTTTAGTGTATATTCAGCTGTATATGTAACTGGGCGTGCCGCCGCAAACTAGGCAACAATTTTAATGTCAAATGGACAAAAATAAAGCACAAGACGATGCTGAAAGATCCTCTAAGTGTTGCCTATGCTGCGTAATGGTTTGATAAATTGAGCTAAAAAATTGATTGATGCCCGGCCCGTCTAGTCCATGCCACTTGCCACAGAGTCCACGGGCAGAGGCGTCTGTTTTCAATATAACTAAGCGCAAATTGCGTTCGTGTCACTGTCGGTCAGCATGTCTATAAGTCAAGTTGTGCCCACAACTCTCACTCGCAGCCTCCCTAACCCCTCTCCCTCTCTCTCTCCCTGTCTCTTTCTCAGCCCTGCGCGTCACAGCATAAATCAATCTAATTATTGCGAATTTAGCAAATGCGTCGCCGTTTTGCCGCTCTGCCAAGGGCGAAAGAGCCTGGCACACGTCCGCCTAGCCTAATGGCCATTCGAGTACTACTATAATTATCCACATTTGTTTTCCCAGTTGTTGTTGTTTTTATTGTTCTACGTTTGTCTCGCTTGTCGTTATTTACACGCACTGCCCGGCAAACACTTGAGCCAAGGTCAAGACAGCGTTGCCAGACAGATGTTAATACGAAAAAAAGGGACGCAGCAGAGCAGCCAGTGTTGAGTAATTTATATAAATAGCATACTAATTTATTTGGCACCCGGCCCGGGGCCCATTAGTGCCAAAACTCTGGCCAATCATGACTTTATGGCAAACATTTAAGATGTGTTAGCCAAGATAGAGCTAAAAGAAAATACAGAAATCTTCCAAAAATAATCTCTTACACGCTGTTAACAAGCGCTAGACCAGCTCTTGATATAAACTTATTTATATCTGCTTCAGAGTCAAAGACACTCGAGAACATGAATGTCTATAAAATTTATGTCTTTTGCAGGAATTTCCACAAGGTCGCCAATTTACTCTGTGCTAAGGCTGTGCAGCTATTGTATAAAGCTGTGTATAGAGAATTGGCCTCCTCTCCTCCTCCTCTCTTGGTAATGCCCTAGTAAACTGTAAAGGAATTGTACGTCATAAGCTCTGTCAATTAATGCAACTTCCATTTTGCGTGTTCTTCGAACCAAAAGAAATTTAAATCTTAGCAGATTCTACTTTGCCAAAACTTTACACAAGTTTCTCTTCCCTTGAACTGGCCCACACTCGATGCTCGCCGCCTTTGCTGCTCTGGCAGCTGTCGCAGCCAGCAACTAGTTGTAACAAATAAATATCCTTTGAGCGTTCCCTGCGTTGCCTTGCAAGCAGGACAGGGCAGGTCAGTTCATTTTGCCGCCTGTCAATGCAAACGCAACCCCAAAACAAAGTTTCGCCGCGCTGAAAGATACAATTTAATACTTGACTGCGAGTTGTGTGGCACACAAACTCATTTCGCCAATTGGACAGTTGCCTCGAATATGGCGCCGGGCGGTAAATCTGCCATGCGAGGCACGCGCGACGGTTAGTTGGCCAAGAAGTTGGCAGGTGGTCCCAGCTGCTGTTACCTGCTGCTACCTGTTCTAATGGATAGTGTAACCAATCAATGCGTAAGCGTTCAAAACATATGCCAACTGGCAACTTGGCAGCACTCCTCACTCACCGCACTCTCCACTCTCCACTTTGTAGATGCTATTAAAAGTTTGCACAAAGTTTCGCACATAATTTAAACTATGACTTAGAGCCCGCTACCTGAAGAGGCGCTGCCCGCGGCAGCCCGTTCAACATGATTAGTCACCGAGTAGTTTTTGGCTGGCAGCAGCTGGTTTGTGTCCCCGCTGATGATCTAGCACTTTAGCACTTTATCACATTTTCAACCATTTCCCATTGCGCTGCGTTTCGCACAGTATTTTTGGCCAAATCAGCGAGGCATAAGTGACAGCCAATTGGAATTGGACAAGTGCCACAAAGTTTTGCGTAACTCCATTTACTTATCTACCTCAACAGCTAAAATATTCATTCAATTTCAACAAAGTACATTTTAGTTTAACACTTGGCAAAGTGTTGTAAGGCGGCATTAGCAAGGCTGTGTGTGGCAGTGTGGCAAATTGCTTTACTATCTTTCACAATTCAAACTAACTCTTGGTTCTCGCTTTCTTCGAGGCGCCCTGTTAAGGTGCTGTTAGATGGACATTATGTTAAGGTAAAGACTTACCAGTGCTTGCGTCTGTTATCATTTTGCAAATGAAATTCAGTATGACTCTTAACAGCTTTATAAAGTGGCATAAGAAAACGCAGCTTTTAATAATAATTAATGGTCTTACATTACTTTTCTAAGAAATGGATTAGCACATTGTCAAACAAATATGACCTCTTTGCTGTGTTTGTGGCGCGCTATTAAGAATTAGATAACATTGCAATTACAGCCAAAAGTTCATAACAGCCTATTCGTCTGTTAGCTTAACATTATATTAAGTAATAAGCTTAACAGTGATTGCCTCTGTTATCATGCAAACATTGCCCCTGTTATCATAAATTTCCTAGTGCAATCATGATCCGTACTCTGCCAAATTTCAGCAAATTTCTGCTATAAAATTGTTCTTTAAAATTTCGAAATATTAAAGCGCTGTCATAAATCATGAGTTTTCACCGCTGTTGCTCATTTGTCATTATACACCTGGCTGTGTTTTTTTGTTGTACGAAATGCCATTAGCAATTAATTTGTTGATATGCGATGCCGAAATGTGTGGGCTTCATAAATAATCGAAAATGCTGTACGTTTCGCGTACGTGACAAAAATTGCTAGTTGATTTTCCATTAGGGCTGTTGCGTTTGCTGAATGAAGGGTATGCGCTCAGTTGGCGTATCCTTGACGTCCTGTCAATTGATTTTAATGACTTTGAAGCTGTCGCTGGCACATAAACTAATTAAAACTGTGCTACGGCTGCCTTCGTTGACTTTGTTGTGGACGCGACAAGGGACAGGAGCGGGGACAAAGACAGGAGGAGGGCTGGAGACAGTTTATAATTTGTCTTCGTGGCAAAGTTGGAAAAGGGCAAAACGGCGCAACTTATGCTTGACCTAATATTTTTCTATCAATATAAACAAAACTTAAATTTACACTTTGTTAGCTTTAACCAATTGTGCCACGTACACATAACACTGAACTTGAATGTGTGTGTGGACTGTGCAGCTTTTTGGGCTTGAATGCAAAATAGGGCGAAAAAGCCTCAAAAACCGCAAACATGACAATCATATACACGAATATCGAAGAGGGTTTTATTGCAAAAACTGAATACCAAATGCAAACTGAATGAGAAAGAGATGCAGCGAGAGAGAGAGAGAGGGAGAGAGAAAGCCAGGGAGAGACACTCAGAGAAAAACGCAGATGAAAACGTTTTGTTCTTAATATTTCTAGCACAATTAAATGTGAATTAGCCTGCACTCAAAAAAAATATACATACATTTCGTACAAACAGGGAATAGAATACTGGGACCTTTTTGAAGAAATTTCGCCGATTTCATTCGACCTTCAATGTATTCCAAATGAGTTAGAAGAAAATGGTTGATTTCTCTGAGTGTAGAGAAATGAAAACCGCAACAACATTGTTGCACCTCGCATGTTGCATAAATTTTGGAGCGCACTGTGTGTGAACAGCTGTTGGACAGTGGGGCACAGCCAGGTCCTGGCCGCAATCATAAAAACTCAACGAACCAGCCAAGCGACAAATGCATTTTCAACCAGTTTTACGACCAACAGCCACAAAACAAGGCAGAAGCAAAAGCAGAAGCACCAAAGAAAAGACGACAGTTTTAAGAATTGCAATAAAACATTTGCAACAATTTAGATGCCGTTAGCAGTAAGCAGCCAACAGTAAGCAGCCAGCAGTAAGCAGTAAGCAGTTGCAGTGGCAGTTGCAGCTCTATATATACACATTTGATATCTACTTGGACATGCAGTTAGCCGGGTTTATGGCCAGGCCACATTAAGCGCCATTAATGGCCCACACATTTCCGCTTCCGTTGCTCAAATGCTGGCCAAGAGATTCGTGTTGTGATTTCCTTTAGACATTGTGTTAGCAAGATTTGGTTTCAGACATAAAGTGCAAATGCTTCCACATCGCTGGCAATAAAAAACAAGAGTGAATCGCGGCCAAGTTGCCAATTAGCTCTTGGCGATAAAGCCATATAAATAGATCTACATCTACTTCCATGTATTGCCCGACTTTACTTATTTATTCCATTTTCAATCTAAGTTTCAAGTTTGATATTAAAGGGTTGTCAAGCAAAATTGTGCAGACAGCCCTGGAAAACAAATTACCCAAAAATCCCTTTGAAAATACATTTCCCAAAAGTCCGTTTAGAGCCTATTTACAACATACGTGGTACTTACCATCAAAATATGAGTTTTTGTCATTCAGTCTGTCAGTCAGTCAATCATTTAGTCAGCTACACGACCAAATAGTTTAATTTATTGGAATAAAGCCAACCAAATCCCTTTAATGTCTAGCAACTAAAGCATTTGATTTGCAACCGAGAGAAGAGAAGACGAGAGAAATTGATTCCTTTGCTTGTTGAACGCTCGCAACTATTGAATATCATTTAAGTTCAATCAAGTGCAAAACTTGACGATAAACTTTGGCGAAAGGCAAACCAACAAATAACTAGGGAAATATCTAAAGCAAAAGTCGTTAGACACATGCTCTAACATAAATGTTAAAATCACAGAGTAATGCTTAGATTAACATATTTTAAATGTAGCCAGCATTATGTTAGCGAACAGCATAGATTAATGTTCAACATTTTTTATACACCTTGACATATTTTATATATTTAATAATGTTGAGCTATTTTATAAGTGAGAGTATTACATCTGGCACATAAACAGTCGAGGAGCGCGCAAAATTGTTAAAGAAAGCGTGCAAAAAATATGGCAGCTGCGATTTTGATGTGAAAACATAACGCACTCACACACACACAGACACACACGTGTATTGATATGCGTGCGTGCACACGCGAAAAAGTAGCGCATAAATTTTGCGATTCTTGAAAGGAGCGAGCGGAAGTGGGGATTCGGGCTTGTGCGAGTGTGGCATGTGCAGCAAAGCGTAGCAACTAAAGATGGCAACTGGGCAAATGGAACACTATTTATTTGGGCATACACACGCACACACACACACACACGTGCTGAGACCCTGTAACAGTTGTGACACATTTTATGTGAGCTAAGTAAGTGATAAAGTTCAACTTTGATTTTGCCACTCGCTCAGGCTTGACTCGCATTGCTGCCGCACGCCCCACACACCCCGGTTGAGGTGCAGCCAACCCAATGTCAATTTTTATGTCAGTGTACAAAAGTCTTTGTCATTGTTGCTGCCATTGTCAAGTGTTTTCTATTTGTAGCATTGCCCAAACACAGAATAAAACACGCAAAAGCAAGTGACAAGCCGCATAGCTAGAAATTTTAGTTGTTGCACCCGCTCCGATACTTAGCTGGAACAGAACTGTCAGAAACTGTTAAATGCAGCTCATGAAAGTACATTTGACTATATTAAAGTCTGTTCAGTTGCAAGCTTTTTACTCAAAATGTTTAACACTTAACAGCTGTTATTGCTGTTAACAAAGAACATGATCATTTGGATATACGATATTCAACTATGTTCAATTACAGGACTTTATTCAAAAATTACCAGTAAATGTTAACATCTTACAGCTGCTATTTATGTAATAATAGAAAATCTTCATTTGGATAACAGTCAGCCAATACTCCATATTCTGTAATCTCTATCCTGTAAATTTCACTGCTGTTAATATAGAAAATGTTTGTGAAAGAAATCGTCGTCGTTCCTAGAAAATAACCACAGAATTGATAGTTGTATACCTTTTGTATGCATATATGGAGCTGAATACAGGGTATTTGCCTAGTCGCAACTATTGTGTTATGCTGCCTTCCGGCTTTGTGGTGAATTCAATAAAATTGATCCCAGCTGAATGCCAACATTTTCGAGCTTTAAGCAACAAAACTGCTCAATATAATGCGAAAATAACTCATGCTTTTTTAATATTTTACCCTTCTGCTTTATTGATATTTGTTTGTGTTTTATGTATTTCCTTCCTTTCTCGCTTCTTTTTTTTTTTGTAATTATTTCTTCATAAAAAGCAATAATAATTTGATTCGCTTTCATGTCAGAGCTCAATGGAGTTTCGCGGCATGTGGCATGTGGCATGCGGCAAAGAATCTGCTACAAATAACATGCATCATGAAAATTTCATAACTTAAACGTCAACTTTCAATAAATATGGCAACAACAACAACAACCAGAACAACAACTCGGCTTACTGCTCTACCTACCATAAAAAAGTAATAAACATATATTTATACACATGCACATACTTTTGCGTATGCGTGTGCGTGTGTGTGTAGAAGAAGAAAAAAAATTGAATTTTGATGTAATAAAGTCAATGAAGAGAAAAATGTTGCGGGGATTTCAATATATAAAAAATATTTGCGCATATGTGTGACAGGCGGCGGTATTGAAAAAGAAATATATGTATTGGAAATTGTGCAAAATGTTTAACAGTTAATGCGTAGCCAATGGGCGTGGCATAACAGTCATAAGCGACAGCTTACATTTAAATGCTGCTAATTACAGCAGGCAACAGCATTTGCTGCCCAGAGCAATCCTTTTACTTTTTCGCGTTGTACTTTTATGCCTGTTAATCACATAAATAAGCACAGAAAAAGCGGTTAAATTAAAGAACTTTTAAAGTTTTTGCAGTACATTACATATTAACATATAGCCTAGCACGCGAAAAAAGAAAAGTTCAACTGAATATTATGGACCATTGTGAACTAGTTCTGGCAAAAAAATAAATTGATAAACCTTAATTGTTTTAACCCAGAAACCTGTTTATTTCTGTTTTACAACACTGAGCTTCATTAAAAAAGTATGTTCCTAACATGATAAGCAACATTTAATTGGCATGCTACGTAACATTTATTTAACATGCTGTTAAATGTCAGCTGTTAAATAAACTATCAATATTAAAGCTATGTAAACTGGCTGTAAATTGAATGCCACATTAACATTCTGCTAATGAACATTTAATTAGCATTCTGTTAAATTTAGCTGCTGCCGTCTAAACGTCAAATGTTAAAGGTATCAGCTATGTATGCTGGCTGTAAATTAAAAGCATTATATAACATTCTCTATACATTCTGTTAAAGAACATTTCATTAGTAAGCTATTAAATTAAGCAATTGCCTTATAAGTTTAACCTAACAATTGTTAAAGGGAGCAGCTATTTTAACTGCATGTAAATTAGAAGCATAATATAACAATTACAAAATATATAGATTTAAGCACTTCTTTTAACAAGTTTTAATTAAAATGTCGTCACATTGAATCACCAGATACAGGTCAGTTGACAATTAGGAATGTCTTGCCATAAATTTCATTATGCATTGGCTCAAACATTTGCCAACTCACACACACACACACGCTTACGGATCATATCGCACACACGCTACGTACGCCCAGATGCAGTCTCAGAATTGTCAACCTGCTAACTAAATGTGCATAATTCTGGCTAGATAAGAAGCCAGCAAATGCAAATTATAAATCCAAATACGCACACTTTCAAACTGTGCCCGAGTATATGTATGTGTGTGTCATATATTATATGCATATAATTCTGTTAAACAGACATCTTTCTCGTCTACACATACGCATGCTGCTAATAAGCTGTTTGTGTGACCTATTTGATGGCCAGAGTTTGTCAATGTGCCACAGAAATTTACAAATCTTTTGCTTGGTCAACTTTTGCCTCTTGAAGCTCTATTCGAAATTTATTTAATTAAAACAGCTCCGTTGTTGTTGTTATTTCAACAATTATAAATGATTTATGTAATTTACTTGACCCTCGACCGTGTGTTTGTCTCGCTCGCTCCTACTCGTCTCTCTCTCTCTTTCTCTCTCTGCTTTGCTTGCACTTGTCCGGGCAACAATTGTGTCTTACAGCAGTCACTTGCATGGAATTGTTGGCTTTGTTTAGTTGCTTATTAAATAATTCATGACTCTGCTGACAGCTGAGAAACCTTAGAATGCTTTAATAAGAGTCTTAGCGCTTAGCTGGCTTAAATTAATATATAAAAATAAATTCAAATAGAAGACAAGACGTGACTGTAGAGTTATCTTAGATATTTTAACATGTGCATCTGTTAAGCTAACATGTGTATAAAAGTTTCTGTTCAATAACAGAAACATTTATGTTAAAAGATATGTAACTGTTTTATATTATGTAAATAGGAGTATGTTATTCCACTATAAGCAAAGACAATAACAGAGGAGAGAGAATGAGTAATATATAAAAATAGATTGAAATACAATCAATAACATTAAAGTTTTTTTTCTAACAGCACACACACATTTAACACACACACTCACATTAACAGCCACTAAATCAGTTATTTACTTGAAACCAATCGCTCAACTTTAATACAATTGAAGTTGTCAAGATAAACCCATAAATTACATCATCACACTCAGCAGCAGTGAGAATTGGCGAGATGTAAACAAAAAGAAACCAAGACTATTTCAGCTATTTAATATGCGAAACGCGTCAACAGCTTTTATACACCCCTCAGAAGAGTCACAAATAAAACTGAAAAGCAAATGATTGTCGGTCGCGTCGAATGGAAGGCGTCATATTGTTGTCGTCTCACAACTTTTTGCGCTTGGTGTTAAATTTCCATTCATTCGTGTCTGGTACGTGATAATTGCATACTTTTCGCAGACATTACATTCCCAAGTACCAAACCGTTCACCACAACTTATCGCTGTCTTAATGATTTAAAAGTACGCAAGAATTTCCCTGAAAATAATGTTAAATTTCTGTTCCTTTCCACAAAAAAAAATAACATAAAAAAAAACAGTCACCAAATTTATACGCATTGGCATCGCCGATAAGAACGATAATCCACCCTATTTCGACAAATCGCTCTACGAGGCGGAAGTGGATGAGAACGAGGATATACAGCACACAGTGCTGACAGTCACGGCCAAGGATCACGATGAATGTAAGTAGTATGCCAGCACACACAACATATTTCGCATAGGACACATTTTTTTTGCCTGACTAATACGAATTGCTAACAATTATTTTCCAGCCTCACGTATACGCTATGAAATCACCAGCGGCAACATTGGCGGCGCTTTTGCTGTTAAAAATATGACGGGTGCCATTTATGTGGCCGGCGCTTTGGACTACGAGACGCGACGCAGGGTAAGTTAAGCATACATACTTATAAATTTATATATTTTTATATATACATATATAATTGATATACGCAAGGGTTCAGTCGATAGTAAAATTTATTTGTGTCGCATTGACTTGAATTGAATTCCTCAGTGGAAACTCCTGTAAAACACACAAACTATAATATGCGTATAACGCGCGTAACTGGCATAAAACATAAGCCCATTAGGACACACAAGCTGATATATGCATATAACTTAATCATAACTGGCCTACAAATAAGACACAAGTTGTTATATACTGTTGTATGCATATAACATAGGCATAACTGGCATACAAGTAGAACACACAAGCTGTTATATTCAAATATTTTACTTACTACACAAATTTGCCAAAAAGAACACACACTAACTGTTATATGCATATAAATTAAGCATAACTGGTATACAAAATAGGCCTAGTAGAGCATACAAACTGTTATATGCATAGAACATTAGCATAACTAGCATATAAATAATGTATGTGCTGTGAAAGATGAAACTTTCCGAGCAAATTTCATTGATTGGGCACAAACTTAGAATCAGGTTAATTGTATGTTTAGCTTGTGCAATCAATTTAGCAATTCAATATGTAAGCAAGATCTGAGCGACTATAAAATTCATTAAGAAACTGTGAAGCAAGTGCAATTCCGCGCTGAATTTCATTATGTGCAGCAGCTGCAGCCGCGAGGCTAGTTAAATATTTAAACAATTCAAACAAGTTTAGTTACACGCTGTGGTCAAAAGCGGAAAGGACAAAAAGCGCACGAAGTGTATAAAGCTTGATAGTATTGAAGAAAGTCAGGCGAAACATTAATTGAATTTCAATTTGAACAATTGGCCAATGTGCTGGCAAGTTTTGCCAGAAGTTTAATTGAATTGAAAGCCAGACGGAACAGAGAGAGAGAAAGAGAGAGAGAGAGAGGGAGAGGGAGAGAAATTTCTACAATGCAGAACATACTTATTGAATGCAAATGAATATTTAATGCCAGCTCTGGCAACAAATTAAAATGAATTATTTAATGAGATTTAATTAACAAAATATTTGTCAAACAGTATGAGCTGCGTTTGGCTGCCTCCGATAATTTGAAGGAAAACTATACGACGGTCATCATTCATGTCAAGGATGTTAATGACAATCCGCCCGTGTTCGAGCGACCCACATATCGTACACAAATCACCGAAGAGGATGATCGCAATTTGCCCAAGCGTGTTTTGCAGGTCATTAAACAAAAAAAAAACAACACAAAACAAATCGAACTTAGAGATTTGTCCGAAATTAGTTGACATTAGTTGTGATTGTCATGAGTTTGTTTTTAGCTTTTCCTTTGTAGCGCTTTTTCGAATATGTTTTCCCCAATGCATATATGTATATGAAGCATACGCCACGTTGTTCCCCCCCACCAATATTATCTTAGATTTTAATGCATGTCATGCGTTTAATTTTCTTTGCCTGAAAGATTCCACTTTTAATTTTCAGTTTAAATTGTTGCAATCAATCAAATATACTAAATAAACAAAAAGTCAACATCTCTTTATAAATATATTTGATTTAATGGCATTTCAATTAGGTCGACGAAAAGCAAATATTTATTTCGATTATCTACATTATGTTAAGGCTTAAATACTTTACACACCATTAACACAACTTTTTGTTTATAACGTTAGTTTTTCCACGTTCAACTTTACGTATTTACTTTGACGTGTTTTTTCTATAAAAAATAAAAAAGCGATTTGCCGATGGTTTCTGCAAAAACGCAAAGTAAAGTGCTTAAAAAAAATGTGAATAAACGTATATAAAGAAATGTATTTAGCCATGCATAAATACATTTATTTATCTACAGTTGAAAAAGTCAGACAAACTAAGAATAATATGCTGATAAATCATTAAGCACGCGCAGCTAATTATAAAACAAAAAAGTCAATGTAAACAAACAACAAGGTTCAAGTCGGGAGATCCCGACTAGGAGATACCCTTGAGATATGAACTATTCTAGAAGCTAAGTTCAAGTTTGGTAAATCTAGCTATTATTATTTACCCAATTTGCTCAAAAAACAGAATGTCGATATCGATTTTTATCGATTGCTTGGAAACGGGCAGGTTGTCGGTTATCGGAAACAAAATCGATCTGCGTAGGCACTACGAGGACCTACAGCTATTTCAAGGCTCTAGCTCTTATAGGTTATGAGGGACGGACGGACAGACAGTCAGACATGGCTAGATCGACTCGGCTATTGATGCTGATCAAGAATATATATACTTTATGGGGTCGGAGATGCTTCCTTCTGCCTGTTACATACATTTACATTTTGCACAAAAACATTATATCCCTTTTCCCGCTTTTAATACCCATTAAGGTATAAAAAGTTTGCTTAAAAAATAATTAAACAAATATAAATGATTAAGTGAGGCATGCAAGCCATGTAAATAAACTGATGGACATGTCACGGATTATAATAGACACATGAAGTTCGAAGAGAAAATCCCATATACATGATATACATACAGAAAGAAGAGTGCGGATTTCTAGTTCAATTTGCTGAATAAGTTCACTCGTTCATTTTCTGGATGTGAACTAAATCGGTCATTTAGTTCATCGGTCATTTAGTTCACTCGTTTATTTAGTTCACTCGTTCATTTAGTTCATTCGTTCATTTAGTTCACTCGTTCATTTAGTTCACTCGATCATTTAGTTCACTCGTTCATTTAGTTCACTCGTTCATTTAGTTCACTCGTTCATTTAGATCACTCGTTCATTTAGTTCACTCGTTCATTTAGTTCACCCGTTCATTTATTCAATCGGTCATGAAGAATGAATTCTGCACAGCTATTCGGTCGGTCGCCAACTATTCGCTTAGTTCAGCTGTGGAGTGTGTCGAATGAACGAGTGCGGAATACATCGTTCATGTCGAACTCAATAGCTGAATAAGTGAACTAAATGAACTACTTAGTTCACTTATCACTCAATAAGTTCAGTAGTTCATTTTAATGACCCGTTCCAATCGAACTTCGTCTTAACTAAACGACACAACTCTAATAGAAAGAACATATGAGGGACATTTGTAAATGGAGTCGGACGTGCACATGTATTTTATTTGAAATTCATTTTTTATCTAGCATATAAATAGTTTATTCTTAGTTTATTTCATATTATTTATAAGGAATTTTAAATTTATACTTGATTGTTATTTATATTTGTTTTACCTTTTGGCTATTTATTTATATTTTTTCTTTTTCTTATTTATGGCTTTATTTATTGTTAACGCACATGGACCCAACCCATTTGTTGTTGTTGTTGGTTTTTATTTGGGTTTTACGTGTGCGTTAGTATGAGCTGAAATTGGTCGCCTCGGATAGTTTAAATGAAAATCAAACAACAATCGTAATAAGTGTGCGCGATGTCAACGATCTGCCGCCGGTTTTTCCACAAACCTTATACGAGCGCAGCCTCAACGAGGAAATGGCCACGCCCTTTACCATTATGCAGGTCGCTATTTCGTTTACACACATTCCCATACAAAAATATACACACACAATATATCGTATCGTATGCCTATATTATATCGTATTGTAAATACCTTAAACAATATATTGTATATAATGTACACTGAGAGAAAAGCGTATGCCCGAAGAAGAGAATTTACAACAGTTTTGTTGTGATATCAAATAGTGAGTTAAGGCCCCCGAAAATAAAGGCATCGAGGGCTTAACAAAGTCTTGCATTTACATTTACCTACTTATTTTCTCTCAGTGTACATGCTGCATATTAACATGTGTGCATAATAATAGCTCAGTTCTCATTAAACTATTAATTTAACATGGCAACAACAAAAGCTCATCGTAATCATTTCGACCTCTTATAAATTATATTAAAATAACAATAACACACACACGCAAACACACAAATAATTATAATATATTTAATGAATAGCCTGTGCTGGTTGGTTCACTGTGTATTATTAAATTTAACTTAAACTATGAACAAACGAAACGAAATGAAACGAAATGAAAACTGAAGGAAAATCTCACTGACAAATATTGTTTATTATTTGCTGTTAAGATTTCAATTTCCAATCTCAATTATTATTAAACATTTTGTTGGCCCGAGACACGTTTATTTTCGCCTGATGCGATTGCTGCTTTATATAAAATATTATTTCATTTAATTTTGTGTGCGCCGCATTTAATTTTCATTAAAAAATATTATTTTTATGAATTGGCGAAATGTGAGCTCAAGAGATTTCAGCAAAATTTGTATTGTGCGTTTGTTGGTTTTGCGGTCGGCCTTTAAATGCATGCATAAATATTTTGTATACTTTGACAAGTTATTTACACTCACGCACAGTTCCAGCTGCTAAATTTAAATGTAGTTTAGTTTAGTTTTCGCTTAAATCTTTGCATGGTTTTATTTACAGTTTTTAGTTGGGGTTTTATTAGCTTGGGCTTAACTAACCTTTGGTTTTTTTTTCTGTTGCATTTAACTAATTTAATTAAATAATTGCATGTTAAAACATTAATAACAGCTATGAAAAGCACTTAAAACTAGATTATCAGGTGCTGTGATTTATTAATTGGCAACACTCAAAAAAGTGAAAACCTATGGCAACCCAGCTGAAGCGCCACCTGTCGCACTGTTAAGGCAACGCATGTTAAGTGCAGTAAAACGCCCAAAACTAATTGTTATGTTAAATTCCTCTTAACTCTTGGAGAATCTACTTTTTGCATGCACCCAATTCTATTACATTTTTTTAGCTTTTGTTCTGCGGTTGGATTTTAATATTATTTTTAAGCGCTGCACTTTTGTTTATCTTTTGTTGATTTACACAAAAAAGCAAAGAAAAAACACAGAAGGAAAATCCAAACTAATATTGTAATATTTATGTTTATTTTCCACTGCAATGCACCGGTTCACGGGTCACAGGTCACCGCCACAGATGGCGACAAGGATCGTCCGCAGAATATTGTTTACTTTCTAACTGGCCAAGGCATAGATCCCGATAATCCAGCCAATAGCAAATTCGACATTAATCGCACAACGGGCGAAATATTCGTGCTTAAGGTAAGTGTACAAAAAACATTAAAAATGTAATAGTGAATCCGGGACATTCTTAAATCAACACAACTGCAATTGAAGCATTAACAAAATGTCACCCAAATGCGCAACGAACATGCCGATAATATGTATCCATAAAACAAACTACGAATGCGCACGACTAGCAGATACCCTCGGCATAGAATACAATGCATAAGCTCTAAAGAGGAATTGTACTTAAAGAATGCACAAATTTTGTATGAAACGGGCCTCATTTGTATCTACTTTACGCAACAACCAGTATACCCACTTTGAGTTCGTAAGGAGTATTGAGAAGAGTGCTTAAAAACTGCTGCCCATGGCCACATTGGAATACACAGCTGTTGTGGCCAGCGGCAACTGAAAATGATTGCGCAATATGCGCTCTGATTAAGCTCCATCAATGCACACTTAATCCCCAGACTGCTGCGGCGGCCCCCTGCATAAGAACGCCAGCCAGACCCATTCTTAACGCAACTGGGAACGCGCGAAACTCATTATTTAACATTTAAGTTTTTATGGGGCGACGAATTGTGGGCGCTTTTGTGGCAACGCATTTAAATCAATGCCCATATAGCTGTATTGATTTATGAAGGTGTTGCATTAAAACAAAAAAAAAATAAAATAAAAGTACCCACTCTTGTTTTTATTTGCTGCGCAAAATGTTTTTTAATTGCGTGAGTCGCACGTGAAGTGAATGAAGTGGTGCGATAATTAATAAAGTTTGAGCAAGTCAATTAACTGAAGAGAATTATCGACATATCGAGGGGATTCCTAAGTGTTCTTAAGCTCATAGATGCATTCGTATTGCAGTTGACATAAACTTTAACATTAATATGTTACTGTTAACTAACAGTAAGAAATATTGCAGGTAAATTAACAGGAGGTAGAAACGAAGAGCTGACTTAACATTATCAATCAATACAGAGCTGGTAGTTAACATAATCAGTTTAACATAATAATGTGTAGAATCATAACAGCTATAAGCTATAAGAATGTTAAACAGTTTTTGAAGCATTTCAAATAAATTCCAAATGAGTTAATGACAACTATGAAATGTTACTGTTATTTAGTATAAGCTGCAGCAGGAAACTTAACAGCGTCGTTAACAGCAAATTGTAGTACATAATTTAAACATAATGTTAGCAAACATTACAGAAATTGTAACTAGAATGTGAAGATATTGCAAAACAGCTTAAAATATGCAAATATGCTAGTTAAATATTTTTAAAAAATCGCTAACATCTTAAAAACTGCGTTAGCCACTATTAAAAACCGTAGAGCCATGAGAATTTCAATAAATATCTCATAAAAGTTAACAAGGAAAAAACTGGCAAAATACTTCAAAAAATGTATATATTTTTGTGCACTTTTGACCATTAATGAAGTAAAATTGTATCAAAATGTGCAACTAAAAGCACAAAAACTTTTGTGCTGAAAACAATGATGCGCGTGGCTACAGTAAAGAAAAATAGGGGAGCGCATAGGGAGATGTACATGACGGCAGGGGCAAAAAGGACACTCATACGCGCTCGTAGTCCAACTAATCCCTTAAATTGAATATGTCATAACAATGCTGTCAAATTTGTCATGCAAATTAAAGCGATGACGACGCATGCGGACCGTGTGTGTGTTTGTTTTTTTCTTTTATTTTTTGCCTCTTTCAATTTTTTACAACTAATCCAATGTCAGCGCTATGAAAAGCTGTTCCTGTTACTGCATGTCCTGCTGTTATTGTTGTATTTGTTACGTTGCGTTGTGGCTGTCATGCCAGAAGCCAGGGTCCAGGTCCAGGGGGTTTTTTTTCGGGCATACAACACTCGGCTGTAGATTGTCGGTATCCAGGGGCTGGCTGCTGCGTAACAGCATGAGCCAAGAGAGATACAAAAGTGCTGATTAAAATCGTTTTTTCTGCACTTGTTATTATAAAAAGGTGGTCTTAACCCGCCACCCCCTGAGCCAGGTGAGGTTTGAGGTTCGGATTGCGTTGGGTAATGGCTGCCGGATTGCCGGAGCTTCACAGCACATCACTCAAGCCAGCCTCTGTATGCATATCAAAGTCAAAATCAGCACCAGGGACAGGCGACCCACAGCTCAGCACAGCTGTGGGCGCTGCCATTGTGAATGGATAATTTTACAGGGTTACACACACACGCACACAAGCACACGGACACAGGGAGTTTTACTGGAGCTTCGTTGAGTTGCACTTGTACGTTTTCATATATTTGAGGGTAGCTGGGCAAGTGTTTGTGCACTCGAAGAAATTTATTCAAAATGTGCGTACTCAAATTAAGTCGAAATTTCGTAAGCTGAGCACAAAAATTGTATTTTAACCTTTTCCCGGATCATCAAATGCCTAAATTTGGTAAAACTTCTTGAAAAGAGTGTGCTTAATTCAACACAAGTTCACACTTACTCTAAGTATATTCAAGAATGAAACAATTTAATCCAAGCAGAGCAAAAGAGAATTTTTGCGCTGCTTTTGATTTTTCTAAGTGTAGGACTTGGCTACGTGCGCCAACAATGTTTACACTGATGTTAATCGGTTTTGCGGTTATGACAGCTAAAATTACACAATAGCCGGCTCAAACATGTTAACTCCCTTTCTATTCTAGCTGAATTCGTATTTACACAGTATTTATCTCCTCTCTCTTTCCCTCTTTAACCCACCTTTTCCCTACAGCCGCTGGATCGCGATCAACCGAATGGACGACCACAGTGGCGTTTCACTGTCTTTGCTCAGGATGAGGGCGGCGAGGGTCTTGTGGGCTATGCGGATGTTCAGGTTAATCTGAAGGATATCAACGACAATGCGCCCATTTTCCCGCAGGGCGTTTACTTTGGCAACGTTACGGAAAATGGCACCGCCGGCATGGTGGTCATGACCATGACAGCTGTCGACTACGACGATCCCAATGAGGGTTCGAATGCGCGTTTGGTCTACTCGATCGAGAAGAATGTGATTGAGGAGGAGACGGGTTCGCCCATTTTTGAAATAGAACCGGACACGGGTGTGATAAAGACAGCTGTTTGTTGTTTGGATCGTGAGCGTACGCCGGACTATTCGATACAAGTGGTTGCCATGGATGGCGGGGGGTTAAAGGGCACGGGCACGGCGTCTATACGTGTCAAGGATATTAATGACATGCCGCCGCAGTTCACCAAGGACGAATGGTTCACGGAGGTGGACGAAACGGATGGCACCGCCCTGCCCGAAATGCCCATATTGACAGTCACAGTGCACGACGAGGACGAAACGAACAAGTTCCAATACAAAGTTATCGATAACAGCGGCTACGGCGCCGATAAGTTTACAATGGTGCGCAACAATGATGGCACCGGCTCACTGAAGATTGTCCAGCCGCTGGACTATGAGGATCAGCTGCAGAGCAACGGCTTCCGTTTTCGCATACAGGTGAACGATAAGGGCGAGGACAACGATAACGATAAATACCATGTGGCCTACTCGTGGGTGGTGGTCAAGCTGCGCGATATCAACGATAACAAGCCACACTTTGAGCGCGCCAACGTTGAGGTGTCCGTGTTCGAGGACACCAAAGTGGGCACCGAGCTGGAGAAGTTCAAGGCCACCGATCCGGATCAGGGCGGCAAGAGCAAGGTTTCCTATTCGATAGATCGCTCCTCGGATCGCCAGCGTCAGTTTGCCATCAATCAGAACGGTTCGGTCACCATACAACGTTCGCTTGATCGTGAGGTTGTGCCGCGGCATCAGGTCAAGATTTTGGCCATCGACGATGGTTCACCACCGAAAACAGCAACAGCTACGCTGACGGTCATTGTGCAGGATATCAACGACAATGCGCCCAAGTTCCTCAAGGATTACAGACCCGTGCTGCCGGAGCATGTGCCGCCACGTAAAGTTGTCGAAATTCTGGCCACCGATGACGATGATCGCTCCAAGAGCAATGGCCCACCCTTCCAATTCCGTTTGGACCCCAGCGCTGATGATATTATACGCGCCTCCTTCAAGGTCGAACAGGATCAAAGTGAGTACAGCTATTTTTACATTTTTATAGATTTTTATAGGGTAGGGTATTTGATGTAAGATCGCAGAATAATTTAAACAGATTAAGTTAGATGTGGCCAGAGTCGTAAATGTTACTATGTGTAATTGTTCAACACTAAAAGTGTTGACAGCATTGACAACAATTATGTTAAAATGTTTTAATTTTTTACTTGGGTTACCCAACTAAAGAAAATTAAAAATATTTTGTCCACTTGTTTAGCTATTTTCTAAACACAAGCACAGCAAATGGCACGCATTGATGGTCAAAAAAGAGAGAGCTCAGAGTTGACCTCAAGTGGCGAAGTGCAATGCATTAAAGTTAGCCAAATATTTGGGTCAAAGTTTGAACAATGCGAAAGTGCAAAATTTTCAACAACAATTCCTGTTGTTGTCCATACAAACTATGCACAATAATATTGCCTTTTGAGCGGATATGTCGAATTTAGAGCTCGCATTCGCATTCGAATTCGAATTCGAATTGGCTGTCACAATGTGTGGGAAAGCCAAAGCATAAAAATGCAATTACCTCGCATATAAATGAAATGAATAGCATCAAGCATTGGGCCATAAAACGGGTAATAGCAAACCGCAGCAGCACACACAATTTGAAAATTTAAATTAAATAAGCCAGAGCAAAGATACCCAACACACTCACAGACACACACACGGAGTCACACACACCCACACCTGTCCAATGCAAAAATAAAATAGCAAAATGCACAAGTTTTCAATTAAATTATTCCCACATGAAAAAAAAGTGGTCGAGTTTCCAGCCAGAATGCTTGCTCATGCTCCGGCCAAGTCAAAAGCATTTGGACACAAGCTCAGTTTGCTGCTTCAAGCTGCCACTGAGACGACGACTGTGTGTGTGTGTGTGGTGTGTGTGTGTGTGTGTGTGTGTGGTGTGTGTCTGTGGGTGGGTGTGTGTCTCTGTGTGTGTGTGTGTGGTGTGTGTCTGGGTGTGCGGGTTGCTATCCAATTTTAATGCGCGCCAACGGGGAGTCGAAAAAGTTTTGCGCCTGTGGCTTGACTTTGTAAGTGTGTGAGTGTGTTTGCGTGTGTTGTGGTGTATGTGTGTGTGTGTGTGTGTGTGTGTGTGTATGTGTATTGGCCTTGTCGACTCCAACGTATTTGCATACAATTTGCCTAAAAACACACCACGGAGTGTCTTTAAAAATACATTTGAACTGTGCGTTGTCCAACCTCCCTTCCCACAAAGCAGCAGGACAATCCGAATGGAAATACTAGAACCTTGTTTGTAGGAGGGGGCGCTGGGTTGCATGGGCGTGGCAAGTGGTAAGTCGGATTAGCAATGGCATTTGTTGTATGCATGCGGCTGGAATATGTGCATGTACGAGTTAGAGTAAGTCTTAACACTTGTTGGCCCGCCAGGCGTAATTACAACAAATGGGCAAAAACACACACAAAATTGCCGGAAAAGCTGCCTCTTCCAAAGTTGTTTCAACTGTGCAATCAGCCGGAAACGTGTAGACTAATAAAGGTGCTTAGCTTCTGAGGTTGAGCTCTTTCTGTGCCGTTCGCCCTTTCCCCTGCACAATTAACTAGAAAATGCTTTTAAGAGCTTAGCAACAAAACTAAATTTGTCACAGCAAATTTATCTTAATATTACCCCACATTTGTACACAGAATTCGAATGTGTTGGCATATTAATTACGCAAATGTGCTTTCTAATTAACTGCTAATTAAATATTGTTTAATTTTAAATTGTTGTTGGAACATATTGAAAGTTTAACTTCCGAACAGCGTGAAACAGCGCTCAAATGAATTCAAATGAAATGAACAAAGAACCTTGAAGTTTGAGTTTGAGGCTGATCGGATGGTAAACATAAAAGTTTCA
The DNA here is from genome assembly GCA_037075305.1 of Drosophila kanekoi. NCBI lineage: Eukaryota > Metazoa > Arthropoda > Insecta > Diptera > Drosophilidae > Drosophila > Drosophila kanekoi. Next base: position 3,581,121 of record JBAMCE010000678.1, read on the forward strand.
TAGAAACGTTCTTGGCGATTTGGGTTGGGACATTGAATAACTTTGTGATCATTTTATATATATATACTCTATAAATTTCTCTCTATAATCCCTTGTCCATCCACAGAGGGTGCCAATGGTGATGGCATGGCGGTAATATCGTCTCTACGCTCCTTTGATCGGGAGCAGCAGAAGGAGTACATGATACCCATTGTGATCAAGGATCATGGCTCGCCGGCAATGACTGGCACCAGTACGTTGACGGTGATCATTGGCGATGTGAACGACAACAAGATGCAGCCGGGCTCGAAGGATATATTCGTGTACAACTATCAGGGACAGTCGCCGGATACGCCAATTGGACGTGTCTATGTTTACGATCTGGACGATTGGGATTTGCCTGACAAGAAGTTCTATTGGGAGGCACAGGAGCATCCACGCTTCAAGCTGGACGAGGACTCCGGCATGGTGACAATGCGCGCGGGCACACGCGAGGGTCGCTACCATCTGCGCTTCAAGGTCTACGATCGAAAGCATACACAGACGGATGTGCCGGCCAATGTGACCGTTATGGTGCGTGAGATACCACACGAGGCGGTCATCAATTCGGGTTCGGTGCGTCTCTCGGGCATCTCTGATGAGGATTTCATACGCGTCTGGAATTATCGCACACAGAGCCTGAGCCGCTCCAAACTGGATCGTTTTAGGGACAAATTGGCGGATCTATTGAATACGGAACGCGAGAATGTCGACATATTTAGCGTGCAGCTGAAGCGTCGCAACCCGCCGCTGACTGATGTACGCTTCTCGGCGCACGGTTCACCCTATTACAAACCGGTCCGACTCAATGGCATTGTGCTGATGCATCGCGAGGAGATCGAGAAGGATGTGGGCATCAATATCACCATGGTAGGCATCGATGAGTGCCTGTACGAGAATCAAATGTGCGAGGGCAGCTGCACCAATGCCCTCGAGATCAGCCCCCTGCCCTATATGGTGAATGCAAACAAGACTGCGCTGGTGGGCGTGCGCGTGGACACCTTGGCCGATTGCACCTGTGGTGCACGCAATTTCACCAAGCCTGAATCCTGCCGTACCACGCCCTGTCACAACGGCGGCCGTTGTGTGGACACACGCTTCGGACCGCACTGCTCCTGCCCGGCGGGCTACACGGGTCCGCGCTGCCAGCAGACAACGCGCAGCTTCCGCGGCAACGGCTGGGCCTGGTATCCGCCGCTGGAGATGTGCGACGAGTCCCATCTGAGTTTGGAGTTTATAACACGCAAGCCGGACGGTTTGATTATCTACAACGGGCCCATTGTGCCGCCCGAGCGCGATGAGATGCTCATCTCCGATTTTGTTGCTCTCGAACTGGAGCGTGGCTATCCCCGGCTGCTCATTGACTTTGGCTCTGGGACACTGGAGCTGCGTGTGAAGACCAAGAAAACGCTCGACGACGGCGAATGGCATCGCATTGATTTGTTCTGGGATACGGAGAGTGTGCGCATGGTTGTTGACTTCTGCAAATCGGCCGAGATTAGCGAAATGGAGGACGGCACTCCGCCCGAATTCGATGATACATCGTGTCAGGCACGCGGCCAGATACCGCCCTTCAATGAGTACTTGAATGTGAACGCACCGCTGCAGGTGGGCGGCCTTTATAGGGAGCAGTTCGAGCAATCTCTCTACTTCTGGCATTATATGCCCACGGCGAAGGGTTTCGATGGCTGCATACGTAACCTGGTGCACAACTCCAAGCTGTATGATCTGGCGCATCCGGGCCTGTCGCGCAACAGCGTCGCCGGCTGCCCACAGACGGAGGAAGTGTGCGCCCAAACGGAGGCAACGGCCCGCTGCTGGGAGCATGGCAACTGCGTTGGCTCCCTCTCGGAGGCGCGCTGCCATTGCCGACCCGGCTGGACGGGACCCGCATGCAACATACCCACTGTGCCCACCACCTTCAAGGCGCAGAGCTATGTCAAATATGCGCTGAGCTTTGAGCCCGATCGCTTTAGCACCCAGGTGCAGCTGCGTTTCCGTACACGCGAGGAGCACGGCGAACTGTTCCGGGTTAGCGATCAGCACAATCGCGAATATGGCATATTGGAGATAAAGGACGCACGTCTACACTTCCGATACAATCTGAACTCGCTGCGCACCGAGGAGAAGGATCTCTGGCTCAATTCGGTGGCCGTCAACGACGGCCAATGGCATGTGGTGCGCATCAATCGTTATGGCTCGGCGGCCACCTTGGAGCTGGACGGTGGCGAGGGCCGGCGTTACAATGAGACGTTCGAGTTTGTGGGGCATCAATGGCTGTTGGTCGACAAACAGGAGGGTGTCTATGCGGGCGGCAAGGCCGAGTATACGGGCGTGCGCACATTCGAAGTGTATGCGGACTATCAGAAGAGCTGTCTAGACGATATACGGTGCGTATGCTTAATTGCTTTTTTTATTTATGAATTTCAATATTTGTTCATGTTTCCTCCTAACTAACCTTCCTAACTAACTATCTTTTTTCTTTTCCAGTCTGGAGGGCAAGCACCTGCCCCTGCCGCCGGCCATGAATGGCACACAGTGGGGCCAGGCAACGATGGCGCGTAATTTGGAAAAGGGTTGTCCCTCCAACAAGCCCTGCTCGAATGTCATTTGTCCCGATCCCTTCGAGTGTGTCGATCTTTGGAATGTCTATGAGTGCACGTAAGTCTTGCCACTAGCTAAACTCAATTTTAATTTACATTCCACACATTCATGTATTGCTCTTTCGTTTCTCATAATGAAAACGTTTATACAAAACAAGAAAGAAAACCTTAAAAAAATGACAACTCGGACTGTAGACAACAAAAAAAACAAGACTCAAAAAGTACCTAAAGCAAAACACAAGGGTCATAGCACAAAATTAAACAATTTAGCAACACACAAAACGAGTGTTGAAAAATACCAAGCACACAAAACGTATTTCATGCCCAAGAATCGGCATTGAACATTTGATAGGCTGAATCAATTAGAGGCTGCGACAAAAAATAAAGTAAATAAAAGAAAAAGGCAGTGAAAAATCGAAATTGTGCTGCGTCACCGGCAGCTTACGCTGTACGTCAATCGACTGACGTTGCCAGCCTGTTGAGCTGCCTCGTCCTGGTCCAGGACACACAAACCAAGTTAGTCGCTCGCCACGTGTTGGGGCAGTTAACGTTGCGTGACAAATCAATCGGATTAGGTTAAAGGGCAGGCACAAATCGATACGCTCTTGTCTCCATCACCTGAACGCAACTGTACATATTCACGCTTTTTCACCAGGCACTAGCTTAAACAGACACACACACACACACCCACACACAAACACACACGAAAACACACACAGTAGCAAAGTATATATGTATATTTGTGGCGGTACTTGTGCTTAGTTGGCCTCCACATTTCTGTTTGTTCAGCATTTGTGAAACGGTTAACATCAATCGGTTAAAAGGTTATAAGCTATAACCCAACTGGTTTCACACTGAAATGTATTTAACAGTGCTTAATTGGTTTTCATTTTTCTGTTTGCCTCAAAGCTATTTCGAAACGTTTAGGAGCCACTGTTTAAAGCTGAACTATGTTTAAATAATCTTCTGAAACGGTTAACAGGAATCGGTTACAGGGAAGCAAATGCTACACATATTGGCCCTACGTAAGACTTACTTGTCTGTGCATTTGATGGATAAACCGCAGAAAACAATCGATTTATCAATTATAGCTTTAAAGCCAGCCAGACTCACACTAAACATAGCTTTAGAGTTTAATAGAAATCGGATTGAAGATTATAGACTCACCAAATTGGCTCTACATTAGACTTTTATTTGCATTTACCTACCGGTTAACAGTCATCGGTTCAACGCTTACAAACTGAAAGTCAGCTAAACTTAAATCAGACATAGCTTTAGTTTTTAACAGAAAAGACTTTCAAGAGCATACATTTTAACATCTATCGGTTTGGCGGCTAACCCCTTAACAGTAATCGGTTAAACGGTTAGACTTACATCAGACATAGCTTAACTTTTTGTTTGCTAAACCTTTAACAGCAATCGGTAAATGGACATACGTGAGACGTAACCCAACATTAGCCCACATTTATGCGAACTATTTTAGTTTCTGTTGCCCATTAATCACACTTAGTTGCCCTTAACAAAGATACAACAGAAATATGTTAACTTACATACACATTTCGATATCGAATGCGAAAAAATAGTTGCGGCGAGGGACGCATCATGTCGCCCGATTCAAAGGGCTGCATGGATCGCAACGAATGCCTCGATATGCCATGTATGAACGGCGCCACGTGCATTAATCTCGAGCCGCGTCTGCGTTATCGCTGCATTTGCCCCGACGGCTTCTGGGGCGAGAGCTGTGAGCTGGTGCAGGAGGGTCAGACCCTCAAGCTGAGCATGGGCGCCCTGGCGGCCATACTCGTTTGCCTGCTGATCATACTGAGTGAGCAATCAAAACCAATTCCAAACCATAAATATATATCTGTACATATATATATATCTAGCTTTATATGCAACAACGAACAGACCATTTAGTATTATATCAAGTGAGCAACTAGTGCTTTAGCGCCTGCCTTTAGTTTAGTTACCGTTTGCCATTTAATCTGTCATTTTATTAGCTGCTCACAATGCAACTCATTCATGCATATACATATCTACCTATATCCTACATCATATCATATACGGGCTTTTCATTTGTAAGCCTGCCTTGTCCCCTCCACACTCACGCACACACACACAATTTAGTTACCCAGCATTTTTGGACAATAATTTGCTGCATTTATTTTGCTCCAATTGAAACTGATTTAGCCCACATACATCATATATCATGCCAAGCCCAATCTACATATGTCACATGCATAAAATCCAATCATTCAGCTACACACGCATCGATTCATTCATAAAAAAAAAAAACATATCACAGCTCACTGAATTCCGAATTTGTATATTTTATAAAAAATTTTTGTGATATTTATCAGCTATGTGACGCTTATTTCATGATATTTATATTGAAAGAAAAAATAAATGAAATACAGTTTTGCAATTTCACATTCATCTGCATTCCATCTGCATCATTCGCTGTTAGCGTTAACATCTTCTTTATTATCAACTTTGTTTATGGCACAATTTTTTCTGTTTCCACACAATGTTCAATAACTTTCTCTCTGTTCGTTTGTGCGTGTGTGTGTTTAAATGTTTTTATAATAAATAAATGTATTACATATCAAGAACATAACAAACTGAAAGGTATGTACTTACATATATGTATGTAGTTCCGTTTCATTTATAACAATATTTCTCTAGACAATTGCTTAATTATCTGAAATATTAGAGGATAAAAAAATATATTAAAATATATATACATATTGAAATTCCTAATACAAATATAATAAACACTTAAATCGCACTTTAATTAAATACTTTGTATACTATAATGTTAAACATTTTGTAAAAATATTTGAGCTGAGGCTGATTTCTGCTCCTGTTAACAGCTTTAAAGATAAATAACATAATATTAAAGATTTTCCGGGCAGCTCTCGAAAACTAATTAAGAAAACAAAGCTTAAAGTGCAGTTACTAAAAGAAAACGACTTTACAGTTTCTCTCTCTCACACACACACACACACACACACACACATATATATTACGAACTTTAGCTGTTACGCCCCCAGCAAACGCCCACATTCACATTCACGCACATGCATACGCACACGCACACACACGGGCGCGCGTTTACCTTGTGAACTGCACTGAAAGAAGCCAAGCACAGAATCCTGAAGAGCTTAAATGCCTTCAGGTAAGATAATAAATGTGCAGTCAAAGATACACACATACAAGTTGGCCAACAGGACGAGGCCAGGCGCAGACAACTGAAAGAGCAATGGCTGATTTTAGCTTTGGCATTTCGAAAAATCACGATGCACTAAATCCGCTTGAGCAAACAGATAGACGAAGCTCACAACGAATATGTAGTACAACAGGAGTCAAGAGTCGTGAGTCCTGAGACCTGAGACCTGAGGCTCAAAGGAGCTGCCAGTTTCATTTGCGGCGTCTCGCGGGGATTTGCAGACACACAACGTTCGTCTTCTTCGTTTTATCTACTTATTCCTTCGCTTCACCTTTTTTTTTTCGGTTGTTACTTGTGAGATTTTTCTTTTTAAATACAAGTTAAGAGCATTTTCCGCTGCGTAACCATGTGTGTGTTGGAGTTTGTATAAAAACATATATACACACACACACACAAGCACACACACAAAAGCACACAGTTCAAGTTTAGAACAAACATTTTGTAGGTAAATAATGTTCAGAGACCAGGGCGGCAGTTAAATTGCCGGCTAAGAGATACCCTTTAGCCAGCTCTGAAGTGCAATCCCATTGCCTTCAAACTTTTGGAATTGAATTGGAAGATGTTTAAGGAAATCTCTAAGAAATCCACGTTAAACGAATTGGTTGAGCTCAACAGTCAATGAAATGTATATAATCCCCGCAGTTTAAGCGGACAGCACAAAAACTCCCTTGAATGTTTACAGGGTATACAATGAAATTGTTTCATGCCAACTCTAAGTAAAACTTAATGACGTAAAATATGGCAAACTTGTGCCGAGAACTGTCCAAACCTGAAAAAGTGTATAAATATATCAAGATATACATATATATATGTATGTATATATACCCTATAAAGTGCCCACTTTTGATCAGCTTCAACAACGCACTTGGGAGCAATCACTAAAAGGCGCAGCGCAAAAAACTATGCAACTGTTTTTTTTGCTTCCCTTAGTTGTGCCCAGCTTTTTCTGCCGCTGATTTAGTGTGAAAGTTTTTGCTGGCCTTCCTTCAATGCTTTCTCTTGCTGTTCCTTAACTGGCATTTGGTGGCGCAGCTTGCAGTTGCCGCTGCCGCCCGCTGTGCGGCGCTTTTGTGCGATTTGTTGGCTCGTTGGTCAAGAAGTCTCTGGTATTTGCCAATAATCGTCAATATATCAAAAGTGTCTTATGTCTGCATTTGAAACGTATTCAGCCGCAAAGTCTGTTGACTTTTATTTTTTTTTCTACTTTGATTCAGTTTTGCATGAAAAGTCAAACAAATTTGTGGCATTATTATTGCATTTCGCGCACAGCTGAAAATAAAAAGCAGCTAAGTGGAAAATGAAGTGAAACCAAATGCTAAAGTTTCACAAAACTTTTGGTTATGTTTACTAATAATCTCCTGGGGGTCTATGCAGCATGCATGTAGAAAGAAAACTTTTCGCCTCAAAGAGCACACACAAATAGCTTTTCAACATTTAAAATAAAATGCGTAACGAAGGTCACACGGTGTCTAGGTGACAGTTTATTATTAAGGGGTGCCAAGCTATAAATTAACTTGGGGTTGCCTCTCAGCACATGTCAATTGTTGGCTACCCTTCAACCGTATGTATGTGTGTGTGAGAGAGAGAGGGAGAGTTTGTTGGGCAAACTAATCAAAAGAAAACTTAAGCAAGTGCCAAATGCATTTGAAATGTCAAGAGAGAAAAAGGATGAAGACACACACATTGCGGTTGGTCAGAAGAAGAATATGCAGCAGGAAACTTTATTCAATTCTATCAACAACAACTGCATAATAATCATAAAACAAGAAACAAAATAAAAAAAAAGTGCAAGTGAAAACCAAAAGTGCACTTTAGAAAACCCCAAAACACACACGAAAAGACATCCTCCCCCCTGCACACACAGACCCGCAAATGCATAAAGTTTTTACCAGCTAAGAAAATCTGTAAGCTGTAAAACTGAAAATTGTGAATGGAAAAGCGCCAAAGCGCAAAATAATAACAACAACAGCAATAAAAAAACGCCAGCGAACGAAACGAACGTTCTATAAGACTCTTTGACAGTTGTGCTCCCACGCACACACACACACACACTTACACACACACTTGAACTAAATTTCCATTTTCATAACTGCAGCAAGGACAAGCTTTATGAAAGCGTTAGAAAAAAAAAAATAAGAAACGAAGAAACTTTACAACACTCGCGCACACACAACGCCTTGCATGATGTACAACAAATTTAAAATAATCTCTTTTTGTTTTCCAACACTCTTCTTTGAACAAACACACAATGTACGCTACACAACTCTACACATCGCTATTCACCACACTCAACTCCCCACACACTCAAAACTGCGCGCTTGACATCGAATACGTTTTACGTTTCGGTTATGCCCTTGTCACGTTTAGCTGTCCTGCGGGCTATAAAGTCTCTGGCAGCAGTTGCGTCAATGAGAACGAATGCCTGCTATTCCCCTGCCGCAATGGGGGACGCTGTCGCGATCATCAGCCGCCCAAGAAGTATGAATGCCATTGTCCTTTGGGCTTCACCGGTATGCATTGTGAACTGGAATTATTGGCCTCGGGGGTGTTGACACCATCCCGTGATTTTATTATTGCCCTGGTCCTCTGCCTCAGCACGCTGATACGTAAGTATAGACAAACCACGTAAATGCATATATATATATATATATATATGTATATTTCGCGGCAAGCGGGTAAGCTGAGAAATATGCCTAAGTTTAGTTTGAGTAGCTTTAAGCAAATATGCCTAGTATTAGAGTGGAAATCGTCGAAGTAAGTACGGACAAAATGTGCATGGCCGGAAATATGTATTGAAATCTTTTAACCGAAATGTATTTAAGCACGTATTTAATCGTTTAACAATCTATTAAACCTTCTGTTAAGCTTTCTTTTCTTATACTTCTTATAGATAACTACTTATCGATAATTGTTGAATTCTATAGATATTTCAATGTTTATCGAGACTAATCGATGTTTATCAACTCTATCTGTCGAAACCTATCGCTATATCTGACGGAATCAAGTTATCGATATTAATCGATTTCTAGCCACATTTATCGTTGGAAATAAAAGCGAATTGTGCATTAATTTTTACATTATCAAAACTTTAAGTGGCAATTATGTTATTTCTTCTTTTTTTTCTCGATTCCCGATTGCGTTCAATTTGTATAGTTAAAAGCTTTAAAGTAAAAATGACAAAATTTTTTTTTATTTTCTTTTTTTTTATGGAGTTTATGTCATTTGAATATTTATGAAATCGCCGCGGCTGGAAATTAATTAAGCCATACATTTACCAATTGGCCACGCCCAAAACGAGCTGCAGAAATTCTCCCTTTTTTTCATCAAAAGTCATTTCCGCAAATTACATGCGGCCGAGCGATGCACATAAATTAAAGTTTATTGAACGAACGGAGGCCAAAATAAATGGACAGCTCTTTCGTTTTTTTTTTTTATCTGCTACTTGCGTTTCTTCTTCTTGTTACGGATTGTAAAGTTAAACAATGGAATGTAAAATGAAACATGTGGAGAGTGGCAGAAAACCAAACACAAACCGAGAATGCGAATTTGAGTAACACAATAATTGCAATTACGCGACGTCCATTTTGCCCATTGCCAGCTGTTTGGCAAAAAGTTTTGGTCTAACCAAGCCCCCGCTCCCTCTCTTTTAGTCCCCACACACACAAGCCCCCTTGACAGCACACAGCAAATTACTTGAGAGGGGAGCAACTTCTACGGCTGCTTTGTCCAAATAAGTAGAAAAACTTTGCGCTGTGCAACAGATGCTGCAATATGCTCGCAGAAGACGCAGAGACAAAATTAGAAAACAGCAGCGAAAAGGCGACAGAAGCTAAACGGAAAAATAAGTAAAGAAAACGAAACGAAACGAATGGAAACGGAAACAACAACAACAACAACAAAATGGTGGCATAAAGCGTGGACAAAAGCGCCGGCAGCAGCTCGATTTTGCCCTTTTGGCAAGCAATTTTTGGCTGGCACTGTGGCAGTTACAGTTACAGCCGCAAACTGTAGACAAAGTGAGAGAGGGGGAAAGAGAGAGAGGGAGAGAGAGAGGGGGAAAGGGAGAGAGAGACAGAGGGAAGAGAGAGGGAGGAAAGAGAGAGGGAGGAGAGCGAGTGGGAAAGGGAGCTAGCGGGTGAGGCGGCAACAGCTAGAGACTAAAGGAGAAAACTGGGACAATGTGCCCCATATTTGTTTGCCCTTCATTTTTATACCCTCTGCCAATGGGTATTACAACTTGGACACGGTTTGTGCAACATCTATATATATCTGTATATACATATATGTATATATATATATATATATATTATGTACTGGAATCTTGCATCTTGGATCCTGCAATCCACGTCTGTCTAGGCATAACGAAATATTTTACATTCTTAATCAGTCACAAAAGAAGGCTTCATGATCTAGTCTTTCACGCATTTTCCGCACATAGTCGTGAAACTTTGCATTCATTACGTGCCAACATATATTGCGTATATATATATTAAGTATTAGTATGATTTAACCGGTGCTTAAAATCGTTTTCACTGCAAGGATAACTAATCTTTTGCATTCCACAAACTTTAAGCTATTTTTTCCCATTTCTTCTTCTCTTGTTTCATATTATATGAATTCTCGATTCTGATATGTCTAGGCAAATCGAAAGTATAAAGACTTTTAAGCAAATATAAACAAAAAAAGTTTCTTACGAAAGTTTTTCACGGATTTTCCACACTTGTTCGTGGAACATTCTATTCATTTCGAATTAATCGATATTGAGTTATTATATTTTTTGCTCTATGCTGTAAATCTAATTTTCATTTACCATATCTCAGCCAGGGTATGCAATCTTTTGGCTTTCACAAATCTGAAATCTTTTTTCCTCAGTTTTTATTTTACTTTGTTTTTATTTTTTCAAAAAAAAAGCGCGCGTGTGTTTTTTGTCTATTTAGCTTAGAGCACATTTTATGCAATTCCCTTTTCTTCCATTTGTTTTTATTTTTTTGCGAGAATTTAATTAAGAACCTTTTTGCAACTGTGAAGAGAGCGCAGATTTTATTTCGACTATTTCCGACTAAAATTGCTTTACCATTTAAATTAACTGTATTTTTTTTTTTTTTTGCATGCCAAACCAAAAATACTTATTTAATTTAGTTCATATTCCCTTGTCCCTTGGTAATTGGTTGTTGCATATGAAATAGTTAGATATTGAGTACAGTTATGCACGAATTGCAATTAATCCAAATACCTTTGATCTTTCGCATAGTACTCGTTCTGGTATTTGTGGTCTACAATCGGCGCCGTGAGGCGCATATCAAATATCCCGGACCCGACGATGATGTCCGCGAGAACATTATCAATTACGATGACGAGGGCGGCGGCGAGGACGACATGACCGCCTTTGATATAACCCCATTGCAGATACCAATCGGTGGGCCCATGCCGCCTGAACTGGCACCCATGAAAATGCCAATTATGTGTAAGTACTTATTTCATAATACCAAAAGAATACCAAAAACAAAAATTTGGGCCGTATATTTGTTGAATTAGATCACGAGGCTTTTAAGTATGTATATTGGGAATGAAGTTTCGAATCAAGTTCAGATTTAATGTTTCGATAGCTTTTCTCAAGTCTGAAATTACTTTTGAATTGCTTCAAGACATTTTCAAGTCAAATTCGATATCGTAAATAACAATTCAATCAAAAGCTGAACTTTTTATGAGAAAGTCCGAGATGTTTATGTTATTTAACGCGTTTACCAACACTTGTTTACAATCTTTGCAGATCCCGTAATGACGCTTATGCCCGGCCAGGAGCCCAATGTGGGCATGTTCATCGAGGAGCATAAAAAGCGAGCCGATGGCGATCCGAATGCGCCACCCTTCGATGATTTGCGCAATTATGCGTACGAGGGCGGCGGCAGCACAGCCGGTTCGCTTAGCTCATTGGCCTCAGGTGGGTTTTACAATTCTGATTAAGCATTCGATTAGCAATTCGTCTCTGAGCTCACCATGACTAGATTTGCACCCAATATTGCGGCAATGTTCAACACAAATGCGTAGTGGCTGGCTTTAGCGGCACCCCAAAAAGTATGCTACAAAGTAGTTCAAAATACTGACAATGCCCAGATTTCTATTTATTTTGTTACTTTCTTTAAATTTACAGGCCAGCAATGCTCAAAAACCGCCGAATATTGGGTGTAAAATTAAGTAAATAATACTAAAAATACCAAAAATATACTAAGAAATTATCAAAAACAAATACTAAAACACGAAAATGGTATTTTATAAAAATATTATATGCCGTGAAAGTGTAAAAATACTGAAATACTAGTAACACTGAGCGAAACCCAATGCAATTATTGTAAAGTATTTTGTAAAATCATTAAATGTGTTGAAAAAAAGATATACCGAAATACTATGCAATTATTGTACGGTATTTCGTGAACAGCTTTAATGGGTTCTCAAAAAATACTAAAAATACTAGATATACTAACCCAAACACTAGTCAATTAATGCATATGGTATTTTGTTGTCACATTTTATATTAAAAAAATACTGAAAAATACCAAATATACTAGCCTGATTTTTGGTGATTTTGAATGTTGCACAAACAGACTAAAATCACTTGCAAATTTCTTACATAAAAATACGAGTATTTTAAAAATACCAAATACGAAAAACAGCAAAAATTAGGAATTTATTTCCCAATTTGACATATTGAAATTCCCGCATTAACACAATTTCTTCTGTATATATTTTTTGGCTGCAGGCACCGATGATGAGCAGCAGGAATACGACTACCTCGGAGCCTGGGGACCGCGTTTCGATAAGCTGGCCAACATGTATGGCCCGGAGGCGCCCAATCCGCATAATACCGAGCTCGAATTGTAAGTTTCCAGCCAAAAAAAAGAAGTGAAGCCCGCAACTGCAAACGCAGTTAAGTAGCCACACAAGTTGCATTTATTCTATTCTACACGACAGTTGAGTTTGGGGCAAAAATCATTGTCAAAAAGATTTTCCCGCTAACTCGAACACAAAGAAGCGCAACCAAAGAAGCATGGCAAGATCCTAAGTTAGTGGAAAACAAAAAAAAAACAAAAACAAAAAGGGAAAAAACGTATAATACTAAACACATTTGACACGTAAAATGACATTTGTAAAAAATACTTCATCAGCATTTAAATTTAATAATTATTCTAATTAATTTATTAAGTGTGAAGAGAACGCGCCGAAAAGAATCGAAATACGAAATTGCGTGTGGATTTTTTTAAGCAAGGAAATTCCCAAAACTCTAGAGTATCGAGCAGGGGGGCGAGAGAGCATACCAAAGTTTAGATTAGGCGAGCGCATGAATTTTCCATTTTGTTGAGAATTTGTGAAAATTTGCAAGGAAATTTCAATATATACATATTTGTTGTGCATATTAATTTTAATTTTGCGATAAATGTAATTACGATTCTTTTAAGTTCGACATTCTTCTTAAGTACTTGGTATTTGGCAAGTCATTTAGGCCAAGCTAGCTTTTGTTTTAAGTTTTTCAATTTACACATAAATTGACTTTAAAGAGTATTAAATTTTTACTTGACTTCGTATTAATTTGTAAGATTTAAACACAATTAAACTTTATATAAATGAATACCCAAAGACTGTTTTCGTTCCATCATAACAAGTACATATAGACACAAGAAAAAGAAGAAATTACACACACACACACATAAATATATGCATATATAAATAGATTAAACGAAACACAACTTTTAACTGGCATTGAAAGGGGCGTCAGCACAGGTAAACCGACAACTAAAACCAGAAAGAGATTCGAACAGTTCTGGCGAATAGAGTTTCTTGCGAGAACAAGCGGAAGAAATGAATGAAACGAAAATACTCCTAACAAAAATGATATTCTAAAAACAAGCAGAACTTAACTTAAGCTGAAACACGAAGAAACGGAAAAAATTAAATACGTGTCTAGCCGAAGGCAAATTGATTGGGAAATGAGTTAAGTGCGAATGCAGAAATTTACCTTTAGATGAACTTAGCGCAATTGATATAATTAAATGGAAATACTTAAAGATAAAACGAAAAGGAAATCAGAAATAAAAAAAACAACATATATGATAAAGAAACGTATTTTACATTGTATATACTATTAGTTTTTTAGCACGTAATAAACGAAACGTAATTAAATCATACGAAATTGGTAGCAGAACCTTAAAGTCTTATTAGGTCATTTCAGCTAGAAGTGAACGTTATTCAAATATAACAACTACACACACACACACACACACATTTACACACTTACACACACACACGCATACATTTCGTATATGAATATATATATAAATAAATATACTACTCGTACAAAAAACCAAACCAACTGCATTTAAAACTCAACTTTTCCACACGACAAAAAATACCGAGCAGAATATATAGAAACGTTTTTTCTTTTTTGTATTCTGGCCAGTTTTGGTTAACTTGTTTTACTTTTGCAGCCATTTAAGAGTTCGTAAAGATTTGTCTGGCCAAAAAGCAAATGCTGCAACTTTTTAGGCACAAGTTGAGCCCAAGTTATGAATGCAATTGAAAATAATATTAAACGAAATGTTTATTGTTTCATTTGTTGCACACAGCATATCGTATACACATACATACATATATGCTAGATCCCGCAATAGCATATAGTATGCTAGTTATTATATATAGAAGAAGCAGAAGAAAATACAAAATGCAATTGGAAAGTTGATTACTTTGTTGATTTTATGTGTGTTTTTTTCGCATTGCAAGGTCAGCCGAGTTGAGCAATTGAAAAACGAACCGTAAGTACATAAGAAAAGAAGAAGAAGAGCATACACTGCAACAAATCGAGTGCATCATAGAGTTTTCCAGGCAAAGTGCCCAAATTCCTAAAGCAAAAACAGTTTGATTTCATTTGACTTTTCCAGAAAACTAAGCAACCAAAACGTAAAATACATAAATATATACAAAAAGCAAACCTAAAGAAAACTGCAACAAGAGTTGACTATTGAAAAGTGCAAAGATTTTAACGTAATTGTTAAACCATACAGCGAAAGAAAAACAAACAAACAAAAAAAAATATTAAACAAATAAAAGTACATTAAATATTTAAAAATAAAACTGCAAAGAAATGCTGTACTTGTTTCAAGTTCAAGACAATTTTTAAAAGCACATTAACTGTTGAAAAAAAGTTGATAAAAAACTTAAAACAATATAAACTAAAGCCGCACAGAAGATTGAGAGAGCGACAATTTGATATTGAGACGAACTCGAATCAATATTTTGCCAAGACTTCATTTAAATGCTTAAAAACAAAACAAAAAACAAATAAATATATAAATATATTAATAAATTAACAAGTACAGCAACAAAAAAGAGAAGAAAAAAACACATTTAAACACTGCCAATTAATAACAATATAATTTTCAAGAGACTTTTGAATCTAAAACTAAAATTCAACGAACATAATTTATGTTTTTTGATTTTAAAATTCACAAATTTTTTGCACATTTTGCTGGCAACTTAAATTTGCTTTGAATTAAGTACACATTTTTCTTTGATAAGAAATTTGAAGCAAAAATATGAAAATAGTTAACTAGAACGTACGATATTTTATATAAAAAAACGATAATATGAAGAAGAAGAGCAAGCAGCACAGCGGGAGAGCAAGTTTTTGGGCAGAAACAAAAAAAAACATTATATATATACATATAATCATTTACACATATTTGTTATATATTTTGTAACGTAAGTTAGAAGGCATATACGAGCGCATAATACATACACACATACATACACACACACATATGCACACATGCATGCGTGCATACATATAAACAAATAATGCACACACACACACATACACATATACGGCTTTAGCATTCATATAACCCAAATACACACACACACACACATAAACGCCCTAGCATTCATATTACCCAAACACACATACACACATACATATACACACACACACACACATACGGCTCTTGCATTCATATAAACCAAACACACATACACACAAACAAACACACATACGCACACACACACACACACACACACACACACACATACAAGGCGAGGCATCATACTATTTGATAACTATGTATTTATAATGTATGCATTTTTTACCAACAACAACAAAAACAACTCTATGAAAAAAAAGGCGCATTTCCAATGAGTCAAATGAAATGGAAAAGCAGAAAACCAGAAAAACATAAAAACCGAAAACCAAAAACCGATTTCAAATGCAGTTTTAGATAAATTTGCATATAAGTACATTATTATGTAAAATCACTTAAATATACAGTAAAAATATAAATAATGAAAAACAAAAAACGAGAAAATTACAATTAAACAAAAATGGCAACTAGTATTAAAAAGAAAACAAAAACAACAAGAACAAAAATTTATGAATAAATTACGAGTAATATTTAAACTAAACGGCAAAAGCGAAACTAAGAAGAATTCAGAAGGAGAAGAATGCAAATGCGAATTCCCTCGACAATTGCAAAAAAAAAAAAAACTACATGAAAAGCAGAAAAAACAATTGAAAAAGAAAAACAAATGAAGAAAATTATGAAAATTGTGGGAAAATATGTAAGCTGAGAGAGCATGGGAAAACTTAAGTTAAGGCAAATTATACAAGACACACACACACATACAAATACCTACACACACACACACACATACCTACATACAAAAAACCTACACTCATACACACTCACACTCATATACAAGTCCCTACACAC
This sequence comes from Drosophila kanekoi, assembly GCA_037075305.1. Classification (NCBI taxonomy): domain Eukaryota; kingdom Metazoa; phylum Arthropoda; class Insecta; order Diptera; family Drosophilidae; genus Drosophila; species Drosophila kanekoi. The sequence goes on from JBAMCE010000678.1 coordinate 3,597,725, forward strand.
ACACACTCGCACACGCATTTATACAGACAAGAAAAAACAACAACTGCAATTATATTAAACGAAAATTATTATAAAAGCAACAAAACGCAAAAAACAAAAGAAAAACAAGTGAAAAACAGAAAATAAAATAAAACAAAAAAAGAAACTAAATAAAGAATCTGTAACGTTATATGGAAAACAAATTTTCAAGCGCGTTTTCTTCTCAAATTTTCAGCGGCTTACATTATGTGCACAGGAATGCAATTTTCTTGGTGCTAGCTCGTGCGTGACACGAGATTTCATTAATAAGCACGTAGGAGTGCTTTAGTAGGCCTGCCCGACTAGGGGATACCCTGTAGCTTCTTTTACCAATAGCAAGTGCTATACAAATACTCGATCTCTATACACTCTATATACCAGAAGCTACATGTCCAGCTTGGAGAGTCCAGCTCTAAAGAGAATTGCTTAAAACAGGACTTCGATTGTGATCGATTGCTTGAAAGCAAGACAAGTTATCGATTTGTATCGGAAACAAACTCTTACTGCGCGGGCACTAAAGCTACGTTCCAAATTTCAAGTCTGTAGCTGTTATACGTTCTCAGGTCGACGGACATGACTAGTTCGCCTCGGCTATTGATGCTGATCGAGAATTTAGATACCTTATGAAGTCGTAGATGCTTCCCTCTGCCTGCTACAATTCACTTGAACAAATACATTATTACCCCTTTTAGACATTTAAGGTGGGCGGCGACACAAATAGAGCACTGAAACTGGGCGCGTGTGGTGCTTTCTGCCGTGACACGACTTTGGTGGTCTATAGCTAATACAGTCTAGAGCGAACGATGATGCTCAAGAGGTGCTTAACGTGACACGAAACAAGTCTTAAAACAAGATTTTACTTAAATTTAACCATTTTTCTCTCTTTGCTTGAGCTAAATAACAAGCTGCAGCAGGCTGTCATCTCTAAAAAAAAACCTTCACACAATCGGCGAATGCTTGAAAAAGAAGCTGCTTAAAGTGCACTCAAAAGAAAGGAAAAAGCAAACTAAATTTATTCACTTTGTACGCAATTTCATAAGCCAAAGCACTTAGGCAAAAAATGTCTAATATATTAGGAAAAACCAACAGCTACAAGAAATAGTTGTCAGCAGGGCAAAGATTGGGAGCATTTAACAACCTGCACTAAGCGGGCAAGCAAACAGGAGCAAGTCCGAAATGAAGCAAGGAGCATAATCGAAGCATGCACAAAGCTGCCTGCTCATAAAATTTGCTATAGCCAAAATCAATACAATTTGCCACATGCCTCCAAGGGCTTCACTAGGGCAATAGCTGGAATACATTCTCTTCTCCCCCCTTTTTATATCCAGAATCCATTGAAAATGGATAAAAAGGGTATATTGTATTTGGGTACATGCATGTAACAAGCAGAAGGCAGGATCTCCGACCCCATAAAGTATATATATTCTCGATGAGCATCAACAGCCGAATCGATCTAGCCATGTTTGTCTGTCTGTCCGTCTGTCCGTCCCCCGTCCATCCATCCATCCGTTTGTATGAACGCAAGGATCTTAGAAACAATAAGAGCTAGAGATAGAGGTTTCTAGCTGTAGATCCTTCTAGTCCATGCGCAGATCGGGTTTGTTTTCGATAATCGATAACTTACCCCTTACTTATAAGAGCTAGATTCACCAAACTTGATGTTCATAGAAAAGGGGATTCAGGGTATCCCCTAGTCGGTGGCTCCCGACTAGAACCTCTTCGTTGTTTTTTACTGCAAATGAGCAACGACAAAGTCCAGATAGTGCGTTGGGCGTTCGAAAATATTGGCAAGTTATTCGATAAGATGAACGAGCGAAGGGCTTCATAAATATGCGAGCAGGCAAAATATGAATAATAAGCCAAAGAAGGTTCGAGAGCAGGTTGAAGCCCAAGCAAATGGCTTAAAATAGATAAAGATAAATAAACAGAAAAAAGAATAGTTGCCGCAAATTGTGGGCTTAAAAAATTGTTGTTGGCATATTATTCATTTGGCCGCGGCGCACAACTTGTCGTATGCGCAATTTGTTAGCCGCCTTAAACAATTGCTCGAACGTGCCTGCAAGCACAACTGAAGGGCATGAAACTGGGCCAGGCGAGGCGAGGTCGGGCTGGGGATTGGGTAACTGAAACGCGTAGACAAATGTTCAACAGGGAGCAATAATATTGTGAATTTGATGCTTCAATGGGGCGGCAAGAGACCGGAAGCGTTGCGTTTATTATATTTGTTTTGCGGCGCGATTTCACTACGCTTTACATTTTTTTCTTTTCATTCCCACATAAAAATGCCAAAATGAAGTTGCACAGGACAAAAAATCCTGCACAATAGCAACATTGTCGTCCTGACTTGGAAAATTTAAAAAATAAAATGAAAAATAATAGAATAAGAAAAGTGAAAACCCCAACCGAAGCAGCATATTTGTTGTGGAATGTGTTTGTTGTGCCCGTAGCTAGAAAGATTTTTACATAGCACAATTTGTGGTCACAGTTGCTTGTTTCTTCTTCTTCTTGCAGGCAAGTCACATGTGCTTGTGTATGCGTGTGTGTGTGCGTGTGTGTGATTGCGAGTGCGTGTGTGCTTATATTTGTAGATGGTGTTGACTTTATTTGCTGATAGTGCAACAAACAAACGCCAAAGCAAAGGCAAACCAAATAAGGATTTAAGGTACATCTTATATGCTGCTCTGTTGATCCTGACCTCGGGCTGTTTAGCTGTCTATTGGTTTTCGCTTAGCTATACAATATGCAATGCGCCAACAACTGCTGACAGGAATAACACACATACATGGCATTGTTAAGACCCACAGCTGATAGAAGATTATAGACAGCATAAATATTTGCATATGACTCTCGGGTTGGCTTTTCCCTTAGGTGAGTTGGGTAAAAAATAAACGTATTTCGCTTTAAAATTTAAACTTGAGAATTTTTGTGGAATATTTTTTATTTAAACGCTGGTAAATATCCCTGGAACTTTTCGCATTATCGCATATTTATTTCCCTGAAATTTTATTTAATGTGTAAGTAGGATAAAACATGTTTTTGTCAACACTGGCAAAAGTCATAAGCTTGCATTTAAGTTTATTTTTATTGAAAGTTAAATATCATCCAATAAATGCAGACATCAAATAACATTCAGGGCAGAGAATGTTCCTTAATTTACTAATTTTATAATAATTCAGAGAAGTATACTTAAAAAGGGTTGATAAATTGTTAAATGCTGCAATAAACAGACGTTTATCAACACTAGAAATTGTCCTACGCTTGCACATGACTGTATTTGTATTGTGAGAAAAAATACCATTCTATAAATGAAAACACAATATAAAGTTAAGAGCAAAGAATGCTTTAAATTATTAGAATTTCAAAATATGCCAGACAATTACAATTGAAAAGGGTTGAAAAGTTGTTAAACGCAGCAATAAACAGATATTTATCAACACTGAAAGCAGTCAATCACACACAAAATATCTTTAAGTACAGCGAATATGTCTAACTGTTGCAATTTTATATTGTTCCAGACAAGTTCCATTGAAATGAGAAAAACCATTTAACTGACAGTTATCAGTTGACGGTTAGTTGACAAATTGAATACATTCTCATTGACACATTGCCGCTCTTTATCGAAAACTCCTGTCTTTTGGTTTCCCCTTTAATAAACTCAATTCTATTTCGAGACAATGTGCAGCCCAAAAACAAAATCTCATCAAACGTAAATTCTATCATACCTAAAATGCTTGTCTGCTTGATGTTGTACGCTAGAAAAACGCCCACGGGATAAGCACACATCATCTGGCTCTTCTTCTACTAACATATTTCAATATTTTGCCAACATGTCACATAGACGACATTCATTTCCTACCGTCAACACGCACAATTTGTCGCTTTCAAATGAAATGAAATGCTTCAAGACAACACGAGCATAACAAACACCAAGTACAATTGCTACACAGAAAGGAGTATGCGACTAACCAATACCCTGCAGCAAGGGAAATGCAATATTTAAGATATGCATTTTCCTGAAAGTCTTTCGAAGGTTTTGATGTCTGTAAGCAAAAAGAACTGTATCCTGCCTAAATGACAAAAAAGTAGAAATCGATCTGCCTCTATAAAAAAATACTTTTAAGTTTAGATTCAAAAGTTATTAGATTATACATCAACATTCATGATTGGCAGACTTCATTAGAAGGGAATGTCAAAAAGAATTCGAAAAAACGCAATTCATATCACGTCAATATACCCAACATATAAGTTTTCAATTACAGGGTATAGGTAAATCGGTTCAAAAACGTAAAAGTGCACAAAATACTGCGCCGGAAAATCTTGTCAAACGAAAATACAAGTGAGAGCGAAGCATCGATAAAGAATTTATCTATACGACTAGGCGATGCCCTGTATTATAATTTGAGCTAGCGCTAGTTGAGCCCATCGACCATTTGCATGCAGGGTATATTGAAAAACGAAACATGTTGCAGCTCAAAAGTGAAAACCAGCAGCAGGAGCAAAACGCGCAGACACCCACACAGCCTGAGCGAGAGCAGAGACAGTTATGGGATAGCTGGTTGCCTTAGGCAAGACCGCTTGGATAAGATACAAGAAGAGCAAATGGGGCCGATGTTTAACTTGCTCGAGCAACGCACGGAAATACTTAAAAGCTTGGCAAAAGATGATACCGACGGCGGCCAGACAAACGAAAATTTCATTTGATTTGGGCCTTTTCAGATGAACCCAAAAGTTGAGTAAGAACAATTTAAGCCGCAATCATGTTCAAACGGAGGACACATGCTTGCTCGTTAAGGTCAACTTGTCAGTCAATCAAAGGTCAAGGGTTAAAACCGAAACAATCTACCCGCTCCCCCTGCTCCATCCATCTCAAAAACAAAGGACACATTTAACCGAGTGCCCCATGACTAGCATTAGATAAATAGCTTTGAAAACATATTAAATTTTGTGGTTACAAATTACTTAATGAATGCGAATCAAACCGCAGGCACGCACCAAATGCTAGGGTTCGTTAGGGTTGGGATAAACGAAATATGCAAATACATATATTTTAAAAACTAAGTAGGAAGCGGAAGGCAGAGCGAGTAGTAGACTAGCAGATATCCTGTACACAGTTAATAAGTATCATATGCACGCATATGAAATCGTTTACCAACACAGCAAGTCTATCGATTGTGTTATGGACTTATCGATACATTTGTCGCGTTCAATAGCTTTTGCAGCTATCGATAGTTTTTTGTCTAAGTAATTAATATGTCATATGGCAGATTTAAAAATATAATGTTGAATAACTTTCAATAATTCAGAACTATCTATCGCATATCCCAGATCAAGACGACTATCGACTGCATTATCGATACATTTGCCATATTCGGTAGGCTTTTCACATATCAACATTTAAGATAACTCGTCTAGCAGCATTTAAAAGAAATGCTGGATAAAATTCGATTAGTTCACGTCTATCGATTGTTATGTGTTATTCCTTTATCGATACATTTGACACATTCACAAGCTTTTGCATGTACCGATAACTTAAGCGTATTGATAGTATCGTTCATCGTTAACTCGTTACCATATTACGATATTTACTATCGCCTTTCTGATACTTACTAACGACAGCTTCTGCAACAAGTTTTTTCTAGTACAGGGTATCGAAGAATAAAACGTTTTTATGTGGCGCCAAGCACGCTTTTTTTACTCTTTTCAGTTTTCAACGCATTTGCATAAGCCCAAGTGGAGAGGATATCTATCCTTCGAGTGTGGTTACAATTTTGGTCATGTCGACCGGATCAAAATATGCACACAACTTAATTGTGCCTAAAAGAGTTTTTGGGTGATTTGTTCACTAAGCTGCTTTTAATTGCATTACAGAGCCCGAATGCGCTCAGATTTCTGTGTGGCCAGTGTGCGTGCACACACCTAAAACACATATCAAGCGGTTAACCGCTATTTGTAAAATTAATTGGTGTCTTTGTTCCAGCGCCAGACACACACACACACACGCACACGGGCACACTCGGGTCAGACAATGCTTAAATATAATATGTCTAGCTATGAGTGGGTGTGTGTGCGTGTGTGTGGGAGCGTGTGTGTGAGTGTGTGGTAAATCGTGAACGTTTATAAGATTTGGGGTTTGTTAAATGACTTAATGCGGTCAATGGCTTAGCTGAGGATATCAACCCCATACACGATATTAAATATATCGCATTACAGAGACCGCAGTGCCGGGTCTTAAGAAAAGTTTAAACAATTTACAAGCTGCTGACTAATTGTCAACTGCAACAGGATAATCAAATGCAGCTCGCCGCTAAAACCCAATTAATTAATGAAAATCATTTGAGCGGCTCGCAGCTGGCTTGAGGCAACCCATTTAGGAATCTCAACCAATATAATGCACTTTAGTTCAGCTTATTGCAAACGCATTCGGCTTCAGAAAGTGTGATAACTCGATTTATTAGGGCGCTCAGTCAGAGCTTAGGCCTTAGATTATGCACAATTGAGATGTGTGTAACACATTTATTAGCTTATGCATTAGGCAAATGGGATCAAAGTTCAAGGAGCTCAAAGTTCGAGGATCGAAAGTGTTCCATCTTTGTGCTGGCCTGCAAGGGCTTAGACAAGACTTAGATGATACGAAAATATTTGACCTAACATCTTTACTCATTTCGAAAAATGAAATTTGATTCTTTAAACTTTCGTTTTAAATGGTTAAGAATTATAAAACTCAGTCTCAAAAGGAAACTCAGCTTGTCTGCGTTTGAGCTAGATTCAATTTCTTGGTATGAACTTTGTAATATACATTTTTTGAAAATTTTCCCCCTGTTCTTTGGAAATTTTAAATCCCAATTAGCTTTTACAGCGATTGCTCAAAATTTTCCAGCAGCTTGGAAACTTTTCATACATACAATTCGTTTTGCATTTGGTTTCTCTTACACAATCGGCCAAGAGTTAACTTTAAATATGAATAAAAGTTATACATTAAAAAGCATAATTGTTGTTCTTTCGCTTTTTGCCAGCTCAGTAAATCATTTTTTTTTTTTTCATTTAACCGACGTGAGTTCACACGCAAAATAAATGATTATTTCTTGAAATGCAGCTGCTGATGAAAACAATTAAAGTGGAAATTATGATGGAAGAGAAACAAAAATTTGAATTGCGCTCGCATAATGCCAAACGGGGTTATTTACTTTTGTTGCTGCAATTCATTTCGACAGTGTGTCCAAAAAGTATATATACGTATGCACATAAATATATGCCAGATACATATATGCAATGTGTGTGTGTGTGTGTGTGTGTGTGTAGAGTCAGGGCCTGGCCAGGGCTACTTTACTTTATGGGAATTAATCAGCGCAATTATGCCGAAGCGAAATGTAATTTACGTAATGAATTACGGCACAGTGGAAAAAACTTACAAAAAAAGGAGAAAAAAAGTTGATGTGCATAGTTCATATTTGCTTGAACATTTCTTTAAGCTCACAACTTTTGTTTTGTTTATGTTAATCTTCTGCTTGCCTGAAAAGTATGTGGAGCAATATGAAACTCAAGTGTACTCGGTGCAATTTAAGGAATTCATAATTAACTGTGCGCTTTGTATCTTTATTTCACTTGTAGCACCTTGCAGGCCAGGCACTGTCAAGGCGTGCCTGTATTTTAAACGTCTTTCTGCACCGCATCCATTTAACGTAAATACACAATGACCACACACACACACACACACACACACAGACAGATAGAGACACACACGCAGTCAATTGCAATTGGCTGCATCTCTTTGCACTGCAAATGAATTTTACACATTTTTTATTTGAGTGCACTGCAGCCGCATGTCCTTGCCGCCGTTCTGGCATTTATTATGTCCTTTCAGCGGGCAGCGACGCACATCAAAAGCGAAGCCAAAGAGTTTATCAGCGTCCATGCCGAACCCAACCCCCTTAACCCCCAATCCACCTCCCACCCTCTTTCCCCCAGCCGGCAGCCACGCCCATTGATATAACGATTGCAGCTGCCACAGCGACGGCTGCCGCTGTTGTTGTCCTTGTTATTGTCATTGGTTAACGTGCTTCTCGGGCATCGGGCATCGGTCCTCGGGCCTTGGGCTTAAGGCCCCTCACCCTACACACGCACCTGTCCCACCCACACGCACACACACACATCAAATTGCACAACACTCACGCATTTGCACTCTTTCATTAAAATTTGTGCGCTGTTGGCTTTTATTAAATGAATATCCATATGCCAGCACCCTCTACCAACACACAACCTGTGCACCCTCTCCCCGCGCACCAACACCTGTTCCCGTTCCTGTTCCTGTTCCTTTACTGTCACTACATCCGCTTGGCTAACAGAAATCTTTGCGCGCCAAATAAATGCAATCAGAAACTTTTACATAGTTGCCACGTTCAGGTAACTGAATGAATTCCAACCCAAACTCTAGACAAACTGCAGGTTTGACCTTTCGAATAGTTGAAAGTTTTTGTTAGTTTATTATAATTTCTGGTCAATGAAAAGTTGTTAAACCTGCAAATTATGTGCCTTGAATACAGAAACTATGATGTTCATTTCCTAACACCACAAAAAATACCTCAACTAAAGTCTAATCAAAGATTTATCTGAACTCAATGCGAAATTTTGCCTATGGGCTAGTTCTCTTCGTGATTGATTGACATCACATGATTGATTGGTATCTAAATTTAACTTTTTTAGTTTGGTTTTAAAAGAAATAGCTTGACAGTCGCAATCGTACATTTTTCAATACCAAAAGCGGAATTCTGACAATGGAATTAAACTGATGATTGATTTGTATCTAAATTTTACTAATATGTCAAATAATAGTTTTATATTAGAGTTCCATTTCCCCCATCTGGCGATTCGCCATGCAGATTTGGGGCTTGGCTGCTCCTTTAAACAGAAAGAGACTTCAATCCCTACAAAGCAAGGCTCTTCGCCGGATGCCAGGTGCGCCATATTACATGCGCAACAGCGTCCTCCACAGAGATCTGCAGATCCCCCAGAGTCGAAGAACAAACCGTGCGCCCTGTACAACAACCGGCTAACCACACACGCCAACAGGCGTCAATGGACCCGTTCTATCAGAAGATTAAGGAGTAGAACTCTTGCCAGCATACTCCACCCCAAACTCCGCCCACCCATCCCCCTAGGGCGACGCGGCCCCCTCCTCTCTGGACGACTACCTGATAGAGGTATTTCGTGGAATTTTAAAATAATTCTTTAGTCTTATCCACATCGGACCACTATTATATAGCTGTCATAGGAATGATCTACCAAAACTTAATTGACTTCAGATATCTAGACACAAAATTGCCTTTTTCCAGTTTAACTATGCTGGTTATATTGACAAAATCTTAGCAGGATCGTATACTAATCGACCGAAAATGTTTTCGTGGGCAAAATATTGTACGAGTTCCATTTGTCTCACATATCCCCCAAAGACGCAAGCCCCATGTCTACAAGTATATTTACCCTTTTTTCTTGTTTTAAATAAAATTCAACTTAGTTTTATGGCCAAAATCAGCAACAACAATAAGAAATTAATATTCCTCTTTATGAAAAGCTTTTCTTGTAATTTCTTTTACAATTTTCATTACGTTCCCTTTGGCATTTAACTACTCACATTGTTTTTCTACCCCAGCCGGAGCGTAAATCAACTTTCCCCTCTTTCGCTGAGGTACAGCGGGAAACGCGTGACATTTGTCCGTGCAATGGACGGATGTACATAATTTTTCGAGCAGCACTGTAGAAATCACGTAAATTTCATTAACAATACACGGGCAAATACAACGACAACAACAACAACAACCAATAACAAAAAAAAGTGCAATAATAATAATTGCAACAAGATTTAATTGTGCTTGTCCGTTGTGTTCCAAAAAGCACCGGAAGCCACACAAGCACACACACACGTACACACGTACACACTCACACACACACACTCAACTATATATATAAAATCACACACACACACAACCGTCGCGTGTGTGTCACAATGCGCACAAGGTGCAAAAGGATATGCGCTATGAAATCCATGTGCTTTTAATGTTGAAAAATGAGTTTGTGAGCACGTCGTAGCAACCCCATCCCCTCCGCCCCTCTCCCCACTAGCTGCACAGCCCTGCCTTTAACACCCACCCAAACGCACTCCCCTCTCCCTTCTTCCCAACGGCAAGCACTTTGTGTGTGCAGCGAAGCAATTTGGCGTATGAAACGGGTCAGGTCAGTGCCGTGCCTTCGTTCTACCCCTTACCCGCGGCTGGAATTTATACAGCACTTTGGAAAAGTTGTTGTGCTTGTTGTTGTTGTTATTGTTGTAGTTGTGCTTGTTGTTGTTGTTGTTGTTGTTGTTGTTGTTGTTGTTGTTGTTGTTGTTGTTGTTGTTGTTGTTGTTGTTGTTGTTGTTGTTGTTGTTGTTGTTGTTGCTGCAGTTCAATATATGCACTGGCAGCTGGCCCCCGCGTCCTCAGGTGCTATGCTGCACTTTGCCAAGTCATTAAGCGTCTTTCTGTGCGTGTGTGTGTGGGTGTGTGTGTGTTTCAGTATGCTTGTATGCGTGTTCGCTTCTTTTGCCACATTTAATTGAAGCAAATTAGTTTTAAGTGGCTTTAATATTTTATCGTCTGACTGCTGCAAATGCCAACGAACAAATTAAATACTAAAACTTGACGCTTCACATTTCACATTTGATTTAATTCCAAAGATATATATACCCTGCATATCCCTAGGCGCTTGATTGAGTATTCAGCTTCTTCGGCAACTTTATAATTTTAAATGAAGTAATTGAAATACTTGAACACTTGTAAAATCGATTGATGAAAACATATAACAGGCATCTGCTGTAAACTATGACATAGAATTATACCCTGCAGCTTAGTCTGTGCACGAAGAAAACTCACGCTATGTATTAGAAATAACAGTCTATGATAAAGCTGTTTAAAGGCATCTGAGCTCAAGGTTAACACATTCTTAAACAGGCAGAAGAGCAAAGGGTTTAAAGGTTATGTTTCGTCTTCTAAACAGACAGAAAAGGTCAACTTTCAGGTTAAGAGGTAAACCTTCACCCTCTAAACAGACAGAAGAGCAAACGAACTCTTGGCAGTTTGGAATACAAAACAATTTCACGATTAAGTAGAAGCATAAATGTATAAATTTATCAAATGCAAAATAAACAATCGGAGCTGTTGCCAGTTTGCAAAAGCAAATAATTTCATTTATATTCAGAAGAATTTTAAGACTAAGTAAAAGCAGATTTATGGGCAAAGTTTCTAGACACTCTTAAAACCAGCTACAACGGCATGAAGAAAAGCTTTATAAGCGTCATACTTCACACTTACCTGCTGCGTTTATTTCCGTTTCCGTTGCGCTGCTTCTTCTTATTGATTTCTGCTCCTGCCGCAGCGCCACATGTTGTGCGAATTGAAATAGTTATGACAAGCTGAAGAAGCAGCAGCAGCAGCAGCAGCAGGAAAAGCGGGAAAAGCGGGGCAAATGCGTGCGCTAAATTACCATATAAATGGATTACAGCGCAGCTGGGAAAAGGGTTTGGAAAAGAGACTGCGAGAGAGAGAGAGAGATGGTGAGAGATGGCGAGAGAGGGGGAGGTGGGACAGCAAAAAGCGACAGCAGCGACAGCAGCGTCAGCCGCAAAACGTTTTTCCAATTTGCCAAACGGAAATCATTTTCTTATTATAGTTGCAGCTAGCTGCAATGCCACATACCCTACCATCCCGCCCCCCTCTTGCAGCTGATTAGCCCCGTCTCGCTTTGCCACATTAGCAACACTTTTGCTGTCAACTCAAAAGGAATTATGAGCTGCAGCTCCTTCGGCATGCAGGATGCCATGAGTTTGCCTTTGAATCTGCGGAAATTGCAGCACTAAGCGACAGCTAAGAAATCAGTAAATGCGAATGCGACTCGTATTTATGTATGTTGCCTCTTTTCCAGCTCTATAAGTTTTTGGCTGCAATTGGCGAAGTTTGTGCGTAAAAAACGACTGCGAGCAGGAAATTAATCGAAGTCTTACTTCAGCTGCAGACAGTTAAGCTCGATCGTAAATGTTATTTATAGTTAGAATTATGAAATAATATGAAAGTGTTATGTATTTCAATTTCAAACAATCAAAAACTTAACTTAATAACTTAGATATAACTAAACTATTTGCCATTGAAAACGAATTAAAATACGCATATCAACGCAAGTTTTTAAGCTCTAAGAATATTATATCTATAACAAACTAAGCACAGAAGCGTAAGTCGAGGACAGAAAACAAATTTTCATAGATCTTTGAGGGAATTTCTAAGAGCCGGGCCACGGGCAAGGCCGGGGAATACCCGCTATTATCCCATATAGACATAGGTCGAACTTTCCCACACCCATAACTTGGTCAAAACTCAACCGATTTTCATAAGGTTTGGCTTTTTGTTAATGGTTTGATCTCTATATACATTTGGCATATAAATCTGGCAACATGATTTTTGGTCAAAGTTCATGTTAAGATGATGCCCTCAATTATTTGGCATGTCATTTACATGGTACCCTCAAATATCCTCTATAGTCTTAGATCTCAATTTCCTATCCCAAATTTCCCAACACGGCCAAATCTCATCCGATTTTCATAAGGTCTAGGTCTAGCGACACGAACCAAGAGCAGAGAATCTTCTAATCGGACTTATTTTAATCAAATAATTTTGTCCTTGCCACAGCTAAGTATGTGGCATTTGTTGCGGCAAGCTGCGTTTACTCAGTGCTTTTGGGCATTTAAGCCACATTTTTTGGGGCACACAGCTGGCAGCAACACGCAGTTACAGCAATTGGTAAGAATATGGCAATAAATAATTAAAAAATTTAATTAGTTTTCAGTGCACATGCAACACCGCTGGGCGCCACACACACACACAGACACACAGACAGAAAAACACACACAGACACACACACACACACAGAGAGAGAGAGAGAGAGACAAACACGCTCGCAGACATTTGCTTTGCATTTTAAAGGATTTCTGGCCAAAACAGTTGAAATTTTAATGCCTGTTGTTGTTGTTTTTCGCCGGCGAAAACTAATTTAAAACATTTTAACACTTGTTTTGTAATGTTGCGAGCACAGCGCGGCGCAAGCAACTTTTGTTGTTGTCGTTTCTGCTGCTGTTGCTGCTGCTGCTGCTGCTGGTGTCGTAATTTTATTAGATTCACTTTTGCTTTAGCCAACACATTCACGTGCCCATTTTGGCCACATTAAATTTGCTGCCAAGCATTATTATTGCACACACTCTAACGCGCTCGCTCTCCCGCTCTCCCTCTGCCTCTCTCTCTCCCTCTCTCTCTCTCACTGTCTGACTTAGCCGTGTTATTTGTTTGTTTTTGTGCTTTTATTGCCCAAACATTTGTTCCAATAACGAGAGCATAATAACAATAGCAACAACAACAACAGCATAAAATATATATCCACTTTTATGGAGTTTTAATTTGTTTTGTCGCCAAAAACACAAAACAAAAAACACACTTCGTGTGCCCAGCACTTCGCCTTGGCCAATATCCTTTACAGATTTTTGGTGTAATTACCCAAATGGCATTATAATTTAGACATGTGCCGTGCTGTTGCAGGCCAATTGAAAGGGCGCTGCCGCCCAAGTCGACAGAAAGTTTTTGGGATTTGTGCAAGGGTAACGAAGGGGTAAACAAAATAAAATGATGACAATCATTTTTGTAGTTACCAAGCAATTTTAATATGTTTACGCAATTTATTTAAAGCTTTTGTAAATGTTGAAAGCTTTTTATGAATGTCTCGCTTGCTTAAGTCCAAGTACAACTGGACAAATTTGCATATGAGACTGAGTTTGGGTATTATGAAAACTATGTAAAACATAAAGAAGCTAAGTAGATAAACTTTTGCACTTGAATTTTTAATGGGAAAGTCAGGAAAACGTTTGCGAATGCGACACAAAGAAGATGTCAAGTAAACAAAGCAAGAAGCTTATTGCAATGGACAACTTGGAAAGACGTTTGCGAACACGACACAAAGAAGAATTCAAAAACAAATACAGGCGAAGAAAGCAATATGGAAATTGCAGTTTAAGATATATGAAACATATAGTAAAACGTTTGCGAATGCGACACAAAGAAGAATTCAAAAACAAATGCAGACGATGAAAGCAAAATGGGAATTGCACTTAAATTTGTATGGGAAAGTCAGGAAAACGTTTGCGAATGCGACACAAAGAAGAATTCAAAAACAAATGGCGACAAAGAAGGCATGATACTTATTGCAATTTAATTTTGTATGGGGAAAGTGATTAAAACGTTTGCGAATGCGACACAAAAAAGAATTGAAAAAGAAATGCAGACGACGAAGAAAGTCAAATGCTAATTACAATATATACGAAAAAGTTAGTAAAACGTTTACGAATGCGACACAAAGAAGAATTCAAATAAGAAATATCGAGGACATAGAAAGCAAGAGTCGAAAATTAAAGTGCCTTTAAGGATTATATGCCCACAGGCATTTGCGCATTAATTTGGAGTTAAAATGAACTCGTTTTACCATGCGAGCATAATTTTCAAAATAAATAATTTTAATGAGATTGAATGAGTTTAACGTGTAAGCATATTGAAAAGCTTTGCCATTGCAAATGTAAATTTCAATTCAGTTCAGCATCGGATTGATAAATCACTTAAATGTAAAATCATTTTTGGAATTTACTCGTACAGTTAAATGTGTAGTTAAACATATTTGGCAACATATCGGATGCGGCAAAACTTGCCAGCATCAACATCAATAGGTTTGCAAATAAATTACGAGCGCAGAACAAGTGAGCCGTCTAAGCGAGAGTGCTCGACCAAGAGATACCTCTTATGCGAAGTCTCTTCAAATGTTAATCAAATAACATCTTAAGATAGATAAAAGTCGCAAAGAATCTCAAGAAACCTCATCATCTTCTTTGGCTTTACAGCTGTTAATTAATTGATCTGCCTGTTGATAATATCCCTTTCGATGCTTACAGGGTATCTACGTACGTGAGCTTAACTGAAATATGTTTTTGTTGAATGCCGCACAAATTTGTTGGGCATTAAAATTTGGGGCTACATGTGCGCGCCTCTTGCTGTAGCATTTGCAATAAATTTCAGTGATTTACGCGAAATGCGGCAGGCGACAAGGATGCACGCTTAACTAACTAAATAAATGTTGCAACTTTCTGTGCTACATGCCGCTGAACGCATCAAATTATTTGTTGCACTTTAATGGTTGCCACTCAAGTTTTAAGTAAAACTTTCTTTTCTTTTCATTTTCTTTTGCATGAATTAAACATTCACAACATTTGAATAATGCAACAGCTGCTCAACAGGTGTGGCCGCGAACATCCATGTGTTTGAATGTGTGTGTGTGTGTGTCTGAAAGCTTTTAGTGCCTTGAGCTATATGCTAAGCAGTCGACACACACACACAAAGTAGCACGTTGCAAGTGGCAAGCTGGCGAGCTGCACTTGGAATGCAAACTGCAGTTGTCATTAGCCTTGCTTTTGGGGCCCAGCCATCAGCTACAATCACGGCTCTGAGTCAGCCACATTCCGTTGTAATCTTTGGTAAAAAGTTTTCGCATTAAGTCGACTCGTGATACTTGAAAAACTATTATAGAAAAATATTTTTGCAAAGCTTGGGCACTTTTACATTGTATTAGCTGTCAGCATGTGGCTGTATGTGCGGACAGACCCGCGTGTAAGTGTGTGTGTTTGTATATGTGAGTGTGTGTGTGCGTGATGCAATGAACTCGCTATTGACAGCCAAGAGAAGCCCCTGTGGCATGCCTGTGGGGGCGTGCCACAGCCTCTGGCAAATACAACTATTTGCCACAATGTGTGTGCATTATGTATGTGAGGGCTCAAGCTGAGGCACAGTGGGACGAGTCTAGTTTAATCTTAAAAGACAAAAGCTTCGAATACAATATTCCTGAAGTTCAACTTGTTAGACATTCAGAAATGCCTTCCCTCTAATGATTTCCTATCTACTTAATACTCTTTATTCTTATACAAATTCTGATAATTTCTGATACACACCTTTACATGCTCTATAATTTTGCTACACATCTGTGTGCTATTGTCCCACTGTGCCCAGTTGCCTTTTCTAGCTGTTGCGAGTATAGATTGGCACTCGATAGACGCAAGTGCATTGCATTCCCGCAACGTCACTGGCACGCAATAGCCCGCCCAGCTTTAGTTTGGGTGCAACTTGTATGCATTTTCAGCTTAGTTAACACAAAGGCATATATTTACTTTTTACCCAGACCAAAGTTGCTGGCATAAAATTTGATAAATTCCAGCCAGAGCCATAGCCAGAGCTCTCTCCGGCTCACTGACTGACGGCAAATCTAATAAAGAATGCCAGCAATAGCTGGATGTGCGTGTGCATGTGTGTGTGTGTGTGTGTGCGTTCGTGCTTAGGTATAAGCCAATGTGGTCAAAAGTTAAAAGGCTGAGTGCTTCGACCACGCAAAAATTACACAAAACCTGACTCTTTCTTTATTTTTTATAAAATCAGTTTTTGTTGGCTAAACTGTTTTAGTTTTATATCGAAGTCT
This sequence comes from Drosophila kanekoi, assembly GCA_037075305.1. Taxonomy (NCBI): domain Eukaryota; kingdom Metazoa; phylum Arthropoda; class Insecta; order Diptera; family Drosophilidae; genus Drosophila; species Drosophila kanekoi. The sequence continues at coordinate 3,614,321 of JBAMCE010000678.1, forward strand.
GTTGGCTTCGGCACTTTTTGGATAATTTTAATTTGCAACCCTTTTCTGCAAGCATCACACAATTTCGTTTGGGCTGAAATTGAAAATTTCGTTGGGATATGGAAAAATATTTGCCTCATGTGCATATCAAGTTAAGAAAACAATTTGGCCCAACTTAAAGTGAATTCTCAGCTTTCAGCGTTGTCTTCGAGCATGAACTTTCATGAACCAACTGTTGCCCTGGTGATATGTAACTTGTCAGAAGTTTGTTGACGCGCAGATTAAGCGACGTCTGAAGCAACAACATGTTGATGCCTCGCTGGGGATCATTTATCAAGGAGCTAGCTACATTTCAGACAAAACACAACACACACACACACAGACACAACCATCTGCATAGTTCATAGAAAAGGTAAGTGCCGGAGTTGAAAGCAAATTCATTTATGACTACGTGTTGAGTTGTTATGTTAACATGATAAAGCACTTTTTTTTGGCATCTGCGAATTAATCTCAATGTTAACATAACAAATGATTTTATTATATATACATTCATATCTCAGGCAAGCTAAAAGCATTTAACATTCTATGTTATCTTAATGAATGTTAACGTAACTTTAACAGACTTTATCTCAGGCTGACAAGAAGAGTTTAACAAACAAAAATTTGTCTCTAGGCTGTAAATAAACGTTAATTTCTTTCCACAATTAAAGATTCGCAATAATTCTCAAAATGTCTGCGGGCTGTTATCGCCACACTGTTAACTTGACATTAACATTCCATCAAAATCGTTTGCTAATTATATTTGCTGAATAGAAACTTAGCTAAAATACTTGAATACAAAATGAACTGAATGTATTTTGGCTGGAGTTTCTGCATAAATGCAACCATTGTATTATTTAGAGTCCAACTCAAGTACTATTTGGAGAAATCCGCTTGTCCCTAGCTCTGCCAGCTGGCACTAATTAAATGTAACAAGCAGACTTCTTGCCTTGCCTTGCCTCAATGGCTGTGGGGCATTGTTATGGAGGGTGCCGAAGACAAAGCCACAGTTTAAGACTGGCCACAGCACCTGCTGGGCCAGTTGATTAAGTTCTCGCTGTAAGCGGGACACAAGACGAGAATTAGTGTTGTCGTGTCCTTGATGTCCTTTGGCAGCACAACAAATCACAACAATCATAGGCGTTCAATTGCGCATATTGATTGTCGCCATAATGGGCCACAATCGCAGCGTTGCGGCTAAGGATGTGACCGAGGATGTGGCTAAGGATGTGCCTCTGGTTGTGCCTAAGGTTGTGCCTCAGGCTGTGCCTAAGGTTGCGCTGCGGGTGTGTGTGTGTGTGCGTTGGCATTGGTATTGCATGGGATGGGTGTTGATTATGTTTACAGGTCACATAGCAAAGGCCGCCGCCCACCTGCTGTGCCCCATAGCTCAAGCCTCTAGTCCGTTATGTCTACTTTTATGCCCGACACGGCTGCTTGGCCCTGTCGCTGTTCTTATACCCTGTAGAAGTTGAAGTCTAAGAATGTATCATAGGCAGATAGAGAAAGTTTGATCATTTGGCAAATCGAAGAGGACTATGTCCAGGCAATCGAAAAATACCGTTCCCTATAACTTGATAACTATCGATATATGTTTCTTAACATGTGTAATTGGCAGATACCGTCTTTTCCAAAGGAGTCTATCAGTTTGACCAACAACTACCTTATTTAAAGGAAACCTATGTAAACCATTTCCCAAAAATCGATATATATTAATATCTTTGGGCAAATACATGATAAATACAACTAGAGATATCAAAATTGGAATGTAGGATCTCATTTAGTACACAGGACTAGGGGAACTCTAGTTCTGTTGAACTCTTTTCGATAGCTTAGCTTTCTGATAGCGATGGATTTTCAAGCTAATCCATTTCCCGGAATCATATCTATTGCACAGCTGCGTAACAGAAGTAAACAGCTCGATTGCCTTTTCAACTTACTTTCTAGTTCTTATATATAAACGTATGCATGTGCGTGCGAATGTATGTTGCGATACCTCTGCCAGAAATGGTACAGGGTATTTCCCTGAATGGCAGCATCAACGAGAGATCTCTTAGTTTGTTGTTACTGCTGTTGCTGCTGGCTTGTGTCTCAGCTGTCATTTGTCTGTGTCAGCGCGTGTATTCTCTGGCAGCCGAGGCGAGCAAGGACGTGGTTCATCCATCTCACATGTGCGAGTCGTCTAACATTGTCGCGCAGCTGTCTGGCCTTTACGTTGCAGGGGTTAAGAGGTAAAAAGGGATTGCTGCAACCCCCAACCTCTAGCCCCAATGTCACCGCCAAAACCCAATAACGTTGCCACAGTGCGTGTCGTGTGTGAGTTGTGTTGTCCGTCCGTGTGTGTGTATGTGTGTTGTGTGTGTGTAATTGTGCGTACCATGGGTAGCCTCGTTTGTCATTGTAAATTATACGGTTAAATTGTACGTATGCCTGATTCTTGCCTCCGTACTTTAGTTTCCATTCGCTAGTTGCTCTTTAAGCAAAAACTATACACAGCTCTGCTTCTTTTTTTGGCCCTTAAAAGTAACGCTTGCTAAAACAGAACTCGGTTCACGTTTTATTACAACTGAATATTCATAACCAAATGCAGCCAAATAAAACTGAATACAGCTGGCTCGGGTCCAGGGTCCAGGGTCCAGGCTTAGTCCAAAAATGTAACCCGGCACTCGCCAACAATTTCCATATCCATATCTTGCACACATGTGCGCAACAAAAAAAAATAAAATAATAAAAATAAAAACGAGCAGAAATATTATTAAAAATACTTCTACAAAGTCCAGCTAAAGTCAAGCCAAAGCCAAAACTAAATGCAGAAAATCAAATAAAATAAAATAAGATGTGAAAGTGGCGCATCGTGTAATATAAACGGAAAAGAAAAGTACAAAGCGAGATAAGCAAAATGTTTAAAAGAGAAAAAAACAATATTTTCAAAGGTCGAAATTCAATACCCTAAGAAATTGTTTTGTATATGAAAAGGAAAACTCTAGCTTATATCAAAACTTAAAAGTTTTGAATTTTAACACTCTCAAACAAAAACAAAAATGTTTGGTTCGTATTCAAATATATTGAAAGCAAAACGTTTAAAAGCCCATTTTAAAAAAGAACTCAAACCGAAAGGAATTAATTAATAATAATTGAATGGCAGCAATAATAGAAAAGTATTCTAACAATATACAACAAATTATGTTTCCATCAGCCATTCCTTTGCCTTGTAAGGGTATCCAAGAATAGGAATAAACGTATGTAGTTAAGAGCAGCGGGAAGTTGAGTGTTTTTTTTTTATAGCCTGAGCCCATTAAAAATGGGTAATAGGGTATAATGTATTTGTGCAAATGTATGTAACAGGCAGAAGGTATATATATTCTTGATCAGCATCAACAGCAGAGTCGATCTAGCCATGTCCGTCTGTCTGTCCGTCCCCCCGTCCGTATGTATGTATGAACGCAAGGATCTTCGAACCTATATGAGCTAAAGATAAAGGTTTTTAGCTGTATGTATTTTTAGCTGTAGGTCCTCCTAGTCCATGCGCAGATCGAGTTTGTTTCCGATAATCAATAACTTGCCCCGTTTCCAAGTAATCGATAAAAATCGATATCGACATCCTGTTTTTTGAGCAAATAGGGTAAATAATAAGAGCTAGATTCACCATTGAACATTTATCTTCTAGAATAGTCGATATATCTGCATTTGGTGTTGGAAGAAGTGAGTTCAGGGTATTCCCTAGTCGGGAGCTACCTACTAGAACCTCTTGTTATTATTGTGTTGAGTAAACTGCGCCCTAGCACATTTGCATTTATGCACAAAGCACTTTGAATGCTTATGAAAATGCACTTAATTCACAGTTTTACTGAGTTTATTAAATTTCAACGCAGCTCTTAAATAAATGGAGGGAAAAAAAGAGAGAGAAGCTTTCAAACAAAAAAATTGAAGGCTAAGCCTTTAATTAACACTCTCTAAGTGAATTTCTGAGCCGTCGAAATGCAGCGAAATTCACACGAACTCCTCCGCACAGCACAGTCGAGCAGGCATTCCGCAGCACTTGATGAATTAATCTCTCTTGCATGCGAGCAATTCACGTATGTCTGCGCGTTGATACCCTGTAAAGTGGCTAAAAAGAGGTTCGAGGTAATGAACTAATCTCTCTCGCATGCGTGCAGTTCACGTATGTCTGCGCTTTGATACCCTGTAAAGTGCATAAGAAGAGGTTCGAGGTAATGAATGAAACTCACTCGCATGCGAGCAATTCACAAAATGAAAAGGGTATACTTAAGTCTATGTGATATATGTTATTTCTTGCGCATATTTCTTCAATTAAATTTTAGAAAAACAGGATATATTTCAGTCTATCGCGCTCAACTGAAGCGTTCTCATATGATTTTTTTGTTGGTTTGACACTTTTTTCCTCAAATTGCCCCTGCTTTCGGCTCAGCCTTCGGTCGCGCATCTTTCTCCACATCCTCGTCGTGTATGGCTGGCATCATAAAGTCATTTAAGCATATAAATTGCACTTTTATTCTGGCCGCTGCTTGTCACAACACAACACAATTACCCGGGCCACACGTTCCGTGGCGCTGGCGAGCAGCTAAAAACCCATGGGAAACTCTCGACAGAAGCCATCCTTTTTTTGCGCGCGCGCCTTACGCTGCGGCGTGCCACAAAACGATTCTTTAATCATGCCTCAAGAACGTGTTCGCTGGTCGCCAAAACAAAATATATTAAAAGAGTTGGCTTTGAATTGGAAATAATTCCGTATGCAAGATTTCATATGAATTTAAATGAAATTAGAAATCAGAGAACGAGATTAGAATGTTGACGGCAATCAAAAGGCAAGCTCTCATGCCGAATGAAGTCTTCACTTTACATAAAGACAATGACTTTTTTGCCCTTATCAATTCAACGTTTCATGTGATTACAGGTTTTGGCTCATTATAAGAGCGACTTCTGGCTCAAACATGTTTGGCAGTAAGCGAACGAAGTTTCAATAAGTTCTGTGTCTCCTCTGTCGTGAAAAAAGGCCGAGCTAGTCAAGCTTTACAGTGGAAAGCCTTAAGAATACGCTTCCTTTTACGATCAATTGCTAGGATCAAGTGCCCCATTAGGAAGCTAAGCAATAATGCACAGATATTCTCCCTAGCCTTCGCACCTGCGAATAAAGTCGAAGTTGATTAAGATTTCTCTGGTTAAATTTGCTGTCTTTCCACTTGGATATTAAAACATTTCCATCAACTCTGTCAACATAACAAAAGCAACATCCACAACTTGGCATAGAATATATTGTTAACTCCGCCTCCTGTCAACACCCTCGTAATGGAATTGCATTTATGTGGCCTAAAGCTCTGCTCGGCTGACCCAAAAGAAGAGGCTAATTAACGCAGCAGGCCCCTAAATTCGTTGAGGACCATAGTTATGGCATGTGCTGTGGCTGCCTAAAATTAGGCATTAATAACGCCAGGGCTGCAGCTCACAAGTCCACCCCTCGTAACCGAAGCGCTGCGTGCTCTCCGCTGCCCGCAAGCCGCACTTCGAACGCAAAATGACAACAAGCTCATTTGGCCATTGGTACAGGATGCACAGGCATTGTCCTGGCACTGGCGAGTGCTTTACATACTTTTGGGGCGTGCTTGGAACGCAACAACAAATTACAATGCAATTGCCCTGACCGGGTGTGCGGTGTGTTTGTATGTGTGTGTGCGAGTGTGTGCGTGTGTGTATTGAGTTGCAAAATTTATGTGTGTTTGGCAACATTTCCTGCATTGACATTTACTTGCGGTTATAACCAATGCAGCTTCGGGCTCGCCGAGCGAGACTAATTTTGCATAACTGAAAACTGAAAGCCGAAAACTGAAAACTGGAACTGCAGTTGGTAATATTTCTGTTGCTGCTGCAGCTCGACTTTCTCTGTCTACGCTGCGGTTGCAATCGTTGTAATACTTGTCTTTTTTTTGTCAATTGTTTTTGTTGCAGCTTTTGCAGGCTTTTCAACACGTTTGTTGCTCGCATTTTTGCGGTTGACCACATCCGTGGGCCATGTGGAGCCGCCGCGCCCCCGCCGCCGCCTTGCAATGTGCATGCCATTAAGCTTGGCAGTAATGTGCGGGGCCATAGTTTCAGCAGCTGTTCCCCTAGTTTATTTACCAAAGTCGGACAATTCCCACATTGCCAAGCAACAAGGTATAAGAGCAGGCCCATCCCAGCCAACGACTTCCATTGAGACCCCGCTGGCAGACAACATCTACATAGACACAATTGCAATCATGAGAAGCAAAACAAAGACCAAGTTAATGATTGCACGAAACATCTGATGCTCTTTCACTCACTGTCCAGGCTGACTGATTATGAGTTAACAGAGCTTACGATCAGAATATCTTATTCATGCTATTGATATACCTTTAAGTGAGCTATACTCAAGTGGACTTAAGGGTTATTAGTTTTGCAATCGAGTCCCTAGCATTACCAGCAGAAAGATAGTTTGGAGTTAACAGAAGATATTGTAGATGATTTAGACACATACAGATGATAAACACATTGATTTAAAGGATAAAAAAAGTCGCTGTCGCCAAGGTAAGCAACTCTTTTCCAGTGGAAGATAAGATATATATATATATATAAGATGTATATATCTCGGCTATATGTAAGCAAGTGGACATTTTATATTTCCATTTCTTTATAAAATATGCCACAAAAAACTTCTTTATAGTGCAAGGGTAAGGGTACCTATCCTTTAATTAAACGCTGCGCAGCTTAAAGTTGTGGTAAAACTTGCAATACGCAACATCTCCATCTCCCTCTCTCCCTCTCTCTTTCGCTGAGACCATTATGATAGAGCAACACAAACACAACACACAAGTGGGAAAATGTTCAAGTGCATTTCAATTTGGAAAATACCAAACGATTTCAGTCTAAGTGATTGCAGGTGTTGTTATTGTGATTGCTTTGAGTGTTCCTGCTGCTGCTCGGCCTAGTACGAGCATATACATATTTAGCTAAAAGGTTCTTGCGCAATTCCCAACAGTTTGCCCTCAACTTAAATATGTAACAGCAACTTGTTGAGAATGCAAAACACAATTGAGAATGGTTAGCTACAGGAACTAACTAAATGATACACGTTAGAACACTTATGCTCACATTGTTATAATAATTAGAATAACTAGTTAATCGGCTCGAGATCAATTCTCGATGTCTAGATATCGAATTCAAGCAAACAAGTTGTTTTCTCTATTGGAAAATCTATTTTCGACAGTCGTTTTTAGAGCTTAAATTAAGAAACTTAAGCTTGAAACTCTTGCTGGAAACTGTGTTTCAATATTAGCAAATAGTTCTAATGAATAGGCTTACATATGATTTCTTCTTGTTTTTGATTTCTGCTAGTTTTAGTAGAATTTTGTTATATTTAAATGTTTCCATTATGATTAATTGTATTCCAGCTTAGAGTTTTGTCTGATTTTCCAAACTCCCTCTTCTTTTAAAGCTGGCTCAAATTAAAAACCGCTTTAGGTGTCGCTTGTTAGAAAAACCACTTAAAATTCAAAATTTGTTGTAGGAAACTTTTTAAACAGTGGCAACAGCAACAACAACAACAACAGAATTGCTGTAGTCAAGTTTTTGGCAGTTATGGTTGACAGACAGGCTGCCGAAATTCGATTACATTCGACACGAAACGCACACAGCCTCACACAAACACGCGCACACACACACACACACACGCTTAGAGCAGCAGCAGCAGGAAGAGCACATAATTTTAATACTTACATAAACTTTAATTAAAACGACTTTGGCGAACGCTAAACAGCAACGCCGCAGGCCACAAACACACATAAGCACACACACACACACACCCACACACACACAGCGGGAGTTTTTTGCCACTTGACATGACGCTGCTAATGAAGTGCATGAATACCTTAACAACATGAAACGTTGCCTGCTGTGTGTGTGTGTGTGTGCGTGTGTGTTAGTTGTGCTTGTGCCTGCCCATAATCATTTTGATGGGCACGTAAAATTCAAACTAAAATCACTCGAGCTCCATCTAGAATCGTATATGTACACGCGAGCGTGTTGCCAGCATGCCGAAAATAGCAGCTTACCAAGCAACAGCAAAGGCAACAACACAAACTAGCAACAACAACAACAGCAGCAACAACAACAACAACGAGAACAGCAACAAGAACAACTCTTGTTGGCCAAAAGTAATATACAACATTTGCACGTGACTTTGATATTGAAAGCGTTTGCATCGCATTTCTGCCTGCCCGTCTGCCCCGTTAAGTATGCTACACAGGGCTAACGGGGCTCAGCATTCATTGCCACACACACACATGCCCACACACACACACGCACACACACCCATGCACACACAGTTGCACACTCCGCATGTATTTCACTCGGCCTGGATTTATGCATAAACTTTGGCCCGGAAAAAAATTTTTAATAATAATTTTTGTTTTTTATTTACAAGTTTGTTTTAGTGATAAAGCGCCACAACGTCAGCCCCAGGCATGTTTATGTGTGTGTGCGTGTGTGTGTGCGAGTGTGTGTGCTAGTTTGTGTGTGTGTAGAATAAGCAAATGCTAGCCGCTTGAATCTATATACATCAACTGTTATTCTTGCTAATGGAAATCATAGCAAAGAACACAAGACATTTGACATTTTTGGAATAGAAATAGATACTTTGGCGCCCTTTTGCCCATGTTAATGTCAAAATTGACAGCCAGTTTAATATGCCATCAAATTGGTTTATAAGTTTTCGTTTTATCTCATTTAGGCAACATTTAGTGACACATTTAAAGAGTTCAAGTGTTGCCAACTGCGTAACACGGCGTTGCCACTTGGCAGACAATTTACAAGCTCTGCTGACAGGAGGTTAGGAAATAAACACAAAATGTTGCTGATTGGCAGATTAAATCGAATATCAGCAAAAAAAATATAATTCATAAAGCATTTGAAAACTTGATGCTGGCGTGACAATAAGCCTGAGACATAATGCGGCTATCAGCCCACATCTTAATTTAACTACATGTTAACTTCATGTTAAGTCAAAGTTGCGACCTCTTCAGTTAAATTCGCAACTATTTAAAGCTAATGAATAATTTTGTGTAAAGCATAAACGATTCACCAAATAAATTGAATGGCCATCGTTTTAACACACTAACACACACACACACGCAGGCACACACACAACCTTATGCTGACCCCAATTTCAAAAAACTATCAGAAATAAGTCGAAATCCTTTGATACAGTGTAAATGACTTGGCATTGAGTATTTTACAATGCTTAGATGTATCGACTCGTACTCGTACTCGTACTCGTACTCGTACTCGCATACGTATTTATAGTTTCCTCTTCTTTTTTTTCTGGGCGCACGTGTTTGGAATTCCTAACGAAATATATTTACAAAAGACTTGTTGGGGTCGTGAGTTTTTGCCACAATTGTTTCTTTGGGCGGGGCGCAAAAACTGTTGCTGTTTGACCTTTTTTTGGGGAGGTAGGGGCTGGGTGGAGGGGAAGAGGGCTATAAACGATGGGCAAAAAAATCAATGAGTGGTTGCAAATACATATATAGATCCATGGGTCCTGCGCCCGAGGGCAATCTCAATTATTAAACAAAAGCAAAATGACCGCAGGCCGGCTTAAAGATACAATACCCACAGCTGGCGGATAATATAATACAATAATTAGGTAATTAATCATATAATGCACACAGCACTCCGGGCGGGTCATTAAGTCGCCGTAGTCCCACCCGCGCGCTAACTCCGTCTAAGTGGACGGCAGGCGGCACAAATTGCTAATTAAAGATAAACAAAACACTTTAAAACGCACAATACGTCCACGGTTCCAGGGCACGCACATAAGGCCGCGCCACGATGGTATATTATGGAAATTGAAAAGAAAATATTTAATTATAAACAAGTCTGTGTGGAAGCTGAACAATATAAAAAACGTTTACCTGTTGATGCACAAAAGCACATTGCAAAGCGAGAAAGAGTCTACGGGGCAAACGTTGAGGCGAACTAATGTAATTTATTGTGACATTAAGCGAGCTTCTATTGCTAAGAAGACCACAACGAAATACCTTAGCAAGGTGAAAGCTCGTGACTACGAAGAGGCCAAGAAATCAATTGTAAATCACATGAAAAACAGTTCTCCGGATCCACAGAAATAGATCTGAGTAACGCGACAAACAAGTTGTCACGAGCTAAGGAGGAATAAGGAAGAGGTTCTAGGCGGGAGTTCCCGACTAGGGTATAGAAGCTCCATATAATGTTTCTAGCTCCTATGTTGATATCGATATTTATCGATTGCTTGGAAAAGGGGTGAGTTATCGATTATCGGAAACAAACTTGATCTGCGTAGGCATTAGAAGGAACTACAGCTAAAAACCTCTATCTCTAGCTCCTATAGGTTCTAGGATCCTTGCGTTCATACAAGCGAATGGACCGGGGGACGGACAGACGGATGGACATGGCTTGATCGATTCGGCTATTGATGCTGGTCGAAGATCCTGCCTTCCGCCTGGCCCGTACATGTGCACAAATACAATATACCCTCAATTAAGCAAATGCGTAAAACTTTAACAAAATTTGATAAAATACCAGCTTCAAGTAGACCAACTAACTAGACAAAAGCATTTAACGTATTTAAATAAATTGAGAGATATTATAGAAAGGAAACCCAAATTGAATGCGAAAGTGAAGAGGAAATATGGGCGAGGCAAACAATTTAAAACTCATCAATTCACGTGTAAGCCGCGCGCACTCCAAAAAACAATTGAGCTATAAATGTTTGTTAACTTAAGGCGACAAACGACAAAATGAAAGTTTTGCGGGCAGGGGGAGAAAACAATAAAAATAAAAATAAGATAAAAAAAAGGGAATGAAGCAAAACCACAAAGAAATTGCAGGCATAGTCCCGAAAATCCATTTACGGGATGGGATGTCTGTTATTTATCCCGGCTTTTTGTATGGCTAAGGCGCGTAAAAAGTTTTCATAATTGAAATAAAATACAGAAAGCACAACAAAAAAAAAAAACAAAATATAGTCCAAAGGCAAACAATAGCACTTTTATTGCTTGACGCGCTGCGTAATGCGCCTGGGAAATGACACCCCACCCCCTCAGCCGCTTCCCCTTCTCCGCTCGCAGAGTAGATAGCAAAATCAAAGTATCAATGGATGCCCAACCCTAGATATATGTAGGTATAAATATAATATGCCGCATGCCCGGCGGACTCGTAGCAAAAATTTAATCAAGCTTTGGCCAGGCGCACAAATAATTTTCGCAAATTCGTTTACGGCATTTTCTTTCCGCCCAACCGCTCCCCCTCCTTCCACCTCTCGCTCTCCAGCGTGTAATGGACATGCAAAACGCTTTTTAATCCCAGCATTTCATGGCAAAAAGGGAAAGCTGGACAAACGCATTGGCATTGGCCAATTTACGGCCGAGCAGAAAAACAGTTGCCGAAGGCTGAAGGCTGTCAATGCCACAGGATGCCGCAATGTAGGGCATCAGATATGTATATATATACATCAAATATATATAGTTGAGTTAAGTTTTATATTTGAACACTTTATAAGGATGCGCTGAATCAGGTTATCTTTGGCATCCTAATCAACTGGCGTTCAGCTTAACCCAATGCCAGCCGCTGCGTAGCTGCTAAATCTAATATTTATCGCAGCAAAATAAGTAAAAACAACAAAAATTTCAAGAAAGGAGATGGTTTAAGGTATCCCCTAGTCGTGCACTCCCGACTAGCGCATTCATACTTGTTTTTCATTGTTCTTAGATATATTGAGAAATATTATGCAAAATTGAAATCGCATTTCAAATGTCAACACAAAGCAAGCGAATTCTAATCGATTGATTTTAAAAATGTTAACCAAAATCTTTCTAAGTTAACTCCTTTGAACACAAACCCAATAACTTTAAGCATGTAGTTCGAATATTAATTTTCGCATATTGCTCCCATGACGCCCGACTTTATGTCTGTTTAATAAACGCCATATTTCGCATTGCTTTGAAGCGATTCGTTTACCGTCGTTGTCTGGCGACCTTTGGCCAAAATGAAGCGTGCTTTCATTCATTCGCCTTTCTTTTCCATTTACGTATTTTCATATTTTATTATATTTTATTATGCTCGCAGCGCTGAACTGCTTTCAATAGATGTGAATCAAATGAATAAGGGTGGCAACCCTGCCCCTGCTTGGCCCAATACGGAGCCTTTGTGTTCTGTATTTGGTTTATTGAAAAATATATACAAGTAAATACATATATATTTATGTATATTTGTAGTATATGCATTCTAGAAAGTAATTTATATGAATTTTATAAAAAAACAAAAATTCACGCAAATTTATTTGAAATTTTATATGTATATAAAACGCTTTATGAGCTTTGCTTAGCTCAAAATTGAACAAAGTTTTCAACTGGCGGCCAAAGGCTATTGGCCAAATGTCAGCTGAAAGTGGACTGCTTGCAATTTTATGCCAGACACACACACAAACACACACAAGCACACACAGTATGCTCGTATTTAAATGCGGGCAACATTTTCATTTTGTGACTGGGCAATATGATTTTCTCGCTTGTGTTTTCTCTCATATTGCGCATTTGCATTTGTATATGAATTCGGGCCAGCTCAAAGATTTATTTGTCAGATACGCTTTGGCTTGATTTATGAAGGTGTGTGTGTTTTCAGGGGGGTGGGGCGGACCTTGGGGAGCTGCGGCCGAGCTCGCGAGCACCTGATAAGCACCGAGCAGAGCTGCCCGGCAGTAGGCTGTCAAATTTCAGCTGTTTCTGAGACCAGTAAAATGTTGAGATACATACAACAATTCAAAAAAAAACCAAACTGAAGCCGAAACGAAGCCACAGTCTGAGGCGGCAGCATGTCGCATCAGAATGTGCTACCGCCATTGAATCCGCATCAGCCTGTTCTCTATATTGAATGCTGTCGCGCACATTCAGACTACCGCAGACGCGCCACGGAGTTGCATGCCTCATTGGCGGACGCGTTGCGCACACTGCGGCCAGATATGCAGCTACAGCTGCGCTTGAACGAGAACAACATGCCACGCCTCGGCTCATTTGAGGTGGCCATCGCAGCAAAGCCCGCCGAAGATGTCCAGGACCGTCAAGTACTGTGGACGGGCCTGGGCCGCATCCCCGCCTCGGCGAAGGTGCCGCATGTGGATGACATTATTGCGGGAGCCTGCATTGCCTTGAAACTGCGTCGCAGCCAGGCGGGCACCAGCACCATTAACCTGGTCCGCACTAGCGATGGCGACATCACCAAAATACTGCAAAGACGCAGCATTCAGTAGCTTCAGTTTCGGTTTGTTTTTATCAACTTTTCGCGCTCTTTTCACTTTATGTACATTTGTAAATTTTAAGTGCCGAAATTAGCAAACAGAATAAACATTTTCAGTGTATCTGATAGAAAGAACTATTTTTCTATATTATTGCATATATTTCGTAGGGTATTTTGAATAGTTTCCCATTTTTATGCATACTCCATCTTGGCCATAAGCTCTTAATGGAAGTCTGAAATTCTTTTTATGCATAAGCAATTTGATAAACTGTTAAACAATTCCTCATATTCATGATGTTTTGTAATATCTTTGATGAAATTGTTCATGCATGCTACAATACTTTGCTCACAATTTCGCCTTTCATGCTACTCATGAGCTATAAAGTTTTCCTTTGCGCATTGAGCCTGAAGGGGGGGAGGTGCCACAACTTGGGAAACAAATAAAAGGAACGTGTCACAGCGAGAGAGCTAGAGAGAGAGGGAGAGAAAACAACAATAAAAGAGGCAAACTTCATTATAAACAGACAGCATCATATTATCAGAATAATGTGTAATTGCCGACAAGTTCCCTTCCGCTCCATTCCGTTCCGTTCCGTTCCTCTCAGTTGAGTTGAGTTTTAATTCGGTTGTGTTAATGGCTATGCCAGCGGAAAATTTTGGAGAGGTAACGCGCTAGGTTCTCGGTGGATACTGTCTGCCGCAACCAAGCGCCAGCCGTTCCGCTCTGTTTTGTGAGACAGGCGGCTTTTCGCTCTTGACACAAAAAAGCGTTGTGAAGGGGGCTGTGGGCGGTGGGGGGTTTGTAGCAGTTAAGACTTTTGCCTGGGACTGATAGTTGCAAAAGCGGCAAGTTGAGTGCTGAAATTCAGCATCAAGGCACACACACACACACATATATACACACACGCACTAGATACACACATGTAGCAGAATAAATCCCTTTTTAAAGTAGTGTATGTGGATATGTTTGTGAGTTGCATTTTGTTTGGCTTGCCTCGCTGCATGCCTCACGCTGGCTTGCTGCATGACTTAAGTTTTCAGCACACGCACACACACTGGCACACACACACACATACTGGCACACACATACACAGATGGCAGTCATTATACGAACACATGCGCACTTGGCAACTTGTCAGGACGTGCTCTGTGCGTCCTTTAAGAATACGGCTAGCTTGAAAGGCAGCATAAGTAGTAGAAAACGGCAGCATATTAATCTTAACAGCAACAACAACAACCGGAACAACAACAACAACAACAAATGCTTAAAACAATAGCAGTAGCAGCACGCTGCAATCCTTGCACTGGATTTTATGCTTCTCTTTGCCTTCCTTTGCGGCACCCTCAGAGTAGAAGAATAAAAAAACAACAGCAAAACGGAGCACGATATTAAACCCTTTCTCGCTTGCCTTTGTATTTTGCACAAAGCCCCAAATGAAGTTCATTATAAATAAAATGGCTCAAGAGCTGCCTTTTGATTTTTCGACTCAATTTCAGACTCCCCCGCAGCGCAGGACCCATCCTTTTGAGCCGTCTACTTTCCTTGACATTTGTCGCTCAAAAGGATGTGACGACAAAAAAAGTGTTGCTTACTTTTAGGCGGCACTTTAAAGTGCATATTTACTCCGTTCAAAGATGGTTGCATCGCGATAAGCTTATCGTAAAAGCGAGATTGGCAGAAATCTCTGAAATATCGGAAACTTTAACTGTCAGGTCATCTATCAAGGACTAGACATGGTTTGAGTATGTTTGTATGTATGTATGTATGTATGTATGTATGTATGTATGTATGTATGTATGTATGTATGTATGTATGCACGCATGTATGTATGTATGTATGTATGTAAATGTATGTTGATTTCCTAAGCTAGATGTTGCATTACAGTTTTCCAAATTTCTACACTATATTCATATTACAATCGTATTTTTAAGAATATTTTAATGCCTATTACAATATCGCACATATCGTATTTTGTTATCGTATTTTGAAATTTCAGAGATCGTATTTTCTGATCGTATTTTATGTCATTTACAAATCGCATTTTAAAGAAATTTATGAAGAAATTTATTGATTTGAATCCATAAAAATGACTTTATTTTTATTAAGTTCTATTCGTGTTCATAATTGCTCCTTTCTATTCACATTCACATTCGTTTTATCTATCATAACTGCATTTTTTGCATTTTTAATCAACAGACGTTATTTACATTTGCTGTCGCTGCGAATATTTAACAAGATTGAATAGCTTAGGGAAAGTTTGCTGAACTAGAAGATACTCTCTAAAAGGGTGCAGATATAATCTGAGGCGTGAAGCATTCGAGCAACAAGATTTAATGTGCAAATAAAAACATATTTTCCTTGGACATATGTAAATCTGCTTTCAAATCTTCAAATCTTTCTGCAACACGAAAGAAAGAGCAAAGAGTGTTCATATTTAAAGACGAGCATTATACTCAAGAGCCGGAATATCAAGATCCTATAGGAAGGATACGGCCCGTGTCAGATATGCATGACTATATCGATCACAAGCACAGCTACAACTTAGGCAGATCTCTCAACAATGCATTGATTAACTAAAGGGTATTCAGAAGGCAGTTTACCAGAAAAAAAGTCAGCTGCATTCTTTGGAAATTGAATGCTGTTCACGCACATTTTGACAAGCCGAGTCGGAATCACAGTCACAGAGACTCACGAGGCAACTTGCGATGCACTTCTTTGGATTCGCAACGCCAACTGTCAGAGGACTTAGCATCTGTGACGTTCATTTAGCCGGCAGCTGACGCCCTTTAAGTTATTCCTTCTTTTGCTTTTTTGCTAATAGATTTTATCATTTGACTGCCATTGGTCGTGAATGGTGTGTGTTTGTGTGTGTGTTGCAAGACTTGCTGCTAAGAAATGCACTTTTATGAATTATCTGTGATTCGCCAGCAAATAGATTTATTTATATTCCGGAGATTATTTTCTTTTGACTTTCATTGAGGCTAACATAATTATTTGTAGTCTTTCTTTGGCTTTTCTCTCTCGCTCTCTCTCTCATTCATTCTATTTATTTGCGTGTTTCTCAGTTTGTCATTTGTTTTGTACATCTGATAGCCGCTGCGCTTTGTGTGTGACAAACTCTTTTAGAAAAGTTTATTAAATTTTGCCATCAACTGCATTTATGCTAGGCGTTTATTACATACATATTCAAATAATGCTGCTGGCATTTCTAGCTGCACAACAAACAATTTGAAAAGCTTCAGTCGAGCAATGGCAAGCCGAAGATACCCTGTAATCTGTGCAGGAGTGAGACAATAATTTAACCAAATGGCCAAACATTAAGAAAAACCTTCTCGATACGGAAGACAATTATGATACATGTGAAAAGCTGCAAGATGAGTTTCATGTAAGAAGGCTTTCAGCTAAATTTGTATTATTAGTCTCTGCATCTGAAATCTGTCACGTCCACTTGTCAGCATATATGTATATATAGGGTATTCAGTGGCTTTGCTAAGTTTTTGTTGTTTATAGGAAAACAAATTGAGAGATCGAGATTGAGCTCGTAATAAGACCTCGCTTTACATCCCTTTGCATAAAACTGATATACCCTATTTATTTGTGAACTTTTACAGATTCCATAAAAATGCATAAAAAGCACATACATAAAATGCATTTTTATCATAGATTGTTCAAACTAATTGCTGTCTATTTCGAGTTGTAAATGCTTCTTTTTTTGTTTCTGTTCATTTGCTTTTTAATTGACAGGGATTTGCGTGGTTGTTGGCACAAATCAAACGCAGGCAACTGATTTCAATTAAGAAAATTAGCATTTTTTTTTTTATAAAAGTCAAAATGGTTTTTGTAAATTGACATTGATGATGAGTCGACTATTGTATTCTATTAACAATTACTCAAGCCGCGATTAACACAAGGTCAAATGCAGTTGGGAGTCAATATTTGGCTTGGAAATATGGATCAGCTGAAATGGAGAGCATCTCGATTTCAATTAAGAGAGCCTGGCATACAGCAGCTGCAGGCAAATACACGTTACGAGCCAAAGTGCAAAGCGAAATGAGAAAAAAATGCAAATACGATTTTGACATATTTCCTGAACGAGTGCCAGCCAAGCAGACAGTCGTACACAGAGACAGGGAGACACGGGGACAGACAGACAGCTGGACCGGAAAAATGGACTGAAGCTGGCGAAAACTGGCAACTGGAGACGAGGTCAGTCAGCCGTGCGGTCAACTGACGCTGGGCACTGCAGATTGGCATTGGATTGAGGTGCAACACATACCATTTCGTATCGTAGATGTTCTGGCAACACTCAAAATGTCCGAAACCTCACGGAAATGAATGTGGTTGAAGTTTGAAATGCCAAAATGCCAGCATAGCGTTGCCAGAAACTGTAAAGTTCTGATCAATAATACCTTAAATTTGATACATTTTTGTCCCTGATAAATGCGCTAATTGCTCTTGTTTGTATGTGTTACTTAATACACCTGTGTGTATGAGATTTAAATGTGAAATGCTGAAACTCGCTTACTTTAAAACAATTACAAAATAAATAAAACTAAGTGTACTTTATTGAAATCATTGTTTCATGTATCAATGTTACAGAAAAACAATTCACTTTGAAACTTTACAAACTTTTTCATAAAAATATCGCAACATGCTTAAATATTGCAACATATTGAATGATTGTAAGTGAGATTGGTTCGCTTTGTTAATATATCAAGTGAAAGCCATCATTATTCATACTTTGGATGAAATTTATAATATATGTTTTAAGCTTTAGGGTGTTAAGGGGCTTTAGGAGCTGTATATAACAAAAATTCAAGGCCCTGCAAACGGCAAACGTCGAGTAGGAAAACGACACAGATATGTTAAAGATTATGTTAAAGATTAAGTTAAGCACAAGTGTTAGGCATTCTATGTCAAAGATTATGTTAAGCATTTAGTGTTAAGAACATGCAGTCCGTGACAAGCGTGCAACATTGACAAAATAAAAAGTAAGACTAAAGATGAATATTCTCACTTAACTTATTAGATATACCAACTAAACTTTATCTTCCTCTCACAACAACAATTACATGGCTTCCAATATATTTAACGCTCAAAAGTAGGCAATGAATTGTTAAAATTTTTGGAGCTTTCAACTTGACGCATTTTACCCCTTAATCTGTAAACATCTGTAAGCAACGTAGAAAAAAATACAATAAACTTACTATTGAAAAACTTTCTAGCCTGCAATAAGGATCACCTAAACTTTCAGAAACTTGTTGAAATGAAAGAGTTTTTGACTTTGGGAACACAGGCAATTTGCAAAACTAAATATATGTAGGTGCAATGTTTGTCCCACTAACACTAACAGCTCCGTTACAAGTGTCGCTGTTGCATGATCTATGAGCGAGCATAAATTTTTACTGTATCCGTGGGGAAGGCAAAAGCAAAGGGAAAGGGTCGAGGTGGCAGAGAGCGAGAGAGAGTTGCGGGACAACTGGCATGCATGCTGTTAGCTTGGCTCATGTCAACGTCAACGACGCACATTCCGATACGAATTGAATTGACAAACAAAAATTTTGAAATTATTATAACTACTGATTGCGGGTGGGCTGCACGGCACGGCCCTGCTCTCGATTGTTGCAATTGTGGGCCGGGCCGTACGCTAAAAACTGATTGCCGGAAATGTCTGTAATTGGTTGCACATGGCCAACAGGCCAGCATTGGGGTTGGGTTGTTGTGGGTGCGGGGGTGGGGAGTTCGGGCTTGTTTTGCCACACAAATGCCACATGGGCATTGTGTGGCAGTCGTC
This sequence comes from Drosophila kanekoi, assembly GCA_037075305.1. NCBI lineage: Eukaryota > Metazoa > Arthropoda > Insecta > Diptera > Drosophilidae > Drosophila > Drosophila kanekoi. The sequence continues at coordinate 3,633,436 of JBAMCE010000678.1, forward strand.
GACTATTGCAGTTTTAAGCATTATTGTTATTATTTTTGCGGCAGGGGCTGGTTAATGATTTATGCATTCGCTGTGCATAGAAATGACATCGCGGGGGGTCTCGAAATGCGTTCGGCTAATTTAAATGCACATTTGGGGCACACAGTACGCCAGACCCGCTCAGGGGGTGGCGGGCCAGCAGTCAAGGGGAGGCGTGCCGGGTGCCGTTAGCAGGCAACGCTGTCAGCGACCGCTGTGATTTATGCATTTCCAAGCAGAAGTCTTAACATAACAGTACACGACTGCTAAGGACAAGTGCTAACAGCAACTGCTAACAGCAGCTGTTAACAGCAGTTGAAGAGCGCGCGCTCAAGAGCAAATTTCCCACAGCATATGAAAGAGTAACAAATTTTAACAGTCGCTGTTAAGCGTTTTAAGAGCATGCGCTCTGACTTTTTAACATTTATCTTAACAGCGCAGCGCTCTTTGCTGTTAGCCTAGGCTAACAACAATAAAATAACAGCCTTTTGTTTCGCCATGTGAACGTAGGTCAGTAATGTTCGCGGCACGTGCAACGTACATAAATCAATTCCAACTTTTTTTCGCTTTTTTTTTATTAGACTAAAGACTTTTGAATGTGTGTATGCTAACAATAACCTGATATGCCTAATACTCTAAACATTTCCTTTTTTTTAGCTTTTTTTCAGTTACAATTATTTCTAGTTGCTGCAAATCAAATCTCACGCTCTTGCCAGCAGACTTTCCATTGAACTCGTTGCGAATTTTAACAGAATTAACATTCTCTTATGTCTTCCCCAGTTGCAATGGGCATCAAGCCATAACATTGCCAATTTATGAACGCGTCGAGCAGAGATAATTAATCAGCTTAAAGAAAAGTTTTACTTTAGATATTCTGGGAGTTTCCGTTGTATATATTTATATTTTATTTTGACTCCTCAAGCATTTAGATATGCACACACCAAGAAAATTATGCTCCTCAGATATTCTACCATAATTCCGTCACACACAAAGACGTATTTTGCATATAAACACAATTAATATGAGGCTTTAATATTCATAATGGATTAATGTATGTAAATTGTAAATGTTAATTAAATATTAAACACAAAATTTTCGTTGGCAATTAGCTGATTAATGAGCCATAAATTTTTGAATATAAATTTTTGTGTGTGCTTGTCATGCTACACGAAAAACATAAACACAATCAAAATAGAGCAAACTGAAAACAATTCACAAATTGTTGCTTTGTTTTAATTAAGCGCCAATAATAGCAACAACAACAACAGCAACAAGAACAACAACAAGAACAAGAACAGCAACACATGCAACGAATTATTCTATGCACTGTCATGCGCCCGTTTCGCATTACGAGCTCTTGCCGCATTAGCAAAAACTCCAAATCAGGTTTTAAATTCAGCAAAGTCATGGACAGCAGGAAAATCCTGGCAGTAGGTTGCAGAGTTTGCCCGGCGGACGGGCGGGCCGTCGTTGCTGGTCAATAGCTTCCTAATGGAGCCAGCAATCAAATCCAAAACCAAACACAAATCCAAACACCAGCAGCAACACTTTAAAATCACATCTGACTGTGGCATGTGCAGAGGTCGATTCTGTATTTAAGTTCATTTTGCAGCGAAACAACGAAACGACCACCAAATGGACGCAACGAAGGCCTCTGTTGGCGAGTCCAAAGTTAACATACACTGCACATGTTAAAAGACATGTTATGCTTGGCGCTAATGGAAGGCTTTTGTTGAATTTGATTACATTGTAAATTGTTTTATAGATGGTTGGAAAGTCTGGCAAACATTAACAGTGCAGAAATGAAAACATTAATGTTGAAGTCCTGGTCAACTTTATCATGCAAATGTTAACTTGTTAGTCTGTTAGAAGCGAACTTGTTGGCCTGTTAACATCTGTTTTAACATCTGTTAAAACAATATAAGTAAAAGCACGACATTTTCGCATTACAGTCAACTCTTAACATGGAAATGTGGAAGCAAGCCGTCCACAGTTAAAGCAACAAAATCATATACGCTCCTTTCAATCTCTTACAGAAAGCTTCTTTAAGCATCTGCGTAGTTCAATAGGGATTTTGGCAGCGCTGTACTTCATTAGCCGGCAGCTGGATCCTCTCTAGCGAGGGCATAATGAGTCAATGTCTGCACATTGCAGCTAGGCCAAATGTCGACTGTCGCACATTTCTGGTTGCAGTTGCTGCTGCTCAGCAAATTAGACAACAAGGTAGAAGGAACAACAACAATCACAACAGCAGCAACAGCAACAGCAACGGCCACAACAACCACAAAACGGCGGTTTGGCCAATTGGCGATTTGCGTCACACGACTCGAAAAAGCAGGTGAAAATAAAAAAAGTTTCAAGCAAGCCGCGCGATATGCAACAGCAGGCAACGAGTTGACAAGGTGTGCGTGTGTGCGTGTGCGTGTTAATGTGTGTAAAAGTGTGCGTGTGCGTGCGGGTGTGCGTGTTAATGTGTGTAAAAGTGTGCGTTTAAGTGCGTCAAAAAACCGCAGCAAGGCGAGGTGAGACGCACACGCAAATTTTTCACTCTTTGAGGCCTCGCGTAAGACACAAGCGAAAAATGCGACACAGGAATGCAGCCAGACACGGCCAGGGAAGGGCGAAAACAAAAAAAAAAGCATTCCAACAAGCGGAACAACAAAAATACAACAGCAGCCTGCACGAGTCGAGTGCTCAACTAGCAGATACCCTGCAGTTACAACTATAGACTGTCGTAAAATCAAAGTGCCTGAAAAAACTCCTTTTGCCGATTCATGCAACATTTTTTGAGCCTGCACAAAATTAATTCAAAATGAATATACCCTGTAACGAATGGGCAGAAGGGTTACATTAGGCATCTATGGTTATTTCAAAGAAGAAATACTTGCAAGTTTCTCGCTTAAGCTCAATATTAGATCAAATCATATTAAATGCATTTTCATTTTCATACAAACATTATAGATTCTTCTTCAGCTAGCTGGAGGACCTTATTTCTTCTTTAAGAATGGCAAATATTCTTAAAAAAAAGGACTTCCAATTAGATCCTTGAATATGTTTAGGCAGCCCACATACCAAATTACCTCAGCCACACTCTTCTATTCCCTTAAAAACTTTGTTAAACCTTCCCAAAATCTACTAATTGCTGCATATAAAAACATTTCCGCGCGAACTCTGTTCTTCATTAAAGTTAACTTTATTTGATAGCCCATTATTATCGTATTTCGAATTGGTACAGGGTACAGACGCGTTAAAGTCTGTGACAGGCGCAGACAAAGGCGCAGCCGGGAGACAATGACGCCGCCAAACGATGATGAGTATCCGCCACAAGAATGTGAATTCAGAGAGACGCAGCGCGACGAGTGTCAATACGAGAATGTATCTGCATCTGTATGTGTGTGTGTTTATGTGTGTGCGTGTGTGTTTGTGTGTATCCTGATATGAATTATTCATAGAATGGCAATGGCCCTGCAAGCAGCACGAATAAAAAAACTGGCGGAACTGTCGTGACGTTGCCCCCGTCAAAGTCGAAAAAAGAATGTAATTTCTTGTTCTCTGTTGTTGTTGTTGTTGTTGTTGTGTGACAGAAGACAGCAACAACAAGAAGCACGATTTGAGGTGTTTGTGGTTAAACACACTATCAATGAATCACACACACACACACACACACACAAGAACTGGAGGACATCATGGACAGAGCCATCAGGGTGGAGAACCTGGTCAAGAGCATGCTGGACACCGCACAGAAAGGGGAAGAATATGGCCTAAGATAATACAATTCATTATTTTGGACTACAGCAAAAAACATATCAGTCTTGAGATAGGAAAATCGCTTTACACGAGCTCATCTCTAGTTAGCATGACATCATTTTGTTTGCCAAAGGTCAACTTCCGCTAATGCTCTTTAGATGTTTATCTATTATAAAGTCAAGTTCTGTCAGTTTGGACTGTTAAATCGTATAGCTGATATAGAAAGTATCTAGAATTGGGCTTGAAATGAGAACTAACCTGGCTTAAGCATAAATATGTCTCTTACTGTCAAGCAAATCCTTTGATAGAGCCAACTATCTGGCTTAGCTCGCTGCCAGGCTTCTTTGACAACTTCTCAACACAAGACACAAAAAAACTAACTTACTTTAACTGCCAACTAACTCAACTCGAAAATCTTTGTATGCTTTGCCCCCGATTTAGCCTAATTATAGTTATCCATATGACAAGGCAAATTCGGGTGTCTATTGTAGCTTTTGGTTTCTTTGAGCCGGCATCAAGTCAAAACACTTGAGTGTTATTCACATTTGAATAAGCCCCAAAAGTCGCGCACATTTGCAATGCTAACTAAAAAAAGAAGAAGAGAGAACGAAGACTTACACACAAACACACACAGAGAGAACGAAGACTTACACACACAAACACACACAGATAGATACAAACATAAACACACACACACACACACACACACACTCAGCCATTCAAAATGCAAATTCTCAACGTATACGCGGCACGATTTTCACGTTTTTCCTTATTTTTTTCCCCCCTTTGTCTGCTTTTGTACCCTTTTTCCAGGGGTTTTCCTTTTTGTTGTTGTCGCAAGTTTTCAGTTTCGATTAACTTTTTTTTCTGTGCAAATATTATGGATTTTCACGTGATGTTCTTTGGCTTGGGTTTCGGATTATGCTCATGTGGCTAAAGGGATAAGGCTTAAGCAGAAGCATTTTAATGATAATGATGCTGATGATGATGCTGATGCTGATGATGATGATGATGCTGCTGATGATGATGTTGATGTTTGTACTTCTTCTTTTTGTAGTTATTGCCAACATTTCATCCGCTTGTCAACTGTTAAATCTGCGAAAAGCAACTTTTGCCACTTAATTTACGCAGCACACTCGAAAAAGTTTTTCAATCGACATAGTTCGATTTGGCAATGCATTTGCCTAATTAGCCAAGAATTTCGAGTGCCTGAATTACATCAAGGAAAAAACAATCGGAAATTGGAAAGTTACGCTGGAAATAAAGCGTTTTACCGTGAACTGAACTATGTTTTGATCGCATAAGGCTTAAGGTTTTGTGACAAGCATAGCTTAGTTAAAGGAATCCGGTTTAGTGTATGTGCAAATTTACCCAAATCTGCGAAGTTCACTTTTTCAGATTTCAGAGTTCTTTAAAGTTACAAGTAAAAGAGCTTTAGTCGGGAGTTCCCCAAAAACGAATCCCTTCAACCTTCTTTTACCAACATTACCTAGGGGTAAGGAGAGGGAGCGGATGCTATTAATAAAGATATAATGAAAGATACTTGATCTATATAAAGTATTCTTGAAGCAAAAAGTCACGTTTGCTTTTCCAAGAGATTTGCTCGAACAGCATGTCGATTACGATCCTTATCGATTGCTTGAAAACGAGGCAAGTTATCGATTATAGCAATCAAACTCTAGGCGGATCTACATTCAAGTTTCTTGCTTCTATAGGTTCTAAAATCGACACGTTCATAGATACGGACAGACAGGGAAACATACGAATATGACTAGATCGACTCGTCCGTCGATGCTGATCAAGAATATATATACTTTATGGCGTCGGAAATTCGTCCGTCTGCCTAATTCCAATTAGAACACAATATATATAGACTTCATTCAAACTAAAACGTAGTCTGCATTCTAACTGACATTTGCTTTAGCTATATGCAAGACAGTTAGTTGCTCAATCCCTTGATTACTTAAAGCCTCATCAGTTAACAACACAATTCTCTTTGTGCTCAGTTTGTTGTTTGGCTTTAAATGCCCTTTGGCACACACAACTGCAGCTCGACGTTAAGCATATGATTTGTTTGCCTCGCCAGGCGACAAGGCAAAGGCGCGTGTCCTTGCCACTTGCCACTAAAAAGGGCTTGTCGAAGCGCCGAGTCACGCCTACTTTATGCTGCCCGGCCATTTCGCGGGCCTGGGCCCCAACACACACACACACTTCATTTGCGGTAATAGTTTGTTGGAAACAGTAAAAACAAAAAGGACGCATAAAACAATTATATTGTCCCGCCGCTCGCTGACATAAAAACCTTTGACAAATTTTGCCCGCTGCTGATGCTGGTTGCCTTTATGACCGCGCCTTCTGCACTTAAGGCGGCCTTTTGACGCGCGCACAACAACAACAGCAACAACAACAGCAACAATGATAACAAGCTGACTTGCTAATGAAAAGTTTATGGCCAAGGGGCATATACTTAGAACACCATGAGGCTGAATATTATGGCTAAATACACTGTACAAAATAAATAGTGATATATACGAGTTTGTAAGCCAAGATTGAACAGGTTTTCGACCTTTAACCGAACATCTGACAAGTCAGGTTTTCATTTGTGTTAATATGCGCCTTGATTCGTGATCAGCATCAAAGTCGGAGGCGATCAAGAAATGTCCGTCTTTCTGTCCGTCCGTCCATATGCATCGCCGCAAGCACCTCAGAGCTGGCAAGAGCTAGCGAACTTTTGCAATATTGAACGTAGCTTGCCCTGTTTTCTGAGTAAATATCTTAGGTTCTAAGAGCAAGCCAACAAACTTGACATGCTAGCTTTTAGAATAGAACATATAGATCAAGTTTCTATCTTGAAGAAGGTTCAGCGTATCCTCCTACCTGTTTAATAGTCACTAAATTATCACTTTTCACCTGAAATTATTTGTAAGTTCAAGCTCGCTTTCATTTAAAATCAAGTTTATTTAAAAATTTCACATTTTTGTGCTGTGTGCGGTAGATGCATGGATGCCTAGACTGCTGCTGCTGCTTCTTGCTTCTACTTGCTGTCTGTCTGTCCGTTTAGGGCAAATATTATTTTCCCTGAATGGAATGGGGTGGCGGGAGCAGGGGATTAGGTAGCAAATGACAATGCGACATAGACACACGAGCACTTTATGTGAATGACGCCCACAGGCATCAACTGGAATTATAACGCATACGCAGCGTGGCCAGCGCACAAAACTATGCAATAGCATTTTTGTATGTTCAAGTAAGTATGCCTGCGTGTGTGTGTGTGTGCGTGTGTGTAACTGTAGTTTAAAAGCAAAATGTGTCAGCCGCAAGCGACACAAGCGGATTTCAACAATGCTAAAATGAGCATGAGGCATTACAGCCACAGTCTGAGAGAAAACGAGGTGTGGGCCTGTTGCGGCTATTTTATTAGGCAGTTGTGCGCCGACTGACAGGGTGTGTGTGCGTGCGCGTGTGTGTGTGTGCGTGCGTGGGGGGTTGTTTGCACAATAAACCTGAGCAAAATCATTAGAAATTTTCAATTATGTACACAGAAACAGAAGCCAAACCACACAAACTCGAATGAAGAACATACGCACAATTGGAATTCAGAGATGATCGAAAATACACCGGCAAAATATTTACTTTTGTTCACTCCTGATTACATTTGACCTTAATCAGATGAAGCCGAAGTTAATCGCAAGGCGGCAACGCTGTAAATTTAGCCTCACGTTAAACATTTGTTAGGCAGCTAGTCATCGTGATAAACTTTGACCGAAGGATAACAGAAACAAACTTCCCAAAAAAAAAAAAAGTTATCTAGCTGTAAATTTATCCTCATGTCAAACCTTCGGAAGGCAGTTAGTCCACATGTTAAATTTTAACAGGCAGATAACAGAAACTATCTACATTTTACACCAATAAGCGTTACATTTATGTATAATAACGAAAGGTGGCAACGCTGTAAATTTATCTGCAAGTCAAATATTTACCAGGTAGTTAGACAGCTTTATCAGTTAGATAGCTTAGCTCGCTTAATTTAAACAGCTAAGCAAACGAAAGCAACATGCAATGATATCACCTTTGACAAGCTGTTAAGCCAGCTGTTAACTTTGACAGGCACCTGTGCGTGTGCGTGGTAACTTCTCTGCCAGCACAGTCACAGGTTCAATTCACATCTTGCTCAGCTCTGTTGAATATGTGTTTATGGCGCCAGTGTCAGGTATTTTACGAGCATTGTATCGATAAACAATAAAATCACACAACAGACACACAAACACTTAACAGAGCCGCAACCTCCCCCCTCCATTTCTCCCCCCGGTACTCGCCTCGCCCCGCTTGGTTTACACATTGGTGCAGCATTGACGCAACGCTTTTATAAATTTTTATTTTAATTTTATTTGTTTTGTTGCCTTTTGCAATGGGGTTGGCTTTTTATTGATGCAAATCAAAATTGAAAAGAGCCTTAGAAAGGAATGTGTGTGCGTGTGTGTTTGGGGGTGTGTGTGTGTGCTTCTTCTTGCTGGAAAATGATTACGAGCTGCTTGTAATATTTATAATGCAATAAATAATTTTATTATGTGCCAAGACGAAACCCGCCTCCCGCCCCAAAAAAAAACGCATTCACGAGCCAAATAAATAATCGCAGCTGGATGAGCCAAGGGCCGCTGCATGCATATAAATCAAAGGCAAATACAGTCTTATGTGCTTTCATACAGCGCGGCCCCCACCAAAAAATAATATAAACACACACTCCTGCTGTAGTTCGGGTACATTCCATTACGTTTCATTTCATTTGCGTTCACGTTCTCGACTGACATTAGGAAATGAGTTTTGCGATTTCCATAGACATTCACATTCAATTGCAGCTCGGCGCACGGCAAATCCACAAACATTGTTAGCCTAAGCCAATGACTGAATGGGCGACCTGGCGGGCGATAAACGCATAACTTCCGCTTTGGCAAAAGACAAACGATATGCGAATTTAAATCGTGGGTAGCTTCTGGGGCATGTTCACAAAAGGGCAAATGTCGTTAGTCGAAAGCCGAGCTGTGGCTTTATATAACCAAATGGGTTTGCAGGTGACAATGTTAAACAAGGTTAACGGCTGACAGACATTAACAGGCTGTCACAGTTAAATTGTGTTCAATTTAACAAACAGTTCAATTCAATTTCCATTTTCTTTTCGTGTGTGTAAATGCTGGGAGTTAAATAACGTTTCGTTTTAACGAAATGTTAAGATTAAGAAGAAAAATATGGTTGCAAGGTGGCAACTCTGCTATTTAAACCAGATGTTAAATATTTAACAGGCAAATATATAGCCTGCTCAAATTTAAGAGGCATATTGATATATAGACAAAAGTGTCAACAACTTTGACTACAAGTTAAAGCGTTTGTTAAGCTGCTTGTCAAATGTGACAGCACATGTGCAAGATGACAACGCAGCTAGTTTAACCTAATGTTAACTATTTAACAGGCAAATTTACAACAAACACACATTTACCAGACACATTGAAACGCAGACGAAAACGGCATCAACTTTGACAACATGTTAAGGTGCTTGTCAAATGTGACATCTACACTTTCATAAATCCCCAACTTTATATATTTTGCATTTCTAAACTTAGTTGTGTTTTTTTTAAGATTTTCCCTTAAACCCAACTTGAGAATTTCTAAGCCTTAAAATAATTTCAAATATGCACAGAAAATTCTTGGCACAAAAATTGTATGCAAATCTTTTGTAGCCATAGCTGTAATCTCTACCGCTTTGGCATGCACCACCCACAAGCTGCGACTGCGTCTACTGCATAGATGAACTGTGTGTTAGTTTTTCATTTCAAGTGAAATTGACACAAACACACACAAACAGAAACACACACACACACAAACATAAGCAGAGAGAGAGCATGCTGGTGCATGAATATTGATAAATAATAATTTGACTCAAAGCGAAAATTTAATTGCATGTCGACAATTTGGGCCAAAGGAGCGGAAATCGGCCAAAATGCAGCTGAAGGCTGCAGGGAGACGGGGGGCAGCAACAGCTAATGCAACTGTGAAAATTGTTTGATTAGGTTAGCTGCAAACATTTGCTACGCTGCAGCATTGCGTATACGCTATGTTCGCGTCGCGTCGCGTCGCGTGGTTTGCGGCAATTGATGCGCTCGATGGTAGAGCTGGGCCAGAGGCGAATTCGAGAACACGACACGAGCACGAGCACAAGCACGAGCACGAGCACGAGACCTTATCAAACATAAACAAACTTTTCTACCTTTTGCTAACGAAATATACATATATGAACATACATATATATATATATTTGTATATTTTCTATCACTAATTAAGTGCATATTAAATATTGCTGCCCGATTATGTTCATTTTTGCCAAGTTTTGTTAGTTTCAATTAAAATAATTAACTTTGTTGCTTTGAAATTAAGTGCACTTTAGGCTTTTATCGCTTTTATTTGACTGTTTGTTTATATTTTTTGCTTTAGAATGAATAATTAAAATACTGAAAATAATGAAAATTTTCAGAATTTAATGTAAATGTTAAATGCTACGAAATGAACTGCACAATTTTAAATTAGTTAAAATAAAATGCAAACACAATATACAAGAAAGAGATTAAGAAAGTAAAGATTATGTTAAGAATTGCATGTTACAGATTATGTCAAGCATTGGATTATGTTAAGCGTTAATGTTAAGTACTGTATGTTAACGATTATATTAGCAATTGCTGTTAAGAATTGTATGTTAAAGATTATGTTGAGCATTGCTGTTGAGAAGAGGCAGTCTACGACAAGGGTTAACATGACACATTCAACATATAAAAAACAATGGGACGAAAGAACATAAATACGACGAATATCAAATTAAATTTCACTCAAATTTTAAGTGTTAAGTTGAGATTTGTGAAACACGGTCGTGTCACGCGCCCAACGCCAATTGGTGAATTGTTTGAGCATTGGATGGGCATTGATGCTGGCATAGCTTTTGTGACATGAGAGAAGAGCTGGCAATCAGACACCGCAACGGCTTTGGGTTCCACTTTTGATTGGCTTCCACATGGCTTGATTAATAAATGGCGCGCTTTTGTGCCGTATTGACAAATATTACAGACCGCAGACGCGACAGACCCGACAGTCGCTTCCCAGGGCCGACACTTGTCAATTGCCATGTCAGCAGCATGGAATTAACGCTATTCAGAGCTCCAAGGCGCTACGAAATACTTTCACATTTCGATAACGTCTGCTGCAGATGCCAACAGCCCCGCACCCCAGACCCAAGACCCCTTGTCACGCTCCCGACACTTTCAATCAGCATCCGCCAGCTGAAGGACTTCACAATCGTCTCGCGACTCGCCTCGCAGCTTATGAAGAAGAAGAAGCAGCAACAGCAGCAGAAGAAGTAGCAGCAGAAGACGAAGATGCCGCTCAATAAATGTCATTACATTGTCAAGTGCATATTAGAGCCATAATTGCGAGACGTGCGCAGCATTTTCAGAGCATGGGTAAGAATATAATAAAAGAAATGTTAAGAATTGAGTTTTCTGCGCATAAGTGTGCGATATTTACATATCAATAAAACCAAACTAACGACAAGAAGGGGTGTACTTGTGAGGGGGGGAGAAGAAGCAGACACCTCACTTCACACAATGTAAATGAAAATATGTGTAAATGGCTCTCACATCTACTCCAATATATATATATAAATGGTTTGAGTAAATGACTGATTGATTGAATGACTAATTGGCTGACTGACTGACTGATTGACTGGCTGAATAACTGACTGACTAACGGACTGACTCATTCTATCTGATAGTCTTGTTAACTGGCTAAATAACTGAATGACTGTCTGATTGACTGACTGTCTGACTGATTGAGTGACTGATTGACTGGCTGAATGATTGGCTGACTGCCTGATTGACTGATTGATCGACTGACTAATTAACTGGCTGACTGACTGATTGACTGGCTGAATGACTAACTAATGGACTGACTGTCTGATTGGCTGACTGACTATCTGATTGACTGACTGACCAATTGATGATCAACGCACAGCCCAAACAGTAAGATCTAGAAAGCCAAAACTTTCATTGGAGATACCTTCACGGCCAGATAGTTGTCAGAAGCTACGGTTCGATGGAGGGACCATTGAGCAAGCTACTTGGGCGTCGACTTTTGCCGTATTCTTCTATATCGCAGCAACAAGAGCAAAATGCTTGATCCCATCAGAGAGAGGCACCTCCAAAGGATACACCCCGGCGAACTATCCACAAGGCCAACACATTTAAATACCTCATTCCCCTTCATTGGAAATATCCCTCTCTGTTAATATCATATAAGTTACGTACTTGGTGTACTCGCTTGGTAGAGATCAGAAGCTACTGATCGATTCCAACGCAAAATAGAACCAATTGATTAAGAAAATAAAGGATATCTAATGCGATTAATATGCACGCTTAGACGTCGGATTGGGTTATTTCACCCGCGTGAAAAAATCGCGAAATTTGCCAAAGTTGATTCTAAAAAATTTCTGCAAAATTCAAGCTTAGTTGGGAAATGCCAACTAATAACCAATTAATAATAATTGCAAATTTGTTTAACTTTAACGTGAAAAAAACGCCAGCATTTGTTTGACTTTTGGCAAATTAAACGAATGTAAACAAAATTTGCGAGTATCAAAACATTTAAGCAATTAAAATTTTGTGTAGACCCAAACAAACAACGTAAAATGAAAAACTTGAAAGAAGCACATTTTCATGGTCAACAACGGAGAGCAGCCGGAAGAAGCGAATAAATTGATGGAAAAATTGCGTTAAATAGAAGTTTTGCAATTGCAGTTCGGTTTGTGTGCCCAAAACTCTAGACGTTGGGGGAGAAGGGTTCGCATTCGCATTTTTGTGGCTGAACGCTTGCAGTCAAAACTGTATTCATAAACCGAATGCACGTTAACTTGGCCCCTTGGCCACGCCCACAATGCCTCGATGCCACCCGAAAGCCAAGCCGCAGGCCAACAAACTGTTTGTCTGCGGCTTTTGCGGTTGCTGTTGCCTCAGCAAGGACAACAAACAGGACAACTACAACAACAACAATAACAATGTTGATTACAACAACAGGGCAAACTTGCCTGTTAGCTGGACACTAGATTTGCCAGGACGTTGCCAGGACATTGGCCTTTTTTCTGTTCGGTTCCCAAGTCGCATTTCACAATTTTTTTTCTCTGTGTGCGCGATAAAATTGTGTGGGCGTGGCCGAGCCTCAAACACAAAGACATTGTTATTAGTCGAATTTTTCATATTTTTCGCGTTCTATGTTCAGCCATTTTTTATGACCTATCTAAAGCCGGGGGCGGGGGCGCCATCGGGAACGGGGGCGGGTTAACTAAGACACAGACGGAATAAAGCGGGCACTCACAAAAAACAAAACAAAAAGCAAGCGTGCTCCAGTCGAAAGTGCACGACTTTGGAATACCCTCTAATCAGCTCCGACTAGCTACTATGTAACCTTTTTTTGGCATGGTTGGGCGAGGGAGGAGGGGTCGGTTTATCTTTATGTTTTTACTATATTTTATATATAATTGCATTTTATTAATTTCTTTTATTATTAAATAATTTTATTTATCATTATCATGATCATTACCATTATCATTAGCATTAGCATTATCATTATCATTATCATTATTATAAGCATTAGCATAATCATTATCATTATCATTATCATTGACATTGTCATTGTCATTGTCATTGTCATCGTCATTGTCATTATCATTGTCATTGTCATTGTCATTATCATTATCATCATCATCATTTTCATTTTCATTATCATTATCATTACCATCATTATCTTAATTATCTTCATTATCATTATCGTTATCATCATCCCTATTACTATTATTATTGTTAATATTATTATATTATATTTTTATAATTTTACATTTTTATATATTTCCCTTGCTCAACATCAATTATTATTACATTAAAGTTTCAGTTCTTAAAGCCTCTATAAATCGACGCAATTCTGAAGGATAATAGACCCAGCTCATTGTCCCGATCAAGTACACATGGACTCTGTATACTTGTGTGGGTTTGGGGCATGGCTGTAGGGTATGAAAAGCAAGTGCAAAAAGAGAAATATACGAAATAAATTCAGTAAAAATTTGTTGTTGCCTTTGTGGCATATTTATGACTATCGAGCATTCAGCAAATACGAAAAACTAAAAGAGAGCAAACAAAACAAAACCAAAAAAAATAAATAAAACAAAAATACAAAGCAACATAACTTGGCAACAGTTGGATAACAGTTACCTATTTCTATTTCTATTCGAGTTCGAATTTTTTAGGGACTCATAATCCCGGCAACTGCCGAGCACTTGAACTTTTGCAACTTTTTTACTCGTTAGTGTTATTGTTGTTGTTGTTGTTCGAGTGTTGCAGATTTATGTTTTATGACTGTCTGGCATAGAATTTTGGCCATACGAGAAATACACACGAGCAGCTGCAGCACACGTCGAGGCTTATGTTTACTGTGTGCGTGTGTGCGTGTGTGTATGTGCGTGTGTGTATGTGCGTGTGTGTGTGTGCTCAACCCAGTCACATACATTTACATATGTTATGAGTTTCAATTGAAAAATGACAAAATTATGAGACTTGACTTATATAGGTGCACAGCATGTTCCTGATTTACTTTGGCACATAAACTTCACACGAGCTGACGGCAGCTCAAGTCCCAAGAGAAAGCGCAGTTATCTTGAGAAAGCCGAATATAAGATACTCTTGCGTGCACGGACAGTTGTACAATAGAGAAAGGGGTTTCGTATTCAAAATTCCTATAAATATGCCTCACAATGGCAATAGAAACGAGATACGAAGACGGATATCTTTGGCAAACCGAATATCTGATACCCTTTTAGACATTTACCTTACTTTGCAGAAATGTGGCAATAGTAAAGACCGGACGCCAGGCAGACGAGAACAAACGCAACTGAGCATTCCGACAGCCAAGATGTGCAATCCACAGCAACTCGAACAGCCCCAGCAGCAAAAGGCGCACTCGGCCCGCGCCTCCGTGGCAAAAGTACAGCTGACCAGCGAGCTGATCGCACGGTCGAAGCAGAGGATTTGGAATTGAAGATACTTGCCAGGGAGACGATCTCCAAGAAGAGCCTGCAACGTCGTCTGCACTATCGACGCATGCAGCTACAGGCCTGGCTGCTGGCCAGGAAGCAGAGCAATATCCTTCAACAGGAATCGAAGAGAAGCAAATGCAAATGAGCGTGATGCAGTTGAGGAAATTATAGATTAGATTATAATACAACTTAAGCTTAAGATGTATATTTCCCAAGAGTGCAAAAACAGTGCGGAGAAGGAACAACATGAGCTTCTTTTTCCCTTGGCCACAAGGTTTTGCCTCTAAAATAATCTGGCATTCAAACCTGAACACATATTTTTTAGTCGATATTCATGTCCAAATCTTACCCCAAGATTCGTATATAGACATAGGTAAAAATTTCCCATTTCCATAACTCGGTCAAATCTCATCCGATTTCCACGAAGTTTGGCTTATTCTTCATGGTTTTGCCTCTAGAATAATCTGGCATTCAAACCTGAACACATATTTTTTGCTCGAAATTCATGTCCATTTCTTACCCCAAGATTCGTATATGGACTTGGGTAAAAGTTTCCCATTCCCATAACTCGGTCAAATCTCATCCGAATTCCACGAAATTTGGCTTTTTCTTCATGGTTTTGCCTCTAGAATAATCTTGCATTCAAATCCGACATTATATTTTTTGGCCGAAATTCATGTCCAAATCTTAACCCAAGTTTCGTATATGGACATAGGCCAAAATTTCCCATTCCCATAACTCGGTCAAATCTCATCCGATTTCCACGAAGTTTGGCTTTTTCTTCATGGTTTTGCCTCTAGAATAATCTGGCATTCAAACCTGAACACATATTTTTTGCTCGAAATTCATGTCCATTTCTTACCCCAAGATTCGTATATGGACTTGGGTAAAAGTTTCCCATTCCCATAACTCGGTCAAATCTCATCCGATTTCCACGAAGTTTTGCTTTTTCTTCATGGTTTTGCCTCTAGAATAATCTTGCATTCAAATCCGACATTATATTTTTTGGCCGAAATTCATGTCCAAATCTTAACCCAAGTTTCGTATATGGACATAGGCCAAAATTTCCCATTCCCATAACTCGGTCAAATCTCATCCGATTTCCACGAAGTTTGGCTTTTTCTTCATGGTTTTGCCTCTAGAATAATCTGGCATTCAAACCTGAACACATAATTTTTGCTCGAAATTCATGTCCATTTCTTACCCCAAGATTCGTATATGGACTTGGGTAAAAGTTTCCCATTCCCATAACTCGGTCAAATCTCATCCGATTTCCACGAAGTTTGGCTTTTTCTTCATGGTTTTGCCTCTAGAACAATCTTGCATTCAAATCCGACAACATATTTTTTGGCCGAAATTCATGTCCAAATCTTACCCCAAGATTCGTATATGGACATAGGCCAAAATTTCCCGTTCCCATAACTCGGTCAAATCTCATCCGATTTCCACGAAGTTTGGCTTTTTCATCATGGTTTTCCCTCTAGAATAATCTGGCATTCAAACCTGAACACATATTTTTTGGCCGAAATTCATGTCCAAATCTTACCCCAAGATTCGTATATAGACATAGGCAAAAATTTCCCGTTCCCATAACTCGGTCAAATCTCATCCGATTTCCACGAAGTTTGGCTTTTTCTTCATGATTTTCCCTCTAGAATAATCTGGCATTCAAACCTGAACACATATTTTTTGGCCGAAATTCATGTCCAAATCTTACCCCAAGATTCGTATATAGACATAGGCAAAAATTTTCCGTTCCCATAACTCGGTCAAATCTCACCCGATTTCCACGAAGTTTGGAGGTTTCTTCATAGTTTTCCCTCTAGAATAATCTGGCATTCAAACCTGAACACATATTTTTTGGTCGAAATTCATGTCCAAATCTTACCCCAAGATTCGTATATAGACATAGGCAAAAATTTCCCGTTCCCATAACTCGGTCAAATCTCATCCGATTTCCACGAAGTTTGGCTTTTTCTTCATGGTTTTGCCTCTAGAATAATCTGGCATTCAAATCTGACAACATATTTTTTGGCCGAAATTCATGTCCAAATCGTACCCCAAGATTCGTATATGGACATAGCTCAAAATTTCCAATTCCCATAACTCGGTCAAATCTCATCCGATTTCCACGAAGTTTGGCTTTTTCTTCATGGTTTTGCCTCTAGAATAATCTGGCATTCAAACCTGAACACATATTTTTTGCTCGAAATTCATGTCCATTTCTTACCCCAAGATTCGTATATGGACTTGGGTAAAAGTTTCCCATTCCCATAACTCGGTCAAATCTCATCCGATTTCCACGAAGTTTGGCTTTTTCTTCATGGTTTTGCCTCTAGAATAATCTGGCATTTAAACCTGAACACATATTTTTTGCTCGAAATTCAGGTCCATTTCTTACCCCAAGATTCGTATATGGACATAGGCCAAAATTTCCCGTTCCCATAACTCGGTCAAATCTCATCCGATTTCCACGAAGTTTGGCCTTTTCTTCAAGGTTTTCCCTCTAGAATAATCTGGCATTCAAACCTGAACACATATTTTTTGGCCGAAATTCATGTCCAAATCTTACCCCAAGATTCGTATATGGACATAGGCCAAAATTTCCCGTTCCCATAACTCGGTCAAATCTCATCCGATTTCCACGAAGTTTGGCTTTTTCTTCATGGTTTTCCCTCTAGAATAATCTGGCATTTAAACCTGAACACATATTTTTTAGTCGAAATTCATGTCCAAATCTTACCCCACGAGTCGTAAATAGACATAGGTCAAAATTTCCGGTTCCCATAACTCGGTCAAATCTCATCCGATTTCCACGAAGTTTGGCTTTTTCTTCATGGTTTTCCCTCTAGAATAATCTGGCATTCAAACCTGAACACATATTTTTTAGTCGAAATTCATGTCCAAATCTTACCCCACGAGTCGTAAATAGACATAGGTCAAAATTTCCGGTTCCCATAACTCGGTCAAATCTCACCCGTTCTTTTCTATTCTTCCATATATGTACCTAACTTTGCAACTTTAATGCACAAATAATTCTTCAAAAGAAATAGTCAAAATATATTGTTTCATAGAAAAGCGGCTCGAAAAGTATTTATACGAAAGAGGAAGATCGATGCGATGTGAAGGAATTATGTTTGGCTCCTGCTTCATATAGAGGGGCGTCGTCTGGGCCAGTCGTAAATCATTTCCGGCCAAATTCGCAAACCCAATGCCAACTAAAGAGACCCGACCAGGCGCCACTGTGAGTACATATGTACGTATATATTTATAATAAATATTGGCGAAAACTTGCCTCTTGTTGCGCTGTCTGCCGCACTTGTGGCACGAACATTGTTGCCGCCCGTAATTGTAACTGTGCGCCGCTTAGCCGCATGGCGTGTGTAACTGTAAACGGTGGTGTGTGCGCGAGTGTGTGTCCTTGTAACTAGGTGCTGTTGTCGTTGTTGTTGTTGAATGGCGCGTGGCAAGCGCGATAAGTTAAATCAGTTTGCGCCTGCAGCAACAACCAAAACATGAGCTACAAATTGTTTAACACAATTCGCATGAATGGGTCGCATTGGCCCGATAGGCTTCAAAGCAAGTGTTAGCAGGACTCGCAGTGTGGCCAAACTATGCAAATATGATAATGGATAACCCTTAGCCCAGAAGCTTATCTCGACAGAAGCTCTGCAATTGATATCAACAATGCTTCAACAATGTTGATTTTGCATTAATTAAGGGGGTTTCATGAGATAAAGTAGGAAATCACGTATTTTCCGCACATTTAAGTGAAAGCGTTTGTCACAACAGCTGTAAAAGTCAGTCTAGAAGCTTATCTCTAGAGATGTTTGCAATGTTTGCAATTGGCTTGATCAATGCTCGAGTTCGCAATAATCAAGGGGAATCACACATTTTCCGCAATTTTGAATGGAATCATTTGTTGACTTACCTTGCAACAGCTGTAAAAGTCAACTTCTTCGTTGCAACATTTCTTTTCGACGCACTTTAAATATCACATAGAACTGCACTTTTCTCTCTCTCTCTCTCCCTCTCTTTCTCTCGTGACAGCCAGACTTTTTGCGAATAAACTTGCACATTTTCAAAGATTTTCATGGCTGTCAACGATTTTTTTTCACGCGACAGAACACAAATCGAAACACACCAGAAAAAAATTATTTAAAAAAAAAGCAAAAACAAAAAAAGGGACGCACGTCACGACACGAGCTCGAAAAGATATTCAAATAGACAACGATTTTTGGCGACACTTTTTTCGGTTTTATTTATTTTTCAACATGTGTCAATTTCGCTTATTTCTAAGCCGAACGCGTGATTTATTCGTGCGTGATCGTGACACGGGCTTTATTATGCATTTTTTGTTACATTTTTTTCTTTTTATATTTTTGCGGATTTAACGCTTTAAGTTGTGGAAAATAAAAACATAAATTAATTCAATTAACATTTGCGGCTGTGCACACATAATTAAATTAATTGCAAACACATTGTGAATTACTCGAAAGGGAAAAACATAATTTAATGGAAACACAGTGCTCACTCGATAACTAAAACTCTTTGTGAAAGCGCTTTTAACCAAAAGAAGGGACTTTTCATTCATTTCAATTCATTTTAATAAGTATATTCTTGAATTGAAGTTCCGCATTGAATTCATTCAAAAATATCTATTTAGGTCCCTGTCAAAGTATATTTGTAGGTCGTTCGAATATTTGAGAAGCTACTGTAAAAAGAAAAAATCCCGTACTAAACCTTTTGCTCAGCCATTTTGCGGTTATGTGCAACAAAATCTGATTGAATTAAAGTTTAAAGTTTGCAGATACTTGGCGGGGGGGGTGAGCGAAGCTGGGAAAGTGATGGCAGCCCACATTTTAGGCCATAGTCAAAGAGCAATTACCTATTTGCGTCACGTGTGAGCGAAGCCTCTCTCTCTCTCCCTCTCCCTCTCTCACTCTGCCTGTTTCATGCTCTCTGGACGCTTATGCACTTAAATGGCAAGTACATCAAAGTCAGCGTGCCGCAACGTGAAACGCTGCTGATTAGGAGGCACCGAAGCAGTTGGTTGAGTTTTGTCAAAATATGAGGGAAACGCCCGACGCCAGGCACTTTCCACGCGAGTTGAGGGCGTGTCGTGACACGAATGAACATGTCTTAGCACGATAAACCTTTTGCATAGCGTAGGCCATCACAACTCAACACAGAAATATGCAAAATATGCCACATTAAACAAGCTAAAAAGTTCTTATTGAAATTGAAGACTGCTAATTTGAATTAATTTTTTGTTGAATTTATTCGCACAATATAAACATTTTTCTTTTAGAAAAAAATTTTAACTCATAACAAGGCACATAAATAAAAAGGGACATGCAAAACATTGCAAAAATCGTGCGTGTCTCGTCTTGTTCATGCTCGCATTAGAATGAGAAAAAAAAAACATCGTCACGCGGCCATCTTTACTTTAAAACTGATCACACACACATACACACGCACGGGCTTATGCAGCGCCATGCTGGCAGCTACGTGCCAATTGTGCGGACAGCAACTGTCCCGTGCCGCACATACCCGCACGACCCGCACGCCCCCGCGCAACCATTTGTCTGGTCTGTGCTGTGCTGACAGCGACGTTGGCATTGCGCCCGCCTTCGTTTCAGTTTAGTTGCCGGCAACATCACGATGCTTAAATCACGTTAAGATTTTCAACGCTACGACTTGGCATGTTTGCCTGCGCCCCCCCTCTCTCTAGCACTCTCTCCTACTCTTTTTGGTTGCTTTGAAAGGGGGAAAGGGGGGCTGCCCGGCACATGCACACGAAACACGCAAAGCGCCACAAGCCGCACGCCACACGCACTGCACAAACATGGCAACAATGTTTTGAGCCGTCGCGCTGCCTCGCATTTTGTCCTGCAGCCAGCCTGACGGGCTGTGGCCAATGTCTTTTGCAGGCTTGAACCGGCTCCCGTATGTTCGTTCACACACACACTTCACTGCACTTTTGCTACAACTCAATTGCAAACGCGTTATTTATATGATCATTATATTAATTAGGTTTACGCATCACTTGAACTTTATTTATATTAATTGCAAACAGATCGCAAATTCGCTTTTGCCAGCAGCACGCGCGTACGTTTTCTTGATTCTCTTTTCAATCTCGTTTGTCATCGCGACGTTACGTACGTGTATCAAAAGCAACATGCAAAAATCAAAGCACAAATATCGATAATCGATAGGAAATCAATTAAAAATACCGCGCTTGAAGTAAAATCCCAAAAAGACAGTATTAATAGGGCGATTGCATGTGATATCAATATCTTATTGCAAATGCATAATTAATCTTGAAAAATACTGCATCTCTATCATCTTGGCAAGGCCAAGGCGAGTGCACGATCAGACGAATCTGGAATTTAGCTTTGTTCAATTCTATCGCAAATCTACCGAATTTGCGGCTTGTTGCTAATTAAATAGGCCTTACAAATAAATCATTACTTGTTTCGTATACAATTTAAAGCTTTATTTGATTAATATTAGTAACATGTGCGGGTAAGGATAAGCACGAAACGAAGCTCTACGCGCTCCCAACTATAACCAGGTGCATGAAACATGTGTTTATTTTTTGTAGCTTTGGGTTTAGTTAGTCCACGCTCTGGCCAGGATTCAAGCCCGCTTTCGGGCATGTTATGAATCGTTTGTGCTGGCCAAAACACATATTTGATTCATTTATCAGTTGCGCATAGCCGCACCACCTGCTGTTAACCACTTCAAACTGCAATATCTGTGCTCGAAACTCGCCGGCAACCACTTGAAGGCATCCACTGAAAATGGAATATGTGCGGCTGTTGTGCTATCGGGACAGTTCCATGTGCCTATGGCCAAAATATTTACGACTTTGCGCCTAAATTCCAATTAAAAATGGATAGCTTTAAGTGTTCGCCGGCCAGTGTGACCGTATTTTTTACCCCTAGCCTCAACAGGCCTTCGTAGTTTTTTGAGTTTGTTGGGCTGGGGGAGGGGGAGTCGGGATTCGAACAAAAACCAGGCAAGGAAAACAATATTCAAACGATTTGTGTGCATCCGAAAAATGGAAAAGCCGACATCGCCGAGGCCATTTTGTAGCCACCTTCGCATGTGTTGCCAGCTCAGCTCAGTCGTTGCCTGGCAATTAGAGTGCTGCGGCGGTTGACCAACACACACAGACACACAAACTGCCAATAAAACAAAAAGGAAAACACAAAAAAAACTCCAAAATAAAAATAGATGTAAACGAAAACTAGGTAGGGAAATGCACAGCAAAGTAGAAAATCGAACAATCAAAACGAAAATGCTGAAACAGCACTGAACAGGAACTCGATTTGGAATGGGATCGGAATGGAGAATGGGAATGGAGCATAGGAATGGAGAATGGCTATAAGAATCAGCATCAAAATCGAAGCGCTGCTGGCCATTAAACTGTGGGAAAAGCCACCAAGCTACCGATGTTGCTACAAATGCATGTTTGCCAGTGTGTCCCTCTGATATATGTATATGCATGTGTCCTTCAGCTGGACGTGGTGGCCTTCAGCCAGTGTTGCCAGCTTGTGTAAATTCTGAAGGAATGTGGGGAAAAACGAAAACAAAGCCATGTTTGAAGTCCCAGAAACAGCCTTTACAATTTTTCTGTTATGTGTCTTTCAATTGCTTTAGTTGAAAAGATTAAAATAAATACAAAATCCATTTCTTAGTCTAAACCTCAATTAACATACATTTCTGGTTAAAGTTAAGTGTTATTAATTGTATTGGAAATTTGGTCTTAAAAAATATTTAAATAGAAACGAGAAACAGGAAACTAGATCGTTAAAAGAATGTCCAGGAAAGTTGCTTTCAAATCATCGTTCCTTAAAAACGAAGCTAAATTTAAAAACTTAACAACACTGTTTCTAACGGTTTGTGTGTTATACTGGTTACATTGTGTCGTACTTCATGCATTTCAATCACCAACACAACACAATTTAAATATGCTGATTGGGTGCGGAAATTTGGTTGCTCGTCACCAACTAGCAGGAACCAGGAGCCAACTGGCCCACATTGTTAACGGCTTGCTGTGGGAGGAGGGGCCGGGCAGCGCCGGAATGGGAGATGTTCCCGATGTTTTACAGCACTGTGCCACGCCCACTACTGCTGCTGCTGTTGAGGCGTGTCTTTAATTGGCTTTGGCTTTGGCTATAGCTTTTTTGGCGCCCCATTTTTGGCTACGGCTGCTGTTGTCCTTGTTCGCTGCAATTGTGTTTTAGCCATAAATTTTGTTTATTGATGAGCTTTATGCTGGCGTGCGGAGCACATGAGCTAACCGCACATGTGACATTGCTTAGCTTCAAATAATTTAATTAATTTTCATTTTTCACTTTTTAGTCAAATTCTCCATGCATGTTGTTGACACAGAAAATGGCTTTTATAATTGCTTTGCAACCGCTGCTTAGTTGCCATTTAGAAAGAATAACGAAAATTTATTTCCCAAAAGTTATTGTGGAAATAACTTTTATGCAAAAACAAAAGGTTAGCTAAACTTAATTTAATAGTAAGAATTATTCTCTGAGCAATGTACCAAAAATATTTATTTTCAATCTTTTTTGATGCAAAAGAATCGATGCCAATAAATCGAAACTGAGACGAAATGAATAATTCATTTCGATCAAAAAGAGCTTCAATCACATTCTTCATTTGCCATTTGAAGTAAAATCATAAACATTGCACTAATTGAAGAATAAACAGATAATAATAGTAAACAATATCTCCTACTCATATTATGTATTTGACTATGAGAAATCCGAAATCAAACGAATTGACAAACACATTTCGATGCCCCAAACGAGCTGCAATCGCAATTTGTTATTTTGTCCAGTCTCTAGTCGGGCGGTGTGTGGGCCCCACACTGCGGGTGAGGCAGCATACCTCGCTTGCCCTCGCTCTCTCTCTCTCTCTCTCACACAGTCTAGCTGTATATCGCTGATTTCCCAGGGCAATCTCTTTAGCCGCATGCCGTGATGGCGCTGCCAATAAACAAACGAGCGTACCGAGTATCTCGTGCTGCTGCTGCTGCTGCTGCTGTTATCTGCAGAGGCGTCACCAAGCTAATCTGCTAGCTGTCAAAAGTCGTAGAAACAATTGGAAATGACAACAAATATGAAGCAACACAGAGAAACGCGCGCGCACAGTGTACATTGTCCATGTAAGCTGAGCCAAAGCAAACACACACCCACACAGGCACGCACACACATGAGGCAGCCAAGTAAATCTCCAATTGTGAGCGAAAACTTCCTCAGAAACGGGCAACGAAAACTGCTGACAGTTGCATAAACAATAACGGCTACCAAAAAAAAAGAACAACAAAAAAGAGAGAGAGAGAAAGCAAGCGAACGCAGCCAGCAAATGCGGTCAACATCAAAAGGAACACACAACAAAGCTGGCAGCGTGAACGAGACCGGGCGAGACATGGTAAATTTAGGAGAAAAAAACAGTAAATGTAACAAGAAACTAGAACTAGAACTATTACTAGCTTCACACACACACGCACGCACACAGATTGCAATGCACGGCCATAAGCGACATGTGTGTGGATGGAGTGCGGGTGCGGGTGCGGGTGCGGGGAAGCCGGCTGCACTGCTAAAACAACAATCTAACATTTTTTGCGCTTTGACGACAATTTCCCTCGCGGCACAAAATGCCAACACCAAATGCGAATGCGAATGCGAAGGCGAACTTAACGAAACAACGGGAGTAACATACGAAAAAAACCAAACAGCAAGTACAAATTCATTTATGTATGTATGTATGTTTGTATATTGCAGTCGGGTGTGACCGACTGCTTAATACTCAGTCCCGTTTTGACTGCAACTATTTGAATAGTTTAAAGCAGGTTGCACGCCAAATTTTCTAAGAGTTATATGTAAATCATTTTGCCAAGCCCCCAGTAAGCTTTCCATTACATTTTTAAATATTAAATAAGGACAGACGAACGAACGGGCAGTACATTGCACATAACCAATATACCCTTGTTTCCACATTGTGCAAGAGTATTAAAGAAAAAAACAATGCAACAGTCTAAAAAGAAAGAGCGCGAGTGTGGGCGAGCCATATGAACATGAAGTAGTTGTTGTTGTTGTCTTGCTCTGCTTTCCGCATTTGCCGTTCGCCTTTTGCCGCATCACAAAAGCACGAAATTGATTGTGTAAATAAGAAAACGAAAATGTCGTTAGTTTACGTTTTCCGCTGACAAGCTTTGAAAAACGAAATACAGAGCGCCCGAAAAGTGCACCAAAGCAGGAAAGCAGCATAAAAGAATTGGATAAAGTGCCATTGAAAAAAGAAAGAAGAAGCAGCAGACAGTGGCATGACGAAATTAAAAATGGAATTTGCTCGTTAGTCGCTTGCAGTTTATTGGCACTGACTTTGATGCGAAGTATTTTGGCGAAAAATTGATAGCTAAACGGGTAAGTGGGTATGGAGGGAATGTGAAATGTGAAATGCGAATTGGGAATGAGAAATAGCTGAAATATTGAATGGCCAATAAATACGTATCAGAAGCGCAGCTTGGATTAATGGCTAAATCCAATAAGCACGAACAATGCAACGGGCCACGATTCAACTTTAAAGCTGTCACGTAATTGTCTCTAATGCGCTCTGCTATATAATTGCCATTGATATCTGTTGGGCTGGGATTGTACCACAAAGAAATTGCCATAAATCGAATCGGTTATGAAACTTGTATTAATCACCGTTTGCTTTCGCACTCAGAAAATTGCATGTTTTTAAGAGGAAACCCTCAATATTTGGTGCAAGTTTGTGACATTGTTTATTGAATTCACTCTGAACCGGTAAGATTGCAACTCTTCAATATACAATAATTAATGAAGTGTAAAATTTAATTAGGAATTGCCGGGCAAGTCTCAACCGCTGCCAATCGAAACGGCTATGAACCGGTAATTGAACACTATCTTCGCACTAACAGAGCAAGCCTCTAACCGGTTGATGTGCAAGTTTTTTTATATTTTCGGATACATGTATGTGAATCGGTAATGATGGGTTTGGGTTGCTAAATCGAAAAGTGCACAGTGTAATAGCTTTAATGCCTGAAATGGTAAACTTCAGATTGAAACGGTTATGAATCGGTTACACAAAATTGTCACACCTAACTAAAAAGGTAAATTCTTCAAACTACCTCGCAATATTTGGGCTAAAAGCTTAAAACGATCAAGTTGCGAATCGGTTAAGTGACGATTTTGAATCGGTTTTAACACACTTCCCTCAGTTGTACGTAATAGCATTAAACCTCTGCATTTTCGACCTTTCAACTAATTGTGGGGCTGCGTCACAGCCTTATTTTATTACCAAGCATATCTGAAAATATCACTTAAAGCCAACTAACCGACTGATTGGCAAGCAGCAGGCAAATATTTGGCCAAACAATTTCCCTAACTTGCGGTGTCGTTGGGGCTATCTCCGATGTTGACTTTCCATACCCAACCAGGATACGCAGTGTACACATGTATACACATAATACATCTATCTATATAAGTGCTTAGCTGACAATCTATCAGAGAGGGGGAGAGGGAGAGGCAGAGAGAGAGGGAGAGAGTTTCCGTTTGCCGATAAGCAGCTACTGCTACTGTATTCTACTTTTTGGCGCCATCAATTCTTGGCAATAGTTCAAAGTTGATGCTGCCTTTTTCTACATTTTTTTTGCTCTCAGCCCGCTTTTCACTCTATTTTGCAGTCGGAGCTACTTTTGCCACAGCGCTACTAAATTGAATGAAAGCACATTTTGATTGAAAGGAAATTTACGTTTAACTTAGGGACACCAAAGAGTCAGACAAGTAATCGGACACAGACAACAATTCAGTTCGGCATGCCTGCTTTAACGGCCAATCTAGCGTCGCCCTGCACCCTGTGGAGATATCAGTCAATGTTGCAAAATTAGTTAAAGGCTTGCAAGAAAAGAAAAAAAGTAGTAGAAGAAACTTTTTACGCCAACTTGGTCAACAAGTTGCAAAGTATTTGCCAAATAAGTCAAGCTAAAAAGCACGCGCCAATCGGGCGGTTGACTGAGTCCAGACTTTGACTGCATTCCTTTTGGCTTGATGGCCACATCTGATGATAAGTTTTTGTTCTACGGGTATTTTGCCCATTAAAGAAGATGGAGAAATTGTTCACTATATATATAGATAAAACTGTTTGACATGTTTGACAAACTGACAAACTAAGTGATTGATAATCAACGTAGAGTCGAAGCCTTTAGAAACAGAAGCCCTCTTTTCTTAGTAGTGATAAAAGTGGATACTTAGTTGGGATTTTGGGCAATTAGGGAAAACTGGAATTCGGAGAGAAGGTTACATTCAACTTTATGTAAAACGTTCTCTAAAAACTATATCACCGACTGTGGATATCCTCTCCGATGGATTGAAAGTGGGATTCATAGAAGTATGATCAAAACTTGAACCGGACAAAACCGGGTGACATGTGGAACGTATATACTCTCATACAAAAAACACGCCATACTTTGTGACCACTGACTGCGATTACAATAAAAACGAATTATTAATTATTGCCCTTCTATGCGATTCTCATGAAATCAAGTAAGGCTTAAAATATATACTATCGACTCCATATTCTCAATCCTAACTCGCTTGCAATCGATCTCTCTTATTATTTAAGTTTTTCTTTCGGCTTTTACACAAACTACCTTCTCTTTTTCTTCTAGTGAATATAGGTGTATATATAAAAGCCGCTCTTCGCCTTACTAAAAGATGATAAGAGATAATCGTGCCTGTTTATGTAAACTTTTGGGTAAGTCAAGATTTCTTTTAGATTTTTATTATTAATTAACAAGAAGACATTTTAAGCTGGACAAGCGTTATCTTAGAAGTATATAGTTGGCTTTTAAATAACAGACACATTTGATAAGTAATAGAGAATTTTATTTTCCATAGTATTATTACATGCTGGTTGATTATAAAGTGCATTCAATCTATTTGACTAATCTATTGACTTGTTGTCTCAAAAAACTAACATTATTTTATAAGATATACGTATATTTCTATTTCTGCCCAATGTTCTGTTTCATAACAGCAAAAATTCAAATATGTTTAGGATTTGTTTCAACTCTTGTGCCCTTTGTGTACTGAAACCCTTTACATTACAGGTTTTAGGAAGTTCCAATAGGTTTCGATTAACTGTAGCAGTATATATGTTTTATATATATGTTACTTCAAGCTGAAATGATCTACTTAAAAAGATTTTATCATTCATCCCAACATATATTTAATAGATAATATATAGATAGATATTTATATATATACTTTTGACATAGCCTGCTAATTATATAGTTGCATCTTAGGTACCTCTTGACATACACATAGCACATATAAGTATTTTTCAATATATCTTTAAATATATATATATATATAGTTTGTTTTCTTTGATTAAAGTTGTAATTGATATCATGCAAAGCACATTTAGTTAATTGGTTTTTTGGTTTTTCTTAAGTTTGTCAATACAGTACACTCTCGTTAAGGCGAACTATTACATTCCTATTCCTAAGAATAAGCAGGAATCATAAAGTTCCCAAATTTCAAAAGAAACAGAAAGTTTCAACCAAACAAATATATGTTGAAACCCTTCAAAAATGTCTTAAAAGTATTAAAACTTCCTGAATCAGGCATCAAATGAACTAAATTCTTAAAGCACGAACCCAAAAGCTCGTCAATTTTCGAAACAACGCAAAGATTGCCTAGTTCGCCTTATCGAGATCGTACTGTATATATACATAAATATATTAATATATATTTCATTATATATTTGTAAAGTTTTGAATATTTTGCAAACGCGCTCAGCATCCTTCTTAAATGTATCCCTGCAAATTCCCAGATAATTTCTTAGCCACCAGAACTTCTTGTTGAAATGATTGTGGGCGGTGTGGTGGGTGGGGGGAGGTGGTCTTCTCTGTTAATGGTAGGCGCAACAGTTGTCTGTTAAGCTTAACAGAAAGCTTAACAGGTAAAGCAGAGCGCCTTCTGTGGATTCTAATTTTTGGTTGTTGTCTTGGCTGTGGCACTCAAGTTGTTGGCCGGCTCCTGCAGCGATACCCATTGAGCTGTTGCGTTCTTGGCCCGAAACATTTCCTCAAAGAAAATCTTCTCCTCGTGGTGCACCTCAGGCGAGTTGCCAACCAGAGCACGACCCAATATTTCGCTGGAACCTAGTTGAATTAGTTCGAAAGACTACATTAGTTAATTTGTACAAGGGCATCGGCTAGACAGTCACTCACCGAGGAGGCCATCGTGCACCACGTTGAATTCGAGGACACAATTCTTGAGCGTCTCCTTGCCCACATCGAAGGCCAATGCCTCATTATAGACCGGATTAACGGTATTGCGCTGTACACCCGTCTTGCGCTTCTTTAGCTTCTTGCCGCCCGGTCCCAACAGAGTCACCTTCACATACGGATCCGAGGAGTTACGCGCATCGTCCACAATTCGTAGATTGCGTGCCTTTATTAGCACAACCATCAAGCGCTCCGCCGAGGGCAGATAAGCCAGCGAGACCATTATATCGCCCAGATCCACCTTCATGTCCTGTGCCGAGGCCGATGTGAGCGGTGTCCAGAGCTTCAGCTGCTCGCTCAGATCCAAATTGGCCAAATGCAGCTTGGTGCCGCCAATGCAAACGTGGCGTGAATAAGCATCGAAATCATAGAGCAAAATTTCCAAGCTGCGCTTGTCGATGACCCCGGCGGTGACCTCAAATACGAAGTGCTCATCGAAAACTGTTTGGAGAAGGGAATTCAGAGATTAGCTGAAGTTAAAAGCTTAATCGACCGGTGTTTGACCAGGTCAAATGGTTGCCAATTTGAGCCTTAAAATTTTCACTTACATTTCACCCGTGGAATTAGACTTATTCAAAACCTATTTGACCTTTACATATAAGTTTGAGGATGATCTGACGTTAAATGATTTTTTTCTTAAGCTATCACCTGTGCTTACACCCAGGGATGTGAATTTCTTTTAATATGTGGCTAGCCATTGTAAAGACCTCAGATTCTTATGGCTTGCTAAGTTGTCAGTTTTTGGCTCAAATATTATCCGATTTGGACGTAGCTAGGTCTCAACATATCATATATACAGGATAAGATATAAGTCATATGTTTCTCACTGATCTTTCGCTCGTGGAATGAATTCTCTAATAGTTGGAGCTTCTAAAATTTGTTTAAGTCAGATCGGACCACGGTGAAACTTCGATCTGATCCTGGATCTTTACAGAAAAAAGCGTGTTTCACCAAATAGATGAAGCTCGCCCATTTTGCCCGGCTTTGCACTGGTAAAGTGGATTTTTATCCACCATTTAGTAATTCCACTAATGATGGTGGAAATTGGGTGGAAAATCTTTTTGTGTACTAAACTGCTCTACTCTAATCACAACGAAATTCTAATTGTGTTAACGATGTGAATCTGGTTACTGCTGTGATAAATTGGAATGTAAAGGTGACCAAGACAAGTAGATTATATTAATTCCCACCTGGATTCAGTGTCTTCTTGTGAATGCGCGTTTGCCAAAAGTTCTTCTTGTCCGGTAGCAAGCGTATCTTAGCATAGGGGTCGGCGGTGCCGCTGAACTGGCGTGGTTGTAAATTCTGTGCCTCCAGGAGGCGCACATTGAGCAAGCCGCCGACCGGATCATAGCTGAGACAGATGTGCAGATTTCCACGTACCTCGTTGATGGGCGCGGCGGGGCACACTGGCTTCGGCTGCGTTTGCTGCCAAGAGGGATAAAATATAGCCACGTGTTGGAAGTCCAAATCCGAATGAAGTTACTTACGCTGCGGTACAGGGTCATGTCGATTTTGGTATGATCCAGCTTAGCGTTCATGGAGGAGACACGCGGCCGGCTGGGATGCATGGCCAGCACCACATGCTTATCGGAGCGGGCGATGGGCACCGATGCGGTCGAGCAGAGGGAGAGCGTGTTCGATTTTAGGCTGCCTGTGGGCGAAGTGGGCGTGGGCGGTGCCGATTCCTCGGTGGTATTCGAGACCTGCTGCTGCACGGCAGCCGTCGAGGATGTCACCGAGGCGGGCACCCAAAAGGCCGGATCGGCATCCTCCGACTTGAGCGAAGTGGGGCTCAGGTTGCCCGCATTATTGTGGCCCAGCTTGCCACGCGGCACACCCTCATGCAAATTGTCCACATTGTAGCCCACGGCGCCGGCAACCAGCGCCTCGCGGCTGCAACAAGAGCAGCTTTTTAAAGAAAAAGTGGGAGCAGGAGACGGTGGAGGGTGTACTTACCTCTGCTGCTCCTCGTCCTTCTCGCTGGCCGATTCCAGTAAGTTCTTCTCAAACCAGTTGAGACGATAGCGTTTCGAGCAGGTGGTGTACAGTGCCGCGCCCACCGCAGAAACCACCAGAAAGGATACAGAGGCATAGACGCCAATCTGCGTCAGCGATAGCTCCTCCTCACGTATGACAATATCCATGTCTCTGAGAGTACAAGAAAAATAAAGAGAAGTTAATTTTGGCAAGCCGAATAACAAATGCTCTTAGCTATGATAAAACAAAAACAAGGAGCAGAGCCAGGGCTTAGAAATATTGCACGAAGCAAATCCTTAGACGAGGCAGATGCTTCCCTGAAAGCGTCGCATATTTCATGACCAAACCGAAATACCCTCTCGCTTAAGATAAGTTAAGTTAAGCACAAGTTAAGACTCAATTAGTTGTTGTCCTGCGGAACTAAAGGCGCCTAATGGCAACACAACCGCATGGACATAAAACTTTCATTATCAGGTCAAGTCACAGAATGGGGCATCTTATAAATAAATCAAGGCAACGCAGGCCGTAACCCGTAACCCGTATTTGCCGCGCCCAACCCCTGACCCAAGCAACCCTTACCCCTTAAGCCTGGGCACAGCTTTTTGGGTTATTAATTGCGCTGCTTAAGGCGCCATTGTGGCCAATGCCAGGACCTCACTGCGGCCGCAGCAGCACGTGCTGACAGCTGTCCTGTTCGTCGAGGCAAGGACACTGCCACAAAAGGTGCCAAGCAGCAGGTGTAGCAGTGTATCAAGGTGGGAGGGGGGCTTGGAAGGACTTGTTTGCAATTAGCTGCGCAAACAGGCGCCTCCAACTGCAAGATGCTGGGAAATTCAAAGCAAAAAATTTTGTTGTGGGTTAAAACTGTTTAAATACTCAATTTATGGGCTTTCTGTTAATTAATTAACACTTTGAACCGTTGCCTAGTTTTTTATTAAATAATTCTGCTTTTTGCTTACATTCTTTTCTCATTCATTTTTATTTTTCATGCAATTCGCTTTCGAGTTATTTATTTATGTTAACTTTTTGTGAGGTTTCTTTGAGGCAGCAATTGAAAGGGGTCTGCGAGTGTGTAGGTGTGTGTGAGCGTAGGTGTGTGTGTGTGAAATACGATAACCCACAGAGGATTTCTTTGCAAGTTTCTACATGATTTATAAGCCTTTGTGTGGCAGCCTACCTAATAGCAGGGCAGGTCGAGCGAGGTTTACTCCATGATTCATGACTTTTAAATATTCATATTTCATTTCAAATTCAGCAAACTCAAACCCGAATCATAAATGAAATTAGGTAGCTTTGGCCTGGGAAAGAAGATGCAAACTTTATATTGTTTATGTTTTTCTTTATTTATAAAGTCTCAGTCGAAATCTTATCAAGTTTCCAAGATATTCACAACAAACTCAGCATTTGCGTGCTTCACAATCTGCAAGGACGTTAGGCAAATGTCTGAAAGAGTATTCAATCTTCGGCGTGCCAAAAGCATTCGTATTTCTCGCTGTATTCCTTTTCCTTTCCCTTTCCTTTATTAACATTGTGGTTAGGCTTCAATACAACTTCTCTTCCTGAAGATGTTTGAGCAAGGCATAGAAGTAGATCAAGAGACGTTATAAACATGCAACAAAAGAACATTCCAACAACTATATTATTTACAAATAGAGAAGAAAGACGATCGTTGCTGGCAACATAAGTTTGATTGTGTAAGCCCCGTCAATCGATTAGCTCCCGACTAGCTCTCCAATCACTTCGCACAACAAGCTCAAATAACTTGGCTGCAAATATTAACTGAATGTTGCTTTAATCAGTAAATGCATAGCCTACGTGAGCACTATGTGAATTAAAAGCCAGACAAAATCAATAAAATTATCAAGTCAATCAATCAATCAATCAATCAATCAGTCAGTTAACCTGAGCTCAACAGGTCATAATTTGTAGCTCTCGCGCCGCCCCTCGCCCTAGTTAATAAATCTCAACTAAACCAATCATGTCAAATTGATCAGATCGTGGGCGGAGCTGTAAATCGATGTCAAGCCAACGTGCCACACACATACACTCTCTCCCCCTCTCTCCCCGTGTCGCTCTCTAATCAGCTCCTTGCCTCGTTTGTCGGGCTGCAGACTACAAATTGTGATGCCTCGCACATGTTGCGCAGTTTCTGTGGCAACCGTGTGGGAAACTCTAATGTATTTTACAGCCTTTTAGCTGACAATTTTTCTTCTTTTTGTATTTTGTGCTTTGTGCTTTGTTATATGGATACATGGCAACCGCAAATTTATCACAGTTGCCATAAATTTGGAATGCACAAAACTGCGGCTTTTGTGGCTTGTCGGCCTGTTGCGGCCACTCTGCAGTTTATAAACAATATTCGTGCTTTTATCGCACATTTTCACTTTTTTCCTGCCAGACCTCAGATAAACGAGCCCAACTATTTCCGGCTGCGACAGCGGCAAAGTCAAGGCCAATCATAAATCGCCAGCTGCCTGTCAGCCGCAACTTTTCTGCTGAAATACATATATTGTATATTGACTCAGTGACTAAAATTAATTTTATCTAATCGATAGGGGCATGGTTCAATGCCTGCCCGCAGACCCGCCCGCGCCCCCTTCACTAAGTTTCACGACCACGCATTGTTGTTCTGATTTCATACGACGCCGCGAGCAATTTCAACATCAGTTTATCATTTTGTTTCCTTTCTTTTTTAACCTAACTTAAAAAACATATATATATAATTAAGTTTTTTACACGATTAGTTACTTTAAAAAAATATATTTTCAATCCTTTATTTTCACTAACGGTTACTTATAATGAGTACATTCAGATTTGCTTCCCGAATATGAACTGATTTATCTATCTGTTGCGGTCGCTTAGCAAACTTCGCTTTGAGAGAGTTTGAGTCAAAATTGAGTGAAGTTTGAGCTGCGTCAGCAATTATGCGTGGGATAGTACTCTGATGGGAACATTGACAGTGGCGTGATATTTAGGGTGAATTGTTTATGTCTACCAAAGGGGACAGTTTGATCTTGACCAATGTCGATGTTATCATCAGGCTTTTTGTTTACAATATTAGAAATGTTTATACTTATACTTATACGTATGATTGTGTGCTAAGTTATGTTAAAGGGTGGGTGCGACTATGGATATGTCACTCCCCCAACGATTAGAAAAGTGCCTGTCCTCAGGTGTTTAAGTTTGGGTATAGTGTAACAGTTTCTTCTTTTTTAGTTGGTGTATCTTCTACTATTTCAGGTGTTTGTTCCACTTTTGGTTTTTTGTATTTTATTATTAATTTCTTAGGTATGCTTTTGAACTTATATGTTAAATACAGTATTAAACTTATTAATATGATTACAAATATGGTTATTGTAATTATCTGGAATACATTATAATATTTTGTGTGTTCAGTTATAATTTGTTTCGTTTGTGCAAACGAGAGTGGTTCTAATCTTATAACATCATTGCTTACATAAATGTTTTGAGTATAATCTAACATGTAGTTTGAAATTGAAATTTCATTAATTTGCAGTGAACAATTAAAGATTTTTATTATATTGTTTCCTTCTATTGATATTTCGTTATTTATACAATTGTGGTTTAATATAGTTTTTGGTAAATTCCAAGTTAAAATTATATTTGGTTCTACATAGTTGATTTGAAAATTTTTAATAGTTTTAGTATACGTACATTCTGATGTTATTTGGTTTAAAATTCCAGTCAGACATTCATTATTAATAAATTTTTTTGTTTCTTTGCTATAAACTTTCTTGTCTTGTGTAAAATATTTTTCATGAGCTATTTCTGTCAAAATGTTATTGTTTTCATCTGGGTATGGAATTATTTCAAATACCGGGTTTTTTATAATTTCTCGAGGAATATGGGATATTATCAGTATTTCGTTTGTATCTGATTTGAACCAAGTAGAAGTTTTTATATTTATTAATTTCTCGGAGTTGACATGCAACAAGTAGTCATGTTTTAATAATTTCGGGTTAAAAATACCTAACCTTGTGAGCTGCATTCCCATCTCTATATCTTCTATATATTCTGTAAAATGCTGTAAGTTAAATATAAGCATATTTAATTTCTTTCCTTTTTCTGTCTCTTGATTTAGTTCGTTCATGATTTCTATTCCATTGTTTATAACTTCTATAATGTGATTTAATTCATTAACCTGAACGGTGTTCTCTGCTAAGCTGCTTATTTTTTGTTCAATTTCCGTTTTGTCTTCTTGGTCTAGTGTTCCAAATAAGTATTTGTATGCTGTTCCTACTATGTTTATGAGACCTCTTTTGCTGCGTTTGGCTATTTTTAAGCCGTTTATTTCTCTGTTTAATTTTTCTACTAGGTATTCGATTTGTATTAGGTTATTAAATTCTTTAGTTTGTTCAATTAAATTGTTAAAAGTTTCTTCGGTTTTTGTTATGTTTACTATTAAACAATGGTATTCGTAGTTTGTCGGAATGTCTATGGTTCCTGTTTTAAATATGAGATAACCGTTTTGAGCTTTAATAGGATTAATTTCAATGCTTTGTGCATTTATATGGTTTATAGTTATTGATAGTAATATTATAATCATTAGTTTAAGCTGGTGCTTGTATGTCCTGGTCGCTGTCTGTTGACCTGTAATTGTTATATTTACTCTGATTAGTCTTCTTTTTCTTTTTGAATTTGGTTTTGTAGTGTATTATCTTCCTGCCTCTGTTTGTTTCCTCAAAATGTTTATCGTCGATTTGTCTTAGTTCTCCTGTTTTCTTGAACGGGGTTGTTGTCTTCGATTTAACTAATGGTGAATGCTTGTATCTAGTGTCAATTTCAAAATTTGTTCGTCTTTTGTTGAGGTTATTTATTAGTTTTTCTTTATTAGCTTGAGTGTCATACTCTGGTGTACCTGCGTATATGAATATGTCCGCTGGTGTTCTGTTAGTCGTTTTGTGTTTCGTCTTATGATTGTATGTGTAAAGTATAGTTTCAAATTTTGTAAGTTTATTTTCGACGTCTGAGTCGCTGTTAATGATTCTTAATTTTTCGTTAACTGTCTTATGAAAGCGTTCTACGTCGGATATGCCATTTTTGCTGGTGGTTATATTAATGTTTACTGCTTCTGATTTTAACCATAATTGTAATGCTGTGCACATAAAAGCTGAGTCTTTGTCTGCTTTTATTTCGATGGGTTTACCCATTTGGTTGAATATTTGTATTATAGCTCGTTTGGTTTCTAACCAGTCTCTACTTTTTATTTCTATTAATGATGCAAATTTTGAATAGATATCAATGCAAGATAAAAATTGTTTATCTCCTATCATGTAAAAATCCATTACATATTTTTCTCGGATATTAGTGATTTCCGGAGTTATTTCGAAAGTTAATTTTGT